>OY728120.1:1514018129-1515264201 GCA_963277665.1 Viscum album
ACACATTTACAATCCAAAATAATATATGACAACTAAAAAAACAATTCATTCCTATATCTAGGATCCCACAACACAATATGATAATAAAAGAATTGAAAGGGGAAAAGGGGCAAAAAACAGTCCCAAAAAAATGTAAAGAGTCCATCCTGAACCAAGGTTGGGAAGATTGTCAAATGAAATGTCTTGGAAAACACCTCAGTCTGAGAAAATCCATAAACCCTTCACTATCTTCCATTCCTCCCAAGACACTTTCAAGAGGCCCGTTTTCATCATAAGACATTACACATGTGGACAAAGACCAGGCATGGGTGTGTATAAAAATACCCAGCATGAAACCCAGAAAACAAAAAACATAAAGGACCAAGTATATTCATCTCAAAAAAAATATTACAATCAATTAATAATACAATCACCTAGATATACTAATGAAATACACCACAAACCATATATAAGAAACCATAATACATAAAATTCTTCTCAATGAAACGCTTGTTCTGGAAGAATCCCCTCCATGATCCATGCTATATTCAGAGACCCCATATAAATAGTTCAAGATCATTGGGACCTATCCAATGAAAGACCAATGGTGTATAGAGACCTTGATACATAGATTGCGGTCCCACCCAGAACTGTTGTGGGAGACCACAAGCCTAATCTCGATCAACCAACTACATGTGGGATTTTATGTTAATGATACCACCAATCATAATGGTAAATAATTATATATGGATAAAAAAGTCCATTTTTAGGGTTTTCATATTTATTCCAAAAACCCCACCTAGGGAATAATAGATGATAGAGGATTGTACTCCAGTCCCAGTGAGGGACACCACAACTATATATAACACTCAACCTCAAGGAGGGGATCACAACTCTCTTATGTGGATATAACTCCACACTATACACTTTTTGATAAGGAAAAAAAGATACCACTCAAATTATACTAGTAAAAACTAGGGAAATGAATATCTAAACACACTCTGAAAGGTAGTGCAAGGCCTGTACAAGGGAGTAAATGAAGTTTCCATCTATCGACATTAATACTTTTATGGAAGGGACTCACATTTCATGTTGTCTCCAAATACATAGAACGTGTAAGATTTACATGTAGTGTATTGACACAAGGTATACTATCAGATTCAGGATGACATATTCATGTACAGTAGTCGTGTGTGTGTTCAAGCATATGTACGTCATCTTGTGTCTATGTACAATTACATGGTGTACACTCTAGCCTTGAACATTTTCCCATCTCTATGTACATCCTAAAGTAAACTTTGGGCCTCATAAAAGCATTAACATGTCATGTGATATGGATCAGACACCATGTGATCATTATATCTATCCTCACTCCTAAGCCACTGCTTAACAAGCCCCAAATGACATGTACTACCGTGTTTTACATTGTGTTTCTTGGTATTATTTAGGTCCATAGTTCCTCTTCCATTATTCATTATGCACCCTTCTACCATGTTTGTTTCCTAAAATCCACCTATAGACCCAAGATCTATTTTGATTGAACCTTGGAGCTACTAGATCTTAATATCTGAACTCAAAAGATACTCAGAAAACACCTAAATCATTCATAACATCATGCGCCACCAATGATGAAGGAAGTCCCATCGATCCATCCTCGTTCTCCCTCAATATACCCATTATCATCATCAGTTCTTGAATAGAGATAACAATCACATTTTGTTCCCACTATCTCAATCCATTACACTGATAAACGGATACACAACCAGTAGAAATCTTGAATTTATGAAACATTTGAAAAAACTATGTATTAATGATGTGGGAAAATAGACATTGGAGGGAAATTAATAGACAATAAAAATTATGGAATGAACCTCGATTGTATTTCTAATGTCAAAATTACCTTTCCATTTTATAATACAAACTAAGTGGATAAAAACATACCAAGAAAAATAATTCCATTAAAATAATTCTACCGATGATGAACGTATAAATTCATTTCAGGGAATTGAATCATGTTTCTCTACGATTAAGAAAGATGATGGATATTTTAAAAAACATATCCAACCTAAGTGTTTTGTTTATCTATGATGAATACTATCTATTTTTCCATCATTGAAAATATTCATGGTCTCCATTGGTTCAATGATCCATGAACCAATTCTATTCTTTTGTCTCTTGTTGTGAATGTTCTCCAACGGGTTTCAGAAATATCCCCAATTTTTGCGGCCAACACTGAGTAATTTTTATAACAATAAATTAAAGGTATAAATAGTTTTTTTAAAAAACTAGTGAAAATAAATTAAATAATTTATTTATTTCCTTTAATGATGCATATGACAACTTTTTCACAAATGGTAAATACTAACAAATTTAATGTTGTGCCTAGGGTAAAACCCATTTTGGAAACTCAACAATTCTCTAACATTTCTAATATAAACCCCCATTTAAGATTTATTCAAATTTATTACGAAAAATTGTCAAACATAATTTTTTTAAACATATTGTATATTTAAAAAAAATTTCTTCTACCCTAAGGCCTTATAATATGACACTGTATTAGCATCTAGTCTCAAAAAAAATCCATATAATATCCCAAAATAATACTTGGAAAATATGTGGCATTAAATTCTGCACACCATAGTGATTTTCATACATTGACGAAAAAATACTAAAAAATATCTTGGTATTAGGCTCGCATCTAGGTCTTCGAGCCCCATTTTATCACCTGAAGATTGTCATGCCTCTACCAGAAACAAACAAGGAGAATCAAATGGCCATAAATTATCCACTCTAGGTGATTCTAGATCAACACATGGTACTCTACAAAAGTATCTAAATCCTAAACATATTGATCTCCCAAGTACTAATTGTGTGACAGTTCATGAATGTTTCTCCTCATCTGCGACAAGTGGAAGAATTCGTGCAGTTGGTCCAACTACTATGGTAGTGATAGGTGGTGTTCCATCTCATTAACTATATGCCGTATGTGGAAGGGAAAAATGAATCTCAAATATAACTTTTCATATAGACCAATTTACCTTAATCCTCACTATGGTGAGACTCTTAGGAATACATGGTTACCTTCTATGAACTCTATTGGTCTTCATCATTAGTCCACAGAAGACTTTTTATAGCTCTTTCTTATCCATGTCTACTACTAGATGACCTGAAACATATATTTAGTAGGTCACACCAACTCCGATCCCATGAGTGCTAACTCATCTAGATCACTCCAACTGTGTGGTGAAATGTAGGGTCACTAATACATATTCATGAATGGATTCAGTCAAATGGTAGAATGGTAGTTATTAATATATGAACACTCCACCAAGGGTAGGTGATCCTACTGACTATTTAAAATTTTCAAAATGTAAGACTTCATAATGTCCAATAGTACCTTGATTCTACGCTCTATTTGGACATCGGTATAGGGGTAAATCGCCATGATCTTGTGTAATTATTTACAAAAGGAAACCTATAATATTATCCATTAGTGAGATTTGATTTAAGCATCAAAATAAGATATGATAATTGAGATAACACAATGTAGTCAGACTATCTCCTACATGTAGACATTTCTCATGCTCTCTACAGAACTCTTCTCTTGAATAGCAATGAATTGGGCCAACATGGAGATTCGATTAATGGTCACTCAATTTTTATCATGTCCCCTCAACATACATGGTAATACAGTCATGAATTACATTGATATTCAATCCCACTTCCACTATGGAACCTTAAGGGGTTTGGTCAAACCCACTAGAACATATTGCTTTTCTTTCACATACGGACAACTGAGGTATTGAGAGAAAAACTGAAAAACTCCAATATTCAATCATAGAAATTAAAACTGACGTCGAATGTCAAGGTATGTCTTTTTTCGCATCTATATGTATCTATTAAGGATGTGTTGATCAAAAAATTTCACAAATTTCTATTTGGTTTTGATTCTCAAAAACACCCACATTTTTATTGGAAATGTATTTTATTTTAATTTAATTTTTGAAAATTAATATTCATTAAAATATTTATTCATTAGATATATTCAAGACCTTGATCTATGAGGAATATTCACTGAATTATTTGGAACGTTTTTAAAAAATTCTAAAAACCCTATTCATACCCTACATTTGTAAGCGTATCCTAAGGAATAAACCTAACATTTGGTATAGAAGGCATGGATCATATACCGTATGTTTTCCTAAATGTATGGATCAAAAAACATAATTTTAGAAGAAACCATGCATTTGGGGAAACCAACATATGGTACATAAACCCTAATTTTATATTCAGCCCTATATTTTCAATCCGATGTTTGGAGTTATTTCATTACATGAAGGAACCCTACATTTGACTATTCAAGAACAATGTTTTTAATTCAAAATATTATCCATGATTTGTTTAACAGTCATGGAATAAATAAATAAATATTCAAATATCTTTTATGATAGTTTCAATGGCTCGTTATGATTGTTTTTTAAGATCATATTTAATAATGTATATCATTACTAATCTTGTATATAGTTACATCCTCTCATGAATGCTTTTAAATTTAAATTTTAATGAATAATTTTGGAATATTTCAAGATATGGTTTTACCGTGAGTGTTCAACCCAATGTATTGATAAAATTATAACTATGATCAAATAATAAGGATGAATATAAAGAAAAATTTATATACATACAAAACATGGTGTCATTTCTTTAAGATAAAAACTTTGGATACATAAATATTTTGATATATCTTCTCCAATATTCTTCTAATATTAATGTCATTAATACCACAATTTATCCATACATATTATTTTTATAGATGGAAAAAAATCCTATGCATTTATGGAGATCTGTTCTTTGGTTTCCATTATCAAATATATGAAAACATTGGTTAGTTTTTACTATAACTATGATGTTTAATTTGTATCCTGAAACAGAATCAATTTGTCTTGATTTAGTGTGGTTTATATGGATGGAATCAATCATGGTTATGATTCATCTTCCAACACTAATATAAGTATTTATAGTTCCCTGTAAAATAACTCGATGAATTTATAAAGTCATATTGTAAAGGTGTCAGCTAAATGTGCTCAGTTGATGATAAACAGTCATAGGATTAGTAGACCCATTTAAAATCACCAAGCTCGTGGGGTTGAGCATTGGTGGAGTGGACTAAGGGTCATTATTACCTAAACCAATCTACATCACTATGTTAAATTCCATTATTGATTTACATTTCTCTTTCATATTTGATAGGAAAGGAACGGTTTGCTTCTAATCAAGATAGGTGTTATAAATTACCAATGTGTTTGAAATAAATAATTCACCTCCTCTTGTGTCTTTATCTTCTTCATCAAATGTTCACCCAACAACATGTTCAACGATAGGTCTCTTCTAATATGTTTTCTTTTTTAAAATTTCTACACCTATACATCATCATCATTTGGTATTATAAGTCCCGAAATGTCTTATGTTATACATTCAAAAATATATATCATGAAATGGATGATTCTATAGAATTTATTTCTATGATCTATTCTCCTTATATTAATAGTGATAATTGTGGATTTTGGAAATCCTGTAAGCACATATATTGAAAAAATCATTGAATAAAGTTACATTTTATGGTAGTTAAATCTTACGAAATCCCTAAGGATAATTTTGGGAATTGGTACAATGATAATGAAATGGAATGTGATCTAAATTAAAAAGATTTGAATTCTATTATTTGTGGATTAGGAGCTGATGAATTCAATCAAGTAGCTTCTTGTCCTAACGTATATTTTATGTGGTAGACTATTTTTATTTCATTCAATGGAACTTATACCATTAGAAAATTATGGTACAACACTTTGAAATTATGGTTTGATACTTTCAAAATGTGTGAGTATGAAACCATCATCCCAATGAATGGATGGTTAAAAAAATATTAAATGATGTTGATGCTTTATAAAATTGAACATCACTATTAGAAAATGAATTAAATGTTCTCAGATTAATACCCTCTAAGTCTAATAGAATATCGATAGCTATACATCAATCTATACCTATAAAAAATCTCGGTAAAAGAATTAATAGAAACACAAATGATGTGTGGAGGTGCGGTACATGAGGAAAATCATACGGACTGTGAAAAATATTATTACAAAACCACTATGGTTGAATCATCTGATTTAAATACTTGTATTGGGAAAAATATTTGTTAGATGTTTCTAAGAAGATTGAAAATCTATAGAGAAAGATGAAGAAGGGGACTGATGAAAATATATGAAGTGAATGAAAGGAAAAAGGCCACACAATGGAAAAGTTTCCAGTACTAAAATAAAAACTAAAATACCACTTCAAATGAAATGGATATAAAATTTTGAAGGATACCTAGAGTAGTACGTCTATATTTCATACTTGATATTCTCCATATTCTGAGAATGAGCACAAAAAGTAAATTGTATGTCAAATTCCACATACAGATCATGTGGTACAGTGTTTTTAATCTCAAAAATCTTTTTGTGAAAAAATATATTAATGTTAATAAATAAATTTTTATTTATTATTATATATATTTAATATTAATTAATTATGGGTCATATAAAATGATTAAAAAAATTGGATACCTTTCTTTTAGATAAATAAAATTTATGAAAAAATATTATATATTTAAAATCTGATTCTTCTAAATTCAATTATTTACATGATATAATAATTAATGAACTTATACTTGAATTTGATAACATAAAATATACTCTTAGTATTATAATAAAAGCATAAAAATTTTAAAATAATATTCTTGTAAAAAATTAAATATGAAAAGATAAATTTTTAAGAGGAAGTAATGGTGAAAAAGTAAAACTGTATAAGAATTATTTCAATCCTAGTTTAAATAAGAAAAACATTCCAACTCTAAATTTTTTGTGTGGAATAAATGGTTATTATGAATATGATTATTTTTTTATAAAACCAAAAATCATTGGGGTTAAAAATTATTATTATTCAAAAATTATTTTTTTTCTTGAATGTTAGAATTCTTACTCAATGTAAATAAGTTTGGTAACCAAAATATTTAATTTCTAACATTGTTGGACTCAAAATCATGTGGGTACCAAAATAAAATTGTAATTTATGTTTTTCATGGTTATAAAACTAATATTCATTGTTAATGTTTTAAGTGGTTGATTGATGAAAGTATGTAAAATTTTATAGAAAAGGAGTGAACAAAATTGAATTAGTTCATCATCAAAAAACCCTTAGTACTGATTCCGCTAATCCAAGAAGTTTTTTCAATTAATGTTTAAATAATTTTTGTGCATTGACGTTTTTATATAGAAAAATAATATTATATATATATATTAATATAAAATTTACGTATTCATTATGAAATGGTTATATTTTTAAAATATTTTCAATTTTTTTTTCTAAAAAATCATCAATTGTTTATGAATCATGGTATAATATTATTATGTAATACAAAATTATTGTTCTATATTTTTCAGCTATAGAAAATGTAAAATCATCTATATAGTGTCAAAAAATAAAGTTTCATCATATTCATAACAAATTTAAATTAGGAATATTTCTTCATCAAATTAAATTATTCAAAAGGTTCTATAAAATTATATATAAGATGATAAAGTTATAATTTTCTTCCAAATAAAATCATTCGTAAAAAAGTTGAAAATATAATCCTTCAATTTTTCAGGTTTCATTTATTAGATATTCATTAGAAAATTATAATAAATAAACTAATGATTTCCAAATCCATTAATAATAGGAAGTATCATATTTTCATTTATCTTATGAATAGCTACTATTTAATTTCGTCACATTGAATGAATAAAAAGTGAAATTGAAATATTCATTAGATTCTTTTAAAAATTCACGCGAGGATCTCTAAATGGAAAATTTTAGAAAAATAATTTTGATTCATTAGAGAAGGTGTATCATTATATGAAATATAGTTTGTTCAAGAAAGAATATTTTGTTGCTTTTAATGTAGAAATGTTATGATAAATGGTGTTACTTAGAAATGAAGCTTATAAAAGGAAAGGTATTGATTAGTTGATGTTATTTTTGGTTGAAGAATGTTCATCTTATTCATATAAAATAATTGAATATGTTCAAGGAATATTATAAGGACTATAAAGAGATTTAGATTCTCTACGTGAGAAGGTACAATGTTTTCTAATGTTTTGATTAACTTTCTAATTCATTCCAATTATTATTATTTTATATTTATTTAATATCAATGTAGTATTAAAATGTTTTATTGTTTAGTTAAATTATGTTTGATCCATTTTTAGATAATTTTTTTATTAAGTCTTCTTACATGATCGTACATCTAATATTTAATTATCTCATTATAAATTTATTCTTGGTAATTATTTAACTTCACTTATACAAAAGTTTTTACAATGAAAAATTAGTCGATGGTTTTTTCTATTTTACTTAAATAATATATATTCAATGATTTAGGGGGAGATATAATAAAATAATCCATTTATTTTAATATGTTCCTTGATTTATTTTCTATGTTTTTTGAATAAATATATGGGTGGTTTATTTTAATTAAATTGTAATTTTATGTTTTTGATGTCACGAAATGTGGGATAAGTTTATCACATTGTTTTTTGACTATAATTGATAACAATTTAGTGGATAATTTTTATGAGGTTTTTATTAATAGTTTATTACAATATGTTTCTATTCCTAATAATCTTCTCATATATAAATGTTGTTTTCATTATATTTGGGGAGATGTTTTTATAAAGGTACAATGGGGATAAGTATTCCTTTATAAATAAAATAATTTTTATACAAATGAAGGCAAAAAACATATTTGTTTCAAAATTTTATTAAAACATGTTTTCTCTTGATATGGTTTTGTGACCATCAAAAAGGGAGATATTTTTGAGCTTCTGTTGATTCAACAATTTCACTATTTTTTTGGATTTGATGATCAGAAATTTATACAATTGCATTGCAAAATAATTTTCATTTAAGTGGTTTTCAGTAATCTAATATTCATGGAAATATTTATTCTTGAGTTATATTAAAACCCTTTATCTATGTAGAATGTATATTTCAGTATTCAGAATGTGTTTCAAAGTATAATGAAAATAAATATTCATACCATACATTTTTATGTGTAGCATTAGGAAGGAACCCTATGTTTGGAACATCATATATGGATAATATACCCTACATTTTTAATAAAGTATGGTTTAGGATCCATATATTCAGAAAAAACATAAATTTAATGAAAAAACTTTATTGTATGCAACACTACTTTAATGTTCACCGCTATTATTTCAAAACTATTTTTGGAGTTTTGTTACTATGTAATGGAACCCAATGATTAACTATTCAATAATGATGATTTTAGTTATAGATATTATCCCTTATTTATTCAATAATACTGTAAAACATAAAGATATTTAAAAATATTTTTAAAAGGGATTCAAAGGGTCATTATGATTTCATTAAAGTCTTGTATTATATGAAGTATATTGTAACTTTTCTTATGAGAAGTTATTAATTCTCTTGAATGTTTTTGAATCCAAATATTGATGATTTATTGTGTGATATTTTTGGAGATTTTTGGATATGGAGTGTTTGACCTATATTATACATATAAAGACACTCTCCCTTGTATGATATTGAGGAATATTTATTAATATTAATAGACATACAAATCAGTGTGTTTTTACTTTTTGATATATACATTGGAGCTATATTTTATCTATCATATCACTACTACTACACTTCATCAAAGAATTTTATTTTACCAGAATAAAGAAAAATCATATCCAACATTGATGACCAATTTATTGTTGTCAATTATTGATGATTAGAATACATTTTCCAGTTATCACTATAACTATGATTTTTAATCTATACCCTAAAACAAAATCATTCTTTATTGATTTGGTGGTGTTTTGGTTTCTCAGTCTCAGTCATGGTGATGTGTCGACATCGATAAAATATTTGTGGATTTACCGTTCCATATTGTAGAACAAGAATCATTAATAATTTCTTGTTGCAATGGTGTTAACATATGGCAGTAAGTTGTTGATCATAATTCATAGTCTAAGATGAAGTAATTAAAATCATCAATCTCATAGAGTTAAATTTTGGTGGAGTGAACTAAGTAATAGTTGTCAGTTCAACCAATATACATCAAGGTGTTCATTTCCTTTATTTATTTCAAATTATTAGTTATATATGAGAGAAAATGAATGGTTTTATACAAATCAAAAGAGTAATTATGAAAAATAATTTTTTTTGAAATACATAATTAAACCCCCGCTTCTTATAATGTCTTTATCTTATTCTTAACCATTCATACCCAATAGTTCCTCCAAAGTGGATTTAGGAAACTCTTGAAATACCTCCTTCCGCAGATTCAAATGTTCCATACCCCATCTTCTGAATTGTATAGTGTGTTCCCCACCTTCATAATGTCCGTCAAGATCATGTCTAGTGAAAATCACTGTATATATGTTCTCATAGTTGGTATATCTATGTTGAGCATCCCTAACACACTTTAGAAGTGGTGGGAGTAACAACCATCGACTAGAGATATGAAGAAAAATCTATTCCCATTAAGGAAAAAATCAATGTGGGTAACTATTCTGAAATAATGACCAACAAATGAGAACAGTATCTCTTATTCGGAGAATCTTACACCATGTTACCCTTCCTAGGATTATAGAAAATCTAAAAAGTTATAGTCAGAGAGGAACCTTATCCACCACCTCTAAATCATTTTAGGATAATACTATGATAAGATATTGTCGAGACTTTTCTGGTCAATGTAAATGGTACATCACTCACCCATCTGGTAGTCTCACAACATCATTAATGCAAAAAACTTATACTATAATTTCAAGATCATTGGTAACAACGTTATTCTAATTTTTTATAAACATGCATGAACTATTGGAAGAAACCACCAACCATTTCATCCGAACACAAACATGTTTGGCCCGTGATGCGTCACAGAACAGTACGTACATGGCACCATCTTCTGGAAAAATATAGACGGGAGCCCTCATCAATCTATGTATGAACTCCTAAAAAAACATGTGGTGCCTTTATATCTACATGGTTGGATTCCCCATTTATGATAAATATTCCAAGGGTGCTACATATTTTGATAATTTGGTTACAAAAAATGAATGCACCTTGCAAACCCTATGAAACTTCACACATTATTAACACTCTTGGGTGTATCCCCAGCAAGAAATACCTCAGCCATTGCTGGATCCACTTCTACTCTAGCCTCTAAGATGATATTGTTTTGGGAATTATACCTCTATTGTCAAAATATAACACTTAAATAGAATCCCAATATAGCTTGGGCTAACACAGTGGGTCTAGGACCATCCTAAAGATTCTCTTTGTTAGTTCCTACGATATCAAAAAAAATATTATGTTGTTTCTGAAAACAACAATGATCCAGTATAAAAAATATGGGAGATCAGTTTCACTTGTCCCATAAATACTACTGTGGAGTTCATCATGTTGATCAACATCACCAAGTAGTCATAACTATTATAGAAACATCGGAATATCATCTTCATTATATCCTCATCTCGTACTCGTAGCTGGTGATAGCCTAATTTATGGTCAATCATAAAGAACAACTCCACCCCTCTCCACTAATCAAATAGTTCATTGATCCTGGATAGTAGATATGTACTCTTCAATGTCACCAAATTCAATATCTAGTAATCCACAGTTAACTTCAAACTCCCATCCTCCTTTTTGGAACACAACATTATAGTGGTCCATGGGTAATCACATTGTCTCACAAATCCCTTCTCCTGCAAGTCCACCAACTTCACCCAAGGCTCTAGAAGATCTTCTTGATCGATCTGATATCATGGTGCAGATATCAGTGTCACCCCAAGATGCAAGTTAGTGTGTAATTATATATCTAAAATGAAATTTAATCCTAGTACATCCTCAAGAATTTTGTCCTCATACTCTACTAGAACTGTAGGAAACTGATATCCCAAAAAATACATTACTCCTATATTCATGAAAGAAAAATGGTGAGTAATCTGTTGTGCTCTCCTACGATTGATCTTATGCCACTCTTCTAGGGATTCATTTTCACCCACAATGTAAAATCACATTATTTCACGACGGATAAACTACATCCTCCCCCAAATATAGTCAATATGGGAAGGAATTGTGGATAACAATTACATACCAATGATGATTTCATAAGGCCTAATTATTGAGACAATGTGATCCCATATAAAATTTTCACCACAAATCACCAAATCAGACTATCGGAAAATGTGAGTAACTACTAATTCTCCCCCAATTCATGTCTCAAACAGCAAGGGTTGATCTTATGGCCCAACCAGAATCTCTAAGTCAAAAACTAGAGATGATGAAAATAAAGAATGACTAGAACATGTTCCTATCAGTACTAAATCAAATTTAGAAAATTCACATATCATATATCGTATCATACCTAGACCCCCAAGGACAAAGGCCTCCATAAAAATCAACCATCCTCGTCCCGGACGACCAGATCCTTTTTCCTAGTGTGGACTAGTAGTGGGTGGTGGTGGTAATAAGTCAAACTGTTGACCACCTTGTACAGACCTACCTTCCTTTATGCCACAAATTCCACCCTGTGGAACACCATAATCCTACCTCTGTCTCATTCATGGCGGTCCATCAACCGTCTTACATTTATATAAGAAACAGGATATAAAATCCTAGGCCAGATGGCCCCAAACATCATAGGAAAAAAATCCACCTATCAGTTGGATTATTTGAGCCACACATAGAGCCTTGTACCATTGACCCTATGTCTAAGGATCACCTTCTAAATAATTTCGGTCACTTGTATCCCTATTACAATCTTCGTTTTAATTTTTTCAAGGTCTCATCTACTAGGTTCCCATAGCTAGCCACACATTATTTGTATCTACTCATCTAGAAATATCTCCAAAAAACAAGGCTCACTCAAGAACACCAGTATAGGTGGAAATAAAAAATTTTACCAGTGAAGCCCTAATATCCCAACGCAGGACCTATTCAATCATTTGAGATCTAAAATATAATCTTGCACCATATCAATGGAGTAACACAAGATATCAGTAAACCTCATTGAGTAATCTACCACGACCATACTACCAAGCAGTATATGCAAAACCACATTTATGAATAATGATTGTAAGGTTTTTTTGATATAACTCATTTATAAATAGGTCCTCAATGTTTGAATATGAGGTATTTTTCTCATTATGTGACTGAGTCACTAAAATTAATCATCTTCCAACATATATTTTTTTGAGACTAACCACGAGGACTTCCGTATGATCTTCTTACATCCTAATAAGGAAACAAACATGAGGGAATACTTCCAAAAAGACCTTATTCACTGATGGTTCTGGCTCACCATGAAACCTAGGATCTCACTTCCTTTAATAAATGTGAAAGACAATAATGCTATGTGCATCCTTAGCTAGTACTAATAGCTCTATCAGTGGCCCAATGTTTAGTGGTATAATAGGTATAACACACAGTGGTAATATCATTAAAAAATATCTTGCACTTATGCCTCTTCACTAGGTGGAACATCCTCATGATAGTGTAATGTAATACTGGTGGGTTATCTATGAGATGGCATCCTAAAATGAAATAGAATGTACCACGATCATAAGAGTGTATTTGGAGTGATGAATCAAGAATGACATGGAAAACTAAACCATTTCAATATGATTAATGTACCATAAACTTTCCCTAGAGCCAATATTTACATGTACCGAGTTAAAAGGAAAGTGATCGGAGTCCTAGTGTATGGTAACATGGCTCTCTGACCAAAAATGGTATCATTTTTTCAAAGTCCAAAATCAAAACAATAAATATTTTTTCTTGAAACCACAATCACCTAACCACATACTATTGTAACACCATGTACCATCTTATACCACTTTTTAATGAATAGACCTATAGAGGTCTGATCTGTGACTACTCCATGCCCACCTCTGATAGTCTAGGGGCTGCATACCAGCATCTAGTAGGCATATCTCACAAATGTGATGCAATATCCAAATGTTCATGTACGCATAAACACATCATCATTCCCACACAATGTAAAATTTTAAAACAAACTGAAATAATTAATTCATACATCTATGATCCCATAATATATTACAAGATTAAATGTATTGAATGTCATAAAGGGGAGAAAACCGAAGCCCAATCAATAACAGTAAAGTGTCAAACCTTCTCTATGTGAGAGGAATTAGTCAAATGAATGCTCTCTATTAAAAACCTTGGCCTTAAAATCTCCAGATATGCTCCACCCACTCTCATATCCTCCCATGACATCATCAATAGGGTCATCATCTTTATAAGAGATGATGTGTGTGGGAAAATCCCATGCACTGGTGAGTATAAAAATACAACCAAAAAACACTAAACATGAAGAATCATTTATAGTCATCTATGTTCAAGATAGAACACCAAATTTATAATAAAAACACTTATATATACTTTTGAAAGACACCAGGGCACACGATAGTTATTTTCAACAATACAGGTGACCATGCATGTCACCAAATTATTGGACTAATCCAATCTAGAGATCACTCATGGGCCCAAATTTGGATTGAGATATTATAGAGAAGGTTCATAAAATTGTGGAGTAGATGAGGATTGCACATAACCATTATATACTATATTTACACCAATTAAGAAGTCCACTAGAGTATGATTAAGTATGCCATGTGTACTTTAAAGTCCCACTTAAATGTTGATTAAATAAATTTTTTCTTAAATTAAATTTATCTATAAGATTCATGGTCACTTATTGATACCACATTGATTTGGTGAGATGATTTATTTACATATCTCTACCACATTAGTTTTACCAGGTTCCTGACGTCATCCACATGTCTCAGCTAAGGAGTTTCATGCAAAACCTATTCCGCGTTATTGATTGGGGAGAGACGGAAATCGAATATGGATCTACATTTATTTAGTAACAAGTGGATATCATAGAATAGTTGTATAGGATCCTTCATAGACATCCAATTCCCCTTGTGTATTTATGGTGGCGGCATGAAAATTTCGATGAGATCACCTGGGAGAGGGAGGCCCATATGGATCCTAGTACCCTAAATTTATTTTAGTTTTTCTATTTTCAGGGAAGAAAATCATTATGGTGGGGAGAATTTAGTGACATGGTATTTTACCTATAAGACATTGGAATATTTCTATGAATTTCCCAAATCCAGAGGCTGAGAAGGTATGGGATATTATAGCTTAGAGAACCTCATTGTGGTGATGTTACACATATTTAATATATTTTTTCATACAATTGATATTTATCATGATACATGGAATAAATCCCAAGAAGTATATCATATTGAAAATTGGATGTGTCAGTTTGGTTTAAAATGACTTTTACCGTATGCATGAAATAACATTTCCATAACTATGAGTTAGGTCTAAGGTGAGTTGGTTAGGTGTTGAGTGGTTAAATAATTAAACAAATTAGAAAACATTTAATAAAATTAACAAAATACCTCATCTCCCTGATTTTGTGTACATGAAAAAAGATGGTGGAGCCATCACAACTCTCCCACATTGGAAAAAGAATAAAACAAGCCAATATTGACGAATTGAAGAACTATCATTCTCTATTATTGGTGAAGATCATCATGAGATCATGGAACAACATGTTCCATATATAATTATACACCAAAAGGATCATATTTTCTTCATCATGGTTTGAGGATTTGAGTTTTGGTCCTAATAGCATTCATTTATTTTTATTTTATTGTTTAATAGCCATATTGAAATTGAATGTGTTCCCTCGTATGTTGATCTGTCAGTTTTGGGGAAAATGAAGGTCAATTGGGATAATCTCTTGGTAATTCCCATATGGAATTCCAATTTACACAATCTTTAGTCATTTTGGACCTTACATTATTCTCTTAATGTTTGGGCAGGATTAATATTTGTGTATTAACATCATGTACAAGAGATAAATATGGTGTATTGACAACATGTATTGTAGCCAAGGGAAATGGTCAGGGTAGCCCTGTGATCATTGATAGTCATGTAGTACTACATTCCCAATGTACATGAACGTGGAGTTCTAAACATAAGCATAGGAAAACCACATAAATAAGTTGTCATATATCTGGATAACATCATGTTGAATGGGATTCACGGTGTGAGAGTGAATAGGATAGCTAGTCCATGTAGAAGAATATCTTAGCTAGGGGAAGTTTGAGGATTAACATGCCTATTATGGGATGTACATTTCATGTACCACAACATGAGATTTCCATTCTGTATGAATAGGAGACACGTCTAGGTGAATGTGAAATTCCAAACATCATGTGTTCTCCTATTCATTAAATGTAAATTCTTGGAACCCTTCTTCAAATCATCCACCATATTTATCCCCATCCTGATAACTCAAATTCTAGCATGTGAGTTTTCTATTCATAGTAATTTTTTTACATAGAACACTGTGGAGACCTACATTTAGTAATACGATATATGATGTTTCATGGTTCAAGCATGATGTTATTATAATGGTGCTAAAAATTTGAAAGTGATCAGAGTAGGTCATTGGTTTAAGTTCATGTTCTATTCCCTTCCATTTTCCATATGATGTGGGACCCCCGGATTCTTTAATTTGGTAGATCAGTGCTCGACCATTGTTTTATAGAATGGGTCTACTACCCATGGTTGTGCTTTGATGTAATTTATGATAATAGTGATGCTATTTTTATAGGTGTTTTGATGTTTGTGGTATATTGGTGTGGTTCATAAAGATACATGTTTGGATTTTTACTCCATAGTGGTATATGGGTGTGGGTTTCTCTTACCTCTCAACTTTTGTGGATATGGGACTTTCCATGTCATGGTGTAGGATCATTATGTTTTTGGTAGATATTTAGGGATTATTACTCCCCTATTTGACCATGTTGTGGGATCCATGTATCAATCATGTGGTTAAAGATAGTACTCACATTCCGTGTTTTGGTGAGGGTTTGTAACATCCCGATTCCAGGTGTTATCCAAAGGTGCCTTGTACTCGTTTTGTCACATAACGGCAAGCACGATTCCCCAAATGGAAGAGGCTGGTGACTAGAAGAGAGGGAAAAGTTCCAATAATAGGGATACTATTCCCTAACTGGTAGAGTACACACAACTGAATTAACAATAATAAACCGTATCAGAAGCAGTAATACGATACAACATATGTAAATAGTGGAATAATGATTGTAATTAAACAAATAAAACATATATAAATGATTCATGTCACATGTTTCTATGAAAGAATCCAAAAAGGTTACAATTCTATAAATAAAATATTAATCCAAAGTAAAAAAAATTCATTAAAATTCCACAGCATCGCATGCCTCATTTTAGTCCCACGGTCCCTAACTCCAACAACAATGAAGTACCTGATTGAAGAAGGGCGTTTGATCTCATCTATACATGCAACCATACAATCTGTTTGGGTGAAAAATCATGACCCAAATATGGTGTGAGAAGAATCCCAGTAGGAAACCTCCATAATATCTGTACCTAACTGTCATTGAATATATATATATATATAGAAGGAAATATTGAAAATGAAGTAATAAACTATGAAGTACTCATATGTAAACAATACTACAGTTCCAATTACATTAATTTACTTTAATTAATTATTCAATCTATTTAATAATGTAACTATAGGATCTAGTCTATGATCTATATCCCCATGCATAATAATAAAAAACAGGCATCTCAGAAGTCCATCTAAACAATCATTTAAGACTGATTCCATGGTTTTTATTTTTCTTGGAAGATTCATCACAATCCTTTAAACATTTATATGTATTCCTCTAGGAATGTTCTCAAAGTTTTCCCCCTCTAATTTAACATATCATCAATTAAAAAAAAGGAACCTCTTGGAATTCTAAAAAATTGTTACACTTTCAGTCCCATATAGTACTAATCATCGACAAATGACCACCTGGTGATCTCTCATGGTAAATATCTCATTGGTATGAATAGAAACAATAAATTATAATGACAAACTAAAATCTCTCATAGTCAATGAACTGGGGTCCACATTCATTTAATAATAACCCTCATGGTAGATCTCACAGTTAAACCCCTCTGGACTATGACCACCTAGCAGCTCTCACAGTCAATACCTTTGGGTCAAAATAACAACAATTCATACATAAATGACCCTAATTTAGAAAGCTATCATTGTAAATTTTCATTGGTAAAAAGTTTACAATGGAAAACACAACAATCTCATATAATCAATAAATTTCCATCGTAAACAATTCAAGGCCTGGAAACAAGGTATTCCTCATAGGCACCCTAGGCCAAATGACCATAAATAGGCAACCAAGGGAACACACCCATGGGATGTCCCATAACAAGGTATAAAACCTTAACCATAATAAATCACCAACTCTTAATAAAAAAAACCATTGAAGGTATTATACAATGTCAAAATACCAAAACACATAATTCCCCAATAGTGGTATTCAAATCTTTAAGCATATATAATCCAAAGACAATCATTGAAAGGCAAAAACCACCGACCTTGATGTCATACAATGGACACTCTTGAACATCAGTCCTTGAATCATTCTAGAACGATGTATATTAATGAAAAGTAAAAAATGATCAAACCTCGATAACTCATGAGAGTAGATAAATCATTAAGAGAGGCTTAAGGGAAAGAGAGAACTCACCTATCGGGATCTTAGACACTCGACATCATCTCAATCAGATCTTAGATAGAGGAACCATAGGAACTCAATGTTATATATCCATTCGTCGCTCTCCTCTATGAGTCACATAGAGAATAAGTGAATTCTGGAGATGAGACACTCCCCATCTCAAATTTATAAAATAAATATATAAGTACACTACCTGTTCATTTAATGTACATGTTGTGTTCTAGCCTCAACTGGCCCCTAATTTAGGTGTTCTACCAGGTCACATATATGGGCATGTACTCGACCGTTACATAGCAAGTACACATCTACACGCGGAAACCAAGTACACGATGTGTACTCAAAAGTACATGGTGTGTACCTAGAAATTTTCAAATAATTCATTTTTCCTCTAAAACAACCCACAATCAATATCCATATACGAAAAAAAGATATGGGTTCTTACAAGCTTCCCCCAATAATAAATTCACCCCTAAAGTGCCCTTCCATGTGTGGTGAATAAGATACCTCAAACAACTCTGGCCACAGTGATCGTAAGTCGGCCTCCCTCTCCCATTTCTCATCCTGTAATCGCCCATGATTCAATAGACCCTGTATAATACGAACATTCCCGCCATAGAGAACCTTAATGCTGAGATCCACAATCTACATAGGTTGCACCTCGAAGGATGCATCGACCTCTATATCAACCTTCATGGGTTGTAAAACATTAGATGAGTCTAAAATGTAACATTGTGGATAAGAAATATGAAAGACTTCGTGCATAGACTAGTACCTATGAGGTAACTGAAATCGATAGGTGACCATACCAAATAACTCCTAAACCTCAAATGGCCTGACATATCTTGGTGAAAGCTTCCCTTATCTCATAATCCTCTTGTTTCCCCACCTCGATGTAAAATGTAAGAAAACCTAATCTCTAACGTTGAATTACAGTGGTATTCTTCGTCAATCAACATAAGATTTCTGGAATGATTGTTCCATAGACATCCTCTTATGAATCAACTCCACCTGCTCAGTGGTCTCCTAGACTAGACAAGGTCCCAAATTAGCTACAAATCTTACCTCTATCCAGTATAGTTGTGATCGACAAGGGTTACTGTACAAATCCATAAAATGTTCCCTCATAATCATCTCTTGATAACTTTTATTGCTGGAAATCTCCACTAGGGGTATGTGTCTCTCCCAAGAGACCGTAAAATCTAGGATTAAAACTCGAAAAATGTCCTCCAAAACCTGAATCAAGTGCTCGAACTTGAAATTTTTTTGTTGATGGTATGCTTTACTTAGAATTATAGGTGCTCCCAATGCCCTTTGTAGTCATTTCCAAACATAAAAAGTATATAGGGAATCCCTGTCTGAAGCAATAGAGTTAGGGACACCTTGAAAACATATATTCTCTCAGATATATAACCTTCCATGTTAATCTATACTGAAGGATTCCATGATAGGCAAGAAATGTGAAACATTCGTGAGTATGTTGAGATCAACCCACACGGTATCGTTACCACGATACCTCTAACATTTGAAAATGTCAAAAGGATCTCCCCTATGTGTTACAACGACGCTACCGATATGTTTTCCTTTTATTGGGTGAACATGAAAACAGCTATGGTTATAACTATGGCCTCATAATATGTAAAGGTCGAACCCAAAATGACCTCAGCCAAACTAGTCACGTAATATTTTATCAAAATAAATTTGTGAATTCCACAGCAAACCTACCATTAATTGGAGGGGTGTTCAAACTGGCTCACTCAAACTATAATCATGGAATGAATGATAATCATTAAAACCATCACTTAATGATTAATATGGTAATGAAGGTCTTATAATGTTGACATATTGTAATATAAATAGAACACCTTTTCCCTAGGTACCACGTGATCTCAACAAACCCATTCATCGAAGCGCACACATATCTATCAGTGAAACTCCTATGTCACACCGTACCTTGATCACTAAAATTTCCATTCAATAAAATGAGGAAAAATTAATTCTAGATCAATCCCAATATATTTTTTACCACTTTAATCATTACATCAGAGACCAACTAAAAGTCTGATATAACCTCAGATTAGTCAACCAAGGGTCTGAGGAACTCACCATGGGTGTCCATACTCCCCGTACAAGTGAGACTTTAGTGTGATGCTCAAAAGTCCACCTAAAAAACTGAATGATCCTTGAAAAACATCTGCCTAGTGGTCATATCATGCAAGAAATAGTAATCAGGATTCTATACGAGGAGTTTCTATAGGAGAATTAATGTATCACCCAAGATTATCCAATAATCTATAGAAACCACCCATCAAAAAAACTACACGAAAATAGATCACAAAAGAGTCAAAAAAATTCTAACTGTAGCAAGACGTAGAAACAATGCTATCTTAGTGTACTCAAGATGATGTCATGATTGGGGAATTTTCTCATTTTAAGAAATAGAACAGTAAAAGGACTTCAAATATAACCATAAAAGGATATCCAAACCACTACTGGTCGAACGACTAGAGGAAAATCGAATTTACTTTCAGAACATCATCATTTAATCGACCACTATAACATTGTTTTACCTTGAAAGCACAAAAAAAACAAGAATTGCAAGCCTCAAAACCATTCCTGTAAAAACAATGCATTCAAAATGGCCCTTTATCGTGATCCTTCTACCAAGAATAAACACATTTTAAATAGAACTGATGTGACGCTGCCTACCTAGGAGCATCTTATATGTCAATAAGAAATAACCTCTCTCAAACGATCTAGTTCAGAAGAAACATAAATGTATGTGTGTCATTCCATTAACCACGATCACCATGTCACATAACATGGAACGTTGCCAAAAAGATAAACCTACCTGTGTGTCAAAACACTTATTTTCCAGAGAGTCATACCATGTAGTGGGATGAAAAGGATCCATAAATCTTATGTCACTCTACACCAGAGATAACCCAAGAACATACACTACAGGTAAATGATCGATGATTTTACATACACAAAGACTCATTTAAAAATTTAATACTAGTCAGTTATCACGCATGTCGACGTACACTACCTTGAGTTCACGAGATCAATGAAATATTCTGGGATACTATGAATAGGTCATCCACCATTTTCATCCTATTTAATGATGTATCACATAAGAAATGGATCAAAATAACATCATTTAGAGAACCATTAACTTGGGTAATGAATAAACAAGTCATCCATCACTAATGAAAATGGAGGTTTACACGACCTCCTAATAGTAGACCATGTGAGGGTTGTCCTACCCGGAGAACCCATAGATCTTCAAGGTTGTTCCCATATCAAAATTCATGGAACAATGACTACCCCTCTAAATTAGGAGGTCATTTAAAACATGATGTCATGCCAGGGACAACGACACCTGGACCAGACCAATGTCAAAATCTCTTAGTGGAAAACAATATAACTAGATCTAGGAGTTTTACCCACCATGACCTAGAATCTTACAAAGAATAAGAGTCAAATTCCACTACTAAGTCATGTAAAACATATTCACAAGGCTCAAAATCCCATGGGAAACTACATTATCTCACCATGTCAATGTAAATCAGGAATGTATGACCAACTTTCACTTAAAACTTTTATCAACTGTAAAATTCCATCACGAATGACATGTTAGCATGTAAGATCCTTTTTACAAACTAGGGTAACCTGGAAGGATCTTGTTAAACCCACCTGGGTCCTCAAAAAGGGAACCCAATTACTATTTTTTTACCACAAAAAGCATGAACACATAATCCGTTCATTCTATTAAAACCCGCATCCCAATGAAGAATAAAAGAAATCCTAAAAGTGATCTTTGAATGTCAAACAGAAAGGGCATCCCATGACAGGGATCCTCGAAATGGAATACAATAGTGGGATTACACTAGGGACTCTATAAAAGAAATAGGTCACATGGACCCATAGATTAGAAGGAACATATGACATAGAAATCATTATCAAAAGAAAAACATCACAAGAGATAGCTCACAACTCATCTACGATCATAGTTCTCAACTAGGTTGGTCTGAACACGCAACCAATCATTTACGCATAGGTATCAATCCCATGAGACAACTGAAAATGGTAACATGAGGAAGATCCTGTGTATTTAGAAAAAAACCCCAAAACACCTTTTAATAGTTTTCATAATTCTCCATAGGTTACTACCATCGCGGTCTACGCAGAATACTGTGTAGAATGGACTACTCACGGGTCCAGAACTGACATCAGGGGATAAAATAGGGACATTCTCTCTAAGGGTAAAAAAGATGACTACACAACATGTAGAAATAATACTTGGAGTATACACTCACACTCTTACATAGGCATGTACCCCCACCTTCCTAGCAGCGGAAAATTCATATGTACATGATGTGTCATCCCATAACACAAGGTGTAGTAAAGTCCCCCCTCCTGGGCATGTCCGTCTACACGGATAGACTAAAACAGGTTCTGTCAATGGAAAACTACATTGGGTGTACTTAATCTACATAGTGTTTCCTTAAAAAGTCTAAAAAACCCAGTCCCCCACCCCCACACAGCAGGAACCACATGGTTTCTTCTAGTGTAACACTACACGGCGTGTTCACCATGGAGATGAAATGACCCACAAGGTTCCATCCACCCGTGTCGTGGGTCACACGGTCGTACACATGGTCGAATAATACACCATATGTGTAAGATAAAAACGTCATGTAAAACCCAAATTTCATGCACCCATGTTGTTGGTCACACTGTCAGATAGATGATCTCTTACAACAGGACATGTACTCCTAGTACATAATGTGTTCGACCAAGCTTTTTCCACCCTGTGTCTCTACTCACACAGTCAATGAAACAGTCAAGGAATACACGATGTGCACTCTCAGTACACCATTTTTACATAATAAAAGTCATTATTCTCGAATAGAAGAATACATGGTGTGTGTTTCGGACATCACACGCCATGTTTTCTAGGTTTCCAGATAGTAAGCCTCTGAAACTTCCCACGAGCCATTAAAAAGATAACTGTTTTTCCACAACATGATAAATTCTAACCCATGGGATCCCATACTCCCTGTGAATCAGTATTTGGTATCAGTTTTCACAATATATCACAAAATAATTCAATTAATGTTCAATCCTGATCCAAAAAATTATGATCCATGAGGGCCCATAACACATGAGGTACCAAATTTTGGCGTTCATCAAAATGAAGCATCCCAATTTCCAATAACCTATCAAAATAGCGGGTATTATATCATGAAATCTATCACAATAACATTTATATCTAGTACAACATCTATCACATAATAATTTAATCATTAATACATATTTTATGGAATGATAAAAATACATGAGATGTGATATCTAGTAGTGAATATATGATGAATGAGATGGAATACCCTCATCTCATCAGGTTGAAAAATAAATATAACAACAATTATTTCCATAATAACATGAAAAAACTAGTGTGTCCCCCAACAGTAAAATAAAATAAATTGTAACAATTTCCAAACCAATTAAATTTCAATATTCAAGGTAAATTGGCTTTTCCATGTACATAGGATAGCTATTTTTGGTAATGTCTTATTACCAACTACCTATTCCTTCTTATACCTATATATAGGCTCTATATAGTAAGAACAATACTAAAAGAACTCTTCTGATACCACTTTGTAAAGTCCCAGTTCCGGGTGCCACCCCTAGATGCCCCAAACTCGGTTGGTCACATGACCTCAAGCGCATTTCCCCAATTCCAGAGTCTTCTGACTAGCAACGATGTCCAAGGAATGATAATGTGGAAACTATGCCCCCATTTTCAGAGTATACATAGCGTAATTAAAAATAGTAAATAGTTTTGGAAGAATTAATACCATATAACATAATTAAACAACATAAGAAATATAGTAATAAAACAACTGGATGATATATAAATGATGCATGTCACATGTGTCTTGGAAAGCATCCAGACAAGTCTAAATGCTAGAAATACAATACTAAATCATTGTATAGAAAAAAAATTAAACTCCAATAGCATCACAATCATCATCTTGGTCTCATGTTCTCCAACTCCAATAGAAATCAAGTACATGATTATGAAGGGAAATTTCCATTATCTATATCAACAACCCTATAATCTATTGGGTTCAATTATCATGACCCATATATGGAGTGAGAAAAACCCTAGTAGGAAACTTCCAAAATATCTATTCCTAACTATTAGTGAATATATATATATAATGAAATATGAAAAAGGTGTCAATAACTAGGAATTAATAAAAAGTAAACAATCCTACAGTTTACAATTAAATTCATTTACATTAACTAATCATTCAATCATTTGAATAATGTAACCTTAGGAGATAGCCTATGCACTATATCCCATTTCAAAATAATAACAAATTGAGGTCTCAAAAAACTATCTAAACAATCATATAATACCGAGTCCATGTTTCTAAATTGGCTTGGAAGACTCATCTCAATAATTCAAAAATTCATAAGAGACCCTCTAAAAATGTTCTCATATTCTGACCCCTCTAGTCCAACAATTCATCAATTCAATAAAT
Source organism: Viscum album (assembly GCA_963277665.1). Lineage (NCBI taxonomy): Eukaryota > Viridiplantae > Streptophyta > Magnoliopsida > Santalales > Viscaceae > Viscum > Viscum album. The sequence goes on from OY728120.1 coordinate 1,514,043,388, forward strand.
AATGAACCACTTGGAAAACTCACATAGTCTAACTCTTTTGGTCCCAAAAAGAACTAATCATCTACAAATGAACACCTTGGTGGCTCTCATGTTGAATACCCCCTTGGTCTATATAAAAACAATTAATTATAATGACCACCTGACATCAATCACATTCAATTCCCTTGGGTCCAACATTAAATTAATAAAAACCCTCCAGTAGCTCTCATGGTATAACCCCTCTGGTCTATGACCACATGGTAGCTGTCATTGTCAATACCTTTGGGTCAACATAACAACTGTTCATATAAAATTACCATACTTCAGGAATCCCTCACTGTCAATTCCTCTAGGTCAAACATTCACAATGCCAAACACATGATTCTCATATAATCTGTCAAAATCCATCCTAAACAATTCAAGGAATGAAAAGAAGGTATTATTCATAGGAACCCTAGGACAAACTTCTATAAAAATTCAATCAGGTGAATTCACCCATGGGGTGTCCCATAAAAATGTATAAAACTTATGCATAATAAATTACCCTTTATCAATCAAACAAACCATATCTTGTATTAAAAAGGGTCAAAATCCCAAAACTCAAAATACCCCATCATTGGTATTCAGAACAATAAGCCTATATAATAAAGATACAATCAAATAAAGGAACAAACCACCTACCATGATGTTTTATGGTGAAAAATCATGAACTTTTTTCCCATGCAATGACCTAGAATGACGTAGATCTACAAAAAGGGTAAAATGGTCAACCGTCGATAAGTCATGAGATAGGAGAAATCATGAAGAGAGGATATAGGGAAAGGGAGAAATCAATGGTTGGAATCCAATGCACATGGTGGCATATCAATTGGTTATCGGATGGAGGATCATGAGGAGTTTGAAGTTCTTCAACCATTCGTCACTCTCCTATAAGAAACACATGGAGAAGAAGTGTGGTATGGAGATGAGATACGACCCTGCTACGATTTATCCAATAAATAGAAAAGTACATGGCTTGTTAATTTAATGTACATGATGTGTACTATCATCAATGAGCCCCTACATTAGGTGGTCTTCCAGGTCTCCTATAAGGCCATGTACTAGGATGTTACTTGGCCAGTACACAGATACACGCGACAACCAGGTACATGGCATGTACTCAAAATTAAACGAAGTGTACTTAGAAAATTCTCAATTGTTCCTTTTTCATAAAAAATACCATAAATCAAGATCCAAGCCTAAATTGAAGATATGGTTTCTTATAATCCCCTCCAAACCTATAATATAGATAGAGCTGTTAATCCAAGGTTTGACTAGGGTTTGGGTCATTTATACCAAGAGTTTGAACTCCCATGTCGTGTTAGGGAACTCGAACTCTAGACATGATGTTTAGATAGATTGGGTTCTCCCTAGTTGTGTTAGGGTCCGAGTCCTCTATATTTAGATTAGTTACTCTAATTTCATACCAGGTTGGAGTTCCTTCATAAATACATTTCATACAGAGTTGGTACTCCCTATTCATATAAGGGTGTAGGTCCTCTATCCAGGTGTATGTACTCCACTATTGTTTTAAGGTGCGGGTCTTCCATATTAATCGAGCTGGTGGAGTTTTCCTCCTCTATAATTCATGGGAATGGTTCCTCACCTGGGGAGTAGTAATCCACTATCTCAGAGTATTAGTGAGGTGAGGGTCCTCCATTAGAGTTTTCCCCCTCATTAGGTGATTACAGTTATGAGGAGCATGCCCATCCAATGGTTACATGTGACACCTGGTCAGTAGTTCATGCTCCCTCAATATATTGTGGTGCAGGAAATTCCATATTTGGTAAAAAAATGTTTCTTGGGAATGATAATAGCTAATACGCATTGAATAAAGGTTAGTGTTGAGTTATGTGTCCCTGCATTCTATCTCTCTAGTGAGGCTATACATTGTTCATAGTTTGGTTTATTTCTTCTTCAACAATGAAAAATTCTGAGTTGTAGGCCTCTCCCCTTAGGGTCCTTAAATAATTTTTCAGTTTGTGTGTTATAACGGGTAGGACCAATAGTTATAGCCACTAGATATGGACAATTTGAATTTTTGTCAATAAAGTATTTCTCTTGAACAAGTCGCATATGGGATGGATTAGCTCATGGATTTTGTTCTCCTAGTTTTTTTATTGTTAGATCCCTGACTAGAATCTCATAACTAGTTATGAGATCATATACTCATGATACATGGAGATTGATACATATATAGCTGGGTGTTTTTGGGAGTCCTTATGGTGTTTTCACATATCTAGATTGAAACCCCTTGTGTGTTGATCTGACTAGTTGTGTATACCCTATGATGGTTCGACATGAAGTTTCTCTCTTGATTTGGATCCCACTAGATAGAGTGAGCATATAGTTCCCTTTCAATTTACCACTTTTCTTTCTATTTTTTGGGTGCTTAAGGATTATTCTTATCCTCACCCATAAAGAAGAATTTCTAGTAAGTGTTGTGTTTTTTTGAGACCCGAATCCTTTCAACAGAGTCTTTATGGGACCTGAGATTGGCATAGATTAGTGAGATAGACTGACCGAGGACTTTAATGGAGCCAGGATGAAGAGCTTCCAAGAAGTTATATTTGATAGTGATCCTTATATATGAGAAAGTTGTATTATTTTATATTTATTAAGGTGTATGTTTCTTACATCATTAAACTTTTAATTACATCATTTTTTACTCCGGTTTGGGATATTTTTATCCATGCATTTCAATTTTCATCATTTTATATCTATGCACTATTTAGTTAAGGTGTTTATGCATGCATGTGTACATTTAAATTAGGAAACTACCTCCAAGCTATGTGATATACCTTTTTGGTGCTAGTATCCTAACCCTGATCTATTAGTGGTGAGCTGGGGGCATTTTGGCCCAAACCCCATTAGGTCGAGTCGTGACATAACATAACCTCAATGAAAAAGAGTACAACCTAAACCGTGACTATAAGAATAATAATTCACTACATAATATTGACACTAATTTCAAAAAAATGCATTGTAGAATTGATGACAGTATCCACTTCACTAATCAAATACATACATATATTTCCAATTCTAATCATAATTTGGTTCATTTTTTAAATATTATGACTACTTAATGTCACATTCAATATTCTAGATTAAACATCGAATAATATACAACTAATAAAACGAACTCCAATGTTTATAATATATTATTTTGATTCTCCTATTATATATTTATAATTACCTATATAGTATCCATTAATATTCCATTATTAGAATGTTAATTTTCTAAAAATTTCCATTCATAAATTCTCATGTTAAATTTAAATATTTCATTTATATATCTCACAATGAATAATTATTTTGAAATTTTTTTTTGATGTATCCCATAACCTTCTCTTGATGTTCTGTAAAAAAATATGTCATTAACTAATTATATGAAAAATGTATGTCATTGCATGTGGAATACTCATCATCTCATATCCATTATTGTTGTATGTGTGTTACTGACCCCAAAAGGAATGACTAATAACTTCAAGTGACCAAAATGAAACCAATAATATTTAATCTCTGTGTATTTTACTCTTTCCCATAACTAATTATATCCTAATCAATATTATGATTTAAAAATAAATCAATTTCACTATAAATTATAAAATTATTATCAATATAGAGTATGTAATATTTATTATTTTCCATCCACAATTCAAAAAATTACATCCAATACAAAATCAAAAGTTATTACAGGCCTTCAATCGAATTGCACTGGTTTCACCCAAGTTTAAATGAAAGGTTAAAAAATCCTTTCAGCGCTAATTCTTCAAATTTCATTTCGAGTTCCCAAAAATAATATATTTTTACTCTATGAGATGGTACATAAATTTGATTCTTTCAAGGAAAATTATTAATATATAATTCACCATCCCCCTTTGGAGGTAACCTGGAGAAATCCTCAAAAAATACATTTAGTTGTTTATCCATTATCATGGATAGTTTTTTATAACATCTAAATTTCATATAATCAAAAATAAATTTATCCAATTAATAATACATAAATATGAAAATTTGAATAATTATACCATTATTACTAACATTTACATCCAATTCCCCTAAAATTGTATGAATAAACCCATTTAATGAAATAGAAAAATCATTAACACTAATAATAAATTTGAGCATTTTAATATAAAAATAAAATTATTCCAAAATGTTATATCAAATTTATTCATATAGAGGAATATGAATTATAATGATATATCAATAATTAAAATTATTATTTTTCATGAATCCTACATAATTTAGTTTCTATAATTCTCTCCTAAAAGAGTATCAGTGTTCATATTGTATAGTCCAAACTACACTCATAAACCCAACTATTATTTTTCACTCAATGAGATAATGTAATGAATGATATAATATGTTAGAGATAAAATATTTGTATATAGGAAATCAATATAGTTCCTCATTTTGTAGAAAGTCATAATGTTCACAAACAATCAATACATACCAAGTTAAATTTGAAAACATTTCCATGTTTCTTTTCAGACGTGGGTATCTCCTACAATAAGGGTCTTCCCACTCCAAATTCATTCCTTGACCTAGATTGCCTAATCCATTCCATTAATTTTCCAAATCCATGATCATAATTAAAAAAAATGCACTATCCTCATCTTTAAATCACTAATATTTTATTTTTTGTTGACCTATATTTCTATAATTAAATCTTAGTTAATGACTTATCACTTTGGTGGATTTATAAAATATGAGAAACCAAATAATTAACTCACTAACTTGTTCTTGAGGTCATTTCCCTTCATCTTCTATAAAAAAAAGAACATCATCCTCTATTTGTTAAAGGGATTAATGAACTCTTCCAATGATTCATATATATATATATTCTTCTAAAATATCCACCTTTTTCATGACACAAACCCTCGTAGGTAGCCCTCTTGTTCCAGTAATGATAAAAGGGGGATAATAAATTCAACTTAGTAGCTCCTACAGGCCATAGGATGGTGATAGTTACTGATTGTATAACATACAAACATATGGATTTCATTGACATCTAATATAAGTTAAACAATTGTTAAGATAGAAACACACAGAAAATCATGATAAATATAACTATAAAAGATACCAAGTACATTCTTATTATATCATAAAACAAGAAATGTAAACTATATGTACGAAAATATAATCTTTGGAAGTGATCAAGAAATACCAAATACCCTCTAAACAACCCATGAGCATGTAATGTCCATCCCAATAACCAACCATGTTGTACAAACCTGAATCAAAATTATATATACATATTTTGACCATAAAATGTATACGTAAATGGATCCTTCCTTGATATTTTCTGTGCAAAAGCTAAATTAAATGTATTGAAGTCTAGTCAACAAAATGTGAAATGAAATAATCACTTATGAAAGTATAGTATTTTCCTAGAATCACCATTGATATATGTCATCTAGTATCACACTCATGATATAATATATTTTAATATCAAGATAATGAACTCCACTACCAAATCCTCACTATTTATATGCTTTACCTAGATATCACATGTCCAGAGCCCTCCCCTCCAAAATATACAAGAATAATGAATATTATAATAAATTATCATAATATTCACATATTGTATCACATTATCTCATCATATTAAATTCATACTGAGCATCACATTGTCACATCATCCCATGTTTCATCTATGTATTATATTAAAGCTATTTCTGAGAGACAGAATAGCCCGTATATCATGAATAATACCTCAATCCACTACATCTGATACACGTCATTATTAAGATAATCATAGGGTGGTATAACTGGAGATAAATGTCTCTAAAATAACCATAGAAAATTATATCCCTCTATACACACATATGGGGAATGATAACAACCTTTAATACAAGTATATAATATCAACATGGTAAAATATCAGGGTCACCCAGGATAATCAACCATCCATTCCTAGCCAATATGGATGTCTGGGAAAACACCCACCCAGAACCCAGTTGGTGTTAGTCCCCATACTAATATGGATGGGGTTGTGTATAAAATCCAATTACATATTGTATATAATATATCACACAACTAAACAAGTGGAATTAACCTACTAATAGGATCAACTACAGATATCATCCCTCAGACTTCCATCTTCCACTACAAAGAACATTATATCCTATAAGAACAAAAACATTCAATGAGATTAATTTATTTACTTTTTATCCTTTAATAGTTCACTTTATATTAATTTATTCCTTAATTTTAAATTATCATATTTCTTCTCATATTTCATTATCCACTGACTGAGGTATATGATCTTGAAGAACAATCAAACAAATTCTATCATTCATCACATTTAAGGGAATTTTCATTATATTCAACCCCAAAATACATGTTTTAAAACATGTATTAATCATTATCATTCCCTAACTAAAGTTACTCATGTAAAAGTCCTAAGATTCTATAAAATAAAGATGAATAACTAGGTACAACAAGCTACATAAAGCTTTATAGAAATGAATGAAAGTAAAAAAAATATGCCCATCCAATTTAACTTTAAAGTAGAATATTATCACTAATGAATCCGTATATTCACGCAACTATATTATATCCAAACTTCAAGGTATTCCATCAATACTAGATTCATACAGGACAACATCATGTGTCTCTCCATCACATTCATCAACTTTTCCCACAAACTAGACATCTATAACCATATCAAACAAACCAAACACTATCTGAGGATCACATCACATCTCATAGAAAGGACCATATATAGAGTAAAAAAATGAAAATAAACAAAAGACAGATTCAACATGGCATTTTATCCTTAAAAATAAGGCATCCATATTTTATATTCAAATAAGATCACTCAACCCCATTCATTTAACATTTCCAAACAAATAGTTTTATTACCTCCCTAGTGTGTTTGATACATTTTTCATAGGTTACAACCACATGAAATTAAAGGAATTTACTACCACTTGTTGTTAATTATTTAAATATGATATTTCTAATAACTTCATGTTTTAAAAAACAAAAAATATGAAAAAATCTATTAACATGACACTTTATTATTATCAGCAACAATTATTTCCAACGACATATTCTTTAAAAAATTCCATTATATTATGGAATAACAATTTAAAATAAAAATGCATCTGACATTATATAATTTCCATAAAATTATAATAGTCAATAGATTTAATATACATGGATCATTAATTCATTATCCAGTAACAGTGTTGGTTTTACGTTCATAACAATTTTAATCAAATTAATAGGCTAAAATAAGGAATATCAATCATAAAAATGAAATAATAAACATATATAGAATTATATATAGTTAAGCAAGAAGAAACGGGTTATTATGGTTCCAAAACATACTATCACTAATAACCCAATCCAATTAATTCATTATTATTGTTCAGTAATTATTAATTTTAATTCTAATGTACCCAAAATAGATATATAATGATAAATATAAAACATAGCACAAAATATTAGTATATGAAATGAATCCCCTACCCCATGGATTACAAAATATTAAATTGAGAACCGAACAACAAGTAGGTCTCAAATCTACTATCTTTTACGGAAAATATTGAAACACAAGAAAATTGGGTCGTATCCACTCTAAAAAAACTCAACGAACTCCATAAGAAAAAAGTATATCATCCACTATATAATGGAAAATGAAAATAGGATGAAATAATTGATTGACGTTTCAACAACAATAGAAATATGATATTATTACCTTTGATCCCAAAGGATATAACAAGGGAATATAGGGACCAATAACTTCAAAATGGCTTCAAATCATAATGAATATAAACCATTCACTACATAGGGGTGCTAATTAGATACATTTAGAAAATTCAAAGGTGTACAAGGATTTATAGATATTTTTATTCAAATTTTTTCATTTAGTGAATTTTTCATTCAAATAATACATGTAATGAGTCTAACACATGTAAAAACAAATAAAACATATCTATCAAATGGTTGTCTAATTAATGATGTCAAAAAAGGATTATATTATTATGTTTTGAAGAAATGTTCACCAAATATGAACCCTCATTCCTTCTTGTCATGAAATAATTTCACATGTCTTGAATCATACCATGTGAACTTCAATTCTAATGTCATGAATTCCTATTCATGAAACAAACTAAACTCTAACATCAAATACAATAGTTTATAATATAAACACCTCCTTGTTATAAATTACATCTCCCAAACCACACCTCGTCTACTCTGGTCTTCTTTTAGGAACAAAATACCTTAAAAAATTAAATGAAACTAAATATGCAGTTCCAATCAATTACCTTATATAACTCTCAAAAAAATTTCATCCTTGAGATTTTAAAAACAATCTTGGGTAGAAGGAAAAGAAAAGAGACCGTCCGAACGAACATTCCATGAGATACCTCTCACCGATATCATCGTCATTGAATCTAACCCACACCACAAAAATATAAAAAGTGATTTTTTTAAACATTAAAAATTAATGGTTAATGGAAATCCTAGAAGATATATATATCAACCACAATTAAGGACAAAACAAATCATCATGTATAAGAAAAATCTATATACAAGATAATGGCCAAATCAAGAAAACATTGATACAGAAGAAAAGAAAAACATCCAATATCATTGTGTACTGAGTGAGTATATGAAACTCACATTCCATTCAATTCTCTTATAATCCATTTTTCCACAAAAGGATATGCCCAAATGAATATAAATCAGACAAAAAATATTCCCTGATGGTCTGAGGTCTCCACTAGAATCTCATCGATGTTCCCATCATCATCATTGACGATCATTCCCCCGTAGATTATGTTATAAGAATCATGAATATAAAAGTCAATATTCAACACATGGAAGACATTATGTATTTTTATCAACTATGTGGAAGACCTATATGATAAGAAATGACTCAAATAAGAGTCAATATTATGAAAGGTCCAACTATCATGGTTTAAACCTTCCACCCATTCCCAAACATTCACTTACCCTGATGAGGGGTCACCTTTTGGAACATATTATCTTCAATGTTGAACACCATATGTGTCCTACTTTGATTTTTAATGGTCTTTTTAATATCTTTCACTACCTTGATCCTCCCGTCAATTACATGGACCAACATAATAATCTTACTCACTAGTTCCATCCTCAGAACTTTTTAATCTTTGAACCCAGTCCCGCACAATATAGAAATTCATGGAAGGATATAAAAAATTAAAATAATTAAATTATAGGGGATGAGTGAAAAATATTACTGTATTAAAAATTAAACAATAGAAGTATCCTCTCCCATGAAACATCAAACTCAATGACACAAGAATGAGACATGTTCTTATGTTTCTGAATGATCCACTCTTTTTGTATCTTTGTTTAGGGATAGAATGTGGTGATAAGGAATAACTAAGAGACAAAACCATGTTGGAGACCTTTCCACACCCTTTAGTAGAAATTGGAATCCCAATCAAATATGATCACCATTTGGACTCCATAGAGTCTCACTGCCACTTCTAGGTAATAAATTCATAAAACCACCCTTGATCTTGACTCCCTTATCAGTATAAATATTGATGATTTTATTAAATGGTGCACAATTAACCATATAGAATCAATGACTCCACGATAATAAGGAAAATTAGTGATTAAGTCCATTGATATTTCCTATAAATTCAACTAAGGGACATAAATGATTGGATAATACCACCTAGATCATAGTGATCAACCTTCCCCTTTTGTGGAAGAACCAAGAAGATACAAACATAGGAACTAGATTTTTCAACTCAGGCAACCAAAACTGTCCTCATACAGATCTGAAGAAATTTAACATTAAATTTTCTTACGGAATATGATGAGATATGGAACTCATATAGATCCTCCTCACACTTTACCAAAGGGTTGAAAATTGTAACAACCAATTATTATAGAATATATTTTGACTGATTAAATTATATGTGTTTTTTGGATTTTTCTTACACGCAACACAAAACATAATATAAACCATTATATATTATAAATCAGTCATTATATTAATGTGTATGAATATGATTAACCACATTATGAAATATATTTATAGATATATGTATATATATATATAATTCATTTGATAATTACAATGTTATAGTTAATGCATAATATTTAAGTACTCATTTTTACTATTGTCATTTTATTTTTCAAAATATATTTTTTTAAAAAATTTTTATTACATTTTGTGTTTGATTATTATAATTAATTGATACTAATTTTTTAAACGTAATTTGATAGAAATTAAAAAAAATTAAATTATTATGTAAAAATTATATTAGTGTGAAATTACTTTCCTTTTCTAAAATGATTTATTTTTTAATTAAAAGTGAAAAATAATGTTTCCTTTCAGAACTATCTTTTATTTTCATTAAAAGGTACAATTATTCATTTAATTTAGTATTAAATTAACATAAAAATTATTCAGATAAAAATAGTATAATTAATTAAATATTAATTATCTTTATACCTTATTTTTGTATAAGATTATTTTTGGCCTTAATACACATTTTTTTAAAAACGCCTTACATTGCAATTTTAAAATTATATTAAAAGTTTTTTATTTTTCAAAAATGAATTTATTTTTATTAATTGGACATCATTTGTGATTTATAAATTCAAATTTATACTAGGATGTAATTTTGAGTATTTATCTAATTGATAATTAATTTTTTTAAAGTAAAAAAATGGTTTTAATGAAATATATTTTCTTTTGTAAAATATTGGAGACTTAAATATGATAAAAAAATTTAATGAACTTATAAAAATGATAATTTAAGATAATATAATTCAAATTTTAAAAAACAATTCAAAAAATATATATTATTATTTAATTCATGATATATATAGAAATTATTTTCATTGTCGACAACGTGTTTTCTATTACATGAAAAGTCCAATTTTGTGTCCAATATATAATATTTTAGAGTGAAGAAAACAATTATCAATATTGATAAAAAATATTAATTATTATTTGTTAATTTATATATATATATAAATATATTTGAATTTTTATGTTTTATAACATGTTACTTATCAAAATACATATGTAATGCTTTCACAAGGATGGAAAAGTCAAAATAAAATATTAAATAAGATTTCATAGCATAGATGTGGGTAAATATAAATATTGATTGAATATAAAATATTTTTTTGAAATTATTTTATTTATTACTTTGATTTTAATTAATTTAATTTAATTGGTGAAGATATAATTACCATAAATTCTTCAACAACGTCAACATAGTTCTTTTGAAACATGTAGAAAATACATGTTATTGGTAACAGAAACTCTAAATGTAAGATGGTTTTAATGATTAATAGTTTACAATTATTATTACAGAAAAATAAAACAAATTATGTATTTTTATTGCTTTATATTATAATTATATTACTAAATTGTTGTCTTGAAAATAAAAAAAAGTAATACTGTCGAAAATGATATTCTAATAAAAATAATACATTGTAAAATTTTATCAAAATCATAAAAATAATGTAATAATAAAATTATTATCATATATGTCCAAATATATCATCCCTGTAACATTTATGAATAACTTCATATCTTAAATGTAAAAATATAAAAATTTAATATTAAAAAAATCATTACCATAGTTATGGTAAATTGTTTAAAAAGTGGACAAACCAAATGATATGGATCAAAATGACACCAAAATAAATATAAAGTTAATTAAATGGTGGTATATTTAACATAGAAAATTTTTATTTAACATAATGTATATTTTTTTAGGATTATAATTGAGAAATTTATTAGTTATATTAAAATACTATATGTAATTCCTATTGCCTCCTTTCTCTCCCTTATAAAAGGGCTCCCCTTTCTCCTTTCCATACACATACATTATCGATATATCTTATCCAAACCATTACCATTTATATTATAAACTCTCTTTTCCACTATTTATATTTTTTTCATATTAAAATCACATTTAAAAAGTTTATAAGAATGGATCTAATGGATACCTACCATTAAAGAGGTAATCATATTACCCAACCTTTTTTAAATTTCATCTTCATATACATCCTCAAATAATTATAATTCTTCTAAAAATAATAAATTATGTATCCTAAATTTACATAAATTTTATTATGATTTTTTATGAAAAATTATCCACCCTCTATTTCATTAAATGGGAGGTGAATGCATCTCTCGTTTGAATGTGTGGACTACAAAAGCCAAGTAGCGATACATTTAATTCTTTATCACCACCATTAATTTATGGTTATTATGATGGTTTTAGTTTCTATATATTATATTTATTACATAATTATTCTTCTATAATTTTAATATCTTATATTACATCTTACCTTCCTATATGTTGGATAATAATAACATTTCCCAGGCATACGTGTGTAGTACCCCTCCACAAAGCAATATGATACTTTTTTGAAATTTCTTCTTACTTGGATGATAATAAAGAGAGATTTGGTGATGATATATTATATTTATGAAGTAATAATGATTCTTAAAATTCTAATAATTAGTTACCTTTATTTCACTTCTTCCATTTAAAATTGAATGTAGTGTTCATATGTACATATAGTCTACCTTCTCTATGAATTGTGTAATTCGTTTTTTATATCACTTCGTTTTATTAATGGATATATACATATAATGAATACTTATAATATCTTTTTTAATTGTTAAAATTATTTATATTATTGAACCATTATCAAATAAAATGTAGTAATACTAACAATATGAAATTCTCATGATATTTGAAATAGTTAACACCATGAAATGATGATTTTTATAAGGAATTTATAATAAATGGGACATGAAAAATTATAAGTCTATAACATATTATATTATATTTCAAATTATTATAGTATAGAATTATAATAAATATGGATTTATTATACAATAATATAGATTGGTTTAATAGAAAATCAATCTTAATGCATCAAATTCATGATTCAATCACAATTTAAATAAGATTGTTTAAGCATGATTTTCCATCGACGAAAATTATATGATCTTTTTCTGATAAATAAACATTCATTTATTTATCCTCTAATTTTTATAAAACTTTTATTCCTTTATTTTACATCACTTTACATTCAAAATATCCTAAAATAATGTTTTCCATGAAAATCGGAATTAAATCTCACATCCTTCACAACACTACTTGAATCCATATACATGTTTGATAAATGTAATTAAGTTTTTTTTCAAATATCAATTTATTATTTAAATTTATTTTTACCCATGTGTTTCTTTCTATAAAAATTTCTCAAATGAATCATGATGTAACTTTCTAATTGGGGAAATTTTGACCTTTTCTCAGAAATTGGAAAGGAATCATTATTTTAACATATATACCATGAATGAAATATTCCAATATAATAACCACTAAATGATTTTATGGATTTTTTAAAATAATCCATATTTATTTTCATTTAATATTTTTCAATAAATATTTTTTAATATTATTAATTTTTTAGTTGGTGGTTTCAAAATGAGCAGGGTGTTGTCTACAAAAAATATACATGTTGTATTTTAACGGAACGTTATCACATGATGACCTACATTGATGTAACATTGGTTTTAATAGAGATATAATTCTCTAAAACCATCCTTATTCATTATATGATATTTTCTTATTTTAATGATTGTATGTCTTCAAACCTCATTAACTTTTCCATAGTCTATGTTATGATTAAATGTTAAATGTGATCTTGTTCATGTGGTGTATATATGAATAAATTTTGATTATTCTATGGGTTAGTCAATTATAGCACTCCAACACATACTATAAAAATGGACCACACATGAGATAAATATATTATTTTGTAAGAAGATTGTATTTTCCCAATTTTATGTTTAGACCCAATTTTCATGTCCATGATATTATTCATGGACATAGATTTCATGTCTATAAGATTTTTCATTTACAAACATTTCATTTGCAAGAATTATGTGTAAAACTAGTTTCATGTCCATAAAAAAATGTTATGAATTATGTGTAGACCTAGATTCATTTCTGTATTCATATTTATATATTACGTTTTATTGGATCATTTCTTATTATTATTGATTCTAAACTCTTAATTATATTTCATATTTCAATGAAAAGTTTTTCTACAATGAATCATATTTATGATCTATGATATATTAGATATGAAATTTTTTACTTTAGGATCATGATATCATACCCTTATTCTTATCTTTTTCTCATGTCTGTTCACCTATTGATATATAATAAGTTTACCCTTAATAAGAATCTAGTCTCACCATTTCTTATGGTTTTCCATCCCTAAATTAATAATAATGATTTTTGGTTGGGAATACCTGAGATTAATTCATTATGGGAAACATTAAAGATAATTTATGAAATAATAGGATAATGAATCTAGTACCTAAATAAAATGAAATGTTATGGTTATGGAATTTATTTTAATGTTATGCATTGATAAATCATAAAAAATGGTGAAATATTTATGTATAGAAATATTGTCTCACTGTAGTTGGAATAATAGAAGAATTTAGTAAATTGTGGGAGATTATATTTTGGGAAGTTTGGTGAAAACCCTAGGGATAAGTCTATGTACCATATAGTATCCTAATATAATTAAAATGTAGAGAATGTATAGTTTTCATATCACTAAAATTCCTATGTGGATATTTTAAGTCAATAGTAATGTTTTTACTTTTATGTCTTTTGTTTTGGAAATCACAAATATTTTTATACTCAATTCTTAAATTAAGGATTTACATTGAATATGATTTCTATTTCATCATACTGACTATGTTTATCATAATAACCTAGACCATCATACTTAATCTATTTATCACACTCACTCAGACCATCATACTAATTATGTTTATCATACTCACTCAGACCATCATACATATTCTGTCTATCATACTCACTCAGATCACCATACATACTCTGTTCATCATACTCACATTATGCACCATACCCACTTTGTATCATATTATTATTTTTAAATATAATCATAATAACAAGTAATATTAATCGTAGTCATTATATACTCTAATATCTTGGATTTTTTTCGTTATTTTATCAAAACAAATTTTTATACCAATCATACTCATTTTTCATTTTTATATATTATTGGTTTTTTATATATTATTATTTTAACCAAAATGATGTTTTGGGGTTAGATACAAATTAATCAAAACGATATCGTGTTTTCGGTTTCAATATGACAGTTAAAATACTAGGTGTCCAAGTCCCTTTATTTTTTTTTGAAAAAATATGACTCTGAGAGTAAATATTATTATGGGAGAAAACAAGATCATTGGATCTTGATGAATATAAATATAAAGTAATTGGAAGCAAAGAAAACTTTTTAGATACTTTCATGTCCCAGATAGAGACTGTGTGACTTCTCTCTTGCTTCATGCAAAATCCTTGAAATTACAAAATATCAATGGGTGATTCTTATTTTTTGTATTTAAATAAATGCATTGTTTTTCTTTGTTCATCTGATCTAGTTATAACTATCGAGGGCATTAGGGGATAGGAAGATGGCGTGATCGATCATCTTATTGAGGGCCATAAAGTGTTTGAAAGGAAAAAGAGTTGATTACCTGTAAAATCAAGGGCTTGCGGGGACATCAAGATGAATGGAATGATCATTTTATTAAAGGATTAATGGTGTTAATAAGACAGACCTATTATCTAAGGTGAAAGGATACCCTACTCTTTCGGAGAAAAATAATTTTAATACATTTTACTTTTATACTACTTATTTTAATTGAAAATCATCACTTTATTTATTCATTCTATCGGTATTCTTTTATGTTGAAAATGTTTCAGTTATAGTTTATACTTTTTATGTATTGATTTTATATGTTATATGGTAGAATCATTTACACATTGTATAACTCTAATATTTTTATTCTAACCAAATACAATTGTTTCATATCTTATTTTATAATAATAATTTCATCTGTTCGAGAGTTACTTTGATTACTTGTTTTGATTTATAAAAGGCATTTTTAATTTTTTTTGTTTACATTGTATTAAAATAATAACCTTCTTTAACGGTTTGAATAATTTTTTTAATAAAAAATTCACCCCCTCTCATATTTATGTCATCTCATATCCATATCTATCCAACAGTTGGTAGGATAGTAGGTTCTCCACTCTTTGTAAAATTTTATTTTATTTTCTTTTATAAGTAACATTGTATTATTAATTTCTATGTACAATAACTAGTATTTATGGAAAAAGAAGTTTGACTCTTTACGATGGCTGGCATGATGAATGTTGGTTCAATTGAGAATCATAATCCTATAATAACACCTATTTTTTATGGAAATGAAAATGAATATTGGAGAGATAAAATTAAAAATTTTATCATAAATACTAGTGTAGATAACTTTGTAATTCACACTAGTGACTATAAGATCATTGAGAAAAGAAGTCCGAACTTTTACAGCCCATGGAAAAAATGAATATCAGTTAAACTATATGGTAAACAATATTTTATTGTCTTTTATTACCATGAATATTTGCAGTAAAATATCTTCATGTGAAGCCACAATTATCATATGGAATAAATTAGAGATTACCCATTTTGGTAATTCCAAATATGTTGAAACAAGAAGATAAATGCTAATAACTAACTATCAAGCTTGTGAATTTCCATATGATAAACCGTTTCTCTAAGATGAATAATGATTTATAATAATTTTTATTATCCTTAATGCTATGGCATAGAAAATTTTAGAAGATGATGTTTTTGTTGATAATATCATAGAAATTTTTCAATATTAAGGGGAATCCAAAAGGACAGTAGTTGATGAGTCAAGAAGAATTACTAATAAAACTCTTGATGATACAATTGGAACCCTATTTAAATATTAATTTAGGCATAAGAGAGATGATGATAAAGTGAAAATGAATAATGGTGGAGTAGAATTTTCAACCACATCAAATCTTGCCAACTCTCAGTCACCTGGGAAAACAAATTCAAGAAAGAGAAAAATTGATGTCTTATCATATTTTAGTGATACTGAGCAGTCATATAATGGAAATTCAAATATTTCTAGATGAATGAATAGAATTATTAGAATGATGTATTTCCAATACAGATATAAAAACACTTTCAACGGTAACAATGACAAGAATGATTTTGAAGTCACATGCTATGAATGTAAAAGAGTAGGACACATTCAACCTGATTTTCTAAGGAAAAAATTTAAATTATAGAAAATAAAATCATTCAGAGAAGAATATGTAGAAATATTGGAAATACAAGGTAAAGAGTGTCTTGAACGAAAATTACTCTTAGAGTGGTAGTATAGTTTATTCTTCTAAAGACTCTTCTGATAGTGATATATCAATTCACAAGAATATTGGTCTCCTTGAAAAAACTCCTTATCATTGATTAATTTACAAGGTACACCGTTCTTAATATCAGAATAATATTTATTGGAGTAACAATTGTTTAGATAAATATTAATCTTTTGATGAACCAACATTCTCATCAGAGAATGATAAATCTTTGCCTTCTTATGAAGAGGTATCAGGATTTTTTAAATTTTTTGAAAATTAACATTGTAATGTATCCAGAATACATGGGAAGTATAATACTAGAACTGATATTTTAATAAAATATCTAACATATATTTCTAAATATCATGATTATAAAACTCTTGAGATTGTAATTTTTTATAAATACCTTGAGAAAGTGAATTTTGAAATGAACAAAAATTCTAAATATTATGATAATATAATTTATGAAAAAAAAATTTAGAAGAAAATCATAATTCTAAAACTAAAACAAGTGAGGATAAGATTTTTATCATCTGATGAAAATCTGAAATCTTCTCTGGGAATAAAAACTTATCTATGTTTATATCTATAAAATAAAATTTTGATAAGATTTATTCTCAAATACAACCTCACTGTAGTAGTCAAAGAATTAGATACACCCATTCAAAACCTGTTTTTAAAAATAACTGTTTTGATCCCCAAAATGATCCATTCTACACTAAGTGTCAATGTGGTGGTAATGGGAATAAATATTTCTCTTTAAATAAAACACAATCATTGGGTTTCCAAAAAGAACACTTTTAAACAAAAATATGGATTCCAAAAAAATTTCATTCTAACATTTTCGGATCCAAACAACAAGGGATTTTGATATTATAATTGTGTTTGTTTCAAGAAACAAAGTAGAAACGACATTAATAAATGGTACATGGATAGTGGATGTTCTAGGAACATGACTGTAAGTAGAAATTTCATTGAAAATTTATCAAGATGAAAGGTGGAATAGTTACCTTTGATGAAAATTCCAAAGAAAAGATTGTTGGTTTATATAATATTGTTTTTGTTGGTAAAATTAGGATTTCTAATGTTTTATTTGTTTATTTTCTTAAGAATAACCTCATTAGAATAAGCCAATTATGTGATTGTGGTTACCTTGTAAATTTTTGGAATGATAAATGTATAGTTCACAATTTCAAGGATGAATTCATTTTTTCTGCCCAAAGTCATGAGAATGATTACACTTTTAATATAGAAGACCATATGATCGTAGACATACCATGTCTCTGTAAAATGGAAGAAAAATCTTGGTTATCGAGTTGAATACAAGCAAACTGTAATGTAATAAACTTATATAAACTCTCTAAGAACTAAATTATTAATGATCTAACTGAGCATAGGTTTGCTTATTCAAAATATTGTGACCTTTTCTAGTATTGAAAACAATATAAATCAAGATTTAAATAAATAATTGAGGTCACAACAACTAATGCATTATATTTAGTTCACATGGATATTTTTAGTCCCAAATAAACTAAATGTATTGGAGGTAAGTACTATGTATTTGTTTTAGTTGATTATTACACTAGATTTACATGGGTATATTTTGAAGATAAAAAATCAGAAGGTTTTGGTTTCATTATAATTGTTTTTTCGAATGTTAAAAATGAGAAAACCCACCATTGGTAACTATTTGATGTGATCATGGTGAAGAATTTGTAAATTCTGATTTTGAAAAAACAAATTAGTAAGAAAGGTATTACTCATAATTTTAATGCACCAATTACACCTCAGCCAAATGATGATGTTGAAAAAAGAAATATAATTCTTCAAGAGACAACAAGAACAATTTTTAGTGAATACTCAATTGAAATAAAAATTGGGAAGATAATGTTAGTACTGTTTGTTATAACCTAAATCGTGTTTTAATTCGACCTTTTTTGAATGAATCCTATTATGTGTTGTGGATAGGAAAAACACAATAGGAATCATACATCAAAGTATTTGGTTTAAAAGTATTTATTTTAAATAATAAAGATAACTTAGATATGATTTCTCCTGAATCTGATGAAGGAATATTTTTAGGTTATTAAACTACTTTTAAGTCTTATAGAGTTTTTAATAATAACACTTGTATTGTTGAAGAACTAATACATGTTATGTATTTTGAATCAGATCCTTTGGATTTAATAAATTATCAAAATATTTATCCTGACGTGTTTTCAAAAATAGAGTATCAGCCTTCGATAGAAGATTCTTCAAAAATTGAAAATACTCAAGAAATAGTTTCTAAGACATTTACACCAGAAGAATTTATACCTTATGTTGATGAGCAGGTTTTACAAAATCCATATCAGTTATTACATAGGAAACATCCCAGAGATAAAATCATTGGTGATTTAAATCAACTAGTGTGGACTACAAACTCCTTATGAAATGAAATAGAACCTCTTTCTTTTTTATCTCAATTGTTACCCAAAATTACAAGTGTGTCCTTCGGTGATGAGGATGGGACAAATGCAATGAATTTTGAACAAAAATAATTTGAAAGGAATAATGTCTAGGCCTTGGTTGAAAAACCTAAGGAAATATTTGTTATTATAGTAAAATGGGGTTTTAGAAACAAATGTGATTAAATGGTATCATATTAATAAATAAATCTAGAGTTGTTGCTAAAGGATACAATCAACAAGAAGGCATAGACTACGAATCAACCTATGCTCAAGTATATATATTCGAATATATTATAATTTGATTATCCATTGTATAATTATTCAATTTCAAACTCTTTCAAATGGATGTTAAGTGTGCTTTCCATAGTGGATATGTACACGAGAAATTCTATGCCGACTAACCCCCTGGTTTTCAAAATAAAAAACATCATTAATATTTTTACAATCATACCAAAGACCTTTATGGACTTAAACAATCCCCTCGATCCTGGTATTATAGGTTAATATGATTTTTGTTACAAATTAATTACATTATATGAAAACATAATCCAACTTTTTTTATGAAGAACAAAAACTAAAATCTTATGATTTTTCAAATATATGTTAATAACATCATTTTAGGTTCAACTAAAATTTCTTTAATAGATTCATTTGCGAATCTAATGATTTCTATGTTTTAAATGAGCATGATGGGTGAATTAAAATTATTTATTGGTTTTCAATTTTCTCAAAAACCAGAAGGTACTTATATATCTCAACATAACTATATCGATGAATCACTCCAAATGTATGTATATGACAACACTAAAAGTATAAGTACACCCATTTGAACCACAAACCCCCTTGATTTTGATGAAGCTGGGAAACCAGTTGATCAATCATCTTATAGAGGTATGACTGGAAGTTTACTATAGTTTATAGCTAGTCATCAAAATATAATTTTATTTGTTATCTTCTGTTCTAGATATCATGAAAATCAACCACATTTCCATTTAAAAGTTGTGAAAAGTATTTTTCGGTATTTTAATGGAACATTGGACTTAGGCCATTACTATTCTTCTTGAAATGACTTTGAATTGGATGGTTTTTTAGATGCTAACATTAGTGGTTATAGAATGGATAGAAAGAATACTTCTAGAACTTTTAATTTCCTAGTATATTAATTTGTTTCTTGGTCATTCAAAAAACATGACTCAGTTGCACTCCCCACTATTGAAGCTGGATAGGTGGTTGCTGGATGTTTTTGTGCTCTAGTGTTGTGGATGCAACACACACTAACAGACTGTGGAAGAAATTTTACTAAAACTACCATATTGTCTGATAACACATGTTCCATTGCTTTATGTAAAAACTATGCAAATTCATCTTGTAAAAAACACATAGATATTAGGCATCTCATTCTTAGGGATCATACACAAAAAGGAGACATCGCTTTACTATTCATCATAACACAAGAAACAATTGAATATGTTTTTTCAAAACCATTACCTTCTAATAGATTATAATATATTAAATAGAATATAGGAATGATTACAATTAAATAATCATTAACACATTCATCCAATATTTATAATATCATTAAATTAGAATAATTCTCTACATTGGTAGAGAAAATTAGTTATCTATTATATTTTTTTATCTATTTTAAATTTGTCTCAATGTTACACATTTTTTTATTCTTTATAACTTTTTTATCATAATTTATTAGTTTATAGTTCTATTTTTTATTTGTTTCATTATTTGTTTTATTTATATTTGTTTTAGGATATTTAGCATCACATTCTGTTTGAATATTCTTTATTAGTATGGCATTCTATTTTTCAGTTTGGCATTCAGTTTATTGGTTTGAAAATCATTCTATCGGTCCGAAAGAGTCTAGTTGATCAAATTCATATCCTAGAATAAGGAATTTGGTTCTAATTGGTTGAAAAAAAAAACATAGTCCATTGGCTTGACAACCTATGCTAATGAATTTTTTTTCCATAGGCATGACAACCTATGGAAATTACTTTGCCTCCAATTTACATGACATCTTATGGTAATGAATTTTTTTCATTGGCTAAATAACCTATGGTAATGACATGGTCTTCCATCGGCTTGAAAACCTATTGTAATGAATATGTTTTCCATTTTATTGAAAACCATTGATAATGACTATTTTTTCCATCTGCTTGACATCCTATGGTAGTGAATTTGTTTTCCATCTTCTTGAGAATCTCTGGTAAGGTCATTATTGTTTATTGAATTGAAAACCTATGGTGTTGGCTTTGTTTTTCATCAGTTTGAAAACTGAATGTATTCACTTTCATTATCATTTGTTTGATATTTGATTATATTCACTCTAATTATTTTGAATATTTCATTTCATTATAGTATAGTGTTTTTACTATCATAGTAGTATGAATCCAAAAACTCACTTGAATTATTTGACTGGCACATTCTCTTTTCCTTTTGTATCTCATTTCTTTTGTGTTATTATTTCTCATTTTTTATATTTTTTTAATATATATATATATTCAAGTAATTTTTTGAATATCCTTTTATTCTCCTTTGTTGGATTATTTATCTTCTAATATCAAAAATATAAGACCAATGTTCTCCCAAATTATCATATAAATAGGTGAACCCCCTCCTTAAACCCATATTGGTTGTTCATGAATTCTCAAGGAAGCATTGATCCTTCTTTTACGACTCGATACAATATTTTTTTCAGTTAACATTATGTCTCTGTCTTCTTACAATACTATTTTAAATATGTCCTCAAATACTTTCTCAAAAATCTATTTCTTCCGTGACAGGTTAGTTACACAAGATGTTTTTTTATTTCTATGACTCTTCAATAAAAAATGATTATTTTGTTCCGCATTTGGGAACAACATTGTGTTGAGAAACCTTCTTAGGATCTGATTCACATTGAATAGGATTGAATAGTCGACAATATAGTTAATTTTGATGAGGATAAGATGATTTATTTTGATGTGTATAGAAGAATTTTTGTTATGTCAATAAATCAAATAACACATTTTCTAAATGTCTCTACCGAGGGTGATTCCTTTTTTCATTCTCATAAGTTTCCAGAGGATGTTGGTATGTTTAATAATGAAAATTTTGAAACGTAACTCTTTATTATCAATGTGGAGAAATGAAACACGTCCAATTTTTCTGCAGATGATCAATTTATTTCACTATGGATGCAAGAGTTTCTTATTACATGGGTAGGGGATAGAGAAAATCTTAATATTTATTTTATCTTCATCATATACTTTCTTGTGAATACGGGAAAGGTAAATCTCAGGGGTTAAATTTTCAAAACAGTCAAGAATGTGATGTTGGGAGAAACTAAATATCATCTAATTATGTATCGAACTATTCATACCATGTTTATTTATGAATTTTTTATTTTCATAAATATTAAAGTGAATCAAGAAATAAGAGTATTAAAGGGCTTGTGGATTTGCAACTATACAATCAGAAAATTGAATTTTCATTTTGATGTTGAATCAATGTGTTTTCCAAGATGTTAAACAACCAAAACCAAATAATCAGAACCACTTATAATAGAAGATTCTCTAGTAGTTGTAGATTCTAGAAAGTTAATCATCAAACCAGTGCAATGTCTAAGGAGAAAACGGAATATATTAGTGTGGTTGTAGCCAAGTAGAGAATGGAGAAAGAAAAAAGAAAAGAAGGTGACCATCAGTTTAGTCTTAATCCAGAAAATATCTAGCTGAGAATATTTGAATAGAAATACACAACATGAAGACAAAAAGAAGAAGAAACTTTTGAAATGAAAAACTTGGGACATTGATGTTTCAATAATACTAAAAAGTGTTTACTGCTCAACTGACAGAAGATATACAACAAGAACCAATCTTACAGACTATTCTAGAGAATGGGAATGGAAAAATGAATGGTGTAATTTAATCGACTTTACAATAGGAAGGTGAAGAACAAGAATATTTCATCCATATATAATATCTATAGTATTCTACAAGAAGTAGAGAAGAGAATTATCTTCAAACCAAAAGTGAAGGATTTAAAAAAATGATGTAGATCATGCACTAGTAAAATATTTGGAAACTATATCAAAAAGATCTCTTTCTCTAGTAAAGAATATGGTTCAAAAATCCCAACCATATAGAGTCATTATCATATGCGATAGATTGGGAGATGATGGAGTTAAAAAGGAGAAAGATAAAGGAAAATTAAAAGGACCTAACCAAGACTAAAGTTGATCAAATGATCAAGAATCGTATGATGAAGACACAGATTCATAACACTATATTTCTCTCACAAAAAGTGATAACATTGTCAATGTCTTAAGAAGGACATATAAGACTATTTTTTAATTTCCAAGAATAAAAGGAATGATTTATTTCATCACATAGAACCAACTTAAGAAATTTGGTTTAGTAAGTGAGATAAAAAAGAAAGTGATGTCAATAGAGGCCAACATAAATGTTTTGAGTGATAGTTTTATTTCTCATAAGGAGGCTTATAACAAGATGAAAAAATGTTAATACAAAATATAGAGTTCAGTAAATGAACATGAGGAGTCCCTTGATGGAAGAAGGAGAATTTTAAATGACCTTGAAATTGATTTTAATAATCTTGATAATGAAATAGTTGAGAGGTTGAGTCTGATTCCAAAAAACCATTGTTTTCATGCTCATTCAGTGAAAGTGTTGAAAAAAGGTTCAATGATTTTCAGACATACTTTTCGAAGGATTCATATTTAAATGATAAAATTGTTTTTTTAATAAAAAACACATTGTTAGACGAAGAAAATAAGAATATATAGGACAGATTCGACACTCTTGAAGAAGTAATCAGAATTAAAGAAGACACTATCAACAATCAGGATCAACTATTTATATACCAACATGATCTTCTCAAATAAAACGGTGTTTCTATCACAAAATAAATGAATGAGATAAATATTATGAAGGATGTTCTTCACAAGTTGATTAATAATGAAAAAATGAGTGAATAGATTAATGGTTTTTTCTATCTTTCTTTCCTAATATTCTTCTCAAAATATCTTACTTTTTTCCAATTCAATGGGTCTTATATACAATTTCCATTGTTTTGTATTTTGTTTCTCTATAACCATTATAGAATATACAAGACTACTCCCATTCATTTTTTAAATCACAAAGGGGAGATTGATTTATTAAATGGTAGAAAGTTTCACGAAGGGGGAGAATATTTAATATTTTAATCAAATATAATACATGAATGATAAGAATAATCCACTCCATAGAAAATATATATAAATAAAATCCTTAGTAAAATATATAACTAAGGGGGATTTAGTTGTATTTATTTAATTATTCATACGATCTTTCATAACATAGGTGGAGATATGTATTTATTTCTAGTTTTTCTTTTTTGTATAGTGCTTTCCAAAGGGGGGAGATTGTTAATTCAAAAGAACACTTTTGAATTTAATTTATTTTGTTTTTTTAATCAAAATTGTATTTATACACAATTATTAAATAATGGATTTTATATGAATACGATTTCTATTTCATCGTACTAACTCTATTTATTGTACTCACTCAGAACATAATACATACTCTGTTTATCGTACTCACTCAGAACATCGAACTGACTATGTTTATTGTACTCACTCAGACTATAAAACACACTCAATTTATCATACTCACTAAGATCATCTTACGTTATCTTTTCAACTTACTCATACTATGCATCGTACCCATTATGTATCATATCTATGTTTTTCATTATAGTTATACTAACACGTAATATTAGTCTTATTCAAGATATACTATTATCGTATTCATGTTTTTTTCTTTTATCAAAATACATGTTTTATACCAATCATACTCAGGTTATCATTTTTCAGATATCTATTATCTTAACCAAAACAATTGTGTGGATTTAGTTATAAACTAATCAAAATGACGTCATGTTTCCGATTTTTGTATGACAGTTATAATTCTAAGTGTCCTTGTCCCTATTAATTTTTTAGAGAAATAGGACCGTTGGAGAAAATATGATTGGTGGAACCTGAGGTCTATAAATAAAAGGTCATTTGAAATATAGTGAACATCTTTAGTTACTACCATGTTATAGAGAGAGACTATGTGAATTCTTTCTAGCTTCATGAAAAATCATTGAAATTACAAAATGTGAAAGGATCATTCATTGTTTTTGTATTTCAATAAGTGATTTGTTTGTCTTTGTGTGTCTGATTAGGTGATAACTATCGAGGGATTCTGGGGATAGGCAGATGGTTTGATTGATCATCATATCAATGGATTTAATGTGTTTGAAAGATAGAGGTTTCGATTACCTATAAAATTAAGGGATTGCGGGGATAACAATTGAGATGGACGAATCATCGTATCGAGGGATTACCGGTGTTGGTAAGACCAACCTATTATCGAAGGTGAAAGGATACACAACTCTTTGGGATAAAACAATTGTAATACCTTTTACTTTTCCTCTTCTTATTGTAATAGAAAGATAATCATTTTTTCTGCATTCTATTTATATTCATTTATATTGTATTTTTTTATTTATAGTTTATACATTTTAAGTATTTATTATATATTCTATATGGTAGAATCATTTACACTTTTTATTACTCTAATATTTTTATTCAACCCAAATACAATTATTTCATAACCTATGGTATCATAACAATTTCATCGAACTAAGAGTCAGTCAGAATTTTTGTTTTCTTTTATAAAAAGGATTATGAATTTTTTTTATAAAATATGAAACTAAAAACCTTATTTAATTGTTTTTAATAAAATTTTTAATATAAAATTCACCTCCTCTCGTATTTGTTCCATCTCATATCATTAACTATACCACATGATCATGAAAATATCATGCGGTTGTGGCACAAATTCACATAGGGATGAACTATTACTTGGGTGGATACTCAATCATTAATAATGAATAAAGAGTTGTAATAATACAAAAATCATAACTAGACACTTTCATGGGAGATTATTCGGTGAATTAACATTTTATTTACAGAAATATGGAAATATATTTATAGATAATGACTATCTATGACCTACGTTAATCCTAACGTGTCATAGAGTTAAATGAAGGTGTCGTGATTTGTACATACTATGAATAATGTTTCATAATTTATCACTATGTATATTATTTCTCACAGAGTTATTTTTTATTTTAATCAATTGATGGAACTAGGAGGTATAAAGTTAGTGATTATTGTGATAGACAATGGAATGATTTTTCCCATGAGAAACCTAGTAAAGAAAGAGATGGAATGAAAAAAATTAAATTTTTTATAATAAACGATCTCAATATATGATTAACAATGTCAACATGGGTGACTATTTAAACACACATAACAAGACAAAATTGGAGTCCCATGAAGACTTTGGAAATAAGAATATTTAGTTTCCTTTATATTGAGAATGTGGGGAGAATTACTCATGAGAATGTCTAAATGGAATGTGAATATTTTTTCAATGAGAAATGTATGTGAATTTAGAAATTAATTTCCAACTAATTTAATGTCCTATAAATGGGGATCTATGAAATTAAATAATTCAATTCCCAATTCTAAGAGATAAGTCCTAAATAAAGGAAGGACATTTGTCATTCTAATCATTGATGTGAATGTGTTGATGTGTGTGTGTATTAGGGTAAAATAATTATGATATTTAAGTGTTATAACAATAATATTCTAGTTATTTTAATCATTAATCATCTATGTATTGTTCAAAAGTTTTTTTTACTTTAAGGATTTGAAATCATATGTGGAATGGTGTTGATAAATAACAAAAATCTATTAGTAATGTGATATTTTTGGAGAAAACATGATTTGGGGAAAGATGGTCCATAGTATATGTAGGTTTTTTCTTTTATAATGTTTAGTTGGGAAAAATAGATTATTTAAATTGATGATGTAAATTTGATATTATTGGTTACCTTGAAATTAGTTAGTGAATTGATGAAAAATTGATTTAGTTCAAATTTGATTATTTTAAATATATGTTTTTATTTATATAATATGTCAAATAGTCTATGATTTTATTTGAGGAATATGTATAGAGTTAATGTTTTAAATCATATATGTTTTCATTTTTATTTATATTATTTCTGGTTGTTATCCTACATAAGTGAATCAACTTATTCGAATGATTGTTATGTGACATTATGAGGTAATTTATGTTTTTATGAGATAAATATAAAAGATGATATTGAAAAAGTTGATCAAATGTTTTTTATTTTTTGGTTTTGATATAGGTAATACATATATTAGTGGAATTTAATGTTTAACTATTTATGGAACGGATTATGTTGAACATTGGGTGTTATTATTATGGTTTTACAGAATATTTTATTACATTTATACATAATGAATAAATTATACTCTCCATTTTAGTTTGTTAAATATTATTGAGGTAGAATGAATGATTGATGGATCTTTTTATTCATTAAATGATACTTTTAGTGTTTCATGACAGAAAACATCATCTTTAATATCCATTTCTGAGTCTAAGAGATGTGATAAAGGTAAAATTTATTTAAGCGTATCCAAAGTATTTAACTGTTCTTATAAAAAATGAAATAAATGAATTATATATTTTTATTTTATATTTTATGTTAGTAATATAATTCCTAAATTTTTTCAAAAGGATCAAGAAATAAAAATATTATCCTTAACCTTAATTTCCAATAAATTGATGGTCTTTTCACCCACTCACATGTTTATAGTAATATGGTTATTTTATTTCCAATAACCTAGTTTTTTTATCACTCCCTATTAGTCCATAACTATCAGTTTTCTCCTCAATTTCTATATTTCATCTTTCAAAAAATATTAAACTTTTTAATATTACCCGGTAATGTATTATTTCATATACCATTATATTTATCACTTCACATTTTCAAAGGAAGGTTTATTATCATTTTATATGATGTGGGTGCTAAATTAGTTTATTTTCAAATTTTGATCCACTTTTTACAAAGATAAAATTTGATATGGAAAAATATATTTTTGTTTAGTAGAATTAACAACTTGATATTGTAGAATATATTTCCCTTTAAAGAAATTATATGTGTCAGATATATTTCATAACACAGAACACCAAGTATAAAATAAAGCATGACATATTTTACCATATCCATTAATTTGATGGATTTGAAAAATATTAAACATAGTATGAAATATATATAAATTTTCTACCTATTTAAAAAGTATTATTTAATGCATAATATATAAATTCCAAATTTTAAGTAAATTCATTTTATGATTCTTAAAAAGTTTTCTTAAAAATGGTTTTTATTGAAACATTTGTGGGAATATTATAATTAATTTAATATACTATTAGAGAGTTAATTTCATAAAATAGGATTTAATTTTTAAAATAATAATCTCAAAATTATATTTTTTTTCAAATTTAGGTATTTTTATAAAATGATTTATTTTTCATTGAATAGTAAAAATACAAATTTATAAAAAACAGTTATATAATTTAATTGAAAGGATGCATTTTTATTTTAATTCTATCTTACATTAATACAATAATTCTTTGTTTTCAACTAATATTATTAATTTCAAGGGAATAACATTTATAATTTAATTTGTTATAATTTTATTCTTTCTATGAAAACAAATTTTTGAAAAAAACTAATTCTTGTTGTGTTTCACACATTTATATTGAATGTAATATATGTCACATATATGAATTGAATTTAATAAAATTGAAAAAAAATTGTATTCAAAAAAAAATATTCTTTGAAATATTTTTGAGATTTTTATGTTAAAGATAATATTTTTGTGAATATTAAACAATATAGTTTTTATGAAATAAGGGATTATTCATTATATTTCTACGTAAAAAAAGATAAAAAAATATTAATCAAATTTAAAGAATATTGTATTATAACACACCAAGAATATCATACAAAATTAATTAAATACATGTGAATTTTAATTTATTTGATGATGAATAAGATTTTCATTTTCTAGGTCGAGGTAGTGCTTGAACAACAATAGAATAATGTTATTTTATATCATAATGTTTACATTTTTAATGAAGAATTATTTTCATATACTTTTAAATGAATATGAATTATATTTTATGGTCAATATGGATATATATATATATTTATTTGAATTCGATTATTATATAACATCCTATGCATAAAAATTCACATGCAATTCAATCCCGAGGCTAGAAAAGTTAAAATAATATATTTGATTAGTTTCCATGAAATATATTTTAGTTATATACATACTGAACTAATATAAAATATTATATTGAAGTATATTTATTAATTTATTTGATGATAGTTTATTTTTATCATTAAGATTTTATATAGTTACCTTGAATACTTAGTCAACACCGACACAATGCTTATGTAATCAATCGAAAAATCAGGAAAATTATTTTAAAAACCCTAAAAGAATTAATTTTTGGGTAAGGTAATGTTTCAAATGAATTTTATAGATTAATAAAAAATATTATTTATGTTTTATATATTTATATTCTAATTATACTACAAAATTGATCCCATTAGTGTCAAATGATGAAAATAGTGTCAAGGTGACATTAATAAAATTTGTTTTGGAAATAATAAATTTTTATATTATTTAAAAATAATTAAAAAAATAAAGGGTAAAATTATGATGATAAATGGTCTAATGTTTTATACCTTTATTATTCATTATCCAATTTTTTTCATATAATTAAAAGTATAACCCTCAATGATTAAAAATTTTGTTATCGTAAATTACTATAAAATGGATAAAGAAGATGTTGGAACAAAATGATTGGTTTAAAATGACAGTAAAACATGTACAAATTAAATATTATCTATAAATTTATACAATATAATCGTATTATATTAATTAATTAAAATTTTAATCATTATATTTGATAAAGTAAATGTTTATATTAAAACCATTTAAGTAATTCCATGTGTATCATTTCTCCACTTTTAAAAGGACATCCATTCTCAATTTTTATTAGGCATCCAACAGAAATATAGATTTACCAAATCAAATAAATTTGTATTATAAAATCACCTATCGAGTAATAATATTTATTTTTATTTTTAAAATACCATTCCAAGGGACCTTAAGAATTTTTCTAAAGGAGGATTTCAGAAGAAGAGGTAATCATCTAGCCTGGACAATTCCATGTTATTTATTCTTATACATCCTAGAAATCATTATTATTCGTTATAAAACACTATAATTTAATTTTCTCTTACCAAAATTCACGTAAGATTATATAAAATCATGATAGTTTTTATATTTCTTTGTGATGTTCATATAAAAGTATGAATATTATTAATCATTAGTTCATTACCACAACGTTTTAAAATCACGATCATGTTATGAAATATTATAATAACCATAAAATAAAAATTAGTCCTAATCACCTATTATAGATCAATAATTATGCCAAAAATACATTATTTTATCCTACTTATCATAATATTATTCTATTATAATATATAATCGGAGAGTAATTAAATAAAATGCTAAGGGAGAGGGAAAATGGGTTTCTATATGAATTTAAAAACATTTTTTTTCCAACCCTCGAATGTTGAAGGAAAATTTTGGATCATTCTAAGGGGTTTCAATTGAATACATATTATAATAAACTATCATTTATAGTGTAAAACTTAATAAAATAATCAATATATTATTTTAAAAATTCACATTATTTTCCTTAAAATGATCAATTTTTGAT
The DNA here is from genome assembly GCA_963277665.1 of Viscum album. Classification (NCBI taxonomy): domain Eukaryota; kingdom Viridiplantae; phylum Streptophyta; class Magnoliopsida; order Santalales; family Viscaceae; genus Viscum; species Viscum album. The sequence goes on from OY728120.1 coordinate 1,514,074,852, forward strand.
CTTCTATAAGGAAGAAGACTCAGCATAGTATTTTTAGAATGATGTTTTGAAGATATACTGAATTGTGTAATCATTAAAACAACTCAGTCGATGAAATATTAGTTATATTCATATTTATGGACAATGGTTATAGCCCTTATTAACATGGGAATAAAATATGTCAGATTTCATAGTAGTTTTGAATGCTACTTGAATTTCTATAGACTTCTAGACAATGTCTATAGGTGTGATGGTGTCTAGCGCTTTTTTTCCACAACCTCATGCATATAAAAATTCATAGGGACACACCTATGTCAATTTTCATGCTACCATGGACATATATGGAATGTAAGAATTGGGTAGAAGAATTAGAAAATTTGAATAAGGCGAGCACACTATGGCTAATAATGTTCACAACATGGGAGGCTATATGGATTTTTTATCACGGTTCTGACATAGGAATGGTGGATGCTGGATTGTGTGGTAACATGGGGGCCTATGGAGGATCACCTTTCCAATATGGATGAATTAGGGAGGTAGGATTATGATTTCAAAGTTGAGCCAACGGTGAATGAAATTCAAGACATCAGTTATGGTAGGTTGTGGATTTGAGCGAGCCACCATCTAATATTGTTGACTAGTGGTGGGTAAAATGCATATGGGCATGGTGGGTTGGAACATGATAAAGGCACATGATAGGATCTCCTATTCATCACATAGGAACTATATTCCTTAATACCTCTAGACTAAATATTTTGGCCATTGGGTCTCCAGTCTTATGGGTCTATGGGCCTACAGAAGCCATGTAATGGGATTCCGAAGCCCATAAGTAAATAAATAAATGTTTGTGTATAATAAAAGACGGATTTTCCACTAAATATTAATATATATATATATATATTTTAATTCCCTGGAAATCCATGATATGGGAGGGGTATTTCAGGGTATTAACTTTTTCATTGAATAAGATATATATTGTCCCCCAATTTGTACAAACATGTTAAACATTACTAATGGAATCAAGAAATTACCAAACACCCATATGCATAAATATAATCACAAAATAGAATTTTTAAAAGACTCACAACTAAGGGCTAGTCCATTGTGCATAAACTAAAAGTGTGCAAATATTACCTGAATCCACTAGGATTTAATATATATTGTTGATCATAATTGATCATACATAGTTGCACAATTCATGGGACACTTCATTTTCATGAATTATCGTGATGAAACACTACCTCCATCAAATAAAAAATGTGAGCCCCCTCTTGCTCACTACAGTTGGTAACATTTTTATCATTTAATCATATTTAAATTTCTTCCATAAAAGATCACATGAAGGTCATTTTTACATAATGTTGGACAAATTTTGATGTATTAATATATTTCTCAAAAAATTCATATGTTCAATAATTATCACGTAAGAATCTTTCCCAAATTTTTTTTCACATTGCACCTTTTTTTAAAATTACTGTCATTATTCGTTAAACTATATGATTTAGCAAAACTGTTATCTTTTTTGAACCACTTAAATTTTATGAAACTCTTGTCTTTTTTAGAACTCCCAAATTTTGGGAAACACTCATGTTTCCCAAAAATTCATTCACTAAAATTTCATAAAATCAGTTATTTATCAACAATAATTTTCATGAATCTCATGTCTGTATTATATTGTTGATTAACATAAGAATTAATTTCTTTTAAATTATTATGAAATTAGAGTGATCATCCCTAATCGAAAATATTTTTGATTCATCATTTGATGAGAGATGAACTATTTATAGGTGGTGGTTAACCATTCACGAAACACTATGGTTTCTTTAAACTCAATAATTCTAAAAAAACATGTATCTGTGAATACCAACACTAACCTATAATTTATGAAACACTTTTTTTCATTAAATATTAGAGACATATTTCATTGTAAAAAATTCCCATAATCGTGTGACATAACGTATTTTTCATTTGTGAAACATAGTTTAATAAGAAAATACATTTTTTCTATAAATTAATTATTGGCTTTTGAAAAATATTCTTTCATGAATATATAGACCTTCATGACATGAAAAATCCATGAATTCTTTGATTTTTCAATATTTTCATGAGGAAGTCATAAAATTCCATCATTCACAAAACATGTCCCTTCATCACAATATTAGACACCATAAATTTGAAAACCAATGGGAAATGAGGCCACCTACAACATTTAGTCCACCAACACCATAATATAACTATATTTTCATACTTATTGATCAACTAAATATGGATTGACCACAAATAAAAAATAGAATCTCCTATCAATTTTTAATTCCCATGGTTCCAACATATTTATTTTAATATTATTATGGGAATAAAAATTAATTTATAATATTAAATTTTCTCAAACCAACAACCATGGTTCATCATTACCATTATTATAGGCATTCTTGAAAACTCTATGGACATGGTCGATCCCCATCATTGTTAAAGGTAATCCCTATAACCCTATATCCACAGTCTCAGACCGATTGTAGGTATAAGATCATTCACATTCAATTTTCCTAGGAAATAATTTCTCTATGATAGAATGTTAATCATATTTCCATGGATAGACCAAAGCCTATTTAAAGGGGTATATATTTCCATGAATAAAGGATCAGTTATGAACATAAGCTACCTATATCGACCATCGGGACCAACAGTGGAACTAGGGGCATTAATATATTTTAAATATCCCCTACTGGTCTGATATGGAATATATGGAAGTAAAAAATGATTCCAATACCAATTATATTCAATTATATCAAAATATTGGTGGATAATATTCGTTTTTATATGAATTTATGATCCATATGCCATGATATTATAACATATGTGTTGAACAGAATCATAATTAAACAACATCAATTTTACAACGAATAAAATGCCTTTAATTGTATTTATAATGGATAGCTTTTCTTTTTATAAAAAACATGATGCACGCTAGGTTATCATCTCATCTAGAAAAGATCAATTTTCACTATTTAATCAATCTAGTATGATCTTGAGATCACTAGAATTCAGGTCTATGAAGAAAATGTGCATTATATAAATATAATTTACGTAATCATGATTCCCTCTATAATCCCATTTATTTACATATAAAACGAATTTCTACATTCTATGAGTATACATGATGAACAAAATCATTATGTCACTATTCATTTAATATATATGATATATATTTATTGTATTTTTAGAAAAAATATATTTATAAAATAATAAAATCACATAAAATTATTTTATATCGTACAATCATTTGGTTTTATTCATTAAAACATATTAAGATCCAAAAATTTTATATATACAGCAACAAAATAATTAATAGTTATAATGAACTCTTAATTCATATCACCCTTTTGAATGTTGTCCCGAATGAAATGTTTTCATACCTATATATGGTTTTCATTATATGTTATAGGTGCTCCATAAGAATATATATATATATATATATATATATATATAAAATTAGACTAATAATAGATAATTATAATTTTTTTAAATGAACAAAAAAATTTCATAGAGTCTACATAAACAAATATTTTGTGAAAAAAACTATTATAAAATACAAAAAAACTATATTAACAATACATATTCATATTTGAGTTACAAGAATATAATACATTAAACAATATGTTACCCATGTTACTCATTTTCTATCTCTTAACCTTATATCTTCAAATATAGAATTAGTTTGACTAAAAAAACAAATAAATAACAATAGTTGGAGAATTTTTGAGATTTCTATAACTTATTATACTTCTATATCCTCTTATCTATAGATAAATTTTATTCTTTTCAGTTAACATGAAATCTTTTTCCCAAGTAAATAATGAAAATGATATTTTATTTAATAATTGTTATATATAACAATATTCCTATTAGGAGTCTTTATGTATTTAGATCCATTGAATTTATAATACATTACTCGTCAAATTTATAATTATTTCTCATTAGAGTTCAAACTAATTGTGGGAAAAAATATATTTAATATAAATTTTTAATGGTTTTATTGATTTATAAATTATCTATCATTTATTTAAGATATTTGATTTTTGGAAAAGAATATTAATTCTCTAATGAAACCAATTTAACATTTATTTACAACTAAACCAAAAAATATTTATATGGGGGTTATTTAAAAAAATGAAGTATAAATACAATGAGATAAAGATACAGAAGTTGGTTATCCTATGAAAACATATTTATCAAAATGTTAAGATCCACATTACTATTTTTAAATTTATTTTATTCAGAAGAAAATGGAGAAATCCTTTCCTAAAAACCATAAGGTTGTTTTTAGACAATAAAATGATTTTTTAAGCATACACACGTAATTTTAATACTTATCCTATTTAAATCAATTAATATATTCAAATAAGATATATCTTGAAATAAACACATTTAAAAACTAAATTTTTATATCCATTTAATAAATTATAAATTTCATATGAGTGGCATAGGCTAAGAAAATTTTAATAGTATTTAACCATGAAATTGTGGAATATTTTCTCCATAGTTTATTTATTGTTATTATATTTAATCCTATGTCATAAGTCATGATTTATTAGTAAAACTAATTCATGATTTCCCAGGATTTTTTTTGAATATTAATTTTTTTCTATATTTTTTAATCAACTGTAGGATTCATTAAATACCATAACCTATTCCAATAAAATAGGTTTATATCACCCAGTGTGGAAATGATTAAGCATGTAACATAATATGTGTTTTTTAAATCTTTTTGAATCAATTTTCTATATAAATAAATTGTGAATACACATATTTATTACTTTATTATTTATTTGAGTCCAAAACATTTTATATACAATGGATCTATTAATAGGGAAATCCATAGGTGGTCTCCATATTTAAGGATGATATATCGTTGCATCAAACATTGATTTAGATTACTATTTATTATGAGTCTCTCTAAATGATGATAATCATTATTGTTCTAATCCCTATAATATTCTTCAACATGTTCCAAGATATCAGTAAAATTTATTGGGTTAATCTGATCAAACATTACAGAAACTAAATCCATATTAATCAATTTTACGTTTTATCATACTCTATAATACTTATTTTTTTTAAAATAATAACATATTCTATCATTATATTTTTTATAAAAAGTACCTAAACTATCTATGGGGTTTCATATAAAAATATTAAATGGAAATCATAAAAAATATCCCAAATTTGTTTTTATTTATATCTATAAGAAATAATAAATCTTATTCAAAATATTCCTAGATAGAATTTGATTCATTATATAATATATAATGTTATAAAATTATAATGAAAAATAATAAATAATCTTATACTCATAATCAATAGTTCTTAAAATCACATGAAAATACATATTTCTACCTTTAATGAATATATTTTATTATTGGGTGTTTGTAGTATAAATATTACATGAATATCTCTATTCATTATATATTATTTTAAAATCATGATTCCAGAATTCTTCTACATGATTACTTAATTTAAAAAAATCATAAATTATTTCACTTTTAAACAAAATTATAATCTGTAGAAAACATTGAAATTTTTTAATTAAGAAAATAAATTAACTAAATATTAGTGAACAATCATATAGTATTATACTGTCTTAAGGTTATATCCTTTTTGAAAAAAAATTCAGTAGGGTTAAAAAATAATAATGATAATTTTATAAGGTCATGGTTATACTTTCCACATGTATCATTAAAACATACACCTTAAGTTTCATAACATTAATACAAGTATCCCTGAACACGTTCTTATCTGATTTTTATCATTAAATTTCATAGAGATTTTTAACATTAATCTTAATAAAAGATACTTATATTGATAATCCATAATAATAAATCATTATGTGTTTAATTTAAATATTTAATATTTTTCATTTCAATCTCATATAAATTGATCTTTTAAATATTTTCTTTTATAGAAGTTGTAAAAAAAAGTATATCATTCTAAAATGAAATTCATTTATCATTCAGAAATATAAAAAGTACTAAATCATCACAAATATTTGTTACACTAAAAAAATTATATGAGAAAATATAAAAACACTATACTATATATATATATATTTATTTATTTATAGAAAAAGAATCATATATATCGGAAACTGTTGACCATGCCAGTAGATAAGTCTCAAAATGTTACATGATATCTATCACATTTATTAAAAAAATTATTCTTTAAAGTTCACATATATTGTTCCCTAAAAACATACTATCCATGTACTAAAGATCATTCTTGAGGAATCTGAGGAATCAATATTTTAAATAAGAATAAAATGATATTTTTGGTACAAATGAAACATTGGGACAAATTTAATTACTTTTATAACATTTTTAGGACCCATTGTTAGATTGTTGTTTTAATAATCACAAATTGTACCATTTTAAAAATATTGATAATTCATAACACTAAATTTTATGTATTGTTAACCATGTCAAAAAATATTTATAAATGAATAACATATGTCAAATTTTATATAAATTTCAATAAGTCAATAAATTATGGATATTTATGTGGAAATACATTTAAATGTTTATATTAACTAGTATTTATGATTTTAACTTAATCTAGAATTGTTCTGTATAAGACATACATTGTGTATGTTTTTAAAAGTCTCTAACACAGATTGTTCAAAGGAGTCACCGTTAGCAGATTCACCAATACGAAATCACTGATCGAATAAGTCACCAATGATGACTCACTGATTGAAGAAGTCACCGATGCAAGACTCACTGATAGAACAAATTACACACTGATGGACAACTCACCAATGATCGGTCACACTGATAGTTCAAAGGTCTTACTGATGGATGAATAACCAATGGGAGACACACTGTTAGTACAAAGGACTTACCGATGGAGGATTTACAGATGGGTGACACACTGATAGTTCAAAATGAGTCACTGATAATGACTCACTGATGCCCAGATAGACCTATATTACAAATGACCCACTGATGATCTGAGTCACTAACACCAATGGAAAGGACACACCAATGCCTAGATTCACCGATACTGATGAACTTACTCACTGATACAGATAATCATAAATGCTAATATAATGATACTGACAAACCAAGTCCAATGACTCCCCGATACTTTTGACTCACTGAGAGTCATAAAAACAATTCTTAATTGATTAATTCAAATTTAAATATAATGGTAATATTTAGAAAAATTAATGTTTCTATCATTATTTTAGGATGTCTGTCGGATATTTAGGAGATAGTATGAGGTAAACTCACATGGTAAGATCATTATGTCTGCTGGACCTCAATGTATAATATAATTACTAGATGAATCATTCAATATATATGAAATAAAGTAGAGGAGTACCAAATAACATGAAAACATGAGAACATTTTCATCTCTGAAGCATACTTTAAAACTCAAGAACTCAAAAAGTAATGAATGTAGGGAGATCAAGAATTAAAAAAAATGCAGTGTTTCTCTGAATATATTTCGAAAAAGAATCTTAAAATTTCACCTCCTAGAAGTCAGATCTCAGATGATACAACACTATATTTTGGAGTCATCATCAAGAAGAGGATTGGAACATTAAATCTACTACATCAAATTAGTTCCGAGCTACACAACATAACCCACTAAGACTTCTAAACATTAATTTAAAACATTAGTTCTGTTGGGTTCTTTTATTTACATTTCTGAGTAGTGTGGGTATCTGTCTATTACACACACAGTATCTTCGGTGCATAATTTCATGATACCTGATATCATCAAATTAAATCTCTATTTATCCTTTTATAACCCACATAGAACTATGGATGAGTTAAATTGTGACCTGTTTGTTGTTTTTTCAACAATGAACTACGGTAGAGGTCTAGTGTGACCTAGAAAGACTTGTGTGTTGTTGTGGTCCCTAATATAGGATGTGGATAAAACATATTAATTACTTTAAACTACATGGTGTCATGTGATCACAAATTGGAGAGGACTAAAGCTAAACTTGATACTAAACCACATGTTTCATATCCTATTTGTTTTTAACATTTATTTTTACTATGTTTTTAGTATATATTTCAATGAACTAAATTGAACTCTGATTATTAGTTTAGGAAGTCAGTGTATCTTTTTTACAAGTATGTAAGTTTCAAAGGATTTAATAATTTATAGATTTTTATAGGTTATAAATAATTAATATTGTGTGAAATTAATTTAACATTCATTACTCTTATAAATTCACTAAAAACTAACATATATTATATTTTTAATTGGGGAAAAGTTAAAATGAACCAATATTTAAATTTAAATTTATATATGTAACATCCTGACCCAAGTTACCTAGATCCTGTCCATTATTTTATTACATTGGAATGGTTAAAAGGAATCAAGTCCTGAAGAACCAATATGTTTAGCATTCTGGGAAAATAGACTACATAAATGAATGTTACATTACATTATAAAATGAAAAAAATAACAACATTGTATCCATTGACCACATTAATATCTCTTAGACTATTCCAACAGGTATATCATAATATATTTCTTTGCATCTAGGTAAAAATAAAACATTGAAAGGGGTGAGATCAGATGCTCAGTAAGGATAATAATATAGTAGAAACTTTCATAAATATGTATAAACATTGAAGTAAATATATAAGACTAAAATATATTCCTTTTAAACATAAACATCTGCATAATATGGCCAATATAAATCAAATAATTCCATTTACTTATCCACATCGATATTATACTAGTCAAATAATCACATTCAATATAAAATAGCCTATTTCATAATGATGGAATGCAGAATTCCATACTTCATAACAACATAGTCACGACCTTATTCCCATACTCAAAATATGATATTTTTCAAGGCCTTATTCCAAGACACTAGTTTGTCTCATGATACCTACCGATGCATTGAGGAGCTATAGTGGGATCCACCCATCACTTACTATGTCTAATTCATTCGTCATATGAAAAGGTTGAAACATAACATGGACATTCCTATTAAAAATAACTTACAAAATGTCAATACTTTTTCCAAAAACTATGAATGGTATAAAAATAACACATCCAAAGTCAAAAAAATATCAAAAACTTCAATAAAATATAGAAGTTTTGTATCATAATAAATCAACTTCAAACATGTTTAAAATACATCAAAGGATGTTTACATAGATGAAAATGATTTGCAAACCTCTTTGAGAGAAATATCCTTTTTTCATGAAAACATTTAAAAGTCACCCAATTATGAATGTAAGACATTTAAAGAAACTTCTGAATAAATGTTTCCCATAAGACTTTGATTGTTTTGAATGGAATTAAAATTTTAAAAACATTCATGTCAATATAAATAAAACCTTAAAACCCATTTTGAAAACATGGATATTAATGAGAAAGATTTAGAAGAATAAATATTTAACCCATTTAAAATGATCATATAATTAAAGTGTAACTTCCATAAAACCTCGAAATATTCATTTTAAAATTTTTTATGAAACAATTATGTGGATGATAACGAGGTCCCAGTAGATACTCACAATAAAACAACCTCAGATAATGAAAAGATTGTAGAATTAACCATTACCTTGCACTTTCCTTTGGTCGAGGGTACATTTAACCTCTTGTATAATGACCATAGTATGTTATTAAATTATAAAAGAACCATGTTCATATTTATTATATCACAAATGATTCATTAATGTCTTTATAGAATCCATTTATTAATTATTTCTATGTTAAATTAACATTTCGGTTAATAATTTATTTTTTATCCAACGTGTTTTAACTTGTTATTCTTGATCGTATCACATAGATCAGGATTTAAAAAAATTCAGAATATAAAACATGATTTATATTATATATATATATATAGAATATAAATATGTATAATAGATAGATATATGAAATAGAAAATACCTTTTATTGAGATGGTAGACCGTCCGTATCCAAAAACGTTGTATCCATTTTCATATCGTATTGAACAGAAGTAAGTGAATAAGATATATGTAAGTAAACACACACACAGATATATATATATATATATATATAGTAGCATTATTTTTTCATTTATTATATACTTATTAAAAATATATATTTTTATAATCGTCGTTGAATGGTGAACGTGGAAATGAATCTCATCGTGTTGTGAGACGGCAATCTGTACGTAATCACAAGAGAAAATATCATAATATTGATGGTGAAATCATATGTTATTGGATTTTATATCATATATATACAGAATTATTAACATTTATATTTATTATTTACATTAGGTATACTCATTATCATACCAATCCAAATAATTAAGTTTTTGAATAACAAACTACACCACGACGTGGAGACGGTAAGCCTTACATAGGCACGTATGGTGGCATTGTCATTTATAAGATGGATAGAATAACAAATATGGTTGTAACATATTTATAATAACATAAAATTATGTATAAGTTACTGTATTTATTATTTTGGTATGGAAACAACAAAAAAAGAGAAAGTGGAAGAAGAAAAGTACTTGAAAGAGGGTGGTGAAATTATTACCTCTTCTTAGGGTGTTTTCTTTTGAGTTGATCCAAAAAGCTCCATAGGTTATATTTATGAACTAATTAAGGCCTCTATGATTAATTTAGGGATGTTTGGAGGATATTTGGGTCGGGTTTGGCTGAGAAAAAGTGCTTTGGAGGTGTGATTTTGAGAGAAGGTGAAGTTCCCTTTTATAAGAGAGGTGAGGGGCACCTTAGGAAAAGATTGAAATATTATTTTATAATAAAATAATTTTCGGTTTCTTATGGCTCCAAAATGATTTATTTCTAGGATAATCTGTGTATGGGTTGAAAAAATCTCAACAAATATGTTTTATACATGTTCGGTTCACCATATTAACCTTATCTTTTAGATTTAACTCTTAGTTAAATAGTTTATCTTTTATCATGTATTTTTTTATTATTATAATAATAGGTTAATAAACATACTATAAAATTCCAATAGAACCCCAAGTGGTTCATTAATGATATAAATATCATTATATAAGTTATTTTGAAGATCATTAGATTTTGAGGGCAATTAGATAATTTAATAATATAATATTTGTTTTAAAAACTCATTTATGCCAATTTTGACACTATTTAGTATTTCATTATTGCGAATGTAATCACAACTTTTTTACATCAAAAAAAATACATTTAATGAATCCTAAAATTTCATATTCACCTATAAAATTCATTTATTTCATAAAAACATTGATATTATATTTATTTTAATATTTATAGTACCATTTATTTGATTCTTCCATTTATAAGGTAACTACTTCACCATCATTGTGTCAAAAATAAATTTAATTATTTAATGACTAAAAATTATAAATAAAATTTCATTATATAGTAAATCTTTTTATATTTATAATTAATATTTACAGTCTAAATGATAAGTTATATTACAACTTGTAAAAATTTATTTACTAAAAGAGATATGTTTATGTCATTTTTGTCTTCGCATTAAATTAATTAATATAAAGTGTCATTATCACTCTCAAATGGCTCCAAGTGGTCCCAAAATAGAACCATGGATTCCCATGACCAGAAATGTATCAAAAAATAATAATAGGAAACATTTAATGGTAATTAAATATTATTATAATAATATATCTTTACTCTTATTTACCAGATTTACCCTTTAAATGAGGTAAATAAAATATTTACTCAAATAAATATTAATAATGTATAAAAATAAATGTTACATATTTAGACAATTTGGACCTCCTAATTGAAAATATGGAATCCATTTTTCCAAATTCAATACACATAAGTGTTAAAAAATAATTTAAAAATAATTCCCATTGTCAAAACAAAAAACGTGTTGTTAATAAAAAACAACTATCAAAAGATTAACTCTAGTTTATGTTCAGTTTAAATGTGGACTTACATAAATTTACCTAAATTATATTAAATGATTAAAATATAATATAATGATATTTTAAAACCACTCAAATTTATAATTTAACACTATAATTTTTTTTGATTAAAATGTTGTTTTTAATTAAAATTTAGTATTTTTCACTATTCAACAAAATATGAAAGTTATCAGAAAAATACCAAAATTTTATCCAAAATAAATTTTTATTTCCTGATTTTAAGAAGATTTTTTTTCAAATTGAATTTAAAAAATTTTCAACTATTGTATTTAAAAAAGGGTTTTCCATTAAAAGGCGATAAAAATGCATTTTAAAAAAAATACATCTTTATCTGAAAAATTGAATTTGTTTTTATAATGTGTCTAAAAAAAGATAATATGGATGTTAAAATTATATGGAGTATATAAAATTCAAAATTCCATTAATACTATTCATAACAACTTTTTGAATGACTAGTTTGGTAAGTCATGGTGCGCTCGAACTCGGTATTGTGTCTAGCGCAAGTTGTTGAATTTATATAAAGAGATAACGTACTATGAAATATTGAGGTGTTACATTCTAAAATCCTTAAATAAATTATGTTCCTTCAATTTGAAATGTTTTTTTGAAAATAAACGGTTAAAAATAGAAAAATACCTTTTTTGAAAACCCACATCGGAAATTGGTTTAATAAAACTTAGTCTTAATAAGAGGGAAAGAGAAATAAAAAAGTAACCACCAAATTATGATCTCGATTAAGAGAACATTGGTGGAAATTAGAGACACATAAATGTAGGGAAAATGTAAATATTTTTAGGGAGTGATTGACTCCATCAATCCCAAACAAGTGTAAAATTTAAGGCCTCAAAGCTATCATTTTAAGATAATCTGAAATATCAACGGTTCAACAAAACATACTGTTTTAAGATAACACATTTTTGGTTTTAGAATCCCATCCCCAATGATTAAGAATTAATTTATTTATAAAATAAGTGGATATATATATATACAAACTTTACAAGTAGAGTTTCATCTTTCAAATAATTACTACCACAAACTCATCTTTCACTCCAAAAGATAATAAAATTCCCAAGTATTCTATTTATCCTAATCATATAGATATTAAAAAATAATTAATTTATAATTAATTTTTCCGACTATTAAAAAACTAAATTATACAAACCAGGATATCACGTATGCCATTGGTAGGTGGTCCACCCATTTCGCTCTTCTGTTTCTTGTTCAAGTCTCACGTTCAAGCCAGATGTGATGTGTTGTCGCCTGACCTCCGGTTTGTCCTTTTTATAACAATCCGAAAATAAACATAGGAAATGCTTTAACATTAATAATAGTTTCCAATGTCAAACTCAATCCAATCAAACCATTACAGTTATCATAAATATTTCTGTCCAGACTCAAATTCCAAAATTTATAAGGAAGGTAATCAAAATGAAGATCTCTTTTGCCACAGAATAACATATCAATACCTTCATCATGTATTCTTTTAAAACATGGTAACACCATGAATTACCATAAAACCTTATTGATTACATTCATGTTTCATTAATCATTATAGAATACTAGATATATTCTTTATACCAAATCATTTTTAATATTTCAACAATGATGGAATAAACAAACCATTAATAAGTTTCACGGTATTCAGGAATATCCAATATATTTTTTCCAAATCAATCATATATTATTCCAAAATTAGTACCTCACTATCAGAACCATATTATGTTTTATCTTTCTCTCAAATATATATTATCTAAAAACTTTAACATGTTATTGAGTCACTTTTCATGGTTCCGGACAATCTCAATCCTTAATGAGATAGTACTGCAGTACAATCCTTATTTATTTAAAAAATTCCTATAACTGGTACATCATTGATACAAAAATCAAATGAAATAATTCATTAATAACAACATAATGACACTAGTAATTATCCTTCATCTATGTTAATATCAAAACATTATTATTATCTAATAGCGTCATTTGGGGCATACCTTGATGATTTGAACATTGATTTGTGTTGTGTCCCAACTCCTTGGTGATAAAGAAATGTACATTTGAGACCATTTTCTTACCCTTTCAATCATGTAAATGGTGTCCTTTGTGTCCACACATATAAAAAACTCCCATTCCCTTCATGAATTTACCAAGGTGATTCTTTCCATAGCTATCACATATGGTAAAATCCTTCTTTCCCCTCTTCCATTTATCCATATTTCTCCCCACTATCATTTTTTTCTCTTTTTCCCTTCATATTCATAGGACTCAGTGAATTCTTTACTTATCTTATTTACACATGATACTATATATTCATATCATAATAATACGTGGGAGGATATTTCACTTTTAAATGTGGGCTTCATACCATGAAATATATAATCCTTCTTAATCATTCTATCATGTGTATTGCTGGAATTCTCAATCCCTCTTCTAGGAGACATTTCTAAACAATGGAATACACTATGTTAGTTTATGAATCACAATCCTAAATTCCAAACATGTAAAATAATTAAGGTAAATTGAAAAGATTATAAATATAATCTATAATCATAAATTGTTTTCTTTGAATAATTATTTACTCCTAAATCCTTCATAACATCTTGTAATTAAAATGTGAATTATCTTAAGCATATCCCCTGGGAGAGTCGGGACCAAGAGTGCCGAAAGGCCCGTTGTCGTGTACCCGGCTACCCCAGGTCAAGCCCAAAACTCCTTGTCAGAGTTTTCACTCCTACGTACATTTGTGTCAGATCGGCCTCTACCTTCTCGTATCCATAATGGTATGCATTGTTGGGAAAATACAAAAAATCTATACATTACCAGAACTCTAAAAATTTATTATATACTAATCCTCAAAATATATCTTAGGGTAATGTTCTCTAATCAGAGATTAACTAGATCTATTTCCAAGGTTGTTGCTGAACTTTCTCGGATACCAACTGTAATGACCCGACCCTCGTTACCCAAAACCGGTGCATTATTTTAATACATTAGCATTATTAAAAGGAATAATGACCCGAAGGACCGATCATTTTAGTAGTCTTGGAAATAGATTACACACATAAAAGTTACATTACATTATAAAATGAAAAGAAAACAACAACATTTTCCCTATTGACCACATTAATATCCCTTAGACTATCTTTACAGGTCAGTCATAATATACTTATTTACATACTAGGAAAAAAAACATAGAAAGGGGAGAGCTCAGATGATCAGTAGGGATAACAATATATCCAAAACATTCATAAATAAGCATAAACATTTTTGAATATTTTTAACACTAAATCATAAGACTTTTAAACATAATCTTATACATAATATGGCCAATATAAATCAAATAATTCCATTTACTTATCCACATCGATATTCAACTAGTCGAATAATCAAATGAAATATCAAATAGCCAATTTCATAAGGATGGAATGCATAATGTCAGCCGTCATAACCAAATAGTCAAGGCCTTGTGAAAAGACTACAAATACGATTTTTTCAAGGCCTTATGCCAAGGAACTAGTTTGTCTAATGAGACCTGCGATACATCAAGAAGCTAAAGTGGGCTACAACCGGAACATACTATGTCAAATTCATTCCTCATATGAAAAGGCTGGAACAGAACATAAAAATTCATTTTAAAACTAGCATACGAAAGGTCAAAAATTTATCCATAAAACATGAATGGTATAAAATAAAACATACACTGTCAAACATATCACAAAGACTTAAATACAATATGGATGATCTGTATCATAATAAATCAATTTAAAACAAGTTTAAAATCATTCAAAGTATGTTGACATAGATGAAAATGATTTGTAATCATCTTTGAGAGAAATATCAATTTTTCATGAAAAAATTTACAAGTCACACAATTTAGAAAGGAATAAATATAAAGAAATTTTTTAATCAATGTTTCCAATACCACTTAGAAACTTTTTAAAGTAATTAAAATTTTAAAAAAATTCATTTCCGTATAAAGAAATCCTTAAAACCCATTTTGAAAACATGGTCATTATGGAGAATAATTTAGAAGAATAAATATTTAAACTGTTTAAAATGAAAATATAGTTAAAGTTTCCCTTCCATAAAATCATAAAATATTCCTTTTGAAAATATTTATTTGAAACATGAATGTGGATGATAATGAGATCCTAGTAGACACTCACACAAAAACATCCTCAGATAATGAAGAGATTATAGAGTTAACCCTTACCTTGCACTTTCCTTTGGTCGAGGGTACGTTTATCCTCCTGTATAATGACCATAGTATGACATTAAACTATACTAGAAACATATTCATATTTATTATTTCATACATTATTCATTTATGAATTTATACAAGACATTTAATAATTATTTCCATGTTAAATTAACATTTCTGGTAATAATTGATTTCTTTATCGTACGTGTTTTAACTTGTTATTCTTGATCGTATCACTTAGATCATGATTTAAACACTTCCAGAATATGAAAAATGATTTATATATCATATATATATATATAATATAAATAAGTATAATAGATAAATATATTAATTATAAAACACCTTTTATGGAGATGGTAGACCATACGTACGCATAAATGTTCTTTCCATTTTTATATCGTATTGAACTGATGTATGTGAATAAGATATATGTAAGTACATATATATATATCCAGTAGAATTATTATGACATATATTACATACTTATTAATAATAAATAATTTTATAATCATCATTGAATGGTGAACATGGAAATGAATCTCATCGCGTCGTGGATATGGTAATCCGTACGTACAAAGGAGCGAAGATATCATTATATAGATGGTTAAATAATTTGTAATTGGATTTTATATCATATATATATAGAATAATTAAAAAGTTATTTACATTAGTTATACTCATTATTATACCCATTAGAATAATTAAGTGTTTGAAGAACAAACTACAACAGGACGTGGATATGGTAAGTTGTACATACGCATGTATGGTGACATTGTCATTTATTGGATGGATGGAGTAATGAATATGGTTATACCATATTTATAATAAAATAATAGTATTTAGATGGTATTGGATTTATTATTTTGGTATGGAAACAACAAATAAAGAGGAAGTGTATGAAGAAAAGAACTTGAAAGAGGGAGGTGAATTATTACCTCTTCTTAGGGTGTTTCATTTTGAGTTGATCAAAATAGTTCCTAAGGTTGGAATTATGACCAAATTAAGGCCTCTCAGATGAAGTGAGTGATGTTTGGAGGATATTTGGGCAGGGTTTAGCTGAGACAAATGGCTTTTGAGGAGTGATTTAGAGAGAAGGGGAAGTGCCATTTTATAAGAGAGGTGAGAGGCACCATAGGAAAATATTGAAATATTATTTTATAATAAAATCATTTTATATTTTATAGGGAAATGAAATAATTTATATAGATTCCATGGTGGGAATGTGTCGAAAAACTCTCAGACAATATGTTTTAGACATGTTTGGGTCACCATATTAACCATATCTTTTATATTTAACACTATGTTAAATTGTTAAACTTTTACCACGTATTCTTGTATTATTATAATAATTGGTTAATAAACATAATTTAAAAATCTAGTAGAACCTCAAGTGGTTCATTAATGATACACCTAAAATTTTTTAAGTTCTTTGTCTTATCCTTTTATTTTAGGACTATTTTTTAATTTAATAATATAATATTTATTTTAAAGACTCATTTATGTCAATTTTGATACTATTTAGTATTTGGTTTTTGTAAAAGTCATCACAACATTATTACTTGTAAAAAAATACATTGAATTAATAATAACATGTCATATTCAACTATAAAATTTGTGGATGTCATAAAAACATTGAAATTATATTTTTTTAATATTTATAATACCATTTATTTGATTCTTTCATTAATAAGGTAATTAATGCGTCATCATTGTGCCATTAATAAATTTAATTATTTAATGTCTAAAAATTATAAATTTAATACCATTATGTATGAAATATATTTATATTTCTAATTAATATTTATAGTCAAAATGATAACTTATATAACACCTTGTAAAATTTTTTTTAATAAAATATATAAGTTTATATCATTTTTGGTCTTTACTTGAAATTAATTAATATAAAGTGTCATTAGCACTATCATGTGTCTCCAATTGGTCTACAAATAGAAACATGGTTTACCATGGTAGGAAATGTATCAAAAAATAGGAATAGGAAACATTTAATGATAATTTAATATTATTATAACAATATTTTTTACCCTTATTTACTAGATTTAACCTTTAACCATGGTAAATAAAATATTTACTAAAGTAAATATTCATCATAAATAAATTAAAGTCACCTATTTACAAAATTATTACCTTTGGATTCCAAATATGGAATCAATTTTTCCAAATTCAAAACACATAAGTGGAAGAAATTAATTTAAAATTAATTCTCATTGTCAAAACAAAAAACGTGTTTTAAAAAAATAATAACTATCAAAATATTAACACTTTTTTATGTTCAGTTTAAATGTTAAATTACATCCAATGACATAAATTATATTAAATGATAAAAATTTAATCTAATGATACTTTAAAACCACTCAAATTTATTGTTTAATAATATAAATTATTTCGATTAAAAAGATGTTTTTAATTAAAATTTAGTATTTTTAACTATTCATCAAAATATGAATGTTATAAGGAAAACACAAAATTTTTATCCAAACAAAATTTGTATGTCCAAATTCTAAATAATATGTTTCTTTTGTTAAATTTAATATATAAAAAGTTTTAAATATTTTATTTAAAAAGGGTTCTCCATTAATTGGCGGTAAAATTACAAATTTGGAAAATTAATTCTATTAACTGAAAAGTTTAATTAGTTCATATATTATTTCTAAAAAACATAATATGGAAGTTGAAATTATATGGAGTATATAAAATTAAAAAATCATTTACTACTATTCATAACCACTTTTAAATGACGAGTTTGGTATGTCTTGGTGTGCATGAACTCAGTGTTGCATGTAGCCCAAGATATTATTTTTATTTGAAGAGATTTCATACTATGAAATCATGTGGTGTTACTATATAGATACTAAATTCACCCCTCTTGTGTATTATAATCTAACAAACATTTGGAAAAAGTGGTGTTAGAAATTTTCTAGTTTTCAATGATTCATCAAACCATTTCAATTGTGATTGTAGTTGTATTTCTAAGATCATAAAATTTCTTTTATTTCTAAATTTTTATCTCCTTGATATATTTTCAAACATTATATTATATACAATAGATTGAAAAGAGATTCTAAAAATATACCTCCTTTCTTTTAATGGATAAATTTAATCCCACTAGAAGTTGAAACTAAAAATACATCTGGAAGGAATGGGATTTGAAATCGGGGATGCTATTGAAAGAATATTTGAAATCCCAGAAACTGCTAGAAATACGTGTGATGAACCTACAAAGACATCATACAACAATAGCTATAAAGTAATGAACGCGCGATATTGTGCACTAGGAGATGAATAATTTAATCACATTTCTACCTGTAAATCTTCATATGAGATTTGGGAAACTCTTTCTGATTCCCATGAGGGAACAACCAATGTGTATGAAATGAGATAAAATGCCAATACAATTAAATATGAAAATTTTAGAATGAATCTTGATGAATATATTTATAATATGTATCTCGGGTTTAATGAAATAGTGAACACTATGATATCTCTCGGAAGAGATGTTATTTCTAGAGAAAAAAATCAAGAGGATTTTAAGAATCTTACCTAATAGATGGAGAGGAACTTCTATATCTATTAGATAATCATGCGACAACAACCAATTGCCTTTAAGATAACTCCTTGGAAAAATAAATATGTATAAAGAAGAGCTAAAAGTAATCAAATAAGAGGAGTATGGACCAAATAAAAAATCTATAGCCTTCAAGACTGCCACCTACAAGAGAAAATACAAAGACAAAGTCAAAGATTATTTTGAGAGAACAAGTAGTGTTGAATCAGCTTTAAACAGTGATATGAAAATGGCCATGTTTTCCAGGTGATTCAAAAAATATTAGAGGATGAAAAATTTCGTCAATAGACCAAACAATGAAGGAAAATATGAAAAAAAGTCTGTTGGAAAAAGTATTGGAAGAATCATGAATGGTCAAAACAATTAGTTTTCAATGAATACAAAATTAAAGGTCATGTAAAAGCAGACTATCTTAAATTAATTTATAAAAATATATATGAGAATAAATATTAGAAATATTTGAAAGATATGAATGACACCTAGAATGCATATGATTATAGCTCCAGTGAGTCAATGTCATCTCATGTTGAACAAAATGACATGGAAAATATGTCTTTTATGATAAACACATCTGAGGTAACCATACACACTCCTACACACAATTCTTATTATACTGAAAATGAATGTGATTCTAAAAATATGAAAAGTGATGAACTATTTTACCATTGTAACATGTTGGATGAAAATTGAAATGAACTAAATAATAAATATAAATCTTTATTGAAAAAGAATTATCTTACTATAATAATTAAATCTAAACATACTGTTGATAAAGGGAAAAATTACCATTTTATAAAGGAAATTAATAACCAATTGTTATGTAATGATCAATGAAAGATGGATTTGGAAAAGGTTACCAATTGAAAAAACAATCTTACTCAATTTCATGGTAAATAGATATCTCTTAAGTATACTTATGGAATTATATATCATCCAGGAGATATAAATTTATCCAAAACACATTTTATGACTAAATTCAGAAAATCAGATTCAGGCCCAAAAATCAGTATTTTACTACATGTTCCAGTTCTAAAAAATATTTTTCTGCATCAATTTTTTTTGGACCAAATAAATATTATTTTTCACCTACATTATATTTTACATATTTTAATTCCATTAGAAAATTATGTGTTTTGAAATATTTTATTACTAATTTTTATAGAACCAGACAAATATGTGTACCAAAATCATTTCTTGGAAAAAAATAATTTTTAGGTAAACTACCTAAGGTGTTCTTATATATATATATTTGGTACTTGGATAGTGTATTTTCAAGAAAAATTAAAGGAGAATACTCAAGATTCAGTAATCTCATGATGATTGATGGAGGACATGTCACATATGGTGGCAATGGTAAATGAAAAATCATCATTTTAGGCTATATTGGTAACCCTAACTCTATTTCAATTTCCAACGAACACTATATTGATGAATTAAATTATAACATTCATAGTATATATCAACAGTGTGATGATGTATTTAATTTTAAATTCAAAAATCATTCATTCCATTTTTTATGCTAAGAATTATATAGTATTTACTACTCTTAGAAATGATGATTTATATTCTATAAAATTAGACACAAAAGCATCATAATAATATTCTTGTCTAAGTTTTTTTCACAATGAGTCGTGGGTCTGGAACAAAATACTAGGCCATTGTAATATAAAATCCCTTTGAAAATTTACCATAAAAGGGTTAGTTAAAGACCTTCCCAAAATAGAGTTTCTAGACAATAGAGTGTAATATTGGTCATGAAGGAAAGCAGTATTAAATTGCTTTCAAACCAAGGAATGAAGTTACAACTTCTCAACCGCACGACTGGGTTCAAATGTACTTGTTTGGACTATCTAGAGTGTCAAGATGGAGTGGGAATGAATATTTTTATGTTATTGCAGATGAATTCTCTTGGTATACTTCGACCTTTTTAATAGCTCACAAAAGTGATTCTTTCTCTAATTTTACCAAGTATGGTAGAACAGTAGAAAATCATAGTGAAGTTAAAATTAAATCCTAATTAATTGACCATCTTCTTGAGATGGAAAATCATGACATTTAATTTTTTTCTCACAAAATGGATATAGTAATAACTACTCTTCCCCTAGGACACCTCAACAATATGGTGTAGTATAAAGAATAAATATAACCCTATAGGAAGTTTCCAAAACAATGCTGAATGAAAATGATCTGACTATTTTCTTTTGGGATAAAGCTTTCAATAAACCTAGATTCATCATAAACTAAGTCTTAATCAGACCTATCCTTATGAAAACTCTGTATGAATTTTGGAACAAAAGGAAGTCAATGGTAAATTATTTTACTGTGTTTGGATGTAATGTTAATATTATTAACAAAAAATATAATCGAGATAAATTTTCCAATAAAATGGATGAAATAATATTCCTTGGATATTCAACATCAATCAATTCTTATAGATTCATTATTAATAAAACCAAATTTATAGCCGAATCTGTACATGTCATGTTTAATGAAACAGATTCACATGAACCTGAGACCTCATTAGAAAATCATGAGGAGGATATCTATAATATAGATATTATTTTTAAACCTTCTAACCATCCTATAAATGAATCTGTTAAAAAATAATGTTCTATAAATTCTAAAGATTCTAGCCGTAACAAACTATATCCAAGTGATGAACCTGAAATAAATTGTCTCACTCTTACTAGACCAACTATAACTCTTAAAATTCGACCCTTAGATGTTGAATTTAGATATTTAAATAGAGGAACACAGGTTATAGCTTCATTGAGAAATCATTTAGAACATCAAGAAATCAAGTCACAACTTGATCCTAAAAATATCAATGATTCAATCAATCATGAATTTTGGGTGATGGATATGCAAGAATAGATTAACCAGTTTGGGAAAAATAAAGTCTATAATCTTATTAATTGAAGATAAGATACCCTGATCATAACAACTAAATGGGGTTTTAGGAATAAATAAGATTAATAAGGAAATATTATTAGAAACAAAACTAGTTTGGTTTCAAAATTCTATAATCTAGGAGAGGAAATTTATTAGCAAGATCCCTTTGCACTAGAATCTAGGATTGAAGCCATGGAAATATTACCTTCCTATGTAGAACACTTGGATTTCAAACAATATCAAATGTATGTCAAAAATGAACTCATAAATGGTTATATAATTGAGGATGTTCATATTGAACAAACCCTCGATTTTAAAAAACCACATTTTCCCAATCAAGTTTTTAAATTTACTAAAGCATCAAATGGTTTGAAACAAGCTCCAAGTGATAGCTATTAAAGGCTATGCAACTTTATTATTTCTTATGGTTTTATAAAAGGAGGTGAAGATAAAATATTATTTATAAAAATAATTTATAAAGAAGTTTCAATATCTCAAAAATATGTACATGATATTATTTTTGATCTTCGAAAAAATTATTATGTAATTATTTTTAAAAAATTATGCAATGTGAGTTTGAAATTAGTTTGATGGGTGACATTATAGATTTTCTTAGATTTTAAAAATTTCAAACCAAATAATATATTATTGTAAATCAACATAAATATACTAAACATCATTTGAAAATATATGGATGTGATGGAATAAACAGTACAGAAACTCCTATGACTTCTATATGTAAGTTAGATCTTCATAAAAATGGGAAATATGTTGATAACACTCTTTATAGAGGAATGATTGGGAATATACTTTAAAAAAAATCCTAGAATCACTGAGATCATGTTTAGTGTGTGTATGGGTTCAAGATTTCTAAAAATTCCAATAGAGTGACATTTAAATGATGTTAAAATTGGTTTAAAATACATCAAATATAGAACTAATTTATAATTGTTCCACCAAAGAAGACATCCTTTTGTTATGGTTAATTATTCTGATGCAAAATTTGGTGGATGTAACTTAGATAGAAAAAAGACCTCTGGAACATGTCACATTTTGGGAAGGTTTATAATTTCTTGGTGTAGTTAAAATAAGAACTAGGTTTCATTATTAACTATTAAAAAATAATACATTGTTGTTGTTAATTGATGTGCAAAGATTATTTTGACGAAACACACATTATAAGACTGCAGATTTCAATTCAAACACATCCCCATAAATTGTGATAATACATGTGCTATTAAAATTTCTAAATATCCAATTTCGCAATCTACAACAAAACATATTTATGTAAGACAACACTTTTTGAGAGACCATTATAAAAAATGTGATATAACATATGAATTTATTGGGACTGAGCATCAACTTGTTGATAATTTTACCAAACCCTTAAACTATGAGAAAATGAAATACATAATACCTGAACTAAGAATGAAAAATCTATAAAAATTATCTGACCTTATTTCCTTATAAGAATTTTTTTATCAGTGAAAATAATCAAGTAAAACTGATTAGTGAAACTGATCAAGTGAAAAAGATCAATTGAAACTGGTTAGGTGAAAGAGATCATGTGAAACCGATCAGGTGAAACTGATCATGTGAAATGGATCATGTGAAATTGATCAGGTGAAGCCCATCAGTGAAACAGATCAATTGAAATAGTTCAAGTGAAACTGATCAGTGAAACCAATCAGGTGAAACTCATCAGGTGAAATTGATCAAAAGAAATTGATCACATAAGACTGCTTAGGTAATTTTGATTCCATGAAACCTATCATGTAATACCGATCAAGTGAAACTGATAACAATAGTATCTTTTAGTAAATCTTATCATCTATTTTATTTTATATAATACAAACCAGTTTAGTAGTTTATTTTTTTACCATTATTCTATATTCTATTTTACTATGTAAAATCCCTATATGATAAAATTAAGTCCATACACACTTCAAACATTCACTACCCTCACTCTACCTTTTGATCCAAAGACTATTGGACTTCATTCGAACTAAAAACATCATAATGGAGATAAAAAAGTGTTTAATGGATGTACAAAGTGAATTATCATCAGTTAAGCATTAGAAAGGTGAATCTTTTAGTGCCACAGGTTCGGTGGATCCGAGATTGGGAATCTGTGTGCTTGCTACTGAGATGGAGGTGTTTTCTAAGTGGATTTTGTCGAGCACGTAACTCTTTCTAAAAGTGTTGGAATCTTAAGGGTGGATTAGCTGGTTAGAAAACAATGAAAAGCTATTCTATCCAAAACTTGTACATCCATTCTATTTTAACATGAATGTTTCTTTGGAAGGAGCTAAGGAGGCTCGGATGAAGAATTTGGTGTAGGGGGATAAAATTTATTTTTCCTCGATTGAATGGGATAAGTGTTTAGAGATGCCACAAGAGAGAATATTTTAGGATTACAAGGGTAAAATTTCTCAAACCACATATTTGTCCTCTTATGAAATTATAATGAATGAATTTACTAGAAATGAGGAATCGAGGACACCAATAGGTACAGAATTAAATGGATATTCCATATTTCTTTTAAAATTTATTCAACACCAAATCAGCATATAGAAGGGATTTTTTTATATTGTGAAGTATCAGAATGTTTAATTAATTTATATATTGAATGATGGGGTGAATGTGAATTTATGTAGGTACCCCATGGTAAAATATTTTGATATGATCAAACCATCCAAGAAGGCATCCTATTGGTACTACACAAGGATGATTCCTGTAAAAATGAGGAATCTAGAATATGAAGAGGATGGAGATGACATGATCACTGTATGTAGAGGATTTTCTTGCACAAAGAAATTGAGACAATGATTAAGATAATTTGGAACCTGTCGAAGAGATGTTGGGTAGAATATGAAAAATATTATATGAGGATTACAATCACATAGATCATCCTACCAGACCAAGGGATCATGCAGATCCATGTATGAAACTAGGTGAGAAGGTGGTTTATTCAGATGAAGAGGGAGTAAAGATTGAGATTCAAAGAGAATATGGGTCTCTTATAGATGATAGGAGTGACACAGATATTTCTAAAATCCCGAAAGTCATGTCATATGGACCTTCCAGTCCACTATTAGATCTACCTTCTAGAGAACCATTATTAGTTCATGAAGATGTGGAAAGGACTGAGGATTTTTGAGAAGAAAGGATATGTGAGAAAAAATTAAGGTGTTGATGATGAAGATGAGTATGAGGATGAGGATGATGTAGGTGAGAATGTTAGTTACTCACTAGAAGCTAGACAAGTGGTATATAGTTCTTATGAGGAGTCAGTGCATAAAGTAAATTTTGAGGCTGATAGATAGGATGATGCTGATTTTGTAGGACATGATGCTTCTGGTCATGATAATGATGGAGATGCTAGAAATAAGGATATGAATGACCACACTAATGATGATGCTCAAGGAATCATTCAGGGATAAAATTATATCATGGATGGAGGAAAAGAGAAAGTGGATGAGGATCAAATTTCACTTATGCCTCAGAATGAGGAAGGGCCTGAAGTGGCTCAAGTAGCTGGAGTTCTTGTGGAACCTGAAGCTTAGTTAGTACCAGTTTCTCAGAATGTTGTTTTCATTGGAGATAAAAATGAAGAAGATGATGAATCACATGTTGAGGATGAGACTCATGGTAGGGGAGTGAGGATTGAGACTATAGATCCTATAGATTGTACTTGTTATGGGTAGTGGACTTGTTATGGGGAGTGGAATAAAAATCTAGGTTATTTCATGTATGGAAAGGATTATGACTCAGATGAGGATATGGTAGCTCCTCCTCCTCCTTATCCATAAGATAAAGTGGAACCATTTTCTCCAATATCAACTATAGTACCCAATGCTGATGATCCAATAGTAAAGACAGTTAACAATGACATTTACAGTAAGGGTATTCATGAGAAATTCGATGCAGATATATGTGAATCTATGAGAGCCTCCATTGGATTCAGAAATGAAACCTCTACTTCCATGTGTATTTCAAAGGTAGATGCTTCCAAGATCTCAATAATGGTAATTCACAAGATTCATCCCACTCTAATCACTATAGCGGAGACCATTATTAGAAGCAATACAATGCTGAGAGAAGAAGTGAAGTGAAGGGGTAGTGAGTTGGAGTCTCTATACAAGGATTTCATAACCACACATGGTGGTTTTATGAATGTTCATAGGAACCTAGTTACACATCTGCTGAGTGATGATTTGAAGAAGATGAAGGAGGATATTAGCAAGATGATTACTAGTGCCTCTAGTTATAACGGTATCATGACTAATGTTACGGATATGAAGTCTCTCAGGACTATGATGAGAGTATATTTGAGGACTATTCAATGTGATTCTGATAAAGAATCACATTCCAAGTTTCACAGAAAGAATGACCATCATTGTAAAATGGTGAGACAATGTAAAAATGAGGAATCTTCTGTTGAAAAAGATACAAGAGAAATGGTGGACAAGAATTTCTCAAACATCTAAACCATGTATGCTCTGATTAACAACATCATGTTCTTTAATGAAAATATCATGATACCTATAGTGACAGATTCCATCATGTGAAAACCGAGTTAGTTAAAATAATTTACACCTACTTTCGAAAAATTTATGGATAATTGGGAATATTTTTAAAATGAAATGCAATGTTGGGGTAAAATAATCAGTGATTTTATCATGATTTTGAAGCCCTACCTGCATGTGCAAAAAGAAGTGATAGTGGTCCCTACATATAATACTACTGGACCCAGTTGATGACCTCCTACTCAGATGACAGTGCCTTATGCTTTATTGAGGTATCATCCAGTGATCCTAGAGCAGCCTAGAAGTCATGTTCCATTAGAGAGGATACCAATTCCTAGAGATAATGTTCCTACGAGTGTTTCTTTACTTGGTGTCTCCATTTGATCAGCCCTTCTTAAACCCACCACACCACCTCATGCACCAACATTTGACCATTAGCCAAAGGGAAATCCACTCAAAATCCTAATATATAGTTGAGGATATTTTTTATAGGGATTTTTACTTTTTTGTGGGTTCTACTCTCTATGATTTAATGAATATCAAATTTGACCTCCATATGTTTCACATTTTATTTATATTCTTTTTGATTATCCATTCTTTTTATATTTTAAATCCCAAAAGGGGGGAAAATAAATGGATGGCATAGAATCAAAATCAATGGGGGGAAATATATGAATGGACCACCTGATTAACCTAAAGGAAAGAGAGTAAATCTATCATAGAAAATAAGGGAATATATATTCCACCTCTAGTATAAATCACTCAGACTGCTATAAGACCATTTACTATGGGGGCATGAAAATGATCTGATATAACTCACTTAAAAGGATCCTTATATATATATATATCCTCTAATACAATAATTGAGGGGGGTCATAAAATTAAAGAACCAATAGTTATACTAAGAAATCACATTAACTATCCATATTCTACATTAAGTAATTATTATTCCATAAAATCATATATAACTCATTAATTCCATGATTTATGATTATCAAAAGGGAGGAGATTGTTGGACCCACTATGAGATAGTAGTTTTAAAAATACAAAATCATGCTAATTTACAAATACTGATATTCATAATATTATGTTTTACATAATGTTAATCATGTCAATAAATATATATAAATGAATAAATTATGTCACATGGTATAATAAATTTCAATAAGTCAATAAATTATAGATATTTTTGTTTTAATATATTCACAAGTGTATATTAACTTGTATTTATGAATTTAACTTAATATGGTGTTGTTCTGTATAATAAAGACACATTGAAAGTTTTACCAAGTCCCTAACAATGATATTTCAGTGGAGTCACCATGGGATGACTCATCGATGAGTGCACAACGATCGAAGAAGACACCAATGAAGGACTCATCGATAAAACAAATGACACACTGATTGAAAAGTCACATATGATCGGGCACACCGATAGTTCAAAGAAATTACCGATGGATGACTCACTGATTGGAAACAAGCTTTTAGTTCAAAGGACATAATGATGGATGATTCACTGATTGGAGACACACCGATATTTCAAAATGAGTACATGATGATGACTTATCGATGCCCAGATATAAAGATAGTACAAAGCACACACCGATGGTCCAAGTCACTAACACCGATCGAAATGACACACTGATGTGCATATTCACTGATACCGATGAAATGAATCACTAATACAGAGAGTCACTGATGTTGACTAATTGTTGCTGACGGACCGATTCCAATGACTCACAAAAACTTATAAATCGCTAATAGTCATAAAAATTGATTTTAATTTGTTAATTAAAATTTATATCTGACAGTCATATTTAGAAAAATCAATTTTCTCTGACATTATTTAATGTTTCCAATAGGATATTAAAGAGATAATACGAATTATATATATGTGGGAATATTATTGTGTCTACTAGACCTCGAAGTCTAAAATAATTTTTAGCTATATTATTCAATTGATGAGAAAACATGTAGAGGAGTAAAAAAATATAAAAACTCGAGAACTTCAACAACTCTCAATCATATTTCAAAACCCAAGAAATAAAAAGTAAGAGAATTCAATGAGATAAATATGTGAAGAAAAACCTGCAGAGTGCCCATATTTTGAAGAACATGCTAAAGATTCCACCTCCAAAAATCCAAACCACAGAGGATATGACACTCTATTTTGGAGTCAACTTCTAGAAGATGTCTATAAATTAAAATCCACTATATCAAACGATTCCATAGATTCAATGAATAACACACAGTGACTTATAAACCATAAATTACATCTACAGCTATGTTGTGTTCTTTTAGTTCCATTTTTGAATAGTGTGTGTATTTATCAGTTACATACACACACTGAATCCTGGGCATAACTGGAGGATACTTGATATCATCAATCATAATTTATATTTATCCTTTTGTATCCCATATAGAACTCTGGAAGCAGTAATGTGTGTTATTTTTGTGGTTTTATCCATGAAGAACTGTGGTAGAGGTCAAGTGTTACCTCGACATCCTTCAGTACTATTGTGGACAATGATCCATGGTGTGGATCAAAATTGTTTATTAATTTAAACTTTTTGGTGGTAGGAGATCACCAAGTGTAAAGGACTTAGTGTCATTTAGAGAGTAAACCTCTTGATTTGTATATACTATTTTTTTACATTTATGTTTTACTATGTTTTTATCATATCTTTCCAAAAAATAAATTGAACTATGAGAGTGAGTTTAGCAATTGTTTAACACTATTTTTAAATTTTTGGTAACATTGAAAAGAAGTATTAATCATTAGACTAGTATAGCTGAGAGCTAATCATTGTTTTGAGAAATTAATTGAACATTTGGGACTCTTATAAATTCACTACAAACTGACTTATATTCTATTTTTAATTGGGTAAATTTTTAAATAACCAATCATTAAATTGAAATTTTTATAGACACCCAATTCACCCCCCAATTGAGTATTCTACTCAAACCAAAATAAAATATATTTAAATTATTGTTTTTGATGAAATTTGGGGGGATTTTTATGATAAATTATTTTAAATAAATGTTATAGAATGTCCAAAATATTAAGTATATCTTTTTAATCATATAAATTAATAAATTCCTATTGTGAAATTTTTTAAAACATTAATAGTTTAAATCATTCTAGTTTTACTTCTTATATCTATATTTATTTATATTTTATAGTCATTCCAATTTTTTCCAATACCAATTATCCTTTTTAGTCTTATATAATGTCTCACCAAATTCTATTTTACTATTACATTAGTGAGCATTGATATGAATCCATTCAATTTATCAATCCTAGTTTTGAGATTCTCGATCTCATTTACTTCATATATTTTATTAACTGGGAAACACTATTTAAAAATTTATGAGGTTTATTGAAGTTATTATTTTTACTCCGAAGTATTTTATTGTTATCCTTGATCATATTACAGTATTTCTTGAATTAATATATTTAACTTTTATAATTTAAAATGACCAATTATTAACATAGGTAAAGTATTTTTTATGTACATAGTATAATTTAGAACCATTAAACTAATCCACTCTTTTTAAAATAAAATTATATTTATTTACCACATGATGGAATTAATTTTCATGTAAGGAACTAAATTAACTTTCAATCTATGATGATTTAAATCATGTTGTATAAGTATCCTTGAATTTGTTTTAATTATTATATTTTTAGGACAATGGGAATGATATTCACATTATTTCTACTCTCACAGTATATTTTATGAAAATAATATAATTTAGAATTAAATTTATTGCCAATATTTTACATCTCCCTTCAATCCTCCATTGTTTTGTTTCAGAAAACTATTTTTTTATTGAATGTATTATTTTTTAAATTAGTAATCTATGAAAATTAATCATGAATAATATTTACATAAGCAATATTATAGGATTTCATACATAAGAGATTTGATTTTTAAAAGAAAATAATTTTTATGGTTTTTTATTCTTCAATATTGTTATTAAAATCAGGTTCTTCTTGAAATAGTGATCCAATAAACTAATTTATCTAATATTTAGTGAAATAGTTTCTTTTATAGGACACATTCTTAGAATAACATTTCATTTTCAATGATATCAAAATTATTTTAGTTAGTGTTCAATTACAATCAGTTTCTCCATGTCTTATCATTTAAATAAATCTTTTTGTAATCTTATGTTACATCAGATAAAAAATTTCATTTAATTTATCTTCAAGTCTTGATACATATCTCTAACAAAGAAAAATATTAAAAAAAATTGTTGGTCTATTACATGATGTGTAACTTCTATAATTATATAAATATAATATGTTTGGATACATAAAAAAGAGAATGAAAATATTTATACTAATTAAAATATAAAATTTATTTAAAAAAATTATCTCAAAATATATTTCATAGTATCATCACCAACATGAGTATTTATATAAGATATACATATTTTATATGATTTTACTATAAAATTCCAATGGAAAATGGTCACATGTTTCATTCAAGACAATATTTGGAGATCTAGCTTCTGAGACAAATTAATTTAGATGATAATATTTGCTATAATAATGTATACATAAAATTATCTACTATAGATGAAGCTCAAATAATTTTTTTAAAAATTCATACATATACATACATGAATAATAATATTAAATTATGACTCTAAAAATATTAAAAAATATAAAAATTAATAACACTACATTTTTTTCTACATCAGATAAAAAAAATTATTTTTTATAATTTATACCATATGTAGCTCATTGGGAGGTCTTAGTATATATTAATGGATCCAAAATAATAAATGGGATTTGAAACCCATAATAACATGCTATAAATGATTTAATAGAAAACTAAAAACAATATTTTGAGTAAGTGGAAAATTTGTAAATAACATTTTCTTTTAGAAAATTCATAACCATTGTAGTAACCTTGGTTTTTTAAGAATATAATAAACAATAATATAGATATATTTAATTGGAATATATTATTTGGAATTAAAATATAAATTAAATAACCAAAAAAATAAATAATGTTCATAAATTTCAATGTTTGAAGTATAATATTTCCATCTAATGTCAAGAATCTAGGAATCAGTTCTTTGATGTGATAAGTTATCACTTTAATCTTTTGTAATATTTTATGTATTAAAATGGATATATCCATCTTTGTTTCTGAATAAATACTTTCAACTTAATTATTTATTAATGAAGATAATGGATTCAATATCATGAATTTACCATTGTTATACTATGAGAAATTCATGTCTCAAAACATTAAATTATATAATATAACACTTAGTTAACATATTGGATAGATACTAGGTATAGTGAAATCATCAATATATTATCTATATCAAAAATCTTAACACAACATTTAATCCTTGACATTTTTCAGATCCTCTTACTTTTAACAGATTCCATATTTTCTAAAGTCTTCACTGCATAATTTAGGGTTATGATTGTGACAATATATTTGAATAAAAAAAGGGAAATAAAAAGATTATATGTATAATGGGATTATTTTATACTTATATATATTACACATATTGTGATTTCATGATGTTGTTATATCCAAGACTACTCATTTTATTTGTAATAAAATAGTTTTATTGGAGTTCTACTATAATGTATTGTTAAAATACAAAGAATTACCATATATCTAATAATAATGTAGGATAAAAATCCCATAATGAAATCAATATTTAAAATACAAATAGAATCATATTTTTCTATAACAGGGCATCGTAATGGATAAAGGATCACATAGTGGACGTTGTCTCCATAATATATAGAAGAAAAACAAAATATGGCTACTATCCTAACCATGATGATACCCAAGGATGTGATTTAAAAATTATTTTATTCATTATGTAATTATTAGAAAAAATACAGGAAATATAAATACAAAATACAATTAAAAAAATATAAACTAAAATTTGATGTACTTATCAAAATAATGAGAAAATATATCATGGATTATAATTTAACTTCTCAATTTATTAATCATTAAAATATCTGACATGGATGTCATATGATGTTTTCATGTATCCACTACTCTTCATGGATGGATGCAACATTATTTATCATTTTCATGCTAGGGACAAGTTTGTGCAAGTTACTTTACCCAAAATCATTATTTTTTTATTCAAAGGATAAATTTACATCATCTTTAATTTTGTTGATTCTTACTATTTTAATATATCCCATAATCCCAATAAATATGAGGGTATCATCCATATTCAATCTAAAAATCATCTATCTAATGGTAAGGGTCTCTTTTTGAACATTGTGGTTGTTACTAATTTATAATACCATCAAAAAATAAACAAAATATTTTTTTTTATATTTTCATCTAATGATAATATCTCTACCAAAAATGTGTTATGTAGTCAGCTATATAAATCATTCAAAGAAATTCAACATTTCCTAGTATGGTCACTACCTTTATTAATATGATCACAAGAAATATCAACTATCAGTAGGAATGATATTTTTAGTAATACCCTATCTACATTTTCACTTTATATTTCCAGTTCTAATATCATTACACAAAATATACATTATCACATGTGGGTACTATCCATTTTCCATTTATAACAACATAGGGTATTCTGAAATTAAACTATACACTATATCTGATAAATAATGTTGTTTGATATGTATAATAATATATCTCTAGCGAAACAAACTCGGTAAGAATACTATCTGAATCGACATCAAAACTGATTACCACCAGCTTCAACGATGTTTTGAATCCCTCGGGCCAGGAGGAAGGCACCTATACATAAAGAAATATACATTGGGAATATATTTTCAAAAAAATAATGTGAAATAATAAAATATTCCACTAGAAACATATTAAAAACATATTAACTAAGATACCTAGATAAAACCAACATAAAATATATAAAACCCAATGGATATAAAAAGAAAATACAACCACAATTACCCATCTCCTAGTGT
The DNA here is from genome assembly GCA_963277665.1 of Viscum album. Taxonomy (NCBI): domain Eukaryota; kingdom Viridiplantae; phylum Streptophyta; class Magnoliopsida; order Santalales; family Viscaceae; genus Viscum; species Viscum album. The sequence goes on from OY728120.1 coordinate 1,514,108,905, forward strand.
CCCTCGACAACCCTCCATGTCAAAATTAACTATTCATTGAACAAAAAAAGAAATAAACCACAATGGGAGAATAATAGAAACTATTTTTAAAACATGAAATGTACAATAATCAGATGGTGTATATAGGATTTCAAAAAACATAGCCTAGTAGTATCCCACCTAGAAGTCTATGCAATTTTTCTACTATGAAATTCATATATTATAGGTGTAAAAAAGGAATAATAATACATGAATTTTTCATTATAAATAATTATGGTAAAAAATTATATATTTTAAAAATAGGAAATAAATATCCATATAAAACTTTAATAAAGAAAAATGAGTCAAAATATCATACTTTTCTTTCCAAACTGCATTTATAAAATTGAAGTGGAAAATATTTAAAAATCTATTTTTAATGAAAAAATCCATTTATGAAAATATTTGAAAATATTTTCACAATAATAGGTTGACAATGAATAAGTAAGCTTTGAGTTGGTAATATTTATCACATATCATTTAAACTTACATAGGGTAATACAGGGATATAGAAAGTACCACATTGTAAATAATGGAAAAATAAAGGATGTAAAACATGGTAAATCCATTAAATAATAATCATCAAGAAATCACAGTCATATATCAAATACATTTTCATGTTTTTAGGTCATATAACATTAGAAATTCCAATATATATTTCTTTTTTCAACAAATACTAGAAAACAAACCATGTCTGACTATATAAAAATATCAAATCTATCAAGTACACAAGCTTGATGACATGGAACATACCCTTATATTTGAATCACATCCCTTGTCAAAATCTGTATTATAATGGGAGATTCTATTCTTGGTGTGTGTCTAAAGAAACATAACATTTATATATGTCCTCTTATCAAGCTATTAGGTTTCTCATGACCAATCAATGTGGTGTGTGATATATCAACAAATATGCAATGTCACAACATTTCTATGAGGTTTCGACTATTGTTACTTGCCTTTAGTTCCTCGGTTTGGAACATATAATGTTACCTAATTGCATTATGGGCACCGTGAGGTTGTTTGGATCTTTTTTGGTGCCTGATTCCAATGGTTTTGGATAAGCGGACTAGGCTGCATTGTTTGGAGAAACTGTGAAGGCCAACTCACATAGCAACAAAAACAATGTAAGAGTTTAACATTAGTGATTAGATGGATTCACAATCTCTCTACCACCATGTAGAATGGGGTGGATGGACATGTAGATTTTAGGTCCTCTATGACTGTGGAATTTATCATGTCTTGCACAATGGTAGCCAAACCATGAACCTATCCCGTGCGAGGACCCTTCTTAAACATAATAGGTTGCACAATTGGAAAGAAGGTTTTTCCAACCATGTGGACAAACCATGAAGAATAGTAAATAAAGGAAAATATTAATCTTTAACAGTGTGTGTTTTTAATCCATCAATCCTAGTTTACCTATAAGGTTTCAACTAACTGCTAACACCAAATACACATTCTTCCTACTAGTATTTTCTATATCTCCCTTATCTGAACACCAAAAACATTATCATTTGATTTATTAAAAATCATGAGCTAATCTACACACTGATATTCTTTATGTTATTTTTTCTTCAATACCCTATATTATTCAATGTAGGTGTTACGTCATTAACCTCATTTTTCAAACATTTGATGTTTTTTTTGATATCTTCCATTTTAGCTTGATTCAAGGCCTGATAGTGGATGAGTTCTATAATAAAACAATATATTAGGTTTCCATGATTATTTCTTATTATTTTTTCACTTTATATATGGTGCATTATAGTGACTCATGCTAGAACCTTTCCTAAATTCCATTAATTTGAAAAATAAACTAAATTTATATTTTTTCCCTATTCGATATAACTCTAATGAGTGGAGAATCAATCCCTTGGTCAATCACCTTGGTAATAGTCACTCCTATGATTTTTTATTTTCTAGCAAGGCCAAATTCCCTTTAAATGATGTTGTTCAAGAACCTTTTGAGGTGCGATGAAATTTTAATAAGTGTTTCAAATTAATTAATTTATTTGAGGGAATGGTATATCCTAGAGTCAAGACATTAATTCATATGATTTATTTTTTTCTTAATGCCTCATGCCTTACACAGGGTTCCATATGCTCGTTGATTCAATATTAATATTCATTCGTTATTCATACATATTATTCTCCTTGTCATATTGCTTTTATATTCTTATTTCCCCATTCAATGTGCTATTGTTGTTGGGATTAAATAAAATGTTGTGCTTGCCCTGTTTATCATGGGATATATGTAATTTCATGATTAAGACAAGTAATTCGGAATTATTTTCCTAATACGCTTATGGGATGGGAGTGAAAAATGTCCCTAAATAAGGATGTCATGGATGGTGACATCACTCATGGTATATGGATTAGTAGGATGCACGGAGTATGGTACTTGGATTTCTATGTATGGGCCCTCTAGGTGCATTATTATACCCATGAGAGATATCAGTTCCCTAGGGGAGGAACCACAGGTGAGCTCATGGGAATTATGGTTATACCATGCCTCAGGTTATTCTCAATACATTATGTGAGAAAAGTGGGATGGTTTTAGTGGTTTATGATTCAATAGTTTCATGATAGATATGAGATATGCACTAATGGATTGTTTTGGATGTCCTCAATGGTACTTGATGTGTATGGATCTCCTATATTGACCCTCGGGATTTCTTAATGGATTGCCTTGAATGAGATCTATATTCCCAAACTAATTTTGCGGTTGACTTTCAGGGTTTATATTCGATTGATTCTTATTAAATTGTGATTTGTTACAGATGATCCATTGACACATATTTAAAAAAATTACAATCATTGGGTCAATACACACTTGATTATTAAATTATGATAACCTAGGTACATAATATGTCCCTTATGTATAAGCTCCCAGGCTCCTAGACATCACTGTTAGACAGGAGTAGGTAGTGGAGGGTTGGTATTCGGTTGGAACCCATACCCTCATGTTTTATTTATTAATTTATAACCATAAACTAAAAATTTCCTGCATAGAATTCATTTTAAATACCATGAATGAGATTGATCTAGTCCCCATTGGTGGTGACCTACTAAGTACATCTCAAACCCTTGTTGGGAAACCTTTTTAACCCAAGAAATCATTTTGACTACAGCTATAGGTATATGGATGAAACCTACTTCTGATGTTTTATTGACCATACTATGATTGAGTGTGGGATCATGGGATAAAAAATATGCTCATGATTTTAGAATTAACTATTTTTTTGGCCAGTTGTATTTTTTATGACATGTGGTTTAAGCCTATATCAGATGTTCCTCATTTCATGATTTTTTTATATTTTCATGACATAATGATCATCATGTTTTATATTTATTTACTTGTTCATATTCTGTCTATGGTTAATTTACATGGGATGACTTATTATTATAATTATTCTTCTTCCTCTATGATGGTTGGTTCGTCTATTATCATAGTTTCTATTTCTGTTGATTTCTATTTGTTATATATTTTACTGTGACCCATTCTGATCTATGAGGTAATAGTGCCCCTAGAAACTATTTTTACCCTCACATCTATTCACATCCTCTATCATATGGGGATGAACTCTTGATGTCTTGTGTCCCACCGTCTCATGGAACCAGTATGTGGAATCTGAGGTCGGACACTACAAAGTGGTATCTAAGCCATTTTTTATTCTTTTTTAGATTTTTTGTGTTATACATGAGATTAATAATATTTTTATTTGGTTATAATCCTATTATAGGGTGTAGAAAACCCACATATAGTTGAATCCCAAATTACATGCGATGGATTAATGTTGTTTTGGGCTACGCTTGTTACTGTTTTCCGAATTTCACCGTTGGGTGGCATACTTTTTTGGGCCCTTATTACTATATATATTATTATAATTGTTTGGTTTACATTGAATCAATTATAAGAGGATGTATCAAGTTCATCCATCACACATGGCACCATAAAGCTTAAATTTCATGTATTATTCCATTCAATATCTACATTTTAATTTTCATATCCTTCTTTGATTGAGATTGAAGTGATTCCATGTTTTATATGTATTTCATTGTTCTATCATTTTAAATAATTACATAATGGATTAAATTGAAATATTATACCACATTAGTTTGTTTTAGTGATGTATGAAAATTTAAATTTAATTAGTGAGTACCTCTACACATTGTTAATTGAACTTCATTAAATGAAATCACAATACATGGAATTTTACATCCTATTTATTGGTATAAAGGATATGTTACAGATACCAAATATAATAATTTAAATGTATATTGAGTGTGGGTCATTATAAATTTGAACTGGTTATGCAGTTAACAGGATCATGATATAGATGGCCACAAAATTATTAAATTTTTTAAATAAATTATTGTTTATAAATTTAATTTTTACGGGTACATGATGTTTCATAATTAAAATTTGATGGTGTTTTCCTTTATAACATGAATTTTAATCTTCATATAATGGGACCATGACCTTGACCTCTGGTGTAGTAGGATGTGCCTTTTATGGTCTTCTAATGATTCTTTCTATAATCTAGACCTTGGTTTAGGAAAATGTATATTGGTTTGACTCATTATAAAAAGACTAGGTGCCTGTGATTTCTTTTTATCACATTACCTACCTACTTTTGAATCTTATATGAGTAATTCTCTTAGAAAATTTATATTTTTTCCACTGTGATGTCCTTGCGTCGTATTATATGAATGTGGTGATGATCTTTTCTGTCGGTGGTGGGGCTGGATCCCCACATGATACCTCGTATTTTTTTTCTCATGAGGTTTTACCTTTTAATCTTCTATTGGGAGCAGGTGTATAGTTACCAGATAGTTTATTCTATATGATGATTTCTAGTCAGGGTGATCCTCGACCATCCACTACTATATCAAAACATAATTGAGTGTCTCAGTAATGGAATCCTCCCTCCTTTTTGGGAGGATGTAGGACTGCAATATATCGAGTCATGGTTAGAGGTCGTGGTGTATAAATGTAAACATATTTATATGCCTATAGAGAAGAGGTTATTTCATGATAATTATATGTTGTGTGAATATTCCAAGCTTTGGTGGGATTCCATCTCTCAATATGACAATTATTTGGGTATTTTCTGGGAAACTTTTTTAGATGTCCTTCCATGATCAATTCCTTCCGAGGATGATAAGAGAAGATCATGCCAAAGAATTTATGCATCATTTCTAGGATGTTATGATTGTGTTAGTGTATTCTTCTCTCTCCAAGGATATAAAATGTTTTTATACGATAATGGATTATGATGTGATGATGAATTCTATACTATTTGAGGATGGGATAATCGATACAGACTGATCACTTGTAAAAATATTCTTACTGACTACTATTTTGGAAATAGTAAATCATGTCATTATTGAAAAACAGAACCTGAAGGAAGATAGAAGTGTGATCCCCATCAATTTAGTTTTGAGGAATGGTTCTGGTCCATCTTGAAGCAAGACGCATTATTTAAGTGGTTCATGTGGTTTTAGTACCGGTTAGGTGTTACTTACAAACAATCAGTTTGTGTGTCACTGGTATGGTAGACCATTCCAAAAAAATACCTAGAGTACGATGAACCTGACACAATTGACAAGATTTGGATAGGATAGGACACCATTAGATCTTATTCTAATATCTCCTTCAACTCATCAGTGAGAGAGGACCAATACTTGCACGTATTTTAGTTACATGATCACAAACTCTAGGTGAAGCAAGGATTTAGTCTTTTACTGGCCCATCAGGCTATGGAGGTGGCTATGGTCGAGGCAATCAGGTCTCAGAACATCAGCTTTATAGATCAAAACTACCTAGGCTACTCAGGAAGCGTATCATAGTTGTGATTTTCTCTATATCTATATAGCGTATCATACTATTTAAGAGCTTTTTCTTAGGAATTATTCTATACGAGGTACTCTTATAGTGTCCTATAATTTAGTTTCGTCCCTTTTCTGATACATATACCTCTCTCACATTTACATATTATGTGAATATGGAATTATTGGGCCACAATATAGAATACTACAATGTTGTTATGTCTCTCGACACACAATTATGGGTCCGAAAAATGACTATACACAAGTGAAAATTATTCCCCATTGAGATATGTAGGTATTTTTTCTTATAGTATTTCATCATCCTTGAGATCACTTGCTTCAACACCATACTCATTATGTACTAGATGGTATCTTATTGAGCCCATGTGGACAGCTATTGTCGGTGGGCGTCGTTAAAAAAATCATAGGGATGCACTTATAATCATATGGGTGAATGTGAAATCTAGGCTATTCGACTTGGACACAAACATTAGTGTCTAAGAGGAGTTAAAACCCAAATAGAGAATCTCTTTATAAGCGACCATGGAATACATCTTGTGGAATTCCCTTCTATTCTAGTTCATTTTCGGGACATATTCCCTAAGTATTTCTATAGATTACATGAGATTTATGTTGATTTCTTGATCGAGAAATTCCTAGGTGCGGCACCAAACCCAATTCCTCCCTGATGTATGTCTCCTACAGAGTTCCAACTGCTCAAGAAGGGTCATGATGATCTAGATGGAAATGGTTTTATCCAACCCAGCAATAACCATGGGGTTCTTCTGCCCATTTCTCGAATAATGCGGATGGTACACTCATATGGTGCATGTATTACCACAAAATAAACCACCATATGATTTACCAAAATCATATACATTGTATAGATGAAATATTTTACCAGCTCTTTGGATTAATCATTTTCTATATGACTGACTTGAGGTTGGGCTACCAACAGTGGTATGTTAGTCCATCATACTTTACATGTAATGTGTTTTGGGGAAGGTACAACTTTTATTGGTATCTGGTTATGTCATTTGACATTAAAAAGATGATGACGATCTATACGGGTCGAAGGAATTTCGTTTTTTTCACATATACATTGATTCTATTACGTTGGTCTTCATAGATTACATTATAGTGTATTCTAGTGCTAGAAACAACCATAACAACCATATTTACCTCATGATGAAGACACTGATAGATAAAAATATGTATCTGATGATCAGTAAATGTCACTTCTAAATCAGTAAGGTTCACTTATTGGGTCATATTGCTTCAATTTATTGTGTATCTATTGACCCATCTAAGGTGAGAAATGTGGTTTCCTAGGACCAGCTTAATAATGTTTTTTATATTTGTATTCTCTTGAGGATAAAATTCTTTTATAGGTGATTGATTCATGATTTATTCCACTTATCAGCGCCTATTATATAATTGACTAACAATGGTGTGAAATTCATATTGTGTGAAACTTGTGAGATAGCCTTTCTGGAGATCAATGAGAGATTTTCATTAGCACCCATCCACATTCTTGTGGACCTAGGAAGAGGACACAGTTATTGTGATTCTTCGTGAATTAGGATGGGAGTAGTGTTGATGTAGGATAATCGATTTATAGAGTATGGGTCCCTCTAGTAGATATATAATGAAGGGAATAACCCTATGCAAGACCATGAGCTACCAATCACGGTCCATTCCCTATGGTGTTATAAGTGTTATCTATTAGGTGAGTGTTTCATTATTTACATGGATAAACATAATGTCAAATACACCTCCATAGAGAAATATCTTTATCTGAGGTAGCGTAGGTTGGTTGAACAACTATACTCATTAGACATTGAACTTTCTTATATAAACAGTAATGGTAATGTAGTGGATGATTCATTGAGGAATAAGATTCAGACACATACATTACAGGAGGATAATAGTGAGTGGAAGATGATGGATATCCTTTCTGTGATGAACCTAGTGGTTTTGGAAAAACACAATTAACATATTCTAGAAGATCATGAAGTGACATATTATCTTTTAGAGGGGGTGTGGATAAGAGAGGTCTCTAATCCTGAAGGCTTAGACTTATTGGAGATAATCACATGTGATAACAAACATTCAACCTTGGATTAGGAGGGTTACAAAACCCTATTCATTTGTGGGAATGTTTTGGTTAATTTTGATATATAGTAAGCGTCAATTTGGGAATTTCATGACTCCATTTGAAAATCTCAGAAAATGCATACCTTGATGTACTAAGATATACAACATCAGTATTGGTGGTACTGTGTGAAATGGAATATTTTGTGTCTTATTATTTGGCTCTCCACCATTCATGAACTGAAGAATATCCACAGGAGACCAGCTAGACCCCTATAACCTTTATTCATTCAAGAGAAGAAATTGAAACATTTCACCATGAAATTTGAGATGGGTTTTCTGAGATCCACTTGATGAAGTGATGCTGTATGGGTGGTTATCTATAAGTTGACTATGGTCACAAACTTCCTATTTTTACTAGAGATTTTCTCAGTTGATGAACATGGGATGGTACACATCATGGAAATTTTGTGTCTATATGTTGTTACTCACTCTATTATAACATGATGAGACATACATTTTATATCATGACTCTAGTCGTGGATGACGATGCCCTTAGGATAATATGTGATCTTGCATATAGAATATCAACATCATATCCATAGGTAGTTTAATAAAATTATATGAGTGTTGGAGGACATGTTCAGGGCATGTGTCCATGATTTTGGAGGTTTAAGGGAAAAACATATACCTATTGTGGATTTTTAGTATAATAATATCTTTTAGAAAAAAAATAAAATGAATCCATATGAGACACTTTTATTTAGGTTATTTTGTTCACCTCAATGTTGGTTATAGGTCAGTGACGTGGTGGTATTGGTTATTCATCGCGTTTAGGTGACATTAGAGCATATAGAATTGATTCAGAATTTTATGTATACAACTTCATCTATGAAGAAGTATTATACTAATCATCACCACAATGCTTTGTAGTTTGATATTAGACATTATGTATTTCTTTGGGAATCATCTATATTGTGTCACAAATGAATTTTGAGATAGGGAAAGTTATTTTTACAATATATCAGGCCTTTTGAGATAGTAGGGAGAGTAGGGACAGTAGCCTACCAGTTGCAACCACCTAAAATGTATCATATCATTTCTTGGTTTCTTCCTTGTATCACAACATAAACATTATCATCTTGACCTATCTCATTAATTTTACATCAATTATTTTGTGCTTCAATGAGATATAACTTTCAAGGAGAATCTGATACGTTTCATTAATCAGAGTATGAATACTATCTAAGGACAGTCAATCTGGGTGGTCTAAGTGCTATAGTAATATGGTCGTTTACAACATGATATCAAGGATAATAGGTATAATTACATGCACTGTGTCCAAATCATATTATAGAATACATTTGACGACCATCATAAGGGAAACTCGGGGACATGTTTTCTCGAATAGGGGAGGTTGTAACATCTAAACTTTTCTCAATGGAACATATCATTTTTTCAGATTTAAATTCATTGATTCTCATTTTTAATGTTACCAAATTGAATCATTATCATCACAATGGTTTCCAGGAATTTTTTGGATCGTAGAACTATTTTTTTATGATCAAACTTTGTTGTATGGGTAGGTCAAAAAGTCCCCCTATCTGGTATGATTACTCTAACTGTGAAAGAGTGTGATAAAAGTGGTAAGGGGACTGAGAAATATTTATAAAACCATGTGTAACGGGGAACAATCTTAGAAATATTTCATACCCTCTTTGAAAGTTTGATTTATCATGATTTATTAGTGGTAACTCAACCATGGTCTTAGCCCATGTGAGGCCCCTCTTTAAAAAGTATTGGTCGTATGGTTGGTGCACAGTTTGACAAATCATTCATCCATTACATGTGGACTAGTAAATAAATAGAAACATACCATTTTACAACTATAATTTTTTAATCCCCTAATCATATTTTCCCCATTTTGTTCTAGTGGTCTCCAGGCCCGAGTTCCCCCTTCCTCCTCCATCTAGTATTTTCTATTCCTACCACATCTAAACTCAAATCCATAATTTTGGGATTCATCGTAAATCATGAGGTATTCTATACACTCCGCCTTCTTCATTTATTTATCATTCATCTTCTATTTTTTGATAATTGGCGGGGATATATTTTTTTCCATTTTTATGGAATATGAAATTTTCTTTGATATAATACATTAGAGTTAAATTCATGTTAATATAATGGATGATTGGTATTCTATGAACATAATTTAGGTGGTCTAGCTTATTTCTAGAAGTTTTGGTACTTTATATATGTTTCAATATGGTGGTTCACATCAAACCCTTCCATAAATGCCTCTAATTTGATAAATGAAATTAATTGGATTGTTTTGAATATCCGCAATGGCCCTTTTAGAGCCGAATAAACACCTCAGTTGACCTACTTGTCATTTGAAACTCCTATGAGAGTGATTATCCATTTAAGGATTAATTCCCATTATATCAGTTTGTTTGAGAACCTTTTATGGTGTGATTCACTTCTATGAAATGTTTTAAATTAATGAATAGAATTGATGGAATGGTATACCCTAGAATAAGTACCTTAAACCTTATGATTTCTGTTATTATTAATGAATTATGATTTGTAAAAAGTTATGCATGCTTGTTGGTTCATTATTATGCTTCAAGATTTATTCTTACTACCTGTGACCAATTCCATATTCCCATGTATTTGATTTTTACCACATTCAATGTGATATATTTGTTAAACATGAATAAAATGATGTGGCTAGAATATTTAGAATGTAATAAATCTAACACATTCATGATGAAATGTTATTACTAATGGTATTCCTTAATTACAAACATGTTGGGACAAAACATAGGTCTCGACTTAAGATTCCACAGATCGGCACACTATGCTTGGTACTTGGATCTATTGGACACAACAGTAGCTAAAATTGTCATAACTTATATCCGATCTCTAGGTGGATTGTTATACACACAAGTGACACTAGTTACTTAGGGGAGGAACAATAGACATGCTCGTTTGAGTGATGGTTATACAATTTCTCCAGTGATACTTTGTCCCCAACATGAGATAACTATGATGAAATCTGTGGTATATTCTTACACCATGTAGATATTGATATGATGGATGCCTTTACGTGTCACCTTAGATAGGCTTTGTGGTATTTGATTTTTCATGAGATCCCACAATGACCATTTTTATTCCATTACGGATCTCCTTGAATGTGCATAGGATTCCACACTTGATATGATAGTTTATTTGAATGGTATATATGTGATGTCTTATTATTAAATTATGAATTTTTTAAATGATGATCTAGGGACACTTCAGCCAAGCCAAATCAAAATATTTGGGTAGGCCCAAACATGATTTTTAAATTATGGTTACCCATGTACATGACATATTACATCAAAATAGTTTCCCTTGTATGGAGACATATGGCTTAGTATAAAGTAGGTACTTGGTGTTCAATTTCCCATTGGAACCCATACCATCGTGTTTTATTTATTTGTTTCCATGATTTATTTATTAATGGAACATTATTCATTCTATTGTCATGTAATATATTGATCTAGACAATTTTGTTGGTGTCCTAATATATATCTCTCATAAAATACTTGGGATACCATTTGTACCCAATAAGAATTTAGGATTTTATGTATAGATAATGTGAAGTATCCTTCTTTCGAAGTATGATTGACTATACTAGGAAGGAGTATGGGAGAAAGGGATTGAGTCTATGATCATGAATCTTATTGTTACTATTTATTTTTTCCATTTTTATTGGTGTATAGATTAAGGTATATTTTTTATACCATTTTCCCCATGTGTTCATTTTTTATAGGTTGATTACATCATGAGAATCATCTTTTGTATCTGTTTACTTGATCATATTTCACATGTTGTTTATTTTCCATGCATGATTTATTATATTAATTGAGATGTTGCCATATTTATATTATGGATTTTTTCAGGGTGGGTAACTGTATTTATTTTCATATTTTATTTTCCACTATTTTTTCATTCTGATGTACTCCACTCTGATTTATGTGGAAATATTCTTCCCACATACATACCTGATACCATCACTACTAGTCGCAATCCTCTAGCTTATGGGGATCCAGGCGTAAGGACTTGCAAACTACATTTTTAGAGCACATATTAGTGGTATCTATGGAAGATTGAAACATAATAAGGATCTCAACATGGATAAAAATTTATATCATTATTTACAATCAAAATTCCCTTCCATACAATGTTCACTTCCTACCCTCACCCTCATTCCACCTCCTGGAGTACAACCCTAGTTCCAACACCCACAATATTTTACATTGAGAACAATTCACTAAGGAAGAACATAAAATGGATTAATCAAAAATTACCCATTAAAATTATTTAACTCATCATGTGAAAAATGTTCCATTAAGGAAAAAATTGATTAACCAAATATATATTTGTTTAAAAAACATAACATTTTTAAATATTATTCAATGGAGAATACATACTCATTTCAATTAAAACACACTAAAAATAAAAATGGACTTTTTTTCAAATAAAATGAAAAAGAATACCAATCCTACTTTGGAAATAAACATTTAATTTTATTCATAATATTCATAAACAATCAAAACATTTTCAATTAAATAATTCTTCAAATTTAATCAACCAACTCCACTATGATTAACCTAAATCGAATTTAATTTTAACAGTGAATTAATTCATAATATGAAACTACGGAATCAAAATACAATTTTTTATAAATACGATTATTTTGTAATTTAAAATGACTAAACTCACATTAAACAGTTTGAAATGGAATAATCATGAAATCAATGAAAAAAAGAAACCCAAGAAGATTAAATGTCATAGAAACACCTACATGGAATATCAAGGAAGTACTACAATGTATCTGAGATTTTTTCCCATTAATAGTGAATGTGGTTTACAATAACAATCATTTAGAGATAAGTTAGAAGTGATACTTGAACCAACAATCAATAATTATCATTATAAATCTATCAATTCCTAACACTAATACATCCACAGGAAATAATTATTCAATATAACAGTAGAGATTGATCGCTTTGAATAAAAATATAGCTGTTAAGAGGTTCACCAATTTGATTGTCTCTTTGAACCTCAATGAGATGAGGTTGTGGGAGAAAAATATATCAAAGATATGTTAATAGGTTTTTTTATATAAATATGTGATTGAAATTGAAGAGAAAATATAATAAATATGGTTACTACGGAATAATTACAATAACAATCCAATTATATTTCACATCATGTGACACTACTAGGTTGTTGGTGGAATGACACTAGTGATTTAGTGTCTACTATTGGAATACAATAGCCACTTCCCAACCCATATTCTAGCCAATGGCCCTCATTAGATAAATCAGGGACCGTAGATTGATTTACAAGAAGATGCTCAAGTTTCACACAAACTATAAGTGTCTGGGTTGTATTATGACCTCTCTATCCACCTAGAAACTAACTCAATGTGTGGTCCATATATTAAAGTGATATTGATATTTAAAAATTCTCCCCACCATATCACTTTTTTCCAATTAAGGACTTCTCTCCAAATGATATAAACTGTAAGAATAAAAGATCTTCCCCACCAAATAGGTAAGGTGGATGATTCATGAAATATGTGAATAATCTCCCAAGAATAGAATCACTATGAACAACATCATATGAATAAAATAACATGTTTTTAAATAGTATATAATCAATATCTGTCAATATAAATTCACATATCTAAACAGCACACTAATTTAATTGAGTATTCCATAACCAGAGAATGTTAAAATTCCAAGCATAAGTCTCCCCACTATTTAAGGATTCAATAAAATTTTGGAAGATGAGAAGGAAATATATCAACAATACGTCCCTTTCACCCAATAAAGGTACCAAGATCACCTTCCATGGGGGAACCAATTAAAGAATATCCTAAAAACTCAAAGGAAATGTATATACAAAACATTCCAAAAATTCCAAAGGAAATAATTCCCTTAATATCCAACAATTATTCATCCAATAACAAGAATGGAATAAGGATAATGATGAATTATACCTCTAGGAGGTACATGGAAAACAGTCATCTAATTTTTTCATGGATCATCACTCCTTGATGATCTCACATGAATAAATACCAGCATAACTGAATGCCGATTATATTAAGAGAAAAAACCATAGTAGTTACTAATATAAATCCCAAGGTTCCATCCATGTATAACTAGAATTATCTTAATGTTTCTTAGTCGTCACACAAATTGTTAATAACAATATATCAAAAAGGGAGATCAACCAACAAACCAATATTGTTCTCGAATAGGAAAAATGTGAATGAGAGTTCACCAAAAGCATAAAAACTGACTAAAATTGTATCCAACACCCATAATGAGGTGAAACCGAGATATTTTAAAAAAAATGTGACTTATAATATAGTAACAAAAAAATGGCAGATTCCATCACATGATTCCATTCCATCCACAAGTGTGGAATATAACTGAAGGGGTTTATAACATTATAAAAGAGATATGAGTAGTAAATATTAATATAAACATCATTAATACATTATAATTATTCACTCCAAGGACCATGTATAGAGCCTTTTTGTCTTTAATATTCAAATTAATTAAAGTTCCCTTTAGAAGCTAATGATTCATAACCATTATGACTTATTAAAATCATTAATCAAAAATATAAATTATATTAAAGAGAGATATACAAATATATAAGATAAATATATCTTAAGTATACACTCTTATAAAAAATAATAATTCAAAAAAACAATTTACAATCCAAAAGAGGTAAACCATAATGTTCCAAACATAAGATACAAGAGATCCCTGGAAAAATATAACTACCCAAAAACTAATCATGCCTCAAAATTAATCTTTTGTAAGTATAACATAAAAACCATCCTAATATGATCCAAATGACCAATCAAGAAAAGTATCTTATATTTTAACATTAAATCATATAATTTCTATGTGATCTGTAATAGAATAACACAATCTGACTCTTTTTTCCCTGATAATATTATCCATGATCCACACACTCTTGTGATCAATCTAACAAAACATATTCACTTAATATAAAAATTAGTAAGGAATTATCAACTTATAGAAAATTGTCTAGATCCACTTCATATAACAAGTCCCTTACAAGAACCTTTGGATAGGAGGTATGATTGATTTTTGGTACAACATATCCATGGTCAGTCATCGACCTCTTTAAAAATAAAGATCCTTAAGGGAGTATTTGTTAATATTATATCTTGATAAACATACCTAGTTTGAAAAAATTGTCCTACTATTCAACTCATAAATCATATTGTTTGATATCCAGGAGAACAAAAAAAAATTTCCCCATCAATTCTTAGGGACAATTCCACTCATTAATGACTGATTTAAATGACTCTCGCTGCATTAGTTCATGAAGGAGACCAAGAAAAATTACATCCTAACACTATTGGATTGATCTTTAAAATACGAAATTAAAAAATGTGACCTTAATAGAATATGGATTCATGAGATAATTCACGATTCTTTAAAATCACTCTATCCAACTCAGTGCAATAGGAGAACCACACACACGTCTGTAAGAAGGTAGAAATGATCCATGAAAAACTAGATGAATTCTAGTGGCTGTATATAGAAGGGATCTACCACTCAATTCAGAGACTACATTGAGTATTTAAATTTATATTCCACTTATAGAAGACACAAATAATACATAATAAGTGGTCCAATTAAAATAATTTTTGTCTTCCCATGAAAACATTATGGGATATATTTATGGAAAATATTCTACATAGGATCATTTGCTCTATAAAAATGAATATCCTAAGACAAAACACAGACAATACAATTTCATTAAAAATAATCCCCAAATAAAATTTATCAAAACATAACTATTATAATATTACAAAAGTCTTACCCATTTATAAATTAATACACTTTCCTTACCAAATGTAAAATCCTAATATAAATTCCTCAATGATTTAAAATATTTTCCTAGATCATTTATTTTCTCCCACGGTTTCCAAATATTACTGAAAAATATTCATTTTCCATAAAATTCTCTTAAAAAATTCTCTTATCATATCAAATAAGGGTCTTTTAATATGAGGGTTACAACCCAAACCATTCCTAATACTATGTTTTTATAAATATAAAATTGTTTTAAAATTAATAAAATAAAATAGATTTTAAATATATTTTCTTTCTAGAGAATTTGATATAATTTCCTAATGGATTAAATAGAAAAATTAATGAAATGTATTGAAACAAGACATGTTAGTGGTTATTAAATTTGATATAAGAACCCTAAAAACAATCCACATGTAAATGAACCCATTTTGGAGAAAAATGATCCTAGAAAAAATGTAGGGCTAATGTTAAACAATATAAGACTTGGTTGAATGGATTGGATAACCACGTACCAACCACACAATAGTTTTTGGACGAACTTCTTGATAAACCACACTATGTTATCATATTTAACCAGATCATTAAGAAACATTACATCTTATTTATCATTATTCCCCAACCCAACACTCCTAATACATTCCCAAAATTGTAGTGAATATAATTAGGAATATAAATCTGATTAACATCATTATAGGAATAACTAAAAATAATGACTAAAGTTCCCACTTACCAAGAAAATCAATACCTATAATATAGATTCAAGATAAATAACACATTCATGTACTACCTATTGAGTACGTACATGTACGTAAAATCCATTTATAACATAATACACCACAAGTAAATGACAAATGTTATTTCAATAATGGATAATTTTAGGGAAAATGAAATTTGATAGAAATTATAATGAACCGAATGAGAAAACCATCTGAACAAGCACCTAATCCAATTTCAGCAATCATGAATGGAATTCATGATCCCCAATGGCTAGAAAAAAGATCCTAGGACTAAATATATATCCTTTAGGAATAATTTCACCTAAAAAATAATTTGAAAAAAATCAATGAATATAGTGTAAACATATTAAAAAACGTAACATCCAGGTCACCCAAATATAACCAATGAAAAATATATAATCAACCCATGTACATAATATGAAAATACAACAAAGATTACCCATATCTTTTATTTCCTTGAACACAATACATGTACCATGTGACACACTCTCATCCAACCAAAAACTAATCCATAATGGAATTTTAATGACCTAGACATTTTAAATGATATTTTTATCTGGAATAATTGTTAGTTACATGTTATATAAAACAAAACACATAAAATAAAAGGATTGACCAATAATATTTTATCTCAACAACAATGATAAATATATTATTCATCTATGAAACTAATAAAAATTCAATCATTTCAATAAGACAATGAATATAAAATAAAATAACTAAAATGGAAAAGTATTGATCTTGTAGTCATCTAAATTCATGGACCACATAGAAAATGTAATAGAAATTAAAAAAAATAGTAGTAAACCAATAAAAATTTAAGAATATATATATATAACCTCATGGATAAATTTTAGTTAATATTTAGTGAAAATTTGAAGTTGCATTTATAGCTTATAAAGGGAAATGTGTCTATTGGGATTTGGCCATTATATGATTGTTGGTCAAGTATAACCATTGTTAAATATGACCATTGAAAAATATACTGTTAGATTATAATTTTACCATTATAATCTGTTTTTATAATTTGTAATTAAAAAGGATA
Source organism: Viscum album (assembly GCA_963277665.1). Taxonomy (NCBI): domain Eukaryota; kingdom Viridiplantae; phylum Streptophyta; class Magnoliopsida; order Santalales; family Viscaceae; genus Viscum; species Viscum album. The sequence goes on from OY728120.1 coordinate 1,514,126,553, forward strand.
ATTGATATAGAAAGGAAAATAGATTTCCTCAAACAATAGAGTCATTTCATTGAAGCCCATTTTCAAGAACATGGGTGGGTGGTAGAATCAATGGGGTTCAACATTGACAAATCCCAACCTCATATTCCAAACTTGAAGCACTAATTAAATAAACTATTTTATAATATCTAGTTTGTTGATATTAACACTCGGCCATAGTTAGTCGACCCACCAAAAGAAACTACCAGTATCACACAAATTATTATTATGCCATATGCAGGTGTAATAAGGGGTTATATATCCATAAATTAGTAAGTAAATATTTTAATCCACTTTTATATATAGTATTTTTATTTCATAAATTCCTCATAATAAATGTTTTCATTACTAAAATATATTTTTAATTGAGATGATTTTTATAATTTCATTTTATAGAGAAAATAAAACATAAGTGTTTTTCTCTAAAAAATTTTATAAAAAAATTATCAAAAATTTTAATATAATGAATAATGTTTTATTAATGAAATTAAATTTTAAAAAAACACATATAAAAATATATATGATAATATAATATTATAATTTCCACCGGTATTGTTTATAGTTGTTGATAATATGGAAATGCCTTAAAAATAGTGATTTTTAAATAAATAATGATTTTTATATCTAAATGTTAGTATTATAATTATAAGGGAAATTTGTTGATAAAATAAAAAATATATTTGAAATAAATAGGTCAAATTTATTTTTGGTATAATGTATATGAATTTTTTAAAATAAATTAATTTTTTAAAGAATATTAATAATAAATTTTTAGTTTTTTGTAACGATTTTATATATATTTACTAATTATATAATAAATTATTAGCCAAAATCCATGAAAAATAATATTTTATTTTATTAATATTATGTAATTTACAGAAATAATCAGTTTATAAAACTATAAGTGAAATTCAAAAGTCTAAGATTGAAAATTCAATTTTTAAAAACATTACTTAATGGAGTCATTACTTTTCCATTCTGAAATAAGTATTAAAAGGGTGTTCAGTTCTAATTGATAAAAATATATAAAATTTAACCCAAATTTCCAAAAGCATGTCAAATATTCATGGGAAAGACAATGTTTTTTAATTTTACACACCCTTGATTTCCAAGACCATTGGAAAATTATTAAAAAAATTACCATACTTTGGCTATAAATACCCTCCAATTTCACCATTAGTATTCCCTCCCAATACTTCCTCCAAAAAATTATGGTTTTTTCTACCCATGGAGTCCTCCATAAGGATTCCACAATCCCATAAGATTCCATCATCGTGTTTTAGTAACCACTCTTCAAGATAAGTAAAATTTCCAATTCTCTTTCCATTAAAGTTCCCTTTTCAGGTGGTATGTCTTCTTATATCCTAATTAATTTCAATTTTCCACATCCCATTATCAAATTAAATTAATAATAGTTATTTTTTATAGGTGATACCCTTGTCCCCACTCAATATACATTTTTAAAGCATGTTTTACACATTTCATTCTTCATAATTTACTTCTAAAAATTCCCTCGTATAGCTGATAAATTCTCCAGCATTTTTATTATAATAAAAAACATATTTATTCTCATTGGGTTTTAAAAAAAATATTAACATAATTGTTTTCAGGATTTAGATATATTAAACTCACATTTCCCTTCATGTTTTAAAAATTAAATAGTGATATTATCTTTAAGCACTTTTTGTTGACTATATTTTGATAAAAAAACACATACATTTTAATACATAGTTTATTAGTGAAATTATTTCATATGATCTATTGTATCACCTAAAATTTATAAATATTATGTGTGTGACCTGATAGTTGTCTACGGAATCGTGTAAATAACACATTCTCTAGAGATGAACTGTTTTATGATACCTCGGTGAATAACCATGGTAATTTTTATTTCTCACACATTATTGATAAACCATTGGAATATGATTTTGAATATATCATTTTAATATTTTATCCACCTTTCCATGTTATGATTCATGTTATTATTATTATTTCATTCCCTATATTTATTCCACATTTTCATGACTCATGTTCTCATTGATATTTCTTGGGATAATATGCTTTTTGTCTCTCTTTCCAATTCCATTATTGGCCTGCATGATCACCCCTTTCCATTGATATATGACCCCATGATTTGGGGTGTTATTAATTTATGATAGGGTGAACCCATGATGTTGTATATCAAGTGGATTTAGAATAATGTTTTTTATTTTCCTGTATAATGTATCTTATTTCCTCAAAACAATACTCTAAAAGATGATATTTTATGTCTTATATAATGAAATGTTTTGTAATTAAAATCTGGGATCCCATAAATGGTATAAAGTATGGTTTAGTAACTTTGGGGAATTAGGTCTTGAATACCATAGAATATACCCTTTGTAAAAATCAACAGATGGGAAAACATCCTTGTATTTTTGTTAGTATTATGTATGTGGTTTCCAAATTAGTTAAATCCATTTCTAAATACTATATGTGCATGTAGATTTGGAACAGATATACCCTTATGTAATAAAAAACACTACTTTATGATATACTTGAACATGAATTTCTACACAAAAATGGTCATTGTTGTACACCAGGTTTGACACACTCAGGGGATATATTTGGTTAATCTTGAGGATTTTAATTACCATTATAAATGATATATATATATAATTTAATTTTTATTATTGTAGAATAATAAAACATTCAATCATGATGATTTTTTAATACATACATTAATGATTATAGTGTTTATAAAATTAATTGCCCTCTCACTAATGTTTTATTCTTTTAAGAAAATGGCATGAAATAGGAGGAACGTACAAAATGATGATTATAATGGATGATGCACTTATTATGTTCTAATTATATATGGAATGGAATACATCATAGGGATGATGATTCAACAAACTCAATTTATGAACCATTGATTTAATCAATTTGAATGACTGGAATAACCTTTTTAGGAATAATTTTTTGTTGAGTCCTTCAGGTTCCAACGACAACCTTATTTCAATAGATCAACTAACCCATTGATATTAGAATAGTGGATAAGATCTATAGAAAAATCTTTTTTGTACAATTTTTTAGAGTAAAATAAATTAATCCTCGAAGTATTCCACATAGAAGGAAAATCTAATAAGTGGTTCACATTGATTAAAACCACAAATAAAATAACTGTGCTTGACTTATTGGAGTATGAATATTTCAGGGGAATATTTTTCAATTAAAATTTACCATGTTCTGTAAAAAAATTGTATTAATGAATTAATATAAATTATGAATAAGAAATTAAATTGATGGGATACAATAAGATTAAGTCAACAAGACAGTCTTGTTACAACTATATCATTGTTATGGATCCTAATGGAAAACATTTATAGATTATTGGGTGGAATGAGAACCCATAAATGGGTGAATCAAAGAAAAATGAGACTAAAAAATCAATGTTGAAATATTTTGGAGTTCTATGATAGTTGAATTGGATTTTGGAGAGACATAGTGGTCACATAGGTCAAATGAAAATATACAATAGAGAAAATCTCTTGGAAGATCATTTGTTATAGAAGAGGATGAAAGAATTATTGACATCACATGCACAAAAAATATGAGGAGAGGAGTTTAGATAACTTTATTCTATGGAATAGAAGGTTATATTAGTGAAATATAGATAATTAAATTGATCATAACTATTATGGTGAGGTGAATCCTAATCTTCTCAACGTTAATGTTAAATTTAATATGGTAAAGGCCCATAAATAAATTCAATGATTAGAGTGTAAAAAGCATCCACACATTTCCAATTAATTTCCAAATAAAAGGATAGTGAAGGGGAACCACCGTCCACCTCATCATAGGACAATAGTTGAAGGTCAGTAATTTTATATCATGATGGCTGATTTAGAGTCTCTAAATGATGTGGTGGTTGGTATACTCATCGTTCACTCAAATCTAGTATGTTCTTTTTTAATTCTGGTTCTAAAAACTCTTATTATAATACATGTTTTCAAATAATATATAATCATTTCATGAAATTACATAAGTTGAGTTATGAGTGAAGATTCCTATAGGGGTTTTCCTAGCATCATCATTGCTTAGAAAATATACTATTTATATTGGAAGGTAAAATCAAATTAAAAATCTAGCAGTCATTCCATTTGTGTAATTAGATATACTACTAGGGATCGAAAGGATCTAAAAGTATAATTCTAAGATATAATCTAGAAGAAATAAAATTTTAGTTTCCCTTAATGGAAATCCAATAGTTGTTTTCAAATGAGAGATATCTCAACATTATATTTTCCTAGAAGAACCTCCAATAGACTTCTTTATAGAAATGATAAGTGAAGAGGGAGAAGGAAATTAATTTACAGATATAGATAATGTCTTCATCATTTAGATATAAATTAACATATTTCCTAAAACGTTAAATGGTAGTCTTGTAGAATGCATGGTATAGTTCTCAATTTAAATCAATCTTGGAATCTAGTTGATATCAAAGACCATGTATATAATGTAAAATGTGGTGTTAGAGAGATTAATGAAATAAATTCAAGATCTTATTAAGAATATACTTATCTGAACAAGTTCGTCTCCTCAGGAAGAACCTATACTCATTATAAAGAAGAAGGATGGATCAATGCGGTTATGCAATGATTATATAGAACTTATTAGGATCACATAAATGAAAAATTACCCCTCCTAAATATTGGTGATTTATTATGCCAACGTCATGGGGAAAAATTTTCATCCATGATAGATCTCAGATATTGGTATCATTAATTAACGGTGAAGAAAAAATATATTCCAATGAAATCCTTCCCAAAAAGATATGGGCTTTATGAGTATGTTCTTATTCCCTTTTTCAAGAGTAATTAATATTATTTTTTTAGGTATTTGATGAATAGATTCATACAACCTTGAAATGTTTTTCGTACTTTTCATTGAATATATTTTGATATACTCTAAAAGTATTGAGGAGAATAAGGATCATTAAAGGGATAAAATGGAAACTCTTAAGAAAGAGAATATATTTGTAAAATAAAATAAATGGGAATTATGGTTACAAAATGTCTCATTCATGGGGCACATTGTAACCTATGAAACAATATCATTTTACCTTGCAAAGATAATGGATTTAGATGTGTGGCCACATCCTACAATAGTAAATGCGATTAATTTTTCCCATGGATTAGCAAGATATTATATAATATTTAGAAAAAACATTTTAGGTTTTTCCAATACACTATCCATGTTATCCTGGTAAAGGAATAAGTTCATATGGGAAAAGGATTTTTATGAACTTATAAATGAACATAAGAATAGATTGGTAACTGCACTAGTGTTAACTCTACCATCTGTCATTGAAGGATTAATTATTTATAGTGTTGAATCTATTAAATATCTTCAGTTCATATTTATTAAAAATGGCTAGGTGATTTCTCATTCATCTCTATAATGGAAGACTCATCCTTATAATAATCCAACAATTCACCTATAGTAGACTACAATTATTTTTTTCTCTGATAATCTATACGCACTATTTATATCGAGATAAATATTATATGTACCTAGACCTCCAATTTTTAAGAATATATTCCAAAAAAATAATTAAACATTAAAAAAATGTTATGGTTTGAAATTATTATAGACTAAGACAATTAAATTAATTTTCATGATAGAGGAGAAAATATCAATGATTAATTATCTAGGAAGGACGATGTTATGATTGAAATTATGAGAATTCATGGAGATCCTTTCATCAATGACATAGTAAATTTTGAACATAGGAATCACAAGGGTAGGGATTTTATCTACCCCAACACAAATTATTTCCCAACCACTACTACTAGATATGATCAGGAAATCTCAAAGAGAATATCCCATGTTATAAAAGTTGATAGAGTATATAATGAATGGGATGTTTCCTGAGATTAATATTTATCAAGAGGATATATTGAAATTTTATACCAGGATATGTGTTACTTCTATCTTGAATCAAAAAATTATTTGATGAACGAACCAAATAAAATTATATTTGTTATACATCCTAGAAGAAATATAATTTATACGGAAATTTGTTGTCATAATTCGGGGGATCATTTGATAATGGGATATTGCTGACTAAACTTCAATGTGAATGGAGTGTAATTGGTGTAGACGGAGTGACAACTTATGAAATTGATATTACAACAACTACCCATACAATCATGGATGTTGTAATTTATCACTATGGACTTCATCTCTGGTCTCCCATGAAATTCAAGAGGTATAACGAGGAGATGATTATTGTAAATTATATCACTATGAGTTCCCATTTAATTGTTATTTTAGATGATTTCCATCTTGACTAACATTCCAAGATATATATACAGGATGTGGGTAGGTTTAATGGGGTTCCTCTAAATATTGTTTCCAATTAGGATCCATGGTTCACATCTAAATTCTGTAGAAGTATTCAACATGATCTGAATACAAAATTGAATTTTCTTATGGCCTATCACCCACAAACAGTTGGCCAATTTGACAAGATAATTATGACACATGAGGAAATTATGATAATATTATCAATGTATTTTAATGTTTTATGGGACCAATAGATTCCATTATTTGATTTCGCACACAACAATATCTTATTGTCATGTGTGAAAATGGAACCATAAGAAGCTATATGTGGAAGTTGATGTTGAACCCATACATGTTGGGATAAAGTTAGTGAATGAAATCTTCTCGGTCCTGATCTTTTGCAAGAGATGACAGAAATGTATGATGTTGTACAACTACATATAAAGGATACTCAGAATCAGTAGATATGTGCTAGATACCATAAAATGGATTTGGAGTTTAATGTTGGAGAACATGTTTTTCCATCAAATATCACCATTTAGGATAGTCGAAAAATTTGGAAAGATTGAGACCGTAGTATAAGGTATATTGGCCCCTTTGAAATCCTTAATAACATTCAATTAGTTTCCAATCAGTTAGAACTGAATCCCAACATGGATCAAGTTCATGATGTAATTCTTGTATCTCTATTGAGGATGTAAATACATTATCTGTTGCATTAACTCAATCCAGTAGGGGTTCATCTAGAATATGACTTCTCTTATGACATGAAATCAGTAGTGATCATGGTCCTTAAATAAAATTTTCTATAAAAAATCCTACCCACCTCTTCAATGTATTGTGTATGAACCAAAAAATATGATGAACTAACATGGTAACCATAATATATAATTATATAGAAGTACCCTCAAATTTTCTCAACTAATTGAATAAGTTTATATTTCAGGGATGAAATTTATTACGGATGGAAGATTGTAACAACTTATACATTTTAAATAATATTTATTTCCTTAATAAAATACATTAATATATTAAATAATATTTAAATAGTATAAAATAACATGAAACCAACAAATTTTTTTCTCATTAACAATTATCCTAAAATTATTCAACTACGATACCCATTAATATTCCAACCATTACAATTAGACACCAAATATAAAAAAGCATAGCTTAAATGGGAAAGTATGGATCCCCCCATGTGCTATAATCATCACTGCCATAAAAAATTATATAGAAATGAAAACAAATCTTAATAAACCAATCAATACCTTACAAAATGAAAATATAACATTCGGGTGAAATTGTAGTGAATTTATACTGAATGAATGAATTGTTATTTATTTGGTAGAAAGGGAAATATTACCATTACAATTTAGTCATCATATAATCATTGGGAAAATATATCCATTTTTTAATATGATTGTTAGAAACTACACCCTTGGTTGAAAATTTTTACATTATTATTAGATATGATAACTATTAATGAAAAAGGATAATTTATATAGAAAAGTGATTTGCGGGACACAACCAGTATAGTCATGTCCTTTGATTCCCATTTTTCATAACAATGAGGGTCCTACGGTCACTAGAATGTTCCCTTGACTAATCTCAAACTATCATTCAACAACTAAAACATAAAGAAAATCTCTTACGGGATAAGTCCATTACCACAAAACTGGGTTAATCTAAATCTATAGCAATAACAATGCTAGTAAAAGTGTTTTTAAAGACCCCCATTTTTGGGAATGAAAATGAACTCTTAAAGGGGGGGGGGGGGCTTTATCAACTCTTGTCCAAAATACTGAAAAAATCCATCCACACCTTATTAGTGCTATTAAAAAATAACTAATAAATTGGGTCCTTTAGCAATGCTTGTTAAAAAGCACTGATAAAGCGGGGCTTTAATCAGTTACTGTAAATCTAAACTCATAAAAGGTATATTTCAAATATATATATATATATATTTCCTTGGAAATAATATATTAATATATTAATGTATTTATATATTTATATATTTATATAAATATAACATCTATATTATAAATATGTTTTAGATAAGGCTACAGATGGATTTACACTAAATATATAAAATATTTAGTGAAAATGGATTATAAAATAATTAAAAATATTTAATATTTTTTATTTTATAATTAGTATCATGTCATAAAAATTAATAATAATTTTAATAAAAGTAAATAAAAAATAAATAAAAGATCCAATATATGTTAAAATTTTAACTCGAACTTCAAACGACGATAAATTTTCATACGGGTGTCCGTTTAGACTATTTTATATATTAAATTGAATATTTGTGTTATATTTATACTAATGTGACTGGGGTAAACTCATTTAACATTTTTTTGGAAAACAATACCTATAAGACATTAAAAATTGAGTTTTTTCTCGAGGTATCCCAATTTTTTTGACATTCGAAGAAATTTAAACATCATATAAGTGGTTATTTTTTCTCCATTTCTATGGAAACTGTATTTATACATAGTTATTACATTCATTCTGAAATTAGGGTTTTGAACATTTATCATTTTCACAATATTTTATTTATAATTAAATATATGAATATTTTCTTCTATTAACTTATAATAAATCATATTTATAAATAAATATATCAAAATATTTATGTAACAAATGTATTTTTGAATATATAAAATAGATAATTACTTGTATTTTTATATATAGTTAAAAAATTCCATTTTACTTCTCTTATAAAAATTAAATAATATGTATATATAATTTAATTATATGTGTGTGTGTGTGTTTGTGTGTGTGTATTAATAAGCATATATATACCTATAATTAATTATTTATATTCTTTTATATATAAATGAATATTAGTATATAATATATTAAAATTAATATGACTATATATACATACATACATATATATATCAAAAAAATAAAAAACATTTAAATACATAGAAATGTCACTAAATGTACAAAAAAACATGCATGAAATTGTGATAAGGAGGATCAGTCACATGAGGGATGTACTAGTAAAAAATAAAGAAACACATAGTTATTTGAGATATCATTCTAGCACTGGGGAAGGCGGTTAAGGTGCATGATGGTGGATGGGTAGTGGAATATGATTAGAAAGGATGAAGTATTTATTGAGAGAGGGGAGTGTTGGGTGTATGAAAAGTTAATTTTCTTTTCAATTTTTTAACATCACCTTTTGAGAACTGTTAAAATATGATCTTTAATAGATCTAAAAGTGCGCTTAAAGGAACCAATTAACACCACTAAAGAAAATAATTGATCAAGGGTGAATTTGTCAGTTTAATTTTTGGCATTGTTAAAGGGTCCCTTTCAAAATTACATTTCAACAATTTTAAATGTTTGATTTTAACATCGGTCACAAAATCAATTCATTAAAATATCTAATAAAACCATTTTACTAGTGTTTTTTAAGGCCCTATTTGATGCAGAGGTTCATGTTAGTGGATATTATCACTTGGTCGGTGTTATCTAACCAACCCCACAAAACTGCAACCCTCACACACCATACCCTTAGGAATTATGCTTCTATAATAAGGGGTTACTTATCCAAAACTTATTTACATGATTATTGATTTACATTGTATAAATAAAATTTCAATTCCATCAATTCTTCTTACGTTTTTTCCTTAATAAAAAATATGACTAATTGTGAATAGTTTTGTAATTATATTTTTGGCCATAAATGAACCATATTTGTTTTTTCTATAAAATTTATATAAATTTATAATAAAATGAAGTATTCAAAATAATATTTTTAATCAAATACACATTAAAAAATGTATAAAAATATAAATGATAAAATAATTTTATAAAGGCCTTCTAAATTTTTTATAAGTGTCATAAATTTGGTTATTCCTTAAAACTCTTATTTTTAAATAAATAAAAAATTTAACATTTAAACGTTAAAATTATAATATATAGGGATTTTTTCTCATAATTTAATCATAATATTTTAACTTATCAAATCAAAATTAGGGTTGGGTGTGTTTATGAGAATTTTATAAAATACATTATTTATTATGTGAAAAGTAAAAATACAGTTTTGGGTGTTTGGTATGTTTAATGAATTAATATATATTTCATAGTGATGTAATAATTAATTAACCATAATAAAATTAAAAAATTATGGTATTTTATAAATATTATGTATTCTAATACATTTTTATATATTTCAAAACTTATATGTAAAATTCCAAAGTCAAAAAATGAAATTTTAATTTCTAAAAACATTACATAGTAAAATAATTAATTTTATATGACAAAAAAGTATCAAAAAAAGTTTTTCGGTTCTACTGGATTAAAATATAACAATATGTTACCCCAAATGTCTAAAAACATGAAAGAAACGAAGGGTAAGACATTGATTTTTCATTTTCAACAACCTATATTTAGAAATTAGTAAATACATACATCATACTTTCTATATATACCCATCCATTTCACCATTCAACTTCACTCCAAATCCATCATCAATTAATATATGGTGATATTTTATCAAAATGATTCCCCAAAGGTTTTTTAATCCTGCAAGGTTCCGTACTCATGTTTTAGGAATAACTCTTCATGGTAAGGGAATTGTCCACTTCACTTTCTATTCATGTTTCCTTATCATGTAACATGTCTTAGAATTTTAAAATAATGTTATTTTTAAAAATTATACTATCCTATTACTCTATGAATATTATTTATGAATTTGATACCCTTTACCCTCACATTTTACCCTTTTCTAAAACCATGCTTCTTGTCCATAGTGTTGAATAATTTACTTCTCATAATTTTTTCCTTATAAGAGAAAATTTAATAATGTTTTTATTTGAAAAACGAAAATATTTATATTAAATGGGTATTAAAAATCATGTAATCAAGGATTTATTATTCAAGTATTTAAATATATGAAACTCACATTTCCATTCATGTGTTAAAAATGACATATTGATCATGCCTTTAGGAATTGTTGTCCTCTAGGATTTTGATAAGAAACTACTTCATTATCTTCCATGGGTATTTACTGAAATGATTTCTTAAGATCTATTTGGATAATAGGAAATTATTAGATTTAAATATTTTCCCCTAATAGTTCTCAAGTTAATAGGGTGGATAATTTAATATCTTGAGATGAATTATTTTATGATAACATAGTGAATAACCCGGGTAATTTTTATTTTTGGAACCTTGGTGACAAAACATGGTTATATGATTATTAATATATCATTTATATGTTGTACCCAAATTTCCATGTTTTTATTCCAATTTTTATTATTATGGTTTTCCTCTAGTTCATTCATTATTTTAAGGCTTCATGTTCTAATTGATATATATCATGATCTCATGCATTTTATCTCTCTTCCTTATACTATTAATTGGCTTCACGATCACCCCATTCCTTTGATGAATGTCCCTAACATATGAGATATTATTGAGGTAAATTTGGGTGAACTCGTGAATATATATTTCAAATAGATTTAGTATAATGTTTTATGTTTTATTTTATTATCATCAATTTTAAAAGAAAATAATCTTTAAATGATAAATTAATTTTTCTTTTGTGTTTAAAAGTAATGTAAAAAAAGGTAATATTACATCGGAATTTTATGAGAACATGAGAATTAGTTATAAAACAGAAAGGTAGAAAACACCCTATTGAATAATCCCGGTATAACCAAATAGTTGACTCTATGATTTCATTGTGTAGGTTATGAAATTTCTTTATTAGGAAATTTAGATATTATTTTAAAAATAGGTATATGAGAACACGGTTTTTTCAATTATTAAGAATTCTATTAATTCATTATATATTATATAAAGGGATATGAAGATCCATAATGTCTCTTTATGAGAAAAACAGAGTCCATAATATCATCAATTATATTCCAAAATCCCTTAATGAGAATCTAGTGCAAAACACAACTGAATCCCATTTTAATATAACACACCGAACAATTTTTAGAAAATAATTTAAAAGTGCATCACAAGACATGGTTAACAATGAATAATTATCTTATGAGATAGTATTGTGTATCACATAACAATGTAACATACCATGAGAAATTCATAGTAAAATATTGTACCTTATTTTAATAAATTTATAAATAAATGAAGTCATCCAAGGAAACTTCAATGACTTGTAATGTTCTAGAGATTAGATAAATATGTCAAGTATCCATGTCAAATATAGAGGTTATAAGCCATGAGGAATACCTAGATATGTTAGTGATTCCTACATATACAATCAATCACGAAATGAATTACTGCATTAAAATTTTGAATCTTTCAAGTCATCAAGATTTTCAACATGGTGCACACCCACCTCTATGAATCATGTCCCTTTCCTAAATACACATTATATTTGGAGATCCTAGTCAGGGTGTGAGTCTATAAAATCATATAATAAACATAATATCTACTATATATCTACCCATGATTCCTATGACTAATCAATTTGGTGATTTAGATATTAATAAATACGGATATAAATTTCTATCCACAACTACATCATTCATAAACAACATTCCATAACATGAGTAGCTAAAATTTCATCCTTACAAACCATGTCCCCAAATATGTATAACCCATGTTTCAACACACAACATCATTATCAATGATAAATATTCACTATGGAACGACATACAATAGGGTTCAATCAAGAATTAAACAAAAAACCACTAACAATGTAACATCCCAGTCTTTTAGGATTAAAATTCCCATCCTTTTAATGACTAATATAAAATACATGCACTATAAGTTATTATTTTAATTTTTATTTGGTTTCAATGATAATTATTTATCTTTACTGTAGGTAATATAGCCGTTGAAAAGTGATCACATGATTGATATGAATATAAGGTTTTAAAAAGAATCCTTTTGACAGAGAGAATGGAGTGGATGGCCTCATTTAGTAGAAATGGTCTATACGAAACATGTTTTTTGAAGCACAGAAAGGATGTAATTTTACTGGTATTTACTTATGGCCATGACCAAGACAAGAATGAACATATTAAGCTTGAATAGAATCACATATGATAGATGTTCAGGTTAATAGATGTTACCAATCAGTAGATGTTATCCGAGTCACCCCAGGAGTCTATCACTATCACACACCATGCCCAAAGTTCTTAAGTGGGAGTTATAAAGAATTATGTAATAAGGTATTATATACATAAGGTGTAATCCCTTTTTTAAATTATTGTTTTATTCCAACTATTCCTTATGGAAAATTTTCTTTCTTAAAAAGTGACAAATTTGAAAAATTGTTTTTTCAAGTAAAAATCGGTACTTTTGATAAATATAAACATTATATTTAAATACTGTTTTTATTAATAATAATATAAAAAATTATTATAAATTATAATTATATCTTTTTTATATATAAATGATTATACATTCAGATTGATAATAGTTATATTTTTATACAAGAAATCACAAAATGTTTTTTAAAGAATTTATTATATAGAATTAATAAATTTTTGAAATAATTAATATTTTAATAGATTATTATTTTCCAATTAATTTTATGAATAATAAATGTGTATATAATTGCTATGAAGTCAAATTTAATTTTTATTAAGGATTGAAAATTGTTTTTGTTAAAACCTATGAATTTTCAATAACTGTTAGTTTTCATATTTAAATTGAAAATTAAAATATTTAGAAAATTATTTTAAAAAAATTAATGTAATTTTTGAATTCATAACATCAAAATTATCCAATGGTAAATGTTTCATAATTTTATGAGACAGTTGAATTTTCGAAAAAACATTAAATACATTATAAACAAAATATGTGTTTTATGACATTATAATGACCCCAAAATGATGTCATAAATACTATAATGGTTTTTATCAGCCCAATATATTTTTTACCATTAAAATAATCTGATTTTAGATTTATTTTACTTAATTTATAAGCCTTAGTGAATCCTCCAAAATGTATGATATATTTTATGATTTTATATTAATTTACATGAGAGTGTGACTCACCACCACATAAATAAGGGATATATTTTAGTATTTTTGTCCATTAAACATATAAAATAATTTTCTCCACTACGCTTTGGAAAAAACAAAGGGAAAAAACCAACTAAGGTGTTTTTTTAATATTTATTTATTTAGATTCCAAAATCTATGTTTGTGGAATATTAAAGAATTCCCCTCTCATTTTATATATAAACACACCCAATATCCCACATATATTCATTCAAAATATATGGATCATATCCCTATTCTTTCCTACTATATCTATAATCCTCCCATGTCTTTCGATGCCCTCATGAATACCCTCTTTATGCTCCTTAAGTCACACAATCAAGTAAGGGATTCCTTTTTTTCTCATTTTTATCCAAGTTTCATTATGTTGTAATTCAATTTTACATTCAATTGAAAATTTTGGGGTATTATTTCTCACCTCCCCCCATACATAATCCATTATTTTTTAATTATTAGATAACATTTTATCTCTCATTAATTCATTTCTACACCCGTTACCATGCCCAAATTCCATAAGGGATTTCTTTATTCTTATTTCCATTCTTGTATTTCTCCAATATTATGAATTTAATTCCATTTCATATGTTAGGATATTATGTTCCATGATCCTCTTGTAGTCTTTTTCATGTATAAATGGTGAGGGTCCCCTTTATCTCTCATCAACCCACCATATGAATTACTATATGATGATGTTATGCTGCCGAAATTGCACTATGATTTTCCTAGCCAAAATCATCATTTATTGAATACCATACCCATTTCCCTATTGAGGGTATTCACCTTTAGAGAAATATAATTATTAAATGGTATATACATGAATGTATTGGACATTACTTAATCAAGTAATAACTTATGATGATGAATGTTTCCATGTAATATGATCCATATGGGACACTAATGCATGAAATGAAATGTTTATAAAGGGTGTGCCCTGACAGTTCTCAAATGCATTGGGTGATGTTTAGTATCATGATACTCTATGTGAAATGAGTCTTTACTAAGGATAATCATTGTGCAATTAGGGTTTACTCATGAAAATTCATGTCCAATGAGGGTTTACCCATGCTAATCCATGTTCAATGATCCTTGGTTCTTCCTATTATATTTTAGTATATCATTGCCACATTTCCATGTTATAATAATCAAGATATATCATGACCTTATGTACATGTTTCACTTATTATACATTGATATATATATTTCCTAAAATGTATAGTAGTATTCATGTTATTCTATTTTTACTCTATTAATTGGATTTATAGCTCACCCCTTTCTAATATATTTCATCATGTTATCTCATACAGTGTTAATTACAAAGGAATGAGTTGGTCATGTAAATGTTGGTTGAAATAAAGATGTTTCATTTCATGTATTATTTGTTATTTAATGTACCTAATATCCTAAGACACTAGACCTCTTGATCCTCATAGATGTATTTGGTACATGTTTATGTAATAAATCATGTTTGAATGTGTAATAAAGAGTAGGGCTTTTATATTTGGTATCAGAGAATAGGTTTAGTTGTTATTGCGATTGGAGTTATAAAAATCTAATGAATTATTTAGCAATTAGACTGATTATTAGAAAATAATCCCAAAATTTTGGGATTATATAATATGTGGTTTATCTAAAAAATATATCCCTGTCTATATACAAACAAGTAGAGGTGTCTCTAGCACATATGTATCTTGGGGTAAAACACGAAAACACCACACTGGGCTAGACTCAAATTGGAACTTGTGCACAAAAACTAGCATCACCGCACTCTTATCATAACACTCTCAAGGGATATTCGTTGGTAAATTATTAAGGTAAATATGAACCATTATTAAGGAAATAAAAAAATTCCCCTAAGAATATATTGCAGGATGTAAATCATTGTTAACATATATTGAATCCTATAAATTCATCACTTAAGGAAATAAATTTAATTTATAAGTGACCCCTTTTGGTCTTTAGATTCCCCTTACGTGTTTAATATACATACCATTAACATTCCTTTTATTCCATCCAATGGACAGTAATTGGAGGACTGAGGATAATAATTGATGTGAAGATCAATGTGATGATGGATCTAATGAAATTCCTAATTCAAATGGAGTTTGAATCAAACATTTCCTCATGATACTCTCTCAATTAACTCACATTTTTAATAGAATCATGGATTAAGTGGAATGTCCAACCCCCCCCCCCCCATAATGAACATGCCACAATCAAGAGCTTTGTGGGGCAATGCACTTCATCTTCGAATGGATCATCCAATCCCTTAACTGGTGAACAATGCATCAAATCTATTGAGAAGATTTTCACCATCTTTAAATATTCCAAACAAGTGATGGTTCTTCTGGATGATTATCATAAGGAGGATAAAACTAATCAATAGTGTAAATTGATAAAATATACGAATCCCGAGGAATATATCTTTCTATTGGAATAAAAGTTTTGTTGAAAAATGTTTTTCGTTAAATATTTTCCTCTCACCATCCAACTTAATATGGATGGTGACTTCCAATACCTCATGAAAAAAAGAAGACAAATCCATTTTAGAAAGTGATGAATCTTCAAAATGATTGAAACATACACCGTCGGCTTTTTCATTACCAACGAATGCAAGGATGACCTATTCTTTGGTGAGATAAAACCTAGACTACAGAAATACCTAGTGATTTGTGTCTTTGAAGGCTATAGGGAATTTTTATGATATTCCATCAATGTCAAAATGGGGATCCATGATTCATAGGGGTGTCATGGGGTTAATAAGAGGAACGTGGACAATAATTCAAGTAGTCTGATGGATAAATCCAATGGTGATATGAAATTACAGCACCCCACTTTCCAGAGGAGTAGAAATAAGCACCCCTGAAATTTCATGAAGGTGACTATAAAATGATTTAGGGTTGTCAGTTAAGGGATCATGGCTATTAACTATCGACATGATAAACCTGCTACTACGGCATAGGAAAGGCATGTTTTTTTCGACACTCAATGATGTGTTTGTTGCTACAACTGCAAAGAATATGGGCACTTTGCGAACTCATGCCCTGATCCAAGGGTTTTTGGTGGTATACAACAACCTACAAAGTAGCAATGGAGATATTTTTCTATCACTGCTACTAAAAAGATTACAGAAAACGAATTGGTAACATGTATGCTAGTTTTTCACTCCATAATTGAGAATGTAATTTTTCATTCTAGTTATAAAATTATTTTATATCATGAATTTTTAGTAGAAAAATACAAACAAAAACACAAATCACAGAAGTAGAGATGTCGATGAGAATGGAAAATGGGGAAACTATTTCATCCCATGAATATAACTCATCCCCTTTCATAATTTGTGGATTGAACTTCGTAGTGAACCTCATCACACTCCCACTTGTGGAATTTGATGAAATTATTTTCATGTATTGTCTTTACCTATGTAGAGCCCACATAAATTTCCATGAGAGGGAAACCACTCTCAATATGGAAGATCAAGCCCAGATTTTGTACAAGTGAATGGAATAAGACTAATATTCTTTAGCACAATCATCTAAAACATGGATATTACATCCATATTAGCATGTGTATCTTGATCAAATGATTGAGTCTAAGGAACGAACCATCCTTGAAGACATGCCTATTGTGAGGGAATTTGCTGATGTCTTTCTTAAACAATTTCATAGTCTTCCTCCTATAAGAGATTTTAAATTCACGATTGATCTCAAACCTGTGACATTAACAATATCCAAGTCTCCATATAGAATTCCTATTGTAGAGCTTTAGGAGATATAGAAATAACTATAGGATAAAATTCATAAATGGTTTATATTCCCTATTGCTTCACCATGGGGTGCACCAGTCCTCTTCATCATGAACAAGGTTGGGTCAACGTTCCATTTCATTGTTTATTTTGATATCAACAAAATCAAAAAAAAATAACATGTTCCCATTTCCATAAATTGATGACATGTTCGATCAGCTATGTGGAGAACAATACTTCACCAAGTAGCATCTTCAATTGGGATATTACAAAGAATGTGTGACGTGGGTGGATATCCCAAATACTACTTTTCGTACAAGGTATGAGCCCTATGATTTCATATTAATGACTTTGAGACACACTAATTCTCCAAAAATATTCATGGAATTGATTAATAGAGACCATAGATATTACCATGACTAGTTTTTGGTAGTCTTCATAGATGATATTCTAATATACTCTAAAACCAAGGAAGAGCATGAGGAGAATCTAAGCAATGTACTATAAACCTTGAAAATGGATAAGCTATATAAAAAGTATATAAATTATGATTCTGGTTAATGGAAGTATCATTCATATGGAATTTCATCATAATAAAGGGGATATATTTGAATCCATCCAAGACATATTCAATTTGAGGAATTTTCAAGGCTTACATCTGTGATGGATTTTCATAGATTCCTTGGGATAGCTGGATATTATATCCAATATTAGAGATATTTATCACAATTGTCAAACAATCTTACCAATCTAACTCGAAGGGGAATTATGTTTACTTATAATGATGATTGTGAAGAGATATTGAAGGAGTTTAAATGAGGCAAATCAATACGCCCATGCTCACACTACCCACATGTGGAGAAAATTTAATGATTTTTAGTGATTCTTTGAAGAAGGTCATGGGATGCGTGTGGATGAAAAATGAAAAATTAATTTCTTATTCTTCAGAGAAATTTTATATTAATGAGAATAACTATAAAACACTAGATCTACAATTGGCTGCAGTAATATTCTGTTCGAAATTTTTTATAAATTTCCTTTTTGGGGATAAGTGTGAAATATATAAGAATCCTAAATGCCTGAAATATATATTCACCCAAAACGAGTTCAATATACTCCAACGAAGATGGTTAGAGCTGATAAAAGACTATGACTACTCGATCCATTACCACCCTAGGAATGTGAACAAGGTGGTCGATGATCTAAGAAGAAAGGACCTTGAAATTATACCATTGATGATAATTGAAAATCATACAATCTTTTTAGATTTGGTGATGATGGGCATGTGAATAATAAAAAAGGGACTATCATAAATACATTCAAAAATGATGGGTCTCCCATCTAATTTGGAATGGTCAAGGGATGATTAAAATGATTATGTGGGAATTTTTAAGAAATAAGAATCTATTAGAAAGGGGAAATCACTGGATTTCAATGTTATTTTTGAAGGAATTGTGAGATTTTGGGAAGAATATGTGTTCAATAAATTATTGATTAAAATAAGAAACTGTTAGATGATGCACTTAGTTAAAATTCTTCCATTCACCTAAGAAAAAAAGATGTAGCGATATATCTCAGAGTATTATTATTGGGATAACATGAAGAAGGATACCATTGAGTATACATCAATGTTCCATGTATTTCAGCATGTGAAGGATAATTGGAATAATTTTAAAGGGATGATGCAACCATTACCCTTACCAACATCGAAATAGGATGACATCACCATGGACATTGTCACTGGAATTATTAGGGTATCTATATGAAACAATGTTATCTAGGTTGTTTTTTATTATCTTTCAATAACTACACACATCATTACAATTTGAGAGGATTTTCCATTAGATCAACAAGAACAAACATACATCATAGAAGTGGTATGTATTTATGGAGTACAAGTATTTATTGTCTCTGATCGAGATCCAATTTTCACCTCTATGTTCTGGAAATGTCTCCAACATGCTCTGAATATCGAGGTGAACTTCATTACGACTTATCATCCTCAAACTGTTGTCCAATCAATGAATATTATCCAAATACATGAGGAAATGTTTAGAGCATGCTCAAAGGACTTCAATGGAGGATGAGATCAATATCTTCTTATGGTTGAGTTCTCTTATGAAAAAAGTTTCCACTCAAGCATCCAAATGGATTATTATGAATCCTTTTATTGAAAGAGGTTCAGAACACCGACATGTTGGGATGAAATTGGGGGAGAAAACATATAGGTCCATAAATGGTCGAAGAAAATGTGGAGACGATTAAGACCATCCAGCAACACATTAAAGCTGCTTAGAGTCGACAAAAGAGCTATACTGACACTTATCACCATGACCAAGAGTTTGATGTTTGAGACATGGTATTCCTCCACATATCACCAGGTAAGATAGTTATGAGATTTGGGAATATGGGAATGCACAGTCCAAGATACATCGTCCCATTTGAGATATGTGATCGCATTGGAGGGGTGACCCATCAACTAGCACTCCCACCTAAAATTCCTCAATTACATGATGCACTCCATGGATCACACTTGAGGAAGTACATACATGACCCATTTCATGCACTCAATCTAGAAGTTGTCTAATTGGGGAATGACCTCTCTAATGAAGATAATCCAGTGATGATCATAGATCTTAGTGATAATGTTCAATGAAATACGAACATTCCCCTCATCATGGTTTTTTGGAGAAACCACATGTTTGATGATGTAACGTGGGAAACTAGGGAAGTGATGAGGAAGAGTACCCTCATTAGTATTATTGTGGGAAAATTAAATTTCAAGGGATAAATTTATTAAGGGTGGAATGTTGTAATGACATGATCTTTTATGAATAAAATTCATATTATTTTAATGACTTACAGAAAACACAGGAACACTTTTTTATTCTTTTTATTATTATTGGGTTTAAATGACCATTAATTATCTTTTACATTGATAATATAGATTTTTAACAGTGATCACAAAAATATAATAAATATAATATTTTTTTAAAAAAAAGAATCTTTTAGACACAAACAAAGGAGGGGATGGCCTCATCTAGTAGACTTAGTCTATACGAAGATCACTTTTCAAAGATCAAAAAAGAGGTAGCATAATTGTGCTTCACTCTTCACCAATCCCCAGATGAGATTCACAAAGATAAGCTTGAATGGATTAACCTACATGAAAAGTTCATGTTAATAGAGATTACCACATGGGCAATGTTATCTGAGCTGCCACAATAGTTTTTCTTTGTCCCACACCATACCCTTAGGACATACACGGGTTTTTAAGAGGTTATTTAATAATTTATTTGTTACATGTTATGTAATACATTTTCATAAATAAACGTCTTATTCTATCAATTCTATTATGGAAATAGTCTTTCTAGATAATGGATAAAATTATTAAATGGTCTTTTTGGGTAAAAATGGTACTTTTGAGAAATATATAAATTATATTAAACTAGGGTTTTTATTAACAATATCATAAAAAAATTCATATAAATTATGATTATATATTTACCTCATCTGTAAATTATTAGCAAATCAGTTTGATAAGAGGTATATTTTTTATACGATAACACAGAAAATGTATTTTTAAGGTATTTTTTTAATGAATTAATTAAATTATGATATAATTAATATTTTAATTAAATATTATAATAAAAATATTTTTAGCAATAATAAATAAGTATATAATTTTTAATGTCATATTTAATTTTTATTAAGAGATGAAAACTATTTTTGTTAAAACCCGTGAATTTTAAATAATTATCAGTTTTCATTTTAAAATTTAAAATTCACATTTATAGAAAATTATTTAGATAAAATGAATATTATTTTTGGAATTAGGACATTGAAATTATCAAATGGTGAATTTTTCAAAATTTTCTAATACAATCAAATTTTTGGGTAAAAATTAAATATCATATAAATAAAATATGTGTTTTATCACATCATAATGATCCCAAGATAATGTAATAAATTCTATAATGGTTATTATAGTACTAATATACGTAATCCTCTTAAAATAATGTGATTTTAGATTTGTTTTACTTGTTTTATAAATCCATTGTGAATCCTCCAAAATGTATAATATATTATTTGATTTTAAATTCATTTATTTGAGAGTGTGACTCACCTCCACATAAGCAATGGAAATATTTTAATATGATTGGATATTGGTCATATAAAATTACTTTTTTCTACTCATATTTGGAAAAAAAATGGTATGGTCTTTGGTTATTTAAATTTAATCATACAGATTCCAAAACATATGTTTTTGAAATATTAAATAATTCCCCTCTAATTTCTTATATAATGTCACTGACGATCCAACTTATCTTCACTAAAAAAAATTATATCACATCCCTACTCTTCCATATTATAACTATAATCCTCCCATATCCCCCCCATGTTCTCATGAATCCCCTCTTCATGCTCCTGAAGTCACACACTCAAGTAAGTGATTCCTTCCTTTCTAATTTTTATCCATGTTTCTTTATGTTTTAATACCCGTTTACATTCAACTAAAAATTTTGGGGTATGATTCCTAACCTCCCCCATAATTCCATACATATTTTTAATGGCTATATTCCACTCTATAAATCATTAATTCCTTCTGTGTAAACCTATTACTATTCCATAATTTCGTAAGGGATCTCTCTTTTCGTATTTCCATTCAAGTATTTATCCAATATTATGCATATAAATTCCATTTAATATGCAGGTATATTATGTTAAATGATACCATTATAGTCTATTTCATGTATTAATGATTAGGGACCCATTTCTATCTAATCAACCAAAATTATGAATTTCTATATGACGATGTTATGCTTCCGAAATTGCACCGCAATTTTCCATGCCAAAATCATCATGTAGTGAATACCATACACATTTACCTATCAAGGGTATTAACCATTATGAACATATACATATTGAATGGTGCTTACATTATTGTATTCCAAAAAACCTAATTTATTAATAACTTATGATGTAGAATGATTCCATCTTATATGATCCATGTGGCTTACATATTCATGATATGAAATGTTTGTGAAGTGTGCACCCTAATAGCGCTTATATGCATTGGATAATGATTATTATCATGATATACCATGTTAAATGAGGGTTTAGTCAGGATAATCCATGTGAAATGAGAGTTTTAGTATAATAATTCATGTGTAATGAGGGTTTCTCAGGATAATCCATGTGAAATGAGCCTTGGCTCATGATAAAATCATGTTGTGTGTCATTGCCACATTTCCATGTAAGGAAAATAATGATATATCATGCCTTTATGTTCATGTTTCTCTTATGATCCATTTATATACCTATTGCCTTTTATTTACTGTATTTGTCAGGATATGACTTGTTTAGTCACATACTATGCTTTATAGCTCACCCCTTTCTTATTTATGTACTGAAGTTATCCCATGCAGTGTTAAGTATGAAGGGGTGAGTTGGTCATATAAAAGAAGTTTGAAAAAATGAGGTTGTATTTCGTGTTTTAAGTTGTTATGTAATTTTCCAAATTTACCAAGACAGTATAGTTATATATCCTTGATGTTGTCTTAAGTACATTTTTTTTTTCATAAATCATGGTTAAATGTGTAATAAAGATAAGGGTCGTAATAAATATCATAAATTTCAAAATATTCCATTAAGAAAGAATATTTTTATTAAGCTAATCATTATCAATTTAACACAAAGTCACTTTGAACCACTTATCCCAAGGATCCCCACACACTCATTTCCTTTAAATACAAATTTAATGACCCAAATAGGCAATTGAATGATGAACATTAAAAATAGAACAATTCATTTCAATGTTTTGATGTTTCCTTTTATAAATCCTTAAAAAAAGAATGATGAAATTTCTTCCTTTAAATAATCCAAAGAAAAATTTCAAGATAAAATATAAATTTTATTCTATTTGGAACATTCTAAAAGAATCAAAACATTTACCTTAAAAAACATAATATTTCTTCAATCTAAATCACATTAACCAGGAATAAATAAAATCAATTTCAAAACAAATGATTAACTTTTAATATCCAAAAAACAATGCTAAATTCTATATTCATAAAAAACAATAATTTAATCCTTAAAAATGATCATACCATTGATAACTAATTTCAAAAGTAATGAACAATAATTCAAGTGTCAAATGAATCAATATAATATGAAAAAACATAAAAACACCTACTTGGAATATCCATGATCAACCATAATGATTCCTATATGTCTTGCCTCTGATAAGGAACACCAAATAAAAGAAGACAGATGTTTAAAGGATAAATAAGTGATTATAGAATCATAAATTATCAATGATAATTATAAATAAAAAAATTATTGAGGATTAAATAGATTCTAAGAAGAATTATTGATGAGAAAAAGAGTGTTAAAAATCCATAAATAAAAACTAATACAAGATGAGGATCATCACTTCTCTCAACACATCAATCCACCAATATATGAGGATGGGCTCCCACGGTTCATGTGGGTTGGAAAATGGTTGATAGAGAAGCGATCATTAATAAAAATTATGTTCTCTTGTGTAATTAGTAAAACAACCACACTATAAGTCACATTTAGTGACACCAATAACTGGATAATTGAGTGCCACTAGCTAGATGGTGGATACTATAGAAATTTAGTAACCACTACCCAGTTCATACATGGGGTGGTGGAGACCCTCTCGTGGGATAGTGGAGACCAATTGAAATGCAGTGGATATATAAGATTGATTTTTACTACTTCCATTCCCATCAACTATCCAATAGACCTCACAGATGCTTATGTGGACCACATGTTAATTAGCAAGATACAAATGATGATACACACCTCCAATAAGGATCTAGGTCATCCTATGACCCCTATAATCACGCAAAACAACTCAAATATCATTCCTTTGATGAAATAATTACTGGGATGTTACATGTTCCATGATATATAGTTTGTTTCAATATCTATAGATTGTAATGTGAAAATTTTTTGATAGACATGACCCCTATTTTATGATTCTCTATTATGATTTATGTATGAAATTATCATCATCCATGACATCAAATATTTGTTTTTGATTAACTCATATCATAATTTGATTAATTTTTCATTATTAAACATTTTAACTACTAATTATTCCCTTCATAACATAGTTTCATATCAATGTGTATGTTCTTATTATATTTTCTCATATTCAAATATATTATAAAAACCCAAAAAAAATATATATAATTTCATTTTCAAAATTTGTGAAGATATCCTTCAACTCATCTTGAAATATCAATAGCCACAAAATAGGGGTCAATGTCACCATTACGGATTAAACCAATCTATATTGACTATAATCACGCCTACAATAAAAATATATTATATTCTCCTATATCATAAATGGTTTTACATATCATAAAAATTTATTTCAAATTTAATAACCTATGATATTGAATTTTTATTTATCAATATCACAATTTCATTATGTTATCTGTATGACATTTCCATAAATTCAAAACCTATAACGACAAATTCATCAAGTAACTCTTACTATATACTTTTAATACTATAAATGATTCTATAACCTTATATATAAAAAATATAATTCCATTTTATATTTTCAATACCACCCATGACTATGTCTATCAACTAAAATTCTTGTAATATATCCACCATGATTAGAATATGTCGATGACATTACACATATAATTCATATAAAATATAAACCCCTTAAATAAAAAATATCATCCTATAATATAATATATCCTCCTATCATAACAAAAACATATTATCACACATAACATATATTACACTAGAAATAAATATTACACTATGTCTTGAAACCTACAATTCATTGGTTGATAGAAATCAATTTTAAAAAAATATGTTAGGTCATAAAATGATTCACATATGCTATATTTCACTATACACAATTATAGAAATAAAATCTATGGATATATTTTATTGTACTAATGGTTTTATAATTTTATGAATCATATTACAAAGTATAATTAAATTTATTTGATTCGATAAAATTTTAACATATAATATCATAATCCCTTACGGATAATTAAATCCTATCACATTAAAATAATTAAATTGTTTAATATCATGATGGATATTTTTCATGGGTCCCCCATATGTGTATCAATGAATAATATTCTTTATAGTTTCTAATTGATAAATATGTAAAGAATAATTTCTCTACCAAAAATTTAATCTCTTCAAAAAATTGACAAAATTTCCATGATATATATCAAAAAGTGTTAATATGGTATGTGGAACAAATTTTAATTGTATTTATTCATGATATTTGATTCAATATAATGTTATGGAATAATATCTAATTGTAAATGAGTGACTATTTTACCTTTATTAAAACATTCCACTCTAAAATTGATGGTAAATTAGAAAATAAAATTCAAAATCTCTAATATATATTTTGTTACCACTCGATGGACTTCAATGTATATTGGGGTATACAAATTCTCTTTATGGAGTTCTCACGTAATGTTAACACTCAATCAAACATATATATTGTGGCATATTGTTCTTTGTATAGGTGGTTATATATAATAATAATTAATTTTCATATATTTTGAGAACATAATCTATGGGGACCTAAACATTCACAAAATTGATAGAGAATATATAAACCATTCAAAAAAATTTAAATGAAAAAATAAAATCATTTACTATCCTTATAATCAATGATTACTCATGAAATTTAGCATTAAAGATAAATTATTCCTTTGAATATCACATTTTTGGGTATTATTATTCTTAGATAGAACAAATATTAAGTCATAGATTTATTGACCCATTAAAAAACTTGATTGTGTGGGAATCATTTATTATTGACTATCACTTCTTCCAAAAGCTATATTAAGTACTTAATGTGTTGAATATATCAGTTTTGAGGAAGTGAAACATGATATATAAAATTTACTATATTAGTAACCAACCCAGATTATCATATCCTAAATCCTAAGTCATTCTACCACAATTTTTTAATCACATACCGTAACAAGAAAGGATGTGGACAAGTAGCGAGGTCATCAAAATAATTTTTTTATATTATTTATCCCTTTTTGAAAAATAATTCCAAATATATATTCTTATAATGAATACTACATGAAAATTACCTATATTAAACTACTCAAAAATATAGAATAACACATTGATAAAAATATATTTTGACCTATAATAACATCAATGACAAAGTATAAGAGATAACCATAAATCATAAATCAAAAAATTATGCAGACAAATCATCATACAATGTCATAAATTATTTGAAATTTATATATAATAAAAAAATTTAAAAATAATGATTATTGTTATAGAATGGTGATAAGGATGAGTACAAGAAGCCTAAACAATATATTACAAAAATGAAGTAAAAAATTATCCCATATTCGTTTAAAAAATTATCATCCCTTACCTATAAAATTATACATTACTAAAATTATGTATAAATACTCCATTATGTAAAATCAAATTTTTTCTGTCACATATGATGTAAAATCATGTCTATATACACACCAAATTGTTATCATCAAGTTTGATTACAAAGACTAGCAAGATACCTTCAACGACACAATATACCAAACATAATTACAAAATTCAAAACACTAGTTTTTTAACAAATATAAATGAAGAATGTACCATATCAGGAATGTAGATATTTATAAATAAGAAGATTTATAAAAATATTAATGTTCATTATTTTATGTAAAAAAGTGTTTTATAGAACGAAAATATTATTACTTTAAAACTAGTATCCATTACTTTAGAAGTAAACCCAAAAAATTCCCATCATAAGATAATAATTTAAAAGGGACATAAAATATAATTTATTTTATTTTATCCACCCTAATCATAGTTATGTGATGTTATCTATTTAGATTAATAACATGATCGTAGTAGGATTTGGTGCAACACCATTTATTCTCACTCTAAGATATAATAAGAATGAAATTATTCATGTTAAACTCCAAATAAATATAACCATGAGGTATTAATATAAATAAAATAAATAAAAAAAATCAAATAAAATAAAACATCTAACTACTCTTAAATACATTCATATATAGAACCCATTTTAACATTGATCAATGAGATTTAGAGGAAAGTAAAAATAATTTTAAAACAGAATAGTGCCCCTATAAACAAGTAGAATTATATAAATATAATCCTCCACCATAAAACAGGAATCTAAATATTTTAAATCCCGAATAAAATACTTATATAAACTATACAAACCTTTAATAGGAATAAAATACCATCAATTCATCTAAAAATGATTTTAAAATCATTTTAAAAAGAGTAATCATTTATTAAAAATTAACTGGTGTATAAGCCACAATAAATCGTTCACTTTCATCTATTTTAATAAAAATATCTTGGGTATATGATATAAAATGAATATATACATATGTGGTATATGTTTAAAAATAAAATATATCAAATAAAAAATTCATTTTGAAAATAATATAGATAATTTAAATGAATTTAAAATATAAAATAGAAGAGGGAAAGATTTAAGAATCAAGGTTATTGGGATACCAAAAAGATTGTATATAATCACCCACTGATAGTTAATGAATATTTTTTCAATGCACTAATAAATATTATATCAAAAAATAATAAGAAAATCACATATCCTAAATTCACAAAACCATTATTTTATTTCCACAGAAGAATAAAATATGGAGGCCATATTAAATCATGAAATGGAAAAAACTGAAGATAATGATATTCCAATGGATAATTAAGCATCTAAGTTTATGTATTCCATTTTTTTATTAATCATAAATGTAGTTGGATAATAATGAAAATGGATGCATTTGGAAAAATCCCACTCTAGATGAAGGAAATTGTAATAATCAACTTGAGAAATGGTGGTCAAAATTTTAGTATGTGGAATTTTTAAATAAAAAATGCCATGAATTCATGGACATAATTACATTGAACAGGATGATGTATCTCCCACTGGAAATATACTTCATATCTTTATGGTCTCCATTCATTATCTATATGTTCATTCATGGGAACCATGCATCAGAATTTGTTTACCGTAATTTACATTTTAAAAAACATGCTCCAGAATAAAGAATAAAATAAATAGTGACCAGAATAACATCCATATACATACATCATTAATGTAAAAATTCCCTTTAATAGGTCATTTATATACCCAAAAATATTTTTTTAGTTCTCTTGGTCAAACAATAGATTCTACCATTTCATAATTATTTCATATTATCACTCCAATGTCTTGTAAAAATCATTACCATGTTACCAAATAATCAGAATCAACAGAGTAAATTTCACTCAAAAACATTTTAATTTTATGAATAATAATGTGTATTTATTACTCCAATAAATAATTATTATACTCTAAATCATTTTATATTGAATCAAGAATTTCATATGAATCAAGGTGATATTTATTCAAAATATATTTATGAAAGTCATTTGGAATATTTGTAACTTGGGGAGGTAAATATATGTTTTATGAAACAATCAAGCGACCCTCAACTATCTGAAACATTCCCTCATATATAATCATTATATTTCCATGATTTCCCAATTATCAATGTAATAGTTGAGGATAAAATATCAAAAACACTTTATCACACAATTAAAACTCCAATAGTCTAGGAAGCTAATATAAAGAAAATATTTTCCAACTCTATGTTATCTTCAATCACATTAGAATATGAAAAATGTTACCCATCATCTATTTCAAAATGATTTTTCTTATATATAATTATTTTGAAATTTATATCCAAAATAATAGTGACTCGCAATATTAAAAATACAAATTATTAAAATGTCATATATTCATTTAATATTAATTAATATTCTTAATTAAAAACTCAAGAAATGGTAAATGATTCTCCCATGACACCTCAAAATCTAAAACAAAAGCATGACTCATATATTCATGAATATTAATAGAATGTTCCTTTTGACCATCATTTTAATGGTGATATGCCTTGTTAAACTTCAATTCAGTTACATTTGATATATAATTCCCTTAAAATTTAATTTGCAGAATGGGGATATTTATTAGAGAGTATAGCTGAATTCACATTGTAAAACGTCATAATTAGATACAAAATATCCCTTAAAAGTGATTAATATTCAACAATTCTTTTATTAATATCATATGAACATATTTGATTAACATACCAATAATTAACCAAATTATATATCTTATTTTAGGGATATATGGTAAAGGATAATTGCATACAAGGGATTGTATTCCAAAATCATGGTAGGGATGGGAAAAGAAAAATTATTCCACACTGATGTTCCAAAGTGAGTTGAAGTACCATTAGGAGGGAGTGAATTAGTTGTAAATTTTTTAAAAATTATATAAGAAATATATATTACTAATAAAGGTCATGATATACAATTTATAAAACTCTCTCGCGCACATAGGAAATAATTATTAATATTTACCTCACAATGAAGTTTTCTAAATGGTTTAGTCTCAACGTGATATCATGAACCTTGATGTTTTTTGTTTTTTCTGAGATACAAAATATATTTAGTATAAAATTAATGTGAATTATTGTACATGAAAATAAAACACAGGGGTTTAGAAGGAATCATTTAATCCTATGGTAGTTATCACCAACTTCCCAAATATAATAGTGTGTTATCTATATAGAAACTATGAGTCCACAATATTCCATACATTCTCTTGAATGTGAATAAGATCCATTAAAATCTACTAGTTGTTTCACCATCAATAATAGGATATTATTAATTGACCTCAATATATAAATACTAGAAATATATTAGTAGATATGAATGAACATAGAACATCCTTCTAAATATTTTAGGATACATGACGAATTCAGGAGAATATGAAATCCCATATAGGTCATTATTCATATTAAGACAAGGACTCCAAATGAAAAATAACTCATATTCATTCTTCAACATAAATTATTATATTACATACTTACCTAGTTGTTCCCTTTCTCCACCTCATTCATTAATTAATATGTTCTCTCTCTTCACCTTTTATTATCTTCTAAATAGTCAAATATATTCTTTGCCATTAATGTAGAATTTTATGATAAAATGTCTATTATAAATAAAAATTCCCTTTTTTCCATGGAAATTTCCATAATTCTCAATAATAATTTCAATATAGATTAATATCTTCCAAGAATTTCTATAGCATTGACAATGATAATAGATTTTGAATATATCATCTTGAAATTAAGAAAAATGTTTTTCAAGGAACTTCTCATTAAATTCTTCATATTATTTTTCACGAATAATGGGTATGAAAACAACCTATAATATTTTATTATTTAAATTATTAACCCAAATTATCAGACATTTTTATAAATTTTTCTCCTTAATTATGTAAAGTAATTTATCATTATCATATTCCATGTTTAGGTCCCTTCCATAATATTAAAAACATCACATAAAATTTCTATGTTTTTCTTTCCTATGTCATAATTTCATCTGAAATGATAAATTATATGAGTTAAATGACTCTTACAATGAGAGAAATTACCAAAATTCCACATATTGGTCATTAGATTAGAGTAAATTTCTCTAATGATCCTATGATGTATGAAATCCCCCCCAAATTTCTATTCTACTAATATTATATAATAATAAATGAGTAGTATGTAAACCCATTGAATATTATGGTAAGTTAATGACACTTATGGTTTTCAACAATGAATGCTACAGATTATGGATAACTCTCGGTGAACATTTTTTGATTCATATATACTTATAAATTACTCATACGTTATTTTCATCCCTTTTCAATTTCTATATACATGATATTAACTTTCTCTTGCGGAGTCAAATTGACTAAAATGTAAAATACATATAAACATTTCTACAAATATAAAAAACCCATAAATAAATTGAAATTTCCAAAAAAAACATTTTAAGAGTAATTATATTTTCTTCATCTCCCCTTAAAAACATTTTAATTCCTCTAAAAATCATTAAAAACTTATTATATTGTCCATGAATATTTAAAATAAATAAAAACTAATTTAATAATTTATTTTATTTTTTTAATCTCACTATTTATATATGTTTTCAACCTCCACAACACAATTATAAAAAGACCAAATAAAAATCCTTTATAATGACCATAATATTTAAAACACATTAGTATATTTTGTATTTTTTAGATAATTCAATCCATTAGTGATAAGAATAATTTAACCAGGTTACCTAGATTCCCTCCCAAAAATAAAAACACTCGTTTTTTTCTCCACCATATATTAATAATAATTTTTTTGGATTCAAAATAGAAAAGACAATGATTTGTGCCTCTTCTCCCACTTTCTCAACAGATCCAGTGCATAGTCGGTGAAATACCAAAGTCTCTCTATTTATAGGCAAGTTCTAAACCTTTATTTTCATCTTCAAATACTCGAAATTTTCTCTTATAATTTCCATAATGAATATATCATCATTTTTATCTTTTTTAGAAATGAGTTCCACAATTATACCTCAATTGGTAACCCTATATTGAATAAAGTGTAAATTTAAATTATTTTTCCTAGATTGAAAGTGTTGTATAATAATTTTAGGGAAATTAAAAGTATTTAATTATATCATGATATTATTATGGGAATACAAATTTTAAATTTTAAACATTTATTTATTTAACTCATATAGATCATATGTGTATATGAACATGTTTCTACAACATATTCAACCTTCATGGAACACAAAGTATATAAGTTTTTTTAGAGTACCAAATATTATATATTCATCCTAGATGAAATATCTAACTAGTTTTTTACATACTATTATCAAAATATCATTCCCATTTAGCATCAGTTAAATAATGAATATTCATTCCCATTACAGTACTATATATCATCCCAATGTTCATTGTTCATTTAATTTA
Organism: Viscum album; assembly: GCA_963277665.1. NCBI lineage: Eukaryota > Viridiplantae > Streptophyta > Magnoliopsida > Santalales > Viscaceae > Viscum > Viscum album. Next base: position 1,514,159,548 of record OY728120.1, read on the forward strand.
TTTTGGAACCCTACTAGAAACCATAAAATGTTTCTCTATTGTCCCACTTCTTTAGGTTTCACATAGGATAACTTCATAGAAAAACCATTTCTTGATGTAGAGATATTGAGAAAACTACCTATCAATCATAAAAACTCTATTGGACTCACACATTCTCCTTCCACATCCTTCCAAAGATTTATTCCTAACTATATGAGTATAGATACATCTTTAGAATCTTCTTTTACAAAATCCTTCTATAATTATCTTGAAAATAATTCTTGGGAGTGAAAAATAATTTCATCCTTTAATATAATTTGTGCTCCAAAAAAATTATTAATCCCATCATGGACTTCTCAAAATGTGGGTCTATTTATTTAGAAAATGTGTTGAATAAACTCTTCTAGTTACTTAAATATATAACATCATCAACTTATGTAATTATTATGATATTATTTTCCTCTATTCCAATTATGTTCTACTATTTTTTTTTAATTTTTATGGTTATATATATTGTCACTCCAATGCCTTAAAAAAAAATAAATTCATTACATACCATATTTGATACCAACTAAGATAACCCAAGATAACAAATATGCATTTTAAATTATGTAGACATTTCATCTCATAAATATTTAACAATAATAAAACCCAAAGTTTTAGTATCATTTTATATTAGTAACATAAAAATATTATTATGAACATGTCTCAATAATAAAACAATACTATACAAGTTTTTAGACATCTGTTATGTTATACTCATCTTTATAACCTTGAGAATGGAAAACATTAAAATATGTAACATAAAATTCTTAATGAGGTAATGTGATATGATAATTTCGTTGATGGTAATATCATAGTATGTGAGAAAACAAGGGTATGGGTGAAATATCATCTATAAAATCTTGTAAATATAATATTCTGTATTAGGAGTAAGATAAGTACATATAACCCTAAATTATCAAACATATACCATGGAATAATAATATATAAATATGAGAAAATAATAATATACCATGAAGCATAACATATATATAACATTAAAATGGGGTGTGAGCTTAGAAAATTAAATCATAACATGGTGAAAAAGTATAATATAATTCACGTGCATGAACAATACTATGATCAATTCAAAACACAATCATTTCCATGCATAGCATTTTAAATGATGAAAAATACTATCATGTCCACACACAACCTTTTCAAAAAAGTAAAAAAAACAATCATGTCAATGAATAATATTAGGGATAATGAAAAATATGATAATGATCCTGCACAATTATAATTATCTCAAGACTTATAAAACATTAAAAAATTCATATTATGGTGACATATTACCCCACCCATATCATGAAATAAACCATAATATGATTCCATCTTAACGTGCATTTGAATGGATCTATCACTGAACCACTAGGTTTTCATGATCCCCACTTGTTTTTAAAAACCAAATGGGAATCATGAAGAATCCATTGGGATTTATATAACTCAAATTATAGTATTAATAAATCAAATTTACATGAAAAAAAATTCAGTAATGCATTTATTAATGGAAGAAAAACTTGATTTCAAAAAAAATCATCAACAAATAAAGAAAAATTCTTGTATACATAACCAATAGAAAGAATATTTAGGATCTAAGATGAGTAAATTAAGAACACAACCCCGAAAATGCATATCTTGGTGGCCCATGAACACTCAACATGGCCCACATCATATTCTATTATAAATCCAAGTAGAAAAATATAAAGTAATGATTTATAAAACCTAATTAGAATCTATATAAATATTAAGGATTTATACATCGAGTGATGAATGAAAGGTGTGAGAAAAAAATCCTAATAGGATCCCACCTAGTAGTTCCACTGATATATTTTTTAATAAAATCATATAATCTAGTTTGACAAATAAAAATGAGAAAATAGAGTTTTTTCATTATAGTTAAATTAGTTAGAACATGGAAAATAGTGGAAAAAATATAAAAAAGATTCAATACTAGGTTATGATAAATTCAAATTTCAAACTCTTACATTGTCATTTTAAAAATCGATTTATAAATATGAAGAGGATAACATTACAAAACCTTCCAAATTAAATTCCATTTTAATAAAATCCATAAAATTAATTTCCCAAAAAAATGACAAAATAGATGAAGTAATAATCATATGACATAGTGTATCAATGAATAACAAAATATGGAAAACAAGGGTAATGAATGTTCCTTATAAAAATAAGAATATTATTATAAATAATTAAATTGTTGAAAATATAATGTTATGAAATGATCATTCACCGAAATCATATATTGAGTATCAATTATAAGTGGAAAGGGCATATGTCATGGTTATGTCCAAAATATTTTAGTGAGACCACCAAAGAAAAGAAAATGAATATCATGAATATCTATATGAAACGGGTATATATACCATTTTAATAATATTACCATCATGTAAAACACCCACATACTCAGAGAACATCCTATGTTTGAATTCACATTCCCTAGGGAGACTCTAGTCATGGTGTAAGTCTGAATTAATATTTCATCAATATATGATATCTCATCTATCTAACTCGGTTTCTAATGACAAATAAATATATGTGTTTTAGATAATGTGAATTATGTATCACAAAACATATACAAAATAACATCAACATGCACAATCAATATTCTAAAATAGAAAAAGTCAACATATCACCCTTACCACTAGGCTCCCTCATAGTGTACAATCCATTTATTAACACCCTTTATCATTTTCACCATGCATCATTTATCAAGGAAAAGTATACATAAAGGGTTAATCAAGGATTCTCATAATATGAGAATTTAATTTTTAATGTTCCAAATTGTTCATTAAGTAAAACCAAATTGATAATGACAACCTTTAGCAATAAAATAAAAAACAACTTTCAGTCATACATTAATAAGATAAATACATACCCACTTCCATTAAAAAACATTTCTAGGTACCTAATGAGAAATTATGGAAAGAACCTAAAATAACTATCAATTATATTAGATGATTTGAAATATAATTTCATTCAATATTTCTAAAAAACTATCAAAATTTATTCTTTAAATCATTCCAAGAAAACATTTCCATGAAAAAAACATCAATCCTTATAGAATTAGCATTACTGAATCAACCTATATTGTTCCAAATGATTCAACTCATTGTAAAATAAAACCATCCATTATTATAAATAAATCCAATTTCATTTCAATATATTGGTTCTATTCTCTGGATGAATTAATTCATACAAAATAACATTTTATTCAAAAAGGGTCATTTATTCTTCAAAAACAAGAAAACCATTTTGACCAATTAAAAATAGAAAAAAAATGTATATCAAGAAACTCATGAATATTAATAATAATATGATTATGATGATGAATAAAATATATAGATACACCTACAATGGAATATCATAGGTAAAACCACATAAAAATATGATATGTGTCACCTATGATAGAGAAAACATAATCATGGATTAGATTTATTCTGATGTGTAAGATAAGATGCTAAAATTTTATGACCCAGCCCACTTAGGCATGAATAGATAGTGGAAATTCAAATGTGACACCCCAATAATTCTAAAAATAGGCTAGGGGTAGGAAACTATCCCTCAGTAGAAATACAACAGACATGGGTGAACTAGGACTAAAATACCTCTATAGAAGCGCACAACACCAAAAACTAGTATAATGAATAAATTATAACAAAATAATAGAAAAAATAAAAGTATAAAACTATCTGACATTAGTTTATGGAAATGTTTATCAAAAATTGAGTTCTATATACATTCACATCCATTACTACAAAAGTGTCTAGCCTGATAAAAAACATGGTGTACCATCATGATGAAACTCCTGGATCTTTCTAATGTGTATCTAGAGAAACTAATATACACTTTTTCCTAGTCCTCCTAAGGCTCTATTGAATTCCATGTCATCTAATAGATTCCTAAACCATAAGGTCGGTGAATGAATAGGTGAGTATAAACCAACCCTATCTGACACCTCAAAAATCACTAAACAAAAATACTTTGAAAAGAGTAGTTTCAAAATCACAACATTGATTAAATTAGAATACAAGATGGTAAAATAATAAATATACTCAAATAAAAAATATGTCTCTATGTAAGGTCACACCCTTTCTTCCAACCTAGGATTAATGCTCATAGCTCAAGTGTTACATTTTTTAAATGTAATGCCTCTTGAGTCACACTGAAACTGATTACACTCATAATATACATATACACATTTATAGGATTACAAGAAAGGACTATGGGGATGCCTAGCCATATCTATAGTATCCCACTCTCATGGGTATAACATTCCATGGATTTTGATAATGGGATAAGTAACCCATACAAGGGAATAATGATGGAGGTTCCCATATCAGTCCACATGGACGGATACCTGACTTTATCCTTAACTAAATACTAAAGTGGATTCCTCATAATATATCCATTATGGGATGTCATAATATAACCCCTTTAGTATAACAAAATTTAATGAACCCATGAATATAGTATTACATTAATGATTGAAACATATGATGCACTCTTCTTATAAAGAGTTATACGATGTGTATAGGGGGTTCACAGTGTGAGCCACTATGTCCAGCCCAACCGTGTCTATGTATGTTTACTCTCTCTCTCATGAAAATGTACTCTAGTCATTCCCATTTATAGAGTTTGTTTCCTTTCCCATAAACCATGTAGTATAATCTAGGTTATTGTATTCAGGTCATAGGGTTAGTGGTATGACTATATTTTACAGTAGACAGTCTCCAGACAATGTATGTTCTTACAAACTACACATTATGTATATCATGGATTTCCAAAAAAACTCTAGTATTTTTGTGTATCTAGATGAATCATCCATTCCTTTGCTTAATCCTGGAGTCTTACTACAATTTCTAGATTTATGGTTGACAAAATCGGATATGATTCCAGTGGATAGAATGTGACAATCTATCTTCTCAAGAATCATATTCTATCATACAACATCATCCAAATTCCAAAACCAATAAACCAATATTTTTATTCAATTACTGTTCTTATGTTAATACATCAGTCAGATGAAATGGTTTTGATGAAAATTCAAATAAAAAAAGGAGAAAATCATGAATCATGAAAGTGAAAATTGAACATTGACCAATATTTTGGTATTCCTTCATCAATTGGTAATGAAATAGATTAATGGAATGAATATCATGGTTCAACAATAATGTATATTAATGAAAAAATAAACTAAAATAAATGGATTTATTTTCTAAATGAAATTATTTTCATTCCCCGAATATAGATTTGTTAGGTTTAATCCCAAAATAAATAAACATCCAACCTCAATATAAGATAGATCACTATTGAGACAAATTTTGAATCATTTTCCTTTTCATGATCCAATAGATCTGTTGACTAAGATGTTTTTTTCCTATGGGATCATTAATGAATTCATTATGTTTGTCACCATCTCCACCAATGATCTCCCCTACATCCCTCTCATCAAATATCTAGTGTTTATAGAAAACGCTAATATTTTAACATTAATTAGGATAATATAGATGTATAATAGGTTTAGACATCAAATTAGAAAATTAATTAATTCATTCATTCATTTATTTTTCCTAATATCTTATAGTGACTACACTATAATGGAATATATGATGCACATAGGATTGATTTCCCTTTTTTGGAAAAAATCAGGTTTTGGATTAAATAGTGGTCATATTATTCCAATTGGTGGCACTATTCAAGTGATATTACATTTTAAGTAAAAACTACATGTGTGTGATATAATAAATTGTTTGTTTTAGTTATATCATCATTAAGGCACAAAAGGAAACATAATCCCATGAAAAGTCCTCGTCAAACTCCAATACTATTCTATAAAATATTCCATGAAAGTGTAAAATTGGAAAAACTAGTCAATACATTATCCAAAAATTATGGATTTTTATCACAAAAAATAAAATCCAAATATAAAAGGTGATTGTACTATTCTTTCATATAGATATCCTTCTTATAGTCAATATCTTGATGATTCATGTTCTTTATATGAACATACAAAAAAGTAATAACATTCTCATTGAATATCGTCACTTGAAAATCCTTGATCATCTACAAATACGTTGAGATGTAAGCTTCAAACTCAATTTCCAACTCACCCCTATGAATAATTTTTGATGTTTTAGGAATATATCTCCTTATATATGATACCTGGAATACATCATGAACCTATCCTAACTAAAATTGAATGTTTAATAAGTATTCCACCTTTCCAACCCTGTACAGTATTTTAAATGGGATGACGAGGCTTGAATTGTACTGTTCACATCTACCAAATCAATTCAATCCTCATTCTGGTGAGACAATTATAAACAAAAGGACTCTCTCAAAGAACTCCTGAGGACACTGTTATAGGTCTGTATAGTACATCAAATGAATCTACGTTTTCCTCACACACCGATTGGTGATATTCACCATCTATATCATCACTGAAACCTATAAGGGGAAATAAGCATTTTCTATCCTATACCTAAACCACACATTAGTGACCCTTAGGGTTTCCCATATACGGAATAGAATGGTTACATTCAAATAGGGGAGTGGTAGTTTATTTTTATAAGGAAAATAATCTATGTTTTGATGATCCTCATTGCTATGTTACAATTATGGCACATGGTCCTAGTTAATTACTTCTAGAACCTAAATTTTCATCTCAATAACACTCTCTATATAGGGATGAAAAACATGATCTATATCAACTATGTCCGAAAATACTCATGTAATACTCTATATAATATCTATGTGAGGAAATAATTATAGGATTAAATGATTTCTATGGGATATCCATGAAGCTACACAATATAATTTTTATAGAAACATCCAAATATGTATTATGAACCCTTCTATCACATGTCTAGTAATTAGTCCCACATAATTAATTTATATACAATCACCCATATATTTTTATTACCTCAAGATTATCATGAAATTATGATCAATAAATTCATATAGATACCACATTATGGAACCACAAGGGGTTAGGACAAACTTGTTGGAACCCAGTTCTTAGCCTTTCTATGCTGGGAAGAGTGTAATTGAAAGATAAAATCAGCAATACACCTTTTCACCCATGTCCCCCAAAACTCGCATCAATGGACCTATTTGAAATTTTCCACTTCTAGATTCACCTATAAAGGTGTGTATAAGAATCCATCAACACCTCCTCTAATAACATGACTCATACCATAATCGATCATTTTAAAATGTTGATGCACATCCCAGATTTAAAAAATCTATTTGGTGTATGTAAACAGATATCTAATCATGAAATACCATGAATTTGACACACCTATATTTTACCTCCTTAAATGAAGAAGACATATATGGGTATCCACCATCGAAGGGGGGAATGTTACGTCATCCTCATCCACTAGGAAAATTTTTAATAAGGAAATTTTCTTTGAAACCTCAATCAACAACTACATATAGGTTCTCCAACTAAGAACATATACCAAAAAAATCCCCTTTCCATGTTTATTAACTATATCATTGTCAAAATCCTATAGGAACATGAGACATATAATTTTACTAATCTTAAGATCCTTATATGAAAATGTATACTTTAGACTCACCTTTTAAAAATTAATTATCAATCACTCTTCCAAGTGATAATTCCACTAATAAATCAAGGTGAGCACCAATTCATCAATATCCGAGTAATGGGTTGCATTGTTTTTCTAAAAAATTCTTAGATTTATGAAACTATAATATATAACTACCTACCACTAAATTATGAAATATCCATGTCTAGATTCAATGCATTTGTAGAACACTATATAATCAAAACCCTCAACTATAAGTATCCCAATATGAAAATAAATGGCCTCTTCTACATCACCAGTAAATCATGTGGACATTTCTCTATACCAAATAAATTATCATCCTTTCAGGTTAAATAAATCATATTTTTCACATTCCATAAAAAATTGAGCATGAACCACTGATAATTTCTATCCAACCCAAAAAAAGATTCACCGAAAATTCATTTTGTTTGGTGGTTTCCAATATAACACTTACTTGATAAAAGTATTGTTCACGGATACTCCCTTTTCCCAAATGATAGGTCACAATAAGTATACGTCTAAAATAAATAATTTAACCCCTTATAGTTTCACATAGTGTTGGTCCCCTTGAAGTACATCGAAAATTATCCAAAATTATCTTTCATACAACTCCTTTGATGATGAGTACAAGAGGATGTAATTCATGAAGGATACCATGAACTAGTCCAAGAAGAGATGAATGATCTAGTCTATAAGAATCATCAATAGTATCGTGGAAATCATCACTCCAAATGGGAATCACTATGTAATCATAGAAATATATTTGGAACAAGAACTCTATCATCGGTATTTCCTCTTCTTTATCTTAGATATGGTTATAATCTGACCTATTGTCATTCATCGAGAACCACTTTTCAACATTTATCTAATAAATGCGTTCATTGATTTCTTGATGTGGATACCTATTCATGATATTTTCATTATTTAAGATATGGGTTTCCACACATAACATCAAGATACCATTTACCATTGTGGGGAACAACAATGCAGATTCCCATGGGGACACAATGTGTCTAACAAGTCCCTTTTTCTATAAATAATACAAATTCACCCTCTACTCTAATAGAATTGTGAGGTTTATGAAATAATATGGTGGTGATATTAGTGAAATATTTGGGTGTAGATCAATTTAAAATACTATCTTTCATTGGAGAGGTAATGTAAAAATGTCCAAAATAAAAACATCATCATTCTTGACCATTTTATGAAACTGAATGCTCAAAGAATCTGTTGTTCCAAGGGTCATACTAGCCAATAGATGGGTAATCTCCTATATCCTCATATATTTGATCATATCCTAATCTATATAGGATTACTTATAAACAATAAATATAAATACGAATCCATAAAATCATATCCATTATATCCTCCTCTAAAATAATCAATATGTGAATAAACCATAGAGAAAATATTCCTACCTATAATGATGACATATGGCCTCATCACGACTATGAAAAAATTCCATGTGAAGAATCCTCCTCTAAGAGTCACTTCACGTGATCAGAAGAAATTTTTGATCAGTTAATATTCCCAGATAGGAGTATCAAAAAATAATATTTTATCTAGATGATTCACTGGAATACCTATATCTCTAATCAGATATACATTAAGAAAATAAGGGCATACATTTCCATCCATAAAAAATTCTGTTAATGTATAGAAGACACATATTTTATCTCAGGGAATTCATGAACTCTTTGGTTCATAATTTTACATTGATTGTAGTTGTCCACTATCCTAACCACCATCTCCTTGAGACTAGAGGTCTCCACCTAGTGGTGGTGGTGGAGGTTTCATAACATATCTTTGGCTACCACTAATGGCATTCCTCACTCATGTGAAACATATTCTACCCTTTAGAATACCCTGATCAAGATGTTTCCTTTACCTGGGTGGTCCATTGAAAATCTACCTATATTTGTAAGGAATTTTAGGAAATCCTATGTTATATGAATATTCTTATGATAGGATAAAAACCTCCCCTCCCTTGAATTACTATAACCATAGTGAGAGACCTCTGTGGAGTACTCTCTATCCTGATACAGTCTCCAAAAATTCAGTATGTTCTTAGATCCAGTAGATTTAATTTACTAACAACTATTGAAGTCACATCACAAGGTTCCCACATATAGAATAAAATAATAGAAAATGATTATCTATGAATATCTTTATAAACAAGGAATACTCCAATACTATGTGGTGATGATAGATTTAAGGAGAAACCACTCCAACACAGATATCTCAAAAGGGTACATGATCAAAGTTATATGCATGAAAATATCTATCATTTTTTGAATCAATAGACTCTAGTAAGAGGATTTTGAACCTAGAAACATACTTTATTACTGAAATTATTCCATACTTGATCTCTTGTATCCCTTGGATACAAACTAACCAAAATTCCATTTGATTGAAATCCTCTCTTAAAAGGTTATTTTACTTCATCCATTCAAGAGTATCCTATCATGAATCAGAAAGAATAACATGGTAACCTATCACCTAAGAAGATCATGACATGTCCCAATGGTCTTTTAGTGTCCCCAAGGGTTGGTGGCTTTACCCATGCATCAAATAATATTAATGTTGGAGTAAAGTTTCCAAAAGGACAACACATGAAATAGATACATTCTAGTATGGAAAAAATAAAACTCTATATAGATACTTATACTAAAACTCAAAATTCATTAAGCAACCCAATGTACATAATAAATGAACTATAAATTAGGAAAACAAACAATTTATGTCACAATAGACAAGGTATCCCAAATCCAAAAGATAAACATCGACTACAACCTCAAAGTGGTGTTTTCCCCTCGCTGGAACATAGAATGAGGAAATATAAAAAATACCAAAGGTATGTCTATGGTTTTAGATAAATTATTATTAGGGACTCACCAAATATTCCACAATTGGAAACCACAATGAATTACCGAAATAAATCATTCAAGTTTAGATATAACAGACAAGGTTGATCCATTCCATATTTAAAAAATTCATGCATTACATGTTAATTTATGTAAAATATTTCAAAAAAAAAGGAATAATAAACATTTTATATAAAATAGTTTTTTTAAAATTCCCATGTCATTTGTAAAAAAATGGAACACACACCCACACACCCCCACACACACATTTATATATCAAAAAAATAAAATATGAGAAACATGGTATTCTACCAATAGGTATGACAGTTCCAGGATAAGGGATCCTCACATATTAAAATAGGTCATAATGAAAATATGTGTACATCAAACCCTCGGACACCCATCGAAGAGAAATCATCACCATCACATTGTGGGAGAGACATGCTACATTTGTTTTTTAGAGTTATAAAGTTTCAATAGTGTCTTCATGAAAATAAATCTCTAACTACTTTGACATTCAAATTTTTAGAAACATTCAAAAATTTGAAATTTATTTCAAAACTACTAAAACTAACATCAACCCATTTCCTACTTCAATATTCCAATTTTCATATTAAAATAAATACCATTTTTAATCAATTCATTCATTTTTCATGATAAAAACAATAGGCTATTGTGAATATAATTAAGGCACCATTTCTCAATTTAAAAATTGAAATAAATTTCAAAATCAATTCCACAATATAATTACACAAATTTATTTCCCATGTTTTCATAAAATATCAAAAACACACAACAATCCATATAAATTGGGGTTTCTACATAATTTAATTCCAAATCAAATTAAAATCTACAATTCATATGGAATTTTGTTTGGTAAAATCCATTCAAATGTTATTGAATTTTAATAATGAAAATAAATTTAATTCATGAAATTTAGAGTTAAAAAAATTAGAAAATCATAAATGGAACTACCTACCATAGATCAAATGAATAAGATTTAAATATCCCACAATAGGAAACTCCAACAAAGAATGTTCAAAATGATTATCTAAGAGAGAGACTTATATTCAAGATCTAACATATTGGAGATTATATCATAAAATAACAAGTAGATCTGACATTTCATAAGAACCAATATTTAAAAAAATTGGTAGTTTGAGGGGTGGTGTTCAAAACCATAAGTAAAACTATAGAAGGTCACATAAATCATGTATGTGGTGGAATTTATAAAAATATAAATTGGGTTATTAAGATACATAAATCAATTAATTCATGATACAAATACATAAGTATATGCATCAAACCAGGGGTATCCTAGGAGACCACCCATTAAACAAGGTTTATCGATTTTAACACTAACCATAGTCGGGGCTAGGTTCTCTCTATGTAACACCACGAGTCATTGTGAATATTTTCAAAAACAATAACCCCTTGCAATATTTTTTTTATCACATGGAACATTGAGTTTATATTTAATTACTAAAAATTTAGAGTATAGATTATATTACATGCAACACTATGTTTAGATTTCATTACATTTAACACTGGGTTGAGCATGTGTTGCATGCAACACTATTTGAACCTACATTAGATGAACATCATGTTAAAATGAAACGTCACATACTATTAAAATATTATTATATATTATGATAGTTATCAGCTAGATGTTGGAATATCAGGTATGAACGTGATTAAATAAATTATGGAATTATTTTATTGACACATGTATATGTAATTAATTCAATTTTTTCTAATTAATTGTAAATTAAAATAAAAACTATTTGAAAATAAAGAGAATATTTTTCTAGAAAATAATTTTTATTTGCAAAAACGCATTTATCTAAATAAATTTAATAAATTAATATTTTTAATTATATTAATGAGATATATATTTTATATATTAAATAAAAAACTTTATATTTAACTTTATTGTTTTCTATATAATATATTATAGTAAATAAAATTAAAGATTTTAAAACTGTTTTTTTTTGGATAAAAAATTATCGCATTTTGCGCCCATATTTAAAAATTAAATATTTCTAATTAAATAAAATTTATTTAAAATAATTGATTAATTTTTTCAAATCTATATATCAAAATTATAATTGGGCGAGTTGTTTTTAATTTTCTCAAACAATAAATTTTTCAGTGAAGAGTAAAAAAATAATTGTTGTTGTTTAAAAAAAATACATTTTCGTTTAAATAATTTACCTGATTAATTTTATTTTAATATGATTTAAAAGTAATATTGTTTAAATTATATATCGATTAATTAAATATAGTTCACCAGAATAAATTACATTTTTAATTTGAATATAAAAACTTTTTAAACATTTTAACATTTTATCTTTGGAAAATCACTTTCCAGTTACTCCTATGGAAATACTTTTAAATTACTTTTTTTCTAATTTTATTACTCAAATTAATAAAAAATGGATTCCATTTTAGGATTTAAAAAAATATTATATAATGTGTTCAACTTAATTTTTTTACTATAATAAATAGTAATAAAATGAAAAATTAAATACCATTGTGATGGTAAAAATTGGTTTGTTAGGGGTTAAAATAATAAGATAAGTGCGAACAATACCAAAAAAGATTTCCAAATACCATTTCAAACCATATTTCCTCCTAATATCATATAGGGTCGTTTATTTATAATTTTCATTCCCTTTTATGGGGAAATATTTGGGTAAAACATTTAAAAAAACCAGTGTGCCACTCACCAATCTTATAAAATGCCTCCCCCCCATCTCTCCTTTTCACACACCCAAAACACACTTGTTCAACCACTACCAACCAAAATCACTTCCATTATCCACTAATATAATAAAAAATTATTATTATGGTCATAAATTTATAATATGAATTCTTTTTGTGCAAACTAATAAATTTCGTCCGAAGAAGATGTAACATCCCAAATCAAGAATTTTGTTTTATGTTTTTCTCCACCTCCTTAAATTATTATTAAAAAATTATCATATAATAACCAAATTGAAGTAAATATACTAATGTTATATTATTTTAATGTAATAACCTAAATAAAACTCCTCATCTATTAAATGTGTCATGAAATCATCATTCTTATGTATGACAGTCTACTGCCTCGCGAACCAATGTTAGTCGTCCTCCATAACCACCTCTCATGTATTGATATAATGTTATATTTATTTTTATATATGATATTTACTGTATAATTATCCTTTAATAATCATTATATCACATATTCCAGCAAACAGTACATTCATTGGTAATACGATAATGTCATGCATGTGTATAGTGGAATACCACCTCACTAAGGGATGAGACTCAATCTTCAGATACCCTTTACAAGAAAGGTAATAAATTATTGTTTAATAAACAATATAAATATATATATATATATATATATGGTATAAAAATTCTTCATTATATTAAAATTATTATTTTCCTTTATTTCATTTCATCCTTTGATAAAATGAAAATAGCATTCATGTGTACGTACGACCTATCATCTCCATAAATGGTGTATTACATTTTATATCTCTATCTTTTATAGATTAATATAATTACATATTAAATGAATATATATGGTATTTATATAATGATTAATATTGTGTATATCATGGAACCATGATGAGATTTGTTGATAAAAAATAAAAAATCTAATGGTACATGAAATAGAAGTAGTTATTTACCAAAACCTCACATTACCATGGAATTGTTAATAAAAATGTATTAAAATGACAAAAATAAATAAAATATGGTACTATATATTTATTTATTATTTATATAATATGTAAAATAAAATTATATTTATTATACAGGAGTTTTGAGTGTGTATAATGGAAGTCGAGACGTACGGTTGGGGATTTTCGTCTCACATTTTACATCAATGAGACACAGTCCATATTCAATACCTATTTATTTATTAATTTTATATAACTCACATTAATTTATTTTAAGATGATTAGTATAAAAATTATTTATATTTACATATCAATTTTAAGGTCTCTCTTCTTAGGGGTTTGTGATTCAAATGTTACCAATGTATATAAGGATTTTTGTCTCAATTTTCCTTCTTTTGAACATATGTTTTATTATGAACCTGTGGTATTATATAAGGGGTAGATATATTGAATTGGACATGTTATATCATTTATATGACAATTTTAATGATATTTAGTTATCATATTATATTTTTCATTAATGAGGCCTACGATTAAAACCATATAAATGTTGTAAAAGTTTGATGATACAATCTCATTTTTTCACTGGGATTGACAATGATTACACTTGAAATGATGAAATATTATTATTTATCTCTAAATAAACTCAAAAAAATATCCTACAATTATTTAATCATAATAAATTTTTTCCATTCATTTAACTCTCTTTATGTAGTCAATAATTAATTTTTTTTAAGAATATCTATCATTATTTCTCCCTTCAGTTGAATAACATTTTCTTCTAAAATATGATTTTAAAAAATTAATAACTTCTTTTCCTTTTTAAAATTATTTTTCATGGAAATGTTAACTAAATTTTTTGTATTTTATAATGAATTTACAATAGAATCCTTTTATCATATTCCTAAAAATTCACGTTTGTATTTTAAAAAAATGATAAAGGAATATTTATTTTACCATGCACGATATAAACTAAATATCCAACAATAATTACCATTATTTTCAGTGAATATTAATTTATATTTTCTCATGTATTTTTTCAATGAAATCATTTTTAATAGTTTTCTATCTTTTAAAATTGGATTTTCAAATAGAAAATGATATTTTCGTCAATAAATTGTTTAAATTATTTATAATGATTTATTTATAAGTTTTTAGGTTTATTTTCAAAGAAAATTCCTTTCAAAATGTTTTTTGGAAATAGTTAATTTTAATTAATTAAATTTATTTTGCCAATAAATGTTTTAAATTATATTTTAAATCATATGTGATTAGCATTCAAGGATATTTTCAATAAAAATATTTTTCAAAATGTTTTTTGTTTTAAATTTTTTTCAAAGAATAAAGTATAATTTCATAATGAAATGGATTAAATTATTTTTAAATAATAATTTATATGTTTCAAAATACAATTTCAAAGATATGGTTTTTGAAAATTATTATTTTTTAAAAGTGTTCTTTAAAGAGAAAAGCATATTTTCCTCAGGAAATGTTCCAAGTGATCTTATATAATCATTTTTTGTATAAAATGAGATCCTTTAAATTTATATATTATTACTGGGAATAATAATGAATGATACCGTGCATAGTATTTATATTGATGGTTAGTTTTTATGAAACCCGTTTATTTTTTGTTGTTTATGATATGATTAATTGATGAAATGTTTATGAAACTCATTTACATTACATGGATTATTATGTGATGATATGATGAAGGTTTTATGATATGTTAGCACAAATAATTATGGTTTTCATTATTGTATTAGTGGGGGAAATATATTAATCCAATTAATTGGGTAATTCTTTTTATATAATTAGCTAAAAATGAGAAACAATTTGATGTCCTGGATTCACATTATGAAACGGGTGGGTGTAGATGCACTATGGGAAATCGGTGTGTCAAGATCAAATATGGGAAATAGGTAATATGGACCGATCCACTATATTGGTGGTCTTAGTTGTTAATCTTTAAATAATAAATATTTTTCATATTTGTGATGGTGCCACACTTTTATTACTTTAGCTTATTGTTCATGTTTGATTAATGATCATATCACACTCTTATGGGCCATGTTCTTTAGATGTGATGAAATTTTATCTCATGAATCATGTCTATTATCAATTAATGGTATGGTATAAACATCATATGTTATGTTCATGATCACATAACAATATTACAATATTATTATTTCAATTAAATTATATCTATATCTCAAATTTTAACCCGTATAAAGAATCAGAGCTCGCCCTTTCATATGTTTCCTTCCAATGGTTATAAAGAAAGGTTTATGTGGGGTATGCCTAAGATAAGTATTATGTGAGATTATATTTTTGTATTTTGTTAAATATATTTCATTAAATAGAAATATTTTGTTTCTTGTCTCCAAATACACAAAACTATTACAGCCCTCAAACGATGTTTATGAATTTTATTAAATATTTTTATAAAAATATGTGATATTTATGTATAAAAATATTACATATTTATAGTTGATATAGGATATATTTAGTAAAGATCTGGATATTAGGATTTTAAAAAACCTTAGTAGTATACATAGGGATATTACTATGTATAAGAATAGGTATATATCTAGTTAAATGTCAAAGGATAAGTATAAGGTTAATTATATGTATGGGAAAATATCATAGAATTTTTTTGAAGGATAGGGAAAGGGGTTTCATTGAAATTACATCCCTTTCAGGACACTATATCTAGAGTTTTCTCTCTAATAGAGGTACTTTTGGGTAATAACATGAAAATGGGTTCATTGAGATGGACTGAATCATCAACTGATGCAAGTAAACGGGCCTCGATACATAACTGGTTTGACACTACTGGGGAATATTCATTGAAAATTTAAAAACATAATACAAACCATCATGAAGTATTTAAATAATGATCATTAATTACCTAGGTTATGCCAAATGTGTCATATAATGAAAATAATGTTTCAATATTTAGAAATTTCATAAATTATTTTCCATGATTATGTAATTTTACACTGATATTAGTTTTTCTCATGGTATGATATTTTGTTTTAGTCATTTTGTATATCTAAAAGATCAATGTTAATGTTGAGTGAGAAGAGAAATATAATTATTATCCTACATACATACCCAAAAATAAGGGTTCTGGAATACAAATTCTAGTTTCTATTATCACATAACCTACTAAAACTACGAATCATGTTGAACATATAAATGAACCAATGAGGGGAAAATATTTTTTTGATCACTTTATGGGGAAATTACCACCTTTGTTTTGAGGTTAAGTTGACCCACTAGTTATTGTAAAATTTTTTAGTAATAATGAAATGATATTTTCTTTTATTAAATATGCAATCATTAAAAAAACATTTTTTATTTTATCTATTGAAAGTAAAATTAGATATGTGATGGAATATTGTTAAGAACATGGGGGAACAATAATGAATTTAATCTATGGAATGTGAGGTGTTTAATGGGATATTTCTTAGTAATTACATATCTTATATTCATTAAAAATATTGGAGAATAAATTCATTAATCTTGAGAAAAAAAGATAATGAATCTTTTAGTACCTATTAATCTAATTTTGATATAAATTAATGGTACACTTTTGGTTTAATAATTAATTGTGAAATCAAAATTGATCAATTATCTGGTGGTCTAAAACCAATTTGTTAAAAATCCCTGGATATAATATTAGTTATTATCTGGGAAGAAGTAATTTCATGTTCAATGAAGTTAAAAATGTAAATTCTATATTCCCACCATTCATATGATTTTTATAATAAAAAATTACATCAACTGTCTAGAAAACATGAATAAATCACACGATGGATTGAAATCAAAGACATCTCCATGCCAAAACTTTGGGAAGAAGAATCAAGGGATGGATTGAATTGAATAGGGAAGTACTCTAAATGGAGAAATACAATTAATAAGAAATATAAATGTAGAAATGTGATTAATTTTCTTATTAATGCAATTATGGATAATAGGATGTCAAGATATGTACATCCCACACTTCAATGCTTCACATGGATGGATTTTTAGCATTGTGAAAATTGATTCCAAAATCCATTGGCTAATGTTGATGGTACTTAAAAACAACCCAGATGACCACAGAAAAAGTGAAATGCAATACAATTAAAATGGACGAAGTTAATCCTGATAAATATGGAACACTTATCCTACCTTCCTTAGTTTTGAAATTCATATTTGAATTATTATTAATGAGGTGCATAAAAATCTAATTGTTCACACATTAGTGAAATTTCATGTACCTGTCTCCCTCATCATGGATTCTAAAATAAAATAAATTACATTTTTAATCATATTATTACAAGCATTAACATAAGATTTCAAATAATTTTTTTGTTATTATATAAGAGATAATAAAAGGAATAAGTATTAATTATATTTTATAAGAGTATATGTATCCATGTTAGATTAACTTAAGGCCAATGTATAAATTCATGGGATTTAAATTTTAAGGTTGATCAAAATTTCAAATTAATTTAAACTCCTTTTTGGCATTATGTTACGGGAATTTTTCAAAATTTAGTATATTTTATTAGACATTTATGTCCATAGAATCATATTTATGAGGAATTCCTTTTATATAAATATGATTAATTGTATTGGTAACCTTTATATTTGATCTGATCATTATATTTAATGTAGTTATAGGTAGTTAGAGTTTGGGAAAAATTTTATTAACATAGTTAAAGAAAAAGGATAACCTGCAAGCCAAGTGACAACCTATTTCTTTTGGAAAGTTTGTGGGGATTAATCCACAACTAAAGGGTGAAAATGGTATAATTACAACAACTATTGTACATTAAATATTTTTTATTGTGAAAACAGATATATTTTAGATTATGTGTCTTGATGAATATTATTTCATTAGGTCAAGGATGAGGGGAAAATGTCTATAAGGATTCTATGAGAATCATCTATATCCAAAAGTAAATGGGAATACATCACCGGCTGTTTTGTCACCAGACACTCTATCAAGTATAAAGGTAATAATTATACATGGTTTATAGTTGATCACCTTAAAAGGTTAGAACACATTATCTCTACAATATAATATTTCACTTTGGATAAGCCTTTATGGATATACATTAAGGAATTATTAAGGTTTTATTTGAGTATAACATTATATTGCATCTGATTGGGATCTGATGTTTAACTCAATGTTTTAGAAACGTTTTAAGCATGATCTTGATATGGTGTTGATTTTCAACACTGTGTATCATCCTCACACAAATGGTACTTCTTAGAGGATAATGTTATCCCCAATTGATATGTTATGATCTTGGTCAATGGATTTCAAAGTTCGATATGATAAACACATCCCTCTAGTTCTGTTTTCTCACAAAAAAGTTTTTAAATTAGGTATTCAGGTCATTCCTTATGAATTCCTTTGTAGAATGGCATATAAAAATACAACATATTGAAATGATGTTGAATAAGGAAACCTATTTTGGATCTATATTGGCTAATGACATGACATATAAGGTTATATCCATTTATTAACACATTGACATAAATTTTATAAAGATAATAATCTATGTGATAATGAATTTTAATTTCACAATAATTCCATTCTATAAATTAACCTTTGGAATAAAGAAGGTAAAACTAATCCAAATGTATATCAATAACATTAAAGGTCATGCTTATATCATGATAGTAGCTTACCATTTGGAACATCCATCAAACCTCTCTTATGATCATGATATATTCCATGTAACTCTCAAGAGTAATTTCATACTTGATCCTTCACATGTATTTGAATCAACCATCATAACACTAGAGTGAGACAATTCTTAAAAAGAATAATCATTTCATATTCTAGATCATACAGATTATTTTCTATGAAAGAAGACCACTCTTAAGGTTAATTGTTTTTGGTGAACACCTAAACCTACAAAAGTTATGTGGGAATGAAAGGATTTATGGGATATAATTATCCATTATTTTTGTTGCTATAATGATGAATTTCATGGGAATTATTCACTTTTAGGGTGGTGTTGGCGAGAAAATATTGGACGCAAAGGCAATAAGAAAAAGAAGCCCACGCGTTTCCTCGCAAAGCGCAGATGCAGAGGGACCCCGAGCAACGCGGCCACCGTGAATCCCCAGAGGTGGTAACGCTCTGTGAACATTTTGACATTCGCGAGCCCGCCGCGAAGCAGAGGAGGCAGTAACCCTCTGCGAACCTGGTTGATGTTTGCGACCCACCGCGAAGCAACCGCAGCCCGTTCGCGCTGTGTGAGATCTGCTTCGCGGTGCCCCTTTCTTATAAATAACGTGCTCCACTTGAGCCCTCCGGACTGAAAAGTCAACCTTTCTTCTTCTCAGCTCCCGAATCGCGAAACCCCCTTCGCCCCGGGAATCATGATCTCCACGATGTATTTTTACTTCGTGATATGCCTTCTCCATGTCTCATCTTGAGCCCTTCTTCTGAGAGGGATTCCCTTCACCAAGCCTAAGGGCATTCGCGTAGGAAGGGGATCCCCAAGGGGACCTGGGTAGTCAGGGAGCGTTTATGCCCCTCGAAGCACCCATCATGTACATGTGATCCATATGACAAGGCAGGATCACTGTACTTCAAAAAGCACATTTCTGAGTGGCACCTTGCTTCGTGAGGCACCCCTGCTTCGTGTGGCTGTGCTCCATGAACACACTTCCACTTCGCGAAGCACCTCCCACTCTCCCCTTTTCCCCATGATAAGGCCAAGGCAGTCCACTTAACGAAGCACCTACCTTCGCAAGTGTTTTCCACTATGCAGAGTAACCGAGTCCTACACGGCCCCTACCTGTGGACCCCTATGTTTAGCAATATGTCTTCTCGTGTGGCGCTCTAGGCCTTCACAATGTGATTTCAAAGTCCACTGGACGACTCCACCCATAGTGTTTCTTTTACTAATGCTTCTTCACATAGGCATGCTAATGGTTGTTGCTTCATCGCATAGCCACGCTAACGTGGACCCATCGATGGTTCGCTTTGTGACCCCCCTTAACCACGGACTTGCCAATGCCTTCCCTCCCATAAGGATAATAGGGTAACGGTTATGTGAGTCCTAGGGGTGCAGAGCCAACCCACCTCGTTTGAGCTACATGACGTTAAACTGCCAAGCACATCGTCCTCAACACAGGACGTTAAAGAGTGAGTCGACCCCATTCTTCGAGTGCAGGGTCCTCCCGTCTCGGACATTCTTTACACTTCTCGTCTCAATGGGAATGGAATCTTCCTCAAATGGAATGAGATCCAACCTTTTGGAGTTTCATTTGTCCATGGGGAAATGGCTGCCTCAGAGTGTAAGACCCTAGCCTCTCTTGCGAAAGGTAGCACCCATGCACCTCCGTACTTCCCCACTTCCTCGGATCCAAGGCCAGTGAAGGACGTGATAGGGAATGAGACTCCTCCTTTAATAGGTCTCAAATACCTCTCCCACTGCACTTTTTCACACCCTGGGACTCCATCTTGGAGTAAGTCCTAGCACCATGGGCAACCTAACGTGTAAGCCCCTCTTCGATTCCCACTGAAGCACCCTTCATGACATGATCATTAGGTACCTGCAACCTATTGTTTCTCACTACAATCATGACTCATGTGAGCTTAGAGTAATCACTGACCCTGACCCCCACCTCTAGTGAATTACGGGGACTTTGATCCATGTAAAGGCATGGTACGTAGGAAGCCTCCACTAGGTTCAAGCCCACCACTCGGTGATTTCTTCGAGTCGAGTTCCACCCTCGTCCATCATGACGTTAAACTGTATGCCCCCGTCCAGCATGATGTTAATATGTATACCTGAACTACCTGGACTTTGATCCATGTCAAGGTATGGTACATAAGAAGCCTTCACGAGGTTCAAGCCCACCACCAATGGACCCCTGGGTTCACCTCCACGTCGGTTCGCAGACGAAACCCTATCAGAACTACGTGAACATTGATCTGTGCTAAGGAATAGTACGTAGGAAGCCTCCATGTGGTTCAAGCCCACCACCAGTGGACCCCCGGGTTCACCTCCACATTGGTTCACCGAAGAAACCCTATCTGAACTGCGTGGACTTTGATCCGTGCTAAGGCTTGGTATGTAGAAAGCCTCCATGAGGTTCAATCCCACAACCCGTTGGACACTCCAACATCCTTCATGTCGTTTCACCAACACCTGGTCATCCTAGAGTGTAAGACCCACACCATCTGGACCAAGGTCCTTCTACACGTCGGTTCTCCGACACAACCTCGTCCTGCATGACGTTAAACTGCATCCTGGTCCAGCGGTAAGCCGTTATGGTCCTGCCATCCAATTTTTTTGATGCCCTTTTCTGTCAACTCAACACCCACAACCACTTGGACCCCTATTCCCTTCACGTCGGCCTTCCGGCATCCCATTTGAACTACGTGGTCTTTGATCATTGCTAAGGCATGGTATGTAGGAAGCCTCCACAAGGTTCTAGACCACCAGGACTAAGGTCCGCATTCATGTCGGTCCTCGGACATGCCCCAATCTGAACTATGTGATCTTTGATCCATGCTAAGGCATAGTACGTAGGAATCCTCTACGAGGTTCATGCCCACCAATCATTGGACCAAGGTCCCTCTCCATGTCGGCCTTCCGGCACCCAACCTGAACTACGTGGTCTTTGATCTGTGCTAAGGCATGGTACGTAGGAAGCCTTCATGAGGTTTAATCCCACCACCACCGGGACCCCTAGTCCTCCTTCACGTCGGCCTTCCAACATCCCATTTGAACTACGTGGTCTTTGATCCTTGCTAAGGAATGGAACGTAGGAAGCCTCCACAAGGTTCAACCCCACATGGTCCTCTGATATTCCCCAATCTGAAATACGTGGTCGTTGATCCGTGCTAAGGCTTGGTACGTAGGAAGCCACCCTGAGGTTCAAGCCAACCTGGACCCCTGGTCCCCTCACATCGGTTCACCAACCCCATTCAATGCCAAACTATGCAAACTTTGATTCCCTGCCAAGGGGATATGTAGGAAGTCTCTTCGAGGCTAAAGCCCATCACCGCCATCATCTCCACGATGGCCCCATTTAACTCCCCTTCCACTCTCTGAAATTCTCCATCATCCACCCTGATTCTCACCCGGGCCGCCACATCCTGGTGAAATCATGCCACCCCTTTCCCTTCCACAACATTTGGTAAGTCGCCAACGGGCTGGCTCAGACTCTGGTGTTCCCCTCAAAGGGGGATTCCATGATCTGATCCACTCCAGTAAGTGTTCTGGTCATCCCAACCCGTCTCCTCTGTATGTTAAAATTTCGGCATACTCTGTGGTAAACATGGGAAGCTATGTAAAACCTCAGATACATGCCTATGGCATACAATACCACGCATTCGACGTGGGATTCCTCGAGCTTCCGCACCCTCGAGAAGCCCTATAATAAGGGACCAACAATAGACACGCCAATCCCCCATCGTTCAGACATGTTAATGATGCCTTGACGTGACTACTCTCCCATGTGAAGGTTGATGCCCTGACCAGACCCTTTGGAATGTCCTGAGAGAATTATGGTAATTAACCGGCGTCCATGGAAATATGGCATTGGGAAGAGTTTCACGAACAACATATTAAATCTATGAGGGAGACCCGGATTAGGTGACGAGTTCCAAGGGGGAATCCACATAAGGAAGAACCGACATCCCATCATCCCGTTTCGATTAAGGAGAAGACGTCCCTGAATAAAGAGCAGATGTCGCATGCCTTTGGAAAGCGAGAATGTGGGGAAAAAGTTGCGCGCCCTCCACAGACAGATGCACGTGCCCTGGAGAAAGCGTCAAAAACAGAAATTGTGAACCCGAAATGAATTTATTCTCCCCAATATAGAGATAAGTAGCGCTCGAGACATCAGTATATTGAAGTGTTACCATATTCATGTATCCATCACTAGGCCCCTCTAAGAAAATAGAAGGCCTCATGTGAAACTCACCAGAAGTTGGGGTAGTAGAACATAGGGTATTCCGTTCTGCAACGTGTTGGCATGGATTCCTATCACCAACCACGGAAGATGGAATGACACTGGGGCACTGGTTGTCGGTCTGTTTTCATCGTAGTTTTGATGAGTTAACCTCCCCGCTTCTCAAGAATCAGGTTTTTGCTATTGGAACACGATCGCCGCCCACCCGCCTACACAGGGGTAGGGGAAATAGCAGCACAACTTCTCCACGTGGCTCCACTGTCACCACCACGACATATACATCAATGAATACGGGATGGCCACATCCCCATTCCCCATCAGATATTATCCAACGCAGTGTGATCAATGACCTTGTACGTAGGTACGAGGAGGAAGGGGTCATCCCAACTCTGGATATGGCCCGCCTAGAACTGGAGGAATCTAGCCCCCATAGTCAACGCCGCCCTCGAGGGCCATGCCGGGAGCCCCTACTCCCCACTCGATTGTTCAATAGTTTTGGGAGCCTATCCCCAGAATGCATCGGTGACTCCCTACCTTATGATGATGAGGTGGGAAATTTCCGGATCAGCCAGGTTAGGGCCCCTGTCCAAAGACTCCAGGCATGGGCCCCCACCCGGCCGTGTCAGCGCCGCCGTCCGGCTTTTCCAGAGAAGCAAGGAGGCTATGCCCCTGCACCACCTGCACCGGCTCGTCTGACCCAACGCTAGCGTCGGGCCCAAGCTGAGGATGCCCATCAAGGGGCTTTACGTCAAAAACTATTGTGGCTTGATCCCCCAGCGACGTGAACTGCGAAGCCCCTGCACGTACTGAGTAGGGTCACTCCTACATCCGACCAGGATAGAGGCCCCAACCTCACCATGGGCAGGCTGGGTAGACTCCTTAGGTCACAGGCCTAAGTGGTGATCGCCGTGAACCAATTCGTGGTGATGTAGCCCCATACAGAGGCCCTCCCCATACCACCACTCCACAGAGAGTTGGCCTTCCCCGATCCGAAGCTCGTCATGGAGGTATGCCTCATACTACCCCCATACCGGATGAAGACCTGCCCCGCGGTAGTGATACTCAGCGCGGAAGCTTATCTCGTGCTCACCACACTGGGTAGGGAGTTCCTCCTCCTTCCCCTGACCGTCGATGTGAATTAATTTCCAATCTGGTTCCTCTCCAATGTGGGGATCCTCCCTAAGTTCTCTCTGAAACTGGAAAAGGTCCTCCTCGCCCCGGCAACCCGAGGGTTGAAGGTCAGCCTCGCTCCACCCGCGTCAAGCATGGAGGTCCTCCCCATGCTCCTGCCAGTTCCAATGGAGGTTCTGTCCACACGTGTGCTGTCCATGGCGGTCATCCCCATGTAACCTTCTACATCTTCCCCAGTGCCCCTCGCACCCCGACCATCTCAAGCAGAAGTCCTCTCTGCCCCGACACTAGTGCGGCCCCGAGACTACATGTCGAGAATCAGCCTTGTCCCGAAGTTCCATCCAGGGGCAGGAGAGTGGGTCATCGCCGCCACAAGAATAATCCTGGGAACGCCCGAGTGGAGATCAGACTAGCTCGCTTCTCAGATTCTGAAGCGGAATGCGACTCAGCGATGGAACCTTCTCCCCACTCCTCCATGTCAAGGATCGGGGCAGGAACAAGGCGTGTCAGCCTCATTCTCCCAGAATGAGAAGTCCACCGGATTCCCACCTCTCTTCGCAGGTATATCCAGGAGGAGGAAATTGTGGGAATCTTGTAGGTTTCGACCATGCAATCACCACTGTCGTCACCAGAAGCGCCCTCTAAATCTACCCAAGATCACAAAGAGCTATTTTTGGGACCAACGGTGGTAGAGAAATGGCGTGACCCATTGTCGGTGATCGCAATCCCTAAACCAGAAGCTGTGACAATCAGCCCGTCGTATCACGACATTGTGGTTAGGTCACCTCACTCTTGGGAGGATGGCTCGGAGTTCGGTGGTCATTTGGCTCGTTCACCGTACTCTCCGCTGCCTAGCTTACTGTCCCAGCGGTCTGCCTCAGTACCTCTACCAGTTCCTTAGCCACCTCTGGTTTATGAGTGGGGAAATATGGGGCCAAACCCTGAATCTGAGCCCAGAATCTTCTGGAACATTCTTGCGGCAAACCACATCTCGGAGAAGTTCTGGCTGACGGCAGCGCCGAACATTTTTGCGCCGGAGTCCCTTACCCCAGAGGAAGTAGGGGGGTTCCGCCAAACCCTATGGGAGAAGCACTTCCGCATTCATTATGAGAGGTTAGTGTACCCAAGGAGTCAGGAGCACTTTGAGGAAATCAGCGATCAATGTCGTCTTATGGATTTGGCCGCACTCCTTATGGACTAGTGCCCTGAGTCACCAGGTCAGCACAGTGCCCTCCATCACAAATGTGTTCAGAGTTTCAAGGTACTCCGTAGACTCATTAGGGAAGCTACCCCCACATGAAAGTCTGTGGCTGGGGACAGTATTTCGTCCTCCTCTTCAGTCCCATCCGATGGAATCCTGATTCGTTATGCGATATTTAGGACATGCCCCCAAGAGGGGTCACGGTCCACATGGATGAAGTAGTGGACAAGAAGGACGATCTTGAATTTCTCGACGGAGAATTACCCCCTAAGGGCGTACCACCACTGCTAGACCCATCAGGGCAGATTACCCGTCAGCAGAGGAACCTTTTAGGACTCCACGTACCCACCGAGTCGCTGGTACTTAGTCGGATGGCCGGTAAGGGTAAGGAGAACATCGGAACTGTCAATCACACTGACCTGTCCTCCTCAGTGTAGAAGACAGAAGAAGACCCCGAGAAGGCTGCGTTTCACCAATAGCTCACTGAGCAGAAGAGGCTGGTCGATGAACTCTTGGTCGAGCACGCTTTCGAGAGGTGACCCGACTATGGTGATCCTATGTCGGGGCAGCAGGGGCGGGAACAATTTCCCCCTGGGAAGATGCCTCCGGGTAACCCTGATCATGCTACTCCCTCAGACAGGGCATAATCCGGAAATCACGACAAGAGGGTGCGATAAATCTTGGCAAATCCTCCTGAACGGCGAGGCAATCCGAGGAATCCAGCCTGGGTTCCCCCAGCCATCCCACAGGCTGTTCCGCCAGTCGCTCCACGAGCCGCCGAAGCCAGCTTCCATGATGAAGAGCCTGGCAACACACTAATGGATATGGATCCCTGTCAAGAAAAGGTCCCCCACCCGGATGATCTTATAGTGGTACTCATCGCCTGTCTCAAGGCGTTGGAAACGCGGAAGGTGGAAGTCCCACCAGATGGCAACCCGTATCCGCGTGGGTGGATGATATGCATGCACCTCTGGGCCTTGGGAACCCCACTTTCTCAGCCATTAATAGGACATGGGACCCGCCGTAGCACTTGGCCCACTTTTCTTCCAAGTGTGGATCTATTTTGGGGACCCGACGCAGCAAGAGGCCGCCAAACTCTGGTGTTTTGTGTAGAAATTAGAGGGACCTGCATTCGTCTGGTACAGTCAGATCTCCATTGGATCGGTGACCAGATGGGAGGATCTCTACTGGCAGTTCCTATTCCTGTTCAGCTCCACCACGCGAAAGACCAGCATCGCAGACCTCTTCAAGTGCAAACAAAGGCCTGATGAGTGAGTTGCGGACTTCATCGCCCGGTGGAAGGGGCTTACATACTCCCTCGACATGCCAATGACTCAGGAGAAATTAATGACGATATGTTTGGGGAATTTTAAAATAGAGCTGGTTCCTTCCCTAATCACCCAGAACTATCCTGGGGAGTTTCGAGACTTCTCAGATAAGGCTCAAAACCTCGAGGAAGCTCTGCAACAGGCTAGTCAGGCGCGTCTGCTGCCCCCTGTGATCCCAGAAAAAGAGGGAAAGATCTGAGCCCACTATAGTGGCCCATGTAGAAGCGCCAAAGAACATAGAGTTACTACCATTAGTGCCGCCTCCACAACCTCGCAGAGGCCCTCCGCCTCAGGTACAACGTCCTGCCCAGCAGCGACCGCCTCAGACCGACAGGTTCCCCCGTGCAACATGCCACCACCTCCTAGGAGGTATAATCAGGCTCTGCCCCCTCACTAGGCCCCTCAGGCCCCTCGTCATGGCCAGGATCCCAGGGCCCCCTTTCTTGAAAGAAGGCACCATAATTACACGTTCAACGAGAATCAGTTCCCTGGTTACTTCCGAAGTTCCCCAGAGCTGGGGATCGTGTGCTTACCCGAGTGCAAAAGGTCAGTAGAGGAGAATCTCACTGATCGTCCCAACTACTACCCCTATCATCAGATCCTAGGGAACACCCTCAAGCATTTCTTTTTGGTTAAAGACTAGCTCCAACGCCAGGTCAACAAGAACATATTCAGGTTGGGCCCGGCCCCAACACGGGTAGCGGGCATCTTTGTCAGATCAGAAAGTGGTATTGATGACGAAGGCGAGAGGCAACAGGTTCAAAACCGTGGGTCCCAGAAGTATGATGACTGGATGGATCGTAAAACAGTCACTCGTTCCCATGGTATCATTTGAGAACGCCTGAATGAGCTGGAGCCTTCAGAGGAAGCATCCAGTACCTATGCGTCATCATCTCAGCCGGCCTCTTCTCAAATGAGTAAGCAGTAGTGACATAAAAAGAAGAATCGTTCTCCCCCACTGTCATCATCATCCCACAATCTTGGAGACTTTATGCCCCCTGAAATGGGGATTCCTCCCAGAATCTTCTTAGTGGTGGATGACTCGTCAAGCGACAGCCATGGGTACACTTCGGTTAATACCATGAAGCTAGTAAATCCCTACTTAACTCCCGACGAGGGGGAACGGTGGGAGAGCCTCCCAACATCCCCAGTCGACATCAACGTAGGCAGAACTATGACCACATGGGTCTTCAAAGTACATCAGCGGGTACTTTCAGCTAGTCCATGCACGCTACTAAAACCATACAGCATGCCCAGCGCAGATCTCAGCACGCACAACCTCATCCGTTGCCCTCGGATCTACCTCCGCCGCCGTTTGTTCTACTAGATCTGGAAGAGTTGTCTCGTCTGCACCGCAGCCAGCCTTGCCCTACTACAGTCCAATCTCAGTTGTCCAGTCTTCATCTAACAGATGCCCTTCAGGCCTTGACTAGCAGACAGTGGGATGTACCCAGTACCAACCAACCGCCGGTCCAGCTAGCAGGGCCCGCCGTGCCTCCAATTGTAGAGAGACCTCTTGTAAGAATAAGATCACATATGGCTAGTATGTATGAAGTTTTGAAGCTCCTTTCCATCATTCCATCAAGGCTTTCTATCGTTGAGGCTATTTTCCTATCATCTGAGATGCGTGAGGCACTTTCTGAGGCCCTATGGAGCCCCCTCCAGTTTGAGACAGAGGTAGCAGCTGCATAAGCCTTCCAATCTGAGGTAATTGAGAATGCCGAATTCCAGGAAGCTATCTCGTTCTCCGGTGAAGACGAAGACCCTCCCATACAGGGGAACATTCACCCACTGTAAATCAATGGTCAGTTCAATGACATGGAAGTCCACTACTGCCTCGTTGACATGGGTTCTGGGATCAACCTAATCTAGACCCGGACACTGGAGAAGCTGGGATTGATTGAGGATGATCTAACTCCCTCCGACCTCAGAATCCAAGGATATGATAGGACCAAACAGACTCCAGTCGGCAAGATCCATTTGAAGACCCAGTTCGGTGGTTTTATTTCCAGCACCGAATTCATGGTTGTCTCCTTAGACACCGCATACAATGCATTGATGGGTAGGCCATGGCTCCACCTGCATGTAGCGGTACCCTCGTCATATCACCAATGCCTCAAATACTCCCTCAACGGTCGAGTATGCGTTCTCCAAGGAGATGCATCTCTTTTTGCCTCTTGTGAAGCCCGTTATCTGGATGTTGATTATTACATAAGCACGGATGAGAAAATCCTACCAGGTGAAGTTGAACCCTCTCTGGCCACAATTCATCCCTGGGAAGGTCTGGATGACGCGTACATCTTCCCGATCCATTAGTTGGTGGCCAAGACCCCCGACATGGGGCCGTGTTTTGTTGTTTCAGGTACAAGAGGAAGGCATGTTCCCATGTCCAAGCGACAGAAAAAAATTACCTTGTACTCCTACACAAACCAGGCTCATGTGATCCCGGAACCTCCTACCCCTATGCGGTACCGAGATGTCAGGCTCATGGAAATGGCAGTATGTCATACGTGTCTCTTTCATCGGCCTGGAATCAACTGTCTCAAGCCGACACACCACCACTGCTTTTATGTCATCATGTGTGGCCCCTTGGGCCGAAGGTCGGATGAAATTTGATCAACCACTTTCATCGCCATGGTCTCAGTAGCGCATGAGTCTCCTGACGTGATGACCACTACCGATCAGGCCGGCACCAGCCTCCCATCAGATCCTGGTGGTTTGGAAGAAACTCCCTTCGTGGAAGATCCCTCCACAAGTGGAGAAGAAGATCTATAGGATGCTCCCACTTCCTTTGATGAAGGAATTGCTACAATGGTCGATGAACTGGTACAGGTGAACCTCGGTAGCAAGGCAGATATGAGACCCACCTTGATCAGTGCCTCCATGTCCCTCGAGGAGCAACAACAGTATGTGGAATTTCTCAAGCAGCACTGTGACGTGTTTTCCTAGAGTTACGGTAAGATGCCAAGACTAGATCCTCAGGTAGCCATCCACCACCTTGGTCTCCGAACAAACCATCGTGGATTCAAGATGCCTCCCTGAAAGATGCACCCTTATCACAGTGCCATGGTTGAGGCCGATGTTGACAATATTATCAGATCCAACATCATCAAAGAGGTCCAGTACCCCAAGTGGCTAGCCAACATTGTGCCAGTCAGGAAGAAGAACTGACAGATTAGAGTCTGCATCAACTTCGGTGATCTCAACTTCCACTGTCCAAAAGAACAATTTTCCCCACCCACTGACAGAGTTGTTGATTGATGCCACGGCCGGGTTCCATGCCCTCTCTTTCATGGATGGGAATTCCGGGTATAACCAGATCCGGATGGCCTCCGAATATGAAGAGTCCACTGCCTTCAGGGCTCCCTAAGGTACTTTCTGTTACAAGGTCATGTCGTTTGGCCTAAAAAATGCAGGTTCCACTTATCAGTGGGCCATGCACCACATATTCAAGACGATTCTCGGGACATTGGTGGAGTGCTACGTTGATGACCTGGTGGTCAAATATCGTCAGTGCTAGGATCATCTCAAGGACCTTGATAAAGTGTTTGACTTCCTCCGTTCCCGCCACCTGAAGATGAACACACTGAAGTGTGACTTCAGGGTCACCTCCGGGAAAATTTTATTGGCTTCATTTTCAGGTAACGAGGCATTGATATTGACCTAGAGAAGATCAAATCCATCAGCCAGATGCCTCCCCCAGCAATATTCGGGAGCTCCTAGGTCTCCACGGACACTTAACCTATATATGTCGATTCATCACGAATTTGGCTGGCAAGTGTAAGAACTATTCCCAGCTTAGGAAGAAAGGCTTCACCTATGAGTGGTATGAAGAATGTCAGACCACCTTTGAGGAAATTAAGCAGTATCTGATCCAAACTCTGGTCTTGATGCCACCTGTCCACGAAAAGCTGCCGGTCCTTTACGTGACTCCCCTGGAACAGTCCCTTGGCGTAATTTTCACCCAGAAGAACAATGAGGGTACAGAGAACAACCTATACTACCTCAGTCGCATGCTCCTCGATACGGAGACCAGGTACTCCCCCATCGAGAAGAGCTGCCTTGCACTAATATTCTCCATCCATAAATTGCATCATTTCCTGCAGCACCATGAGGTACAGTTGGTCTCTCGGGTAGACCCACTGAAGTAAATTCTGAACTGCCCCATGTGGACTGGTCGACTGGATCAGTGGGCGGTAATACTCCAGAAGTTTGACATCAGGTTTGTGCCTCAGAAGGCTATTAATGGATAGGGATTGGAAGACTTCCTAGATGCAAATACAACCTTCACAGATCAATCCCTAGGCCTAGATTTTCCTGATGAGGTAATCCTCTTAGTCGATAATGCCATCTCATGCTAGAAAATGCACTTTGACGGTGCCTCCCGGAGCCCCACCGGTAGGAGGCTCAACGATCCTAAGCTCAACAGAGTGAGTCTGGGTGTTGTCATCATCACCCCAGCACACATCGTCCTGCCTTACTCATTCATGTTGTCAGAAGGCTGCACCAACAATGAGGCATAGTATCAGTCCCTCATCACCGGCCTTGAGCTAACCCTCGAGATCAATGTGGCCCATTTTCATGTAAAATGGGATTCTGAACTGGTCATTAGGAAGTTCAATGGAGATTATGTCGTCAGTAAGCCAGAGCATGTGAAATTATTGTAGTGCAACCTCCATCTAATAGCCCATTTTCCTTCTTTATCAGAGGTTACCCATGTCCCTCAGTCACAGAACAGTCGAGAAGATGCTTTGGCTGGCATAGCTGCGTCACTCGCAGAACCCGAGAAGGATTATTTGATCATACATGTGGCACACCAGAGGGTCATTGCCCATGTATCCCCGAAGGATGATGACAGCCCACAGGTAAGCCATCTTCCCGTTAGATCCTCCATTCCAGGAGCCTCAGGTTCATCAGATGTAGTGGTCTAGGACACTCCCGACTGGAGGGCACCCTTTGTCGAGTATCTCCAAAATAGTCGCATCCCCGATGATCGGCCCGAGGAGGAGCGAATCTGATGCCGCGCATTGAATTTTATCCTTCATATTGGTCCCAGTCTTGAGCAGATCCTCTATAAGAAGAGCTTTGATGGTGTTCTCCTCTGTTTCATTCCAGGAGTTGAGATTTCTCAGGTTATGCAAGAGGTTCACGCCGGTTCCTGTGGTGCATACCAAGCTGGGACAAAGTTGTCCCATCAGATCCAGAGAGTGGGGTACTTCTGGCCCTCTATGATCCATGATTGTATTGAGTTTTCCAAGAGATTCCAAGTGGGCTAAGTTCATGCTATCTTCCTACATCAGCCACCAGAGCCTCTCCTCTCTGCCAAGTACTCTTGGCCATTTGCTGTGTGGGGAAAATATGTCATGGGGAGATACCCACCAGTGACAGCTCGCCAGTGCAGGTTCATCCTGACTGCAATAGATTTCTTCTCCAAGTGGAAATAGGTAGTTCAACTCAAATTGGTTAAGGCCTATTCCATCGTTTACTTCGTGAGCTCCAATATCATCCATCGGTTTGGAGTCCCTCGCACTTTCCTCACCGATAATGGAACCAACTTCCGAGCAGCTGAGCTGAAGAAATTTTACGCCAAGTACAATATTCGTTCGACCCATACCTCTCGCTATCATGCATATGGAAATGGACAGATCGTTCTATTCAACAAAACACTCTCTAACATTCTGCAGAAGATGGTTGGTAAGAACAAGAAAAGTTGGCCGGACAAGCTCCCCAACGCCCTCTGAGCCTATAGGATGACGACTCGCAATTCCACCTAGGTGACTCCATATTCCCTGGTGTATGGGGCTGAGTCCGTCCTGCCCATCGAGATCCATCTCCCGTCATTACACACTGTGGTTTATGACTAGCAGGTGCCGGATAAGGTGTCCGAAATCCGTCTAGCCGAATTGGAGGCACTGGACGAGAACATGCTACGTGCCCTACAAAATCTGGAAAGGCATCATAATACGATAGTCAGAGCCTTCAACAAGAAGGTTCGACTTCGCTCTTTTCTGCAAGGTGACCTGGTGTTGGCCCTCCAAGCGACAATGATCCCCGGCAGGAAACCACCCAAGCTGGAGCCCAAATGGGAAGGACCCTAAGTCATTCATAAGGTTTAACCCAATAAAGCATAATCCTTGTTGACAATGGATGGTGAGTTTATAACTCCTCCCACCAACCACATGTTTCTCAAGAAATACTTTTCTTGAGCCCCTTGGTCCTGCATGACCTTAAACTGCATGGTCCTGCATGACCTTAAACTGTATGGTCTCGCATGACCCTAAACTGCGCATTACGGTCCCGCATGACCCTAAACTACACACACATCCTGCACGACATTAAACTACACACTGGTTAGGCCTCCCTGATTGAGGCCTAGCCTCAGGCCTCCGACCCAGGCTCCCCCTTATGTGATTGTACGATGTGGCGTGGGATTACGTCCTCATTCACGTCACGTTACTCGCCATGTTGTACACCTCCCGTATCCAGGGAATCCTATTTCCCCCTCTTTGTCCTCACTGCAAGACGTTAATTTGCAAGTTAGTCAGGACTTCCTGACCGAGGCCCCCCGGACTTCCGCAACTCAAACACTCTTGTGGGATGGTACGGTGTGGTGTGGGACTATGTCCTCATTCACGGAAGGTTACGAACTGTACCGTACGTATCCCCTAACGAGAGGTGTTCCCTATCCTGCATTACGTTAAACTGTTTTTTATCCTTCATGATGTTAAACTATGCTTCTAAAACTACGTATTTCTTGATTCCCATTCTAATGGGATACGTAGGAATGCTCAGATGTCTCATCTTGAGCCCAGTCTTGAGCTTTTCCCTTTGACGGTCCCCCCTGGGTATAGTTTCTTAAGAGGGTCCTCGTATGGTGTGGAATAGGCTTCCTTAGCCCCACTCATACAAGGATTATAATGGTCTCACCATGTGACCACTCCCATTCTTCTATTCTCCCACGTCTTTACTGCACGACGTTAAACTGCATGGCCTTCTAGAACTACGTGTGACTTGATTCGCATCCTCATGGGATACGTAGGAACACTCGGAGATTTCTTCCATTGGCCCATCCCAAAATCCAAAATCTTTCCCTCGGGTCAAGACATATGGAAGGGATCACACTTTTTCCCCAATTTACATCGATTAAGCCTCGACTCAGCTGTACACCCCCCTCCCTGGAGATGTTTTCCTCTTTCATAGATGGTTATAACTATGATTCACCCACTCCTTGACTGGGATTACATCACTTTCCTTACTCAGAGGGACCCCCAAGAATGGCCTGGATACTACGCCTAAGGGATCTCCTACCGATACGGGCCAACGAACCCCGAGGGTTTTAGAGCAACAAGACGATACAAGTCCCGGGTTTTGAATTCGGTCAGCGATCGATGCTCATTTGTTGCTCCCATATCAGGTCACCTTAGGGATGCTGTGTTTTGAACATGGTCAATAGTGTCCTGGATCTTCGGGTCCACCCCAAGATGTCCCAAACATCGAGTGCAGTGATTCATTCTTCCCCTTACCGAAGCGACAATCTCCTCTCTGGGTGGTGCCAACAGTCAGGCCCACAACCCCGATTCTCTTATAAGGGACGTGCATAGTTGTATAGGATTATGTCATCATTCACGTCGGGTTACATTACATGCCATACACATCCCCGAATGAGATAAAGTTATCTCTCCCCCCATCCTCATTGCAAGATGTTAAACTACAAACTGGTCAATCCATCATTACTGAGGGCCAGCCTCAAGCCTCTTGGCGTTTCTGGGCCCATGACCCCCGTCCTAATTGCATGACGTTAAACTACAAACTGGCCAGGCCTTCCTGACCGAGGCTCAGCCTCAGGCTCCTTAGCCTTCTTGGGCCCCTTCGCCCGACTTCTTACCCGGAGTGTACGATGTGGTGTGGGACTATGTTATCATTCACGTCGGGCTACTCACCATGATTCACACCACCTCTGTCTAGGGAGTCCTACTCCCCTCCTCGTCCTTACTAGAATATGTTAAACTGCAAGCCGGTTAGGCCTTCTTGACCAATTCACCGAGGCCCAGCCTCAGGCCCCTTGGCCTTCTCGGTCCCCTAAGCCCTAGTTTAGACCCGGAGTGTATGGTGTGTTGTAGGATTACGTACTCATTCACGTCGGATTGTTCTCTGTACCATACACTTCCCTGGCATGGGGGTATCTTACCCCCCTCCTCGTTCTGCATGACATTAAACTGCATCTTGTGAGCTATGTGTGGCTTGATTCCCATCCATATGGGATACGTAGGATCACCTGAATGTCTAGGATTCTGGTCCAGCCCCATCTCTCAGGAATCTCCATCCCACCTTGGCCCCTTGGCCTACCCTTCCTCCACGAGGGGAGTATATAGCGTGTTATGTGATTATGTCCTCATTCACATTGATCTTGTAATGACTACTCCATGTACCTCTCCCTCCCGATCTTTTTCGTCGACCCTTTTCGGCGGTTCGCCAATGTGCCTAAGGGTACTCTGGTTTATTACCTGGAATGTCAGACTTTACTCGGACACGTCCGCACCCTCAATTCATGATTTTTGTATCCCTTCATCAGAGATTCCATCATATTTCACACCCGGAGGGACCCACAAGAATTTCCTGGATACTACGCCTAAGGGCTCTCCTACCGATACGGGCCAACGCCCCCAAGGGTTTTGGCCAACAAATCGATAAAATCCCGGGTTGCGAATATAGTCAGTGGTGGAAGCTCATTTGTTGTTCCCACTGCAGGCTAGTGCGATCTAGATATTATTATTCCGCCATGGTCAACAGTTATCCTCCATCGCCACGCCAACCCTCATTAAGGCCAACGTGTCAGGTACACGATTCACACCCTTCTTCACTTCATCATGTCCAAGCAGAGTTTCGAAACTCTCGATACTATTCCTCAGTGTGAATCTGCATGTTAGGGGAACAAAGCCATGTTAAATGTGTCCATAGGGGCTCTTCACCGACTTCCCTTAGTTGGACGTCCAAAGTATTGCGATAAGGATCTCCCCCCCGCCCCCTTGTTTCCCACACGGAGTTTAGCTCACGTGGGCTTAGGGATTGGGTTGGGGTCTGCGCTTACTCAGAATGTTATCATCCACCCAAGGTCCTAGCTCTATGAACATAAACTAAGATATTCTCAGAAATACATCTGGCTTGATTCCCATCCTAATGGGATACGTAGGAATGCCCAAACCTCGTTTCTTTGGGCCCAGCTTGAATTCAGCTAATTTGCCTCTTCGGTCCTACCTTCGGGGCCCTGACTACGGGACTGCGTAGCGTGGTGCGGGATCACATCCTCATTCGCGTGAGGTTTGCAATAGCTGCACCATGCGCACCCCACTCAAAGAATTATCCCCATTTCATGTCCCGCATAACATTAAAAGGCTCCTTCCAGAACTATGTGTGGCTTGATTCCCATCCTTATGAGATGTGTTGGACCCCCCCGAGTTTCTAGACATCGGGTCCAGCCCCACCTCTTAGAGATTCCCCATTTTCCTGGGAATCCTCCATCTCATGGTGACCCTCAAGTTGAGTCCCTCAACCCCTTGCAGTGGTTCACCTATGTGTTAAAAGTACTCCAGTTTATTACATAGAGTGTTAGATTCAACTTGTTCATGTTCCTTCCACTTGTCAAGCTTCATGATTCCCTTCATTCGGGATTTCATCACCTTTCACACCTGGAGGGACCCCCAAGAAAGGCCTGGATACAACGCCTAAGAGAACTCCTACCGATACGGGCCAACGCCCCTGAGGGTTTCAGACAACAAATTGATAAAATCCAGCGTTGCGAATATGGTCAGCGGTCGATGCTCGTTTGATGTTCCCATTTCAGGATAATGCGATATAGATGATGCTTTTCCACCATGGTCATTAGTAATCCTATGTCATCACGCCAGCCCATTCTATCCTCGAATGTTGGTTACATGATTCACATTATGTTCCACCCCCATCATGTCCAGGTGGAACCTAGGCACTTTTGGCACTATCCCTTAGTGCACCTTTGCATGTAAGAGGGATGAAGTTACAATACGGCGTCCTTCGGGGCACCCAAAGTCCGAGATCTAAGACCATAAACTAAGATCTTCTCAGAACTATGTGTGGCTTGACTCCCATCCTAATGGGATACATAGGACCACCCAGACGCCTCATATTTGGGTCCAGCCCATTTGGGGAGCTAGTCTCTCCCCCCTGTTTCACCTCTTACCTCAATATAGGCCCCTCGGCCTGAGGTCTCTCTCTCGGAGTGGCGTACAGTATGATGTGGGATAATGTCCCTATTCATGTCAGTTGTGTTTCATGACACCGTGAACATTCCCTGCCTAGAATCGCCTCTTCTACTTCTGCGCTGCATGAAGATAAAATGCATTCTTTGTCGCATCACATGACCCTAAACTGTGACATTATCGTCCTGGCCGCACGATGAAAAATGACACTGCATTGTGATGAAATCATCATAGAGGACATCAAGTTGGGTATTGGTTATGTGCCATACCATTCGTCAACGCCTATTATATCTTTATTCTTATGGCAACACCAGGACTTGCTGCCCTAGGTATGTCGCTTCAAAAAATAAGCCCCACTCACCTTAAAGGAAAAACAAGATCTATCAAATACCACTTCTCTTGGTGCGAGGTCTAGACCCCCGCGCCCCATTCAACCTTCGCACTGGTACCTTACCGTACCGTTCCACCTTCTAGAACTACGTATGGCTTGATTCTCATCCTTATGAGATACATAGGAGCACCCGAGTACTCCCCGCGAGCCCAGCCTAATTTTCGTGTTCGGTCCCATGACTCGAGCACTTCCCCCAGGGAACGCACAGTGAGTTTAGTTCATATCCTCATTCACGTCGGATTTTGTAACCACCATACCATGTGTCCCCTGCTCTCCTTACCCATCCTGAGTCCGAGTTCTAAGACCATAAACTACGACCCTTTCAAGAACTACATGCTGCTTGATCCCCATCCCCATGAGGTACGTTGGAGTGCCTTTTCACTTTTCATAGGACCAGATCAACTCCTATTTTCA
The DNA here is from genome assembly GCA_963277665.1 of Viscum album. NCBI lineage: Eukaryota > Viridiplantae > Streptophyta > Magnoliopsida > Santalales > Viscaceae > Viscum > Viscum album. Next base: position 1,514,198,338 of record OY728120.1, read on the forward strand.
GTCCCTTGATCTAAAACCTCTCTCAAGGGGGTAATGCAGAGTGGTGTGGGATTATGTCCTCATTCACGTCGGGTCGTTCACCGTACCATATGCACCCCCGGTTCCCACCCATGTCAGGGTTCTCCTAATTACCCGCTACGTACCTCCTGTATCTCCTTACCCATTCATGGTCCGAATTCTATGACCCTAAACTAAGATCTCTCTATGGGAAGGGAATCAACTCCCATGTTTGATACTCTCATTAACGTATCCGTATTCATTTTGAAAATGAGCCCGAAGTGCGGAACTTACATGGGGACATCCCCTCGTTCCATGTCCATGCTTCATGTGCTCGCTATTTGGATCCTCATCCACTTCCATGTCTGATGGGACCCCCAAATGACCTTGTCCCATGCCGCATTGGCTCACCTACCGTCCTAGGACAACGCCTCGAAAGACTCTTGACAAAATTTGTGACATGGTCCCGTGTTTCGAACATGGTCAATGGTCGACCCTCATTTGTCTGTCCCCATTCTATGCTAAATGCGATTTGGATGTTGTGTTTCCTCCACGGTCATCAGTTATCCTCCATCGTCATGCTTCCGTCATTGTGATCCAAATTCCGAGTGCCATGATTCACACATTTCCACTTTCTCATGTTCATGTGTAATTATGACATACACGGCTCTATCTCTTCGCACGTCTAGGTGCGCCACATGGACGTGTTAGCAGCATTGGGTTGGTATTCACCGAATGTCCCTACCCCCTAACATTCCCATCCTTGTGTTAGGAATGTTCTCCATTTCTTCTTGTTTCCCACATCGAGTATGACTCACATGGGATTAGTAGTTTTGGTGGGATATGTACCGGTGCAACTAGGCTCCTTATCTTCCTACATGACGTTAAACTGTGCATCTGAAACTACGTACGGCTGGATTCTCATCCTTATGGGATATGTAGAGACACCCCGGAATTTTGCCTAGGGTCTAGCCCCCAGGAGTTATGAAACCTATTCTTCCCCTTTCCGACCCCCTGGTCGGACCCCTCGTAGGGGATCATACAACTATAAATATGCCCTGAACAAGTTCAGGATACCCCAGAATAATATTGGGAAGTGATAGACCCCCTCTCCAGAAAGGACATGTCTAAAAGAAGGAACGATCCATGATCAACACAATGCACCCATCTAGCGTACTCCCACCACGGTGGTGTAATTTCATGATTGTTGGATTCTGTTCAAACAAACCATCACTCCACTTCCCATGATTTGCGTTCCCCTTATTCAGACTCTCATCCCCTATCATGTCTGAGGAACCCCCTAACAGTATGGATGCCTGACCCATGGTCCGCCTGCTATCCTGGGCCAACGTTCCGAATGACTGGTCATGTTTCGGAGGACCCCCTAACAGTACGGATGCCTGAACTATGGTCCGCCTATAGTCTTGGGCCAATTTCCTGAAGGATTGATCGACAAAATTTGTGACATGGTCCCGTGTTTCGAACATGGTCAAAGGTCAACCCTCATTTGTTGTCCCCATCTCAGGCTAACGACGTAAGGATACCGTTTCTCCGCCATAGTTAGTGGTTTTCCTTTCTTGTCATGCCACCCCTCAGAGTGTTCTGAATCATGGGTATCATGATTTACACTTCCCATTCCCATATGTTTGGACCGATTTCATCACCCCTGGCGTTGCACCATTCGTGTTCAAGATCATGCTGAAAATGGTAATTTGGCTGTTCTTAGAACATATTTCTCTAGTCAGGTCTCCCCTACATCCCGGAAATCTGGATCGGTTATCCCAATCCTGGATTCCCGAAGCCTAGTTTACATTCCTATGTTGGGTGGGGTGATAAGGTGACTATCTCTTCTTTCTCACATAGTGCCCCGACCCACGCGAGCTTAGGAAATTGTCACTCGACGTTTCACAAACATTGTAAGGATGCAATAAACCGGTCTGAACAGTAGAAATCGTGCATGCTACAACATACAAAAAAGAAGAGGAAATCGAAGCATAGAAGTACCATTAAAGGGTTTGTAATTATTATAGTACCTAGGGGTCAACTCCCCCCCCCCCATGGATGGATTGACCCCGTCAAAAGAGAACTGCAGCTCCGCCACCCTTCGACTGGTGGCGTCCAGGAATTGCTGTCATCGACTTAGCTCCCTCTCATCCTCAGCGGCGATGGGGCACAGTTCATTATCCCAAGCTCGGGCCCTCTCCATGTCATCCTGAATGACGACCATCTCCCCAGCAACCCGCTTTAGGCCCTCTTTGGCCTCTACCAGCTGGGCCTTCAGTCGCAATATCAGCTCAGATTGTGCATTGAGAGAGGCCAATGGCTCATCCGCCTGAATCTGCAGCTGCAAGACCTCACATTCAGCCTCCTGCAGCTTCTTGATGTTTGTCGCTTTCCTCCACTGCCAGCCCACGCTAAGCCCGAAATCATACTCCCACATCTTCTCAGCCATGAGATCTCATATTAGCGCATGTGGACGTTGGGAATCCACTTCCCCAGTGCACAGTTCGCGTAGTCGAGAGCGGAGTCTATCTATTTCATTCATCCAAGATGCTTGGGGGTGTCCTTGATAAAGCGCGTGATTAACTTACATGATCAGCGGCAGAATATGCTACTGTCTTCTTCATCGGAAGCTGTTTCGTCCCAGTCCATGTGATTGGCAGGCTCGTATGCAGGATACGCCCGTAGGAAGTCCTCGGTAGGATTTGCATCTGGCGTTGAATCTGGCACGACATTTGGAACCGGAGCAGGCGTGACGGGACTCGGGTTGGCCGATTGATCCTCATCATCAGACTCCACCTCAATAACCTCGGGCACGACCCTACTGGATGTCCCGCAGAAGGTAGGGAGTGCTGCGGCTCGGGTAGGTGGGGGAACTATCTCCACAATCACCGGCATTCCCCTGGGAGGGATGCCACCAGACATCCCGACCAACCTTGCCGCAGTAGCCCATGCCATTCTTAGAACTGTACACAGTGGGGAATGTCATTAACGTCAGTTGGCATGATCTACATATGACAGCAATGAGTCAGTAAGAGAAATCTGGCGGAGATCGAACTCCTGGTGCTACTCCTGAGTCGATGTTGATGGGACCCCGAGCCGTGGCCCTCTGTATACTATTGGAAGGTCTGGGAATTCTGAAGGAGCCACCTCAGGTGCTCTGGCCCCGCCAGACACAGAACTGGATGTAGCCGTAGGCACGGGTTCTAAAGGTCCTGCATCATCACCCGCCAAGGGGTGAGAGCGAGGTCTACATACAAGTTCCTCATGCATGGTTCAGATGTTTGTGAGAGGTCCATAATGGCCTAAAGGCAGACCCTGAGGAAATATATTTTGAATTATACCTCGAGAACCTCCGCAAAGTCGTCAGAATCCGAGTCTTGGTCTCCGACTTCGCCCTCCTCCAATGGGCTCCCTCCGCTAGCCTCATTCCCCTGGAAGGATTCCTCTGATTCTTCCGGTAGGGGGAACAGCTCCCTCAGATCAGCGACCGAGAGCTGTGGGGGAACCGTCTGATCCAGCAGTACCCTCACCTGGTCTGTCATTGGGCATCAGACACCAATGGAGAGAACATAGTCCTCCAGATCATCCATGTATTGCTCCGTCTCCGTCGAAGACACTATGAAACAGGCCCGAACATGGACTATACCTGGAAGAACTATCCCGTGATGGTTCATGAGTTTTCACATCTCGGGCGGACCGAGTTGTTGCTGGTTGACATCCCAAATGTCTTGGCCTCCATAAAAACATCAACATCTGGCATGTCAATGTGGCGCAACCACTGCCCCAGAGCCTGAGTGGATATCCTACGAAATCCCCTAACCGGCCACCCCTCTGGTTGTCTCTGCTCTTCCGGAACCATCGGGCCCACTACCACTGCTGGGTCTGCCGTTGCTTCCACACCCTCAGCCGGTGTAGGTCTCGACGCCACGGCATCCCCGCCACCGCGAGATTCCAATTTCGCTCTTGAACCCCAACCTTAGGATAAGGGAGGCCCGCCATCACTGGTTCGAATGGTTGGCTGCCTCAGCATCTCCCAGGGATCAGCTACCTCCCAGCTGATGGCATCCTCCTTCACCAGTCCAAAGGCGACAGTCGGTGGATGAAATGCCTTTCACATTTTCCCATCTTCCCGTGTGAACATGAGCCAAAACTTCCTCATTACACACGGGTGCTCCTCGTGAAACACCTCCCAATAGACCTGCGGGGTCAGCCGCTGCAGGCACCGGAACTACCTCGTGAACCTGTGTGGGGTGTACGGTTCGCATAGCGGCTCATGGTCCACCCACACCGCCAAAACTATTCCTCTAAAGTCCAATAGATTGGCTCGGTGCTCTTCCGTTCCATGACAGTTGTCGCTGAGAACCCCCATTGGCAATGGAAATGGGTGGAAGCTAAACTCATTCTCCTTCCATAACCGGCTCAACACCATCGGTACGGTTAGTTGGAATTGGAAGGTCTAGGTAACATTCAGGATGGAGGGGCGAAAGTTTGACTCTGGTGGTGAGATGTGATTTGGATATTCGTAAACCCCCCTGATTTGCGCTGCGATCCACCCATACAAAAGGTAGAAGGGCCCGCATATCCTTGGTGGCTTCTTTCCCTCGCTAACATGCTGCATCATCATGTAAAATTTGGCGAGCAACAGAATCCCCAGATTGACCCACCGTCCCATGGACAACATGGATTCCATGATAATGAGCTGGGACACACCCCCATGTTTGTATCCCTCACCGGCAGGATCCAACCGCAGATAAGGGCTGCGATGAACGCCACTAGCCTGACTATCGACTGCTATTCAGTGCTCACACTAAATCCCCATGTCTTACATTGGCTATCCTCCAAGAGCCGCCAATACGAGTACTCCTTACCCCGTTGAGCCCCCTTCGGACATGTTTGAGGCCTCGGAGGGAACACACAGTCCTCTGGGAAGTTCAGGAACCGCTTGAACCACTTCTTAAAGTGGACATCTTCCCACACAGTCATGAAGGGGAGGAACTCATCATACATGGCCCCCCAAGATTGGGACCCCTGAAATTTGATGGACATACCACAGACTGATTCCCACCTCCCCATGGTGCAGGATAAAAGTGTTGGTCCTAGATGGCCATCTGCTCAGTAGCTCCGGCATCAGCTGTTTCAGTTGATAAATGTGGAATTGTGAGGCCCATTCCGCCTCATACAAGCCCACCCTCCTCATCTTGGCCCCAAAATCCTCGCATGAGGCACCTACCAAGTAGGCCCATGCCCAGTCATTGGGGAAGTTGGTGCCCTCGTGCAGGTACCACTCATCAGACCACCCCTTTTTCAAATCCTGCAAATCTGCCTTCTACATGGTGCGATACAGAGGAGGGGACGTCTCCAGTTGCAGTGGATTCCCATCAATAATGTTCACATGGTTGTACAATTAGTCAGCCATAACAGGTGTGAAGTCCTCCTGCACATGACCACTAGCCTCCCTGAACCATTGGCGCTGGAATGGCATGCTCCTGAACCAGCAAGCTGGTTCATCCCTGCTTTCCACAGGGATGATGACATCATCCCTTAGCTCGAATCCATACAAGGGAAGCTTCTTGCATAGAAGATAGTTCTTCTAACTCTCTAAAAAGAGTTCTGTCAGTGAATTATGGTCTGAATGGCTTCGGACTAGCTCCCCCAAGCCCAGACTATTGGCCAGCTCATCCCTCCGGCCAGCGTCTGCAAGCACCCCCAACACAGCCTTTTGATGGTCCATTGCAGTTTCAGAACTCGGAAAAAAAATCGGGTTGGATCGCGATGTTCGTTCATGAATATTTCTCTCGAAGCTTGTTCACAAAGACAAGACGCGGAGCTTAGCCTAGGCTTGCAAGTAGACGTTCTCTTGGTGCAATCGCAGAGTCAGAGACTCGCGGTTCGCCACGAAGCTCCATTCTCGGTGAGCAGACGCAGAGTACGCGGAGCTTCGCGAAGTCGAGAGCGCAAAAGGACAAAATTAGCGAGAGACAAAAGAGAGGTTAGCACCTTATTTATAGGCGGCGACCCCGGAGCATCGCGGTGCGTCCCGCTTGCGCCGAGAATCACGGCGTGTCCGGACCACGCGACCGCTGTCCACTCCGTGCACCCCCTTCGCGAGTCCGCACCATAAACTGTTGATGATTTTGATGATTTTACCTCAAACATAGACCCTTGATCCCTCCGTGGCTCCAAGTCTGAGGGGGTCATTTGTTGGCGCCAAAATATTGTACATAATGAGAAGAAGAAAAATAATCCCACGCGCTGACTCGTGAAGCACAGACGCGGAGGGATCCCCGAGCAAAGCGGCAGCCACGAAGCCCCAGAGGCAATAACGCTCTGCGAACGCCCTAACGATCGTGAGACCACCGCAAAGCCCCAAAGTAGGTAACGCTCCATGAATGCCCTGTCATTCACGAGCCCGCTGTGAAGCAGAGGAGGTAGTAACCCTCTGCGAACCCAGTTGACGTTCCGGACCCGCCGCGAAGCAACCAGAGCCCCTTTGCACCGCGTGAGCTCTACTTCACGGAGCCCCTTGCCTATCAATATTGGGCTCCCCTTGAGATCTCCAGATGGAAAATTTGACCTTTTGGCTTCTCAGCTCCTAAATCGCGAAGCACCCTTCACCCCTGGAATCATGAGCTTCGCGAGGTATTTTTTCTTCGCAAGATGCCTTCTCCTTGTCTCGTCTTGAGCCCCTCTTCCAAAAGGGATTCCCTTCGCAAAGCCTAAAGGAATTCGTGAAGAAAGGGTATCCCCAAGGGGACCCGAGCAGTCACGGAGCATTTAGGCTTTGTGAAGAACCTATCCTGTACATGCGATCCATATGCCAAGGCAGGATCACTGTACTTCGCGAAGCACATTACTGAGTGGCACCTTGCTTCGCGAAGAACCCCTGATTCGCGAGGCTATGCTCCACGAACACCCTTCCACTTCCTGAAGCAGCTCCCACTATCCCATTTTCCCCATGCTAAGGCCAAGGCACTCCACTTCGCGAAGCACCTAACTTCACAAGTGTTTTCCACTACGCAGAGTAACCGAGTCCTACATTACGCCTACCTGTGGACCCATCTGCATGGAAATCTCTCTTCCCGTGCAGCCCTCTAGGCTTGCACGATGTGATTTTAAAGTCCCCCGGATGACACAACCAACAGAGTTTCTTTTACTGATGCTTCTTCTCATAGGCATGCTAATGGCTATTTCTTCTTCGCATTTCCATGCTAATGTGGACCCATCGATGGTTCGCTCTGCAACCACCATTAACCACAACCTTGTCGATGCCTTCCCTCCCACAAGGAGCACAGGGTACCAGTTATGTATGTTCTAGTGGTGCGGAGCCATCCCACCTCATCCGAGCTACAGGACGTTAAACTGCCAATCACATCGTCCTCAACACATGACGTTAAAATGCGAACCGACCCCGTGCTTTGCGTGCAGGGTCCCCCCGTCTCGGACATTCTTTATGCAGCTCGTCCCCACGGGAATGGAATCTTGGTCAAATGGAATGAGATCATCTCTTTTGGAGTGGCGTTTGTCCATGGGGAAAGGGCTTCCTCAGAGCATAATCCCCTATCCTCTCTTGTGGAAGGTAGCACCCATGCACCTCCGTACTTCCCCACTTCCTCGGTTCCAAGGCCAGCGAAGGGCGTGATATGGAATGAGAGTCCTCCTTTCTTAGGTTTCAAATCCCTATCCGGCTACACTTTTTCACACCCTAGGACTCCATCCTAGAGTATGTCCTAGCACCATGGGCCGCCTAATACGTAAGCCCCTCTTCGTTTCCCATGGACGCACCCTTCGTGACGTGATCGTCAGGTCCCTGCAACCTCTTGTTTCTCACACCAAGAATGACTCACGTGAGCTTAGAGTAAGCACTGACCCTGACCCCCACCTCTAGAGACCTACGAGGACTTTGATCCATGTCCAGGCATGGTACATAGGAAGCCTCCACGAGGTTCAATCCCACTACTCGGTCGTTTGTTCAGGTCGAGTTCCACCCTTGTCCAGCATGACGTCAAACTGTATTCCCCCATCCAGCATGACATTATACTTTATACCTGAACTATGTGGACTTTGATCTATGTCTAGGAATGGTACGTAGTAAGCCTCCACGAGGTTCAATCAAACCACCAGTGGACCCCCGGGTTCACATCCGTGTCAGTTCGCCGACGAAACCCTATCTAAATTACGTGGACTTTGATCCGTGCTAAGGCATTGTACGTAGGAAACCTCCATGAGGTTCGAGCCCACGACCCATTGTCCACTCCGACCTCCTTCACGTCGGTTCACCAACACCTGGGTATCCTAGAGTGTAATCCCCACACCATCTGGACCATGGTCCTTCTCCACATCAGTTCTCTGACACGCCCTCATCCCGCATGACGTTAAACCGCAGCCTTTTCCAGCAGTAAGCCATTATGATCCTGTCATCCAGTTTTTCTGACGCCCTTTTGTGTCAAATCAACACCCACCAACACCTGGACCCATGGTCCCTTCACGTCTTCCTTCCGGCATCCCATTTGAAGTATGTGGTCTTTTATCCATGCTAAGGCATGGTACGTAAGAATCCTCCATGAGGTTCAATCCCACCTGGACTAAGGTCCGCATTCATGTCGGTCCTCTGACATGCCCCAATCTGAAATACATGGTCTTTGATCCATGGTAAGGCATGGTACGTAGAATTCCTCCACGTGGTTCAAGCCCACCACCCATTGGACCAAGGTCCCTCTCCATGTCGGCCTTCTGTCATCCAACCTGAACTATGTGGTCTTTGATCTGTGCTAACGCATGCTACATAGGAAGCCTCCACGAGGTTCATGCCCACCACCACCTGGACCTTTGGTCCTCCATTACATTGGCCTTCTGGCATCCCATTTGACCTGCGTGGTCTTTGATCTGTGCTAAGGAATGGTACGTAGGAAGCCTCCATGAGGTTCAAGCCCAGCTGGACTAAGGTCTGCATTCGTGTCGGTCCTCTGACATGCCCATTCTGATATGATAGAATAAACATATAACATATAATGAGATATTATTATTTAAATTTTATTTCCAAAATCCATCTTCTTATCCATTATAGGGGTCGTGAAATCATCATTCATGTGTACGGAAGACTACCATCTCGTGAACTGATGTTATTTGTTTTCCATCACAAAATATCACATCTAGATATATGACAAATTTATTATTTATATATGATATTTATGATATTGTTATCCATTTGGAATGTTTATATCCATAATAATTATTACATTTCACTTTATGGTAATATGATAATGTCGTTCATGTGCACAATAGACTACCACCTTGCGAAGCAATGTTATTCGTTCATCACATTCACTTCGTATGGAAGGTAAAAATGACATGTTTAAAAAACATGAGATATAAATGAAATAAGAATTATTCTATATATTTTATATATTATTTACCTTTCAATAATTTTATCTGTTGAGAAAATAGAAACCTTGTACAGGAGAACGTATGACCTACCATCTCAATGAACAAGGTGTTTCATTTTCTGTCCCCCTCATTTATGTATTACTATAAATACATATATAACGAGTTTTAATTATATTTATGTTGGGTTAAAGTAATAAATATATAATGGAACCATTATCTATGTATGATTATATAAAATACTGTAACAAAACATATTCGAAAAACTATTTAGATATTACCTGATGCATGCCTTTGTCATGTAATTGTTAATAAACAGGAAATGAAATGTCATAAGTAAATAATAAATGACATTTTATATATAAGTATAGTTTTTCAATATATTTAATTGAAAATATATTTATTATAAAGGGGGTTTGAATGTTCAATAAAGAATTTGAGACATGAGGTTAGTTATTTTCTTCCCACTTTTCAATTCTATGGGAAAAATAAATATTTTATTCCTATTTAATTTATGTGGGGTACTTAATTCCCATAATATATTTTGGATGATTCACCTAAAAATATTATGATTTAGATATGTACTTGATCAGCAATCATCCATGAATTTTTTCAATTTAAAAATTACTAAAACGGTGAGAGATTTTTGTCTCAAATTTCCTTCTTTGGGGCCTATGTTGAGTTTTAAGGTTTTGGGCACAACAGATGCGTGGTTGGGATGGTACCCAACATTGATTTTTACCATAATTAGTGATTATTCATGGATAAATACGACGATGAATTCCAGTCTCCCCAGAATATAATCAATGATTTAGATAAAAAATAAAGAGTCCCAAAAACATAGAGAGGATCTTCCACATCAGGTTTATAATTAATTTTAAAATTTTCATAATGAAAAATAATACCTGTATATTTGATATTTTTATTTATTAATAATGTTGATTTTCTGGAATGACCCTTCCAGATTATCTCATTTTCCTTTTATGGATCCAAATTAGAATCCCTCTAGTGTTGATCCACACATGCTCTGAGGGCTTCTGATCAACAATGCTCATTTCCCAAGTGCTAGCATGGAGAAGTGAGTGTCTTGTGTCGGTCGTTATAGATCGCTTTTTCATCATCCTTGAAGAACGACTCTCACTCTTGAGAGGGGAGATAATATGGTTCGAGAGAGGAATTGTTTGGATCAACAGCTCTCAATTCACCAAGCATGTGGTGTGGTGTCTGGCACAATAGGTGTGTGTGCTTATTTATATACATGTAATTTCAGTTAAAATATTTAATTTCATCAAAACAATTAAATGCATTCATGAACATAGATAAAACCAATGAATTTAATAATAATACCGAGTCATTATTTATGGTGCCCCAACTTTTGAAAAAAATAATTATAAATAAATTTCCTCATCACAAAACAATAGCAATGTTATTTTAATTTGTGCCATCTAGTTAAATAATTATTTACTATCTTGCAAATAATTATTTTACTACCAGACCGAATTTGGTCTTCTCGCACTCCACTTCCATTAACTAAACACCCAAATAATTAAATAAATAATTTATTCTAATAAATAAATATTTTATTTACAAACTAGTAAATAAATATATATTAAATTTTCAATAAAATAAATAAATATATTTAAGTTAATTTATGTGATCATTGTAACCTGAATAAAATTATTCCATGATCTTGAGAATCATATTTAGTCCATTACTTAAATTCAAATAGAATTTAACCGAGACCACCAAAAAAACTTAGTGTGTGACCCTCTAGGAATTTCTTTCATTTGCATTAGGTCGGCTTGCTTAAAGTTTAAGAGTACTATCTTGAAACGAGTCAAGCCACCCAAGGGAACGAACATAAAGCTACACCAAAGACATCCATATACAAAATCTCACTATAAATATAATCCCATTGTCACAATATCTCATCTAGAAGGTTTCATGATTGTTCCATCAACTTTTATGTTTGATACATCGTTCATTGACTACCTAAAATAAACTCTTCATTACACCATGTCCATTGAATTTTTCGTGATGGTGCTACTTAAATCAATGGTATGAGATATCAACTTCCTTAAATAGAAGTGAAAAATCTTTCCTCAACTTATCCATTAATAACATGTCACTCATGACACACCCAATGTACCCCACATCCCGCCAACAGTCTGTGTGATAGTTTTCATCAATAAATCAAAGTGCCTATGTCATGAAACGTACTAATGATAATCATAACTTCTAAGTATCATTAAACATTCTCGTAGATAGAAATATCTAATGACACCAAAACATGAAAAATTTCTACTAGCAGGTATATTCTCATAATCTTATATCATGGAGATTACCAAGTGCAAACTTCATGAGAAGAAGTCTCTGCTACTTACAAGTACTCGTACCTGACGGTTTGCATGCTATGTGTCCCATCATAGCATGTCATCCTACCAAAAAACTATATTTAAGAATATTTTTATACCATTTCAAGGTTCTCATCATAGCGGGGAACTCCCATGACCTTATCAATGCAACAAATACTCTAGGAGATTATTACATCATAGTCATACAAAACAATGAACAATATGTAATAATACATTAAATATATTTGTTATCAAAGTAAAATAACATGGTTCTAGTACACTGACTCTAACAAAATCCAACTTGATCTAGAGCCAATGGCCAATGACTTTCAGTCCTCTAGACCCCACATGATGATCATGTTTTGGCTGGTTGAAGGCTTAAGTCAGGTGGTCCGACATGTTTTCTTCTGTGGATATACTAATCACTACAACTTCACCTCTATGAGAAAAATCCCTCAATATATGATACATTCGAAGTATGTGCTTTTTCTGTGGATGTGACCTTGGATCATTTGCGAGAGGCACCGCTACAATATTATCATAGTACTGTGCGATGGGATATTTAATAATAGGTATCACATCGATATCCTAGATGAAGATTCACATCCAAACGGCTTCTTTAGCTACATCAGAAGCTGTGATATACATGGAATCTACGATAGAATCTATAACCACACTCTTCTTTGAACTCTTCAACCTCACTGCACCTCTATTAAAAGTGATGATGTATCCCATTTGGGACTTCATGTCATCTTAATCAGTCTAGAAACTAGCATATACATATCATCTGATGTCAAGTTCCTCATATCCTCGATAAACCATGAACATATCCTTTGTAATCCTCAAATAATTTAGGATAGTCTTGAATGCATCTAATAGTGGTAACCTGGGTCAGCTTGATATCTGCCTACCGCACTTAATGCACAGGCAACATCCAGCATAGTACATTGCATGGAATCCATGACTGATCCAGTCGCTGATGTGTATGGAGTCCTTGCCATTATATTTCATTCAACATGTGTCTGAGGACACTTTTTCTTGGAAAGATGAATTCCATGTGACGCTGGAAACAATACCCTCCTAGATTGTTCCATTCTGAATCTTTTCAGTATCATATCATTGTATGTACTTTGACTTACACCCAGTAATCTCTTGGATCTATCATGATGTATCATAATCCGAAGAATATATTTTTCCTCACCCATTTCATTAATGGATAATCATTGATTCAACCATGCCTTTGAAGATTTCAAGACTGGTATCTATTTTCCAATAAGTAATATGTCATCAACATATACTATTATGAAAATGACTCCACTTCCAGTAAACCATTTGTAGAAACAAGGCTCACATTCATTCATGATAAAACCAAATTATCTTATAGCTTACTAAAAATGAATGTTCAATGAAATAGATTCTTTCTTTAATCCATGAATTTATTTCTACAACTAGTATACCTTATTGGGATCCTATAGAGTCACAAACCCTTTATGTAGTGTCATGTAGACAAATTCTTGAAGGTTCCTGTTAAGGATTGTTGTTTTCACATACATTCTATAAATATCATAGTCATAGTAAGCCTCAAGGGAAAGTAGAATTCTGATGGATTTCATCATTGCAACTGTGAGAAGGTTTCATCGTAGTCAATCCCTTGAGGCTGTTTAATACCTTTTTTAACCAGTTGTGCCTTATAGGTACTAAATTTTCCTTACATGTCAAGATTCTGCTTGAATAGCCATTTGCAACCGATATGCATTACATCAACTGGAGGATATACGAAAATCCTTACATGGTTTTGGTACATGGAATCCATTTTTGCATTCATGGCTTCTTTGCCACTTGGAAATTATCTATGCCACCTACTGCATCATTGTAGGTTAGAGGATAATTATTACCAACTAATATGGAGTCTCCATCCACGATACCTATAAAACCGTACTGTTCATGTTCTCTAACATCTCTTGTACTCCAACGCAGTACATGTGTCTCTGGAACATATTCTTCTTCGACGGGGCTTTGTGGAATCTATTCATGTACCAACTCTTATGTAACATGAGCCTCAATGTCATCAAAGTCTATCTCTCTCCCTATATCTCTTTTGGAGATGTGATACCTCTCAAGTAATATGGAATGGCATTCCACTATAACATTTTTTTATAAGGGGTTGTATAGGTAATATCCCCTAATTTCCTTGGGGTATCCTATAAAGGTACACTTTGTTCTTTGGTGTGAGATTTTGTAACCTGAAGAGTCCTTAACAAAATCTTCCTTACCCCCACACATTTAAATTCTATAACATGGATTTTCTTCCACTCCAAAAAATCATATAGAATATCATTTATCGATTTAGTTGGTACTTGGTTTAGTATGTGTTCCGCTGTTTTTAACGCATATCCCTAAAATGATAATGGAAGTCTCGCATGACTCTTTATTGATCTCACCTTGTCCAACATGGTGTGGTTTCTCCTTTACCTCACACCATTCCCCTGGGGTGTGTTTGGAGGAGTGGTTTGTGATAAGATCTCAAACTCCCGTAAGTAATCAATGAATTCTTGATTAAGATATTCTCCACCTCGGTCTGAGAAGAGTTTCTTAATCTTCTTACCAAGCTAGTTCTCAATATCATTCTTTATTCGTTGAACTTATCAAAAGAATCTGACTTGTAAATCATTATCTAGATATATCCCTATCTACTGAAATCATCATAAATAGTTATGAAGTATGATTACCCTCCCTTTGCTTCAACTGGAAATTGCCCCCACACATCGGTATGAACCAATTCAAGAAGTTCTTCAGCCCTTTCACCTTTCCCACTAAATGAGGATTTGGTCATTTTGTCTTGTAAACTTTCAAGACACATTCCCAGTGGTTCTAGATCAAAAGAATATAAATGTCCATTTTTATGTAACATTATAAAGCATTTCTCATTTACAAGACCTAGCAGACAATGCCAAAGTTGGGTGTGTAATGAGTCATGTGAAGTATCTTTGTTATCGATTTCCATTACTTGGTTTGTGTAATCCAAGACGTAAAGTCTGATGTATAAATGTGCCCAACCATAAAAAATTTTATCTTTGTAAATGAATCAGCATTCATTTCCAAACATGAAACAAAATCCATTTGAATTTAATCATCATACTGAAACAATGTTTTTAGTAACAGAAGGCACATAATAACAACCCTTTAACACCAAGATCATCCCAGTTTGCAACGTGAGGTTGTAGTCCACAAAAACTATAGCAGAAAGTATGGTTTCGTTGGATGCTCATAGATCTACCTCCCCTCGATCAATCTTCATGAATATACTTGGTTCCTCTATTTAGATACATATGTAAGCACCACAAGCTGTATCTACTATCCAATTTGTAGAAACAGATAGATTGCATTCGTCAAAAAATGCACTCGATTATTCCCCGTAATTCCTAGGCTGGTTGTAATTCTTCTTCTAGTGGCCCTTCTTGCCAAATGTGAAACAAACAACCCCTTGTTCCCTTTCCTCCCCTTTGATCTTCCTTTTCTTAGATGGCCGTGAAGAAACTTTGTTCGCAATGCTCTTCGCCTTCCCATTCATCTTATTCACCATAAGGACTGATGGATTTTCTTGTTTCATATCTTTGTCCAATTGAAGAATGAGGATAATACAATCAGATAGACACTTCTCAAAGTTGTTCATATTAAAATTGATAACAAATTTAGAGAAGCTCTGTGAGAGTGACCCGAGAATGAGATCACTGCCCAGTTCTTCAGGGAGTCTAAATCCTAGAAACTCCAGGAACTCAATGTATACAATGATATTGACTACATGTGGCCTTGGTGGGGCCCCTTCTCCAAACATACTCTAAAAGAGTTCCTTGGAGATCTCAAAACAATCTTGTCTTGCTCTCTCCATGTAAAGAAAACAGAGGTTCTAGAGCATGATATAAGAATCCATGATTTCATGAGACTTTATGAGAACTTGACATTTATGATAGAACCAAACATTTAATGTCAACCACATCATTAATATGTTTCTCATAGACCATGAAATCCTCATCACTCGCCTCTTTGGCAGGTGGATCAGGTAAAGCTGACTCTAGCACTTAAGACTTCTGTTCATGGGATAGGATTACCCAAAGTATTCTAAACCATTCTTTGATGTTACTGCCAATGAGGATGTTGTCTTTACCCAAAATTGATCATAGGTATAGTGTGGTTGATGAGTTTTTAATTCTTATTCTATAATTAAGAGAGCATATAATTATAATTTTCTTGATTACATTTTATAAGAAATAAGAAATTTTATTAAGTCTCCCACTATTTTATCAAGTCCCAATAACCCTCACCATTAAACATGGAATGACCAGTTTCCCTGACATTCTAGTGGAAGGGATCCATATTCCCCTTCACATAACCCCATCAAGGGTTTTTCAAGCTATTTGAAGGTATTTATGTAGTCATGTCTTCACCAACTGTAGGCTTGAAGCTCCTTGATATGTTGAGTGGACTCCCCAATCCTGAAATCACGACTTTCGATTTCCTCAACTCTTTCCAGCAATATTACATCATGTCTAGAAAGGGATACTCCTCTTGATGTAATATGGTTAATTCAACCAAAAATCTTTCATAAGGGCTTCCTGTATAATAGAATGTTTCCCAACAACAGTTGGTTAAACACATAGTTTTATTGGGTTTTTCCCTTAATCAAGTAGCAGAAGGATTTTTCTAACATAATATTTTATTTTAGGGATTTATTATCTCTTATGTGTGAGATTATTATTATCATTATCACACAATTGTTAATATTATGTGGAACATACATAAGTGATTAACCATGTCTTGATAATATTTACGCATAAGTATAGTTTTTTTTAGTTCCATCTTGCATTATTGTTTAATTAATTAATTATGTGATCTTGACAACACATCCATAATGATAATCCATGAAAATGAAAGAAACAAAATAAATTAAATGGAATGATCATTAGATTTTATAATGGTTATTTTATCTAGTGGTTGATAAACTAACCCTTTTATAGGGGGGAATCACCCTAAACCATTTGGGTTCGTGTTTACAGCTTCCACTTATCCACCTTTGTATCTCTTGGAATTGGTTTCGTCTCGGATCTATCTTGAACCGCCTCCACTAGCTTACGAGTTCCATCCATTACATATGCCTTTTTTTAACTAGCATGTTGGTGAGGGGTGAAAAGTGGTTTTACAAAAAACCAACCTTGGTCACGCATGCCCTACATATTAATGAGGAGAAGTCTAACAGGCCTACACACTTATTTCAAATAAATAAATTAAAAGAAACCATCCATATACAAAAGTCTTGGTCTAGATCATGATCATCCATACATGCAATTATATTTAAGCATAAATAAATCTAGCAAGTAATTATTTAATCATTCGTGTTTAAGATAAATCACTCTCGAATCAATTAATTATCATCTTTAATTAATCAATCCTATTATCTTAAACCCTTTTCTGAATTTACTTGAGATTCAAATCAATCATAATTTTAAACAAATAAATTCATTTAAATTTTTCTTCGTACGTTACATATACTATAGAGGAAACATGGTGAATCCCTATTCATTATTACCCAATGAGTTGAAATGAAAATTATGTAGATGATAAATTAAACACATATATATAAAACACCTATCATGTGTTGTGCCTCAGTTTTATGCCTGCACGATGGTACACGTCCACTACAAAGAAAGTGACTGATACCAACAGAAATTTAGTGAAAAATAATATATTTGTTGGTATAAATTAGTACTTCCAACATATATGATGTTTTGTTGGTATTAATTTCATGTACCAATAATTTTTTATACCAACATATACATATATATATATATATATGATTGTATTAATTGTTTTATACCATCATATTTTCTTACTAATAATAGAATATGTTTCATTATCGTACTAATAGTAACTACTGTTTTACCAACAAATGAATCTATTGTTATTAAGTTGAATTATTAATAAATATTTTACCATTATGAAAACATATTACAATAAATTATTCACAAATAACTATTATTTTACCAAATTGAAAATATTTATTAAAAATTTAATATCAGTCCATTATTTTTTCAATAAAAAGTATTTATATACCAAGAATTTAAATATGAATAATTTAATGATATTTATATGTTTATAGATAAATAAATTTTATATCTATATAAAAAATATAATTTTTTTATCATTGAGAAGTATAGTTTGTGCTTCTAAATTTCTACCAGAAAACCCTAATCCCAATTATCCTTCATTCGGTCGACCTACATTCGCCATCATCGTCTTCCACAACCTCTCCCAATTTCTTCCACTGGGATATGACTGAGGAGTCACAGCCTTGAATGGGAGGAATTCAATGACGACTATATGAGATAATCTCCAATGCAGAATGCAGGGATGAAAAATTCAAGAGTCATTCGAGAATGACATGACTATGCCTCGAACCAATCCATATCCTTCATTATATAGATGATGATGTTGTAGAGAAGTTAAATTGATTATATGAGAGGTCTAGAGGAGGCTAACGAAGGAAATATTCCAATAGAGGAAAGTATTTCAGGTCATGGAATGATTTGGACGCACACTATCCCCCACTTGGGAGATCTGGTATAAAAAGAAGAAATTTGATGAACAAGAAAGACCACCTCCTTGTACTTGTTATACCGGGCCAAGAGAGGATACCCAATGCAAGGAAAGGACCTAGGGATGAGCATCATAGAACAGGGGAATGGTGACTGGGTCATGTGCCAACTCAACCCTAGGGGAGAAATACCAGCTGCTGAAGTAGAAGACCAGGTTATTGAAGCCGAGATAGAGAAGTAGAAATGTATAGAGTTATCATATTTTAGTTCTCACATATTTATTGTATATTTTGTTTTTTAAACTACTTTAAATTTTAATTTTTTTTTGTTTTCTATTTTTTATTTTTATTTTGGTTTTTTGTGTAGATTATAGAGAAAACCTGTATCATTGGGTATACTCTTCTACAATGGTTGAACATGGTAGAAGTGTTCCTAATGACAATAAAAGTGATCTGTTGCCTTTGTGACTAAGAACACATTGTGAGTATGTGAGTGTTCTTGTTGCGTTGGTGAGTATGTTCTATCATCTAAAATAATATACCTTGATTTTGTTATGATCGAGGTTTTTATTATGCACTACATGATTTTATTATGCACATATTCGATTTATGTATCAATCCATTTTTACATTCATGAATGGTTCCAAGATGATTTAACCACATAGATGGTAAATTTAACATTATTCTATGATATTGAATGGATTATTTGAGTGATGGTATTAGATATAGTGATGATTTACTACTACCTTCATCATTATTGAGCTGCTAAGTGAAGACTGAGATTTCACTTGTGGCTCTGGGTGGTGGTCTCACTACATTAGATATGGTAGTTGAAGGATCTTAAGCAGTGAGTAGCATCAATTCGATGATCAACATGATGGCTGACTAAGCATGGTATCCACTGGTGTTATAGAATCACATGACCATTGATTTTCATACATATAGTTCCTGAAAAAAAACACTATGTATATCTAAGATATTATTTAGTGTCACAATTGTGGTAACTAGATTTTTCAGAAAAAGTGACCCTGCATAATTAATCTGTATGAATTGATTATGATTTTAAACATGGAATTTTAAGGGATTTTTTTTATATAAAAAATGAGTAGTTGTACTTTTTAGTTGGGATCTGCACATGCTTAACTGTAATTCCGAACTAACTTCTGTTCATGGAACGAGTCAACTACCATATGAGGATGATGCTAGTGATAAATCATTATGATGTGTAGTCAAATATCAAAAGGTAACTGATGTATGTTATTCTTCAAGGATGGATGATCTATATGAATTCCCTGCTATTTTTTGGTACTAGAAATTACTATAGGGTGAGTCTTGACAGACCTGGGATGAATAGTCCTAGCATGAAGGTGGTTGGTATGCCTTAAGGTGAAGGTGTATTGATGTTGTAAGCAAAAAACAAATCATGAAAAACCAGATCCACTCTTTCAATCACAGAAAGTGGTTGGAAAAGGAGCTGGAGGTGCATAGTTTACTTAATGTTTATTAAAGATGGTTTTCATAGGTGATTATAAATTCATAATTGAAGAAAACGATTTCATATGTTTTTAAGTGATTTTTTCATGGAATACAAGTGTTTTTGGAGATGGTGTATCACCATTCATTGTAGGTCATCCTTCAGTGGTGGATTTTGGTTGATTTATTTTGAAATCCAGAGTGGATGAGGGTTCCTGCTCTGGAGCACACATCTCGTGTCTGACCCCATCAGGTTCTACTCTAATTTCGCATCATCAAGTTATCTCTTTCTTGGTTTAAACATTTCATTGGCATGATTCAATGCTGAAAAGTGTGCTAAAATGGATAATGAGATTCAATAAGATCTAGTATGTTTTGTATAGATCCATTTTACACCCTATTTGGTCAGACTAAGAAAATTATCTATAACATCATTGATTTGGTTAGTATGAATCAAGGGATGGGAGACCTTTTTTGGGTACCTAAAACAGAGGTTTCTTATAACTATAATAGATGCCTTAAAACTGAACATTGGATATAATGTATGTAACGGGTTTAAATACTGTGATGACATTTTGAAATTTGTGAATCATAGAAGAGTTATGAAATTAGTATCATGTAGTAGATAAATTCCACTAGAAACCTAGTTTCCTCCTTTCCCAACGACATGCCACTCTGCTGATTTTAGGATCAATGCAATTGAAGATATATCCCTTGTCGGTTCCTTAAACATCTAACCTGATTAGGGTCATTCTCAATGGTTTGTGGTCAAATTTTAGATAATATTCTTATTATTTATATATTTTTCATTATCATTTTCATTTTTTTGGTCACTGCATATCTTTTCTTAATGTGGCCACTTGTAATTTTTTTTGTAGTTGATGATTTTTCTAGTCATTTTTAAATTGTTGTGCTCACTGGTTTTTTTATCATGTGTTGTGAAAATTGTTTTATTCATTAGTTATATAATCTTTTTGTGGTCTGGAGGGATAATATTATGGTTTTTGTGGTCATTAGTTAGATTTTCTTATGGTTATTGTTTTCACTACATTGATTATCCTCTTGTTGGGGTCACTATTTGATATTTTTATATCATGTGTTATTATTTTTATATCATTTGTTTAGATGAAAAATATTTTCTAATTGTTGTGTATGTATGATTTTAATGATACTCATGGTGGTGCGTGTAAAAAGTGGAGGGAGTGGGGATAAGTTTTGGTTCAATAATAGAAGGATAATCCAGTAAAATCCAAGGGACAATGATGAAGTTTTGCATGTCCCAATCCACTACAGTTGATGAAAGCTCATGTGATGTGATCAGGATTCCACGATAGTGACGTGTGATATTTTCTAGAAATAGACTTGTATCAAAGTTTCATTCAGTTCCATGTAAATTATTTTAGTGTTTGAATATGTTGGAACATGTTTGTAATATGTTTCTTTGAACTTATTATGTTTTCATTAAGTTTAAACATGTATTTAAATTATATTTGAATGTGTTTTTTCAAATAAACCTAGTTTTTTAGAGTTTTCTATAGGATAATATTGTAATTATTATACAATAAATATAATAAATATAATAAATATATTAATAATATATATATAATTATATTAAAAATGTAATATCAAATTTTAACAACAGATATTGGAATTTTAATATTTAGAGTATAATTTACAAAAAAATGTTAATTGTTGTTGTTTATAAATGTTAATGATATTACTAACTGATATATTATTCGTATTAATCTTTTTCTAAACATTTTAACCAACATATATATTATTTTTTGGTATTATTCTAATAACAACAGAATCATTTTAACTATCTCAATAACATTTAGCGACAGTTTTTTACCAAAAATTTAGTGACACGGACATATGTGTTGGTAAAACATTTTTCCAACAAAAAATATAATTTTACCAAAAAATATACCCCTTTTGGAAAATGTGAAATTTTTTGAAGTGGCCTCAAGGGTTTGTGTAATATAATAATAAATTATAATAAATTTTCATAATTTGGATAAGTACACAACATGTAGTTCCAATTACACGGAGTGTATTATTTTTCACCGTCTATATGAAGTACAATCCTGGGGTAATGGAATGTTAGTATACATTGTAAATCATTGGAGTAAATGACATGTCTAGTGGGCCAAACACCGTGTAGTTACTCATTAAACAGTCTCTAACCGGGCATGCAGTGTATAGTGTACACCGTCCAACCCTTACTCGAAGGGAAAACACACCGTGTCCATTGGGCCACTGAGTGTGGAATCTAGAAACTGCATGCCACATGTTCCTGGTCTACAAAGGGAGTCATTTAAGACTAAGAAAGACTCCAACACAAGACTTGGTTTGGCAGACTGGTCTGATGCATTAAATCTTGACAACATGACATGTACTATCGAATACACACAACGTGTTCTGGTGTTGTACGACCAGGAAACATTGGCACCTCTAGATGTGATCCTCTATTTTATTTTAATCAATATTAAAATAAAAGAACATTTCTTTAAGGTGGATGATAAAAGAATGAGGAGTTATAGATATCGAGATTCAGATTCGCAGAACGATTAACAAGTATTGAAATAAAAAAATTGTTAAATGTTAAAATCGCCAAAAAAATATTTAAATAATTATGAACTATTATGTAACTGCTCTGATACCACTTGACGGTTCTGGGTGCAGTGGAAGCGTAGTTGGGATGGTACCAACATTTTATTTTTACCATGATCAATGATTATTCGTGGACCAATACGACGATGAACGACAGCGTCCATGGAATATAATCAAATATTTAGGTAAAGAAAAAAGAAGACTGAAACCATAGAGAGGATCTGGAACATCATGTTTATAATTAATTTAATTATTTTCATAATGAAAAATCATACATGTATCATTGGTATTTTTCTTCATGGATGAGGTTGATCATCTGGAATTCCCCTTCCAGATTATCTTTTTGTGTTTGTAAAGATCCAAACTAGAATCCCTGTAGCGGTGATCCCCACGTGCTATGATGGCCTCCGATCGACACAGCTCATTCTCTAGGTGCTAGCGTGGTGAAGCGAGTGTCTTGTGTTTGTGTTCTTGATCACTTTTTATTTGGCCTTGAAGAACATCCATCACTCTTAAGAGGGGGTAGAAGAGGATTCGAGAGAGAAATTTTGTGGCTCAACAACTCTCAATTCACCAGGCGTGTGGTTTGGTTCCTGACACAATAGGTATACGTGCCTATTTATATACATGTAATAATAGTTACAATATTCAATTGCATAGAAACAATTAAATACATTCATAAACTTAGAGAAAAAACATGCATTTAAAAATAATACAATGTCATTATTTATTGTGTGCCAACTTGCACAAAACAGAATTATAAATAAAATTCCAAGTCATTAAATAATAGAAACACTATTTTAATTTATAACAACTAGTTAAATAATTATTTACCATTCTGCCAATAATTATTTTACTACCAGACCAACCTTGGTCCACTCAAACTCCACTTCCATATATTGAACACTTGAATAAATAAATAAATAATTTATTCTCATAAATAAATAATTCATATAGAAACTATTAAATAAATAATTATTAAATGTTCAATAAATAAATTAATAATTTTTTTTATTTATGAGATCATTGTAACTTGAATAAAAATACTCCAAACTCTTGATAATTATATTTATTTCATTAATTAATTTCAAATAAAATTTAACCGAGACCACCAAAAACACATAGTGTATCACCCCCTAGGATTCTTTCTCATTAGCATTAGGTGGGCTTGCGTAATGTCCAAGAGTACTATATAGCAACGCATCAAGGCACCCAAGAGAAAGAACGTAAAGTAGAAACAACGAAATCCACATTCGAATGTTCACTATGTAATATAATCCCTTTTTCACAATATCTCATCAAGGAGGTTTCCTGATTGTGCCATCAAATTTTATGTTCGATATGTCGTTCATTGACTACCTGATATAAACGCGTCGTTACAACAAGGCCATTGAATTTTACGTGACGATTATATTTGAATCAATGGGCAGAGATATCAACTTCCATAAATGGAAGGAACAAATCTTTCATCGACTTATCCATTAATAACATGACACTCGTGATGAACCCAACATACCCTACTTCCCGCCAACTGTCTGCGTGATGGTTTTCATCATTACATAAAAGTGCGTAAGACGTGACACGTATTGATGGCAATCTTAAAGTCTACGGATCAATACACACGCTCACAGGTAGAAATATCTGATGACACCTATACATGTATAATTCCTAGTAGAGGATATGTTCTCATAATCTTTTATCTTGGAAATTACCAAGTGGGAACTTCATGAGAGGAAGTATCATCTGCTTACGAGTACTTTCACCATACTGTCTACATGATATGTGTCCAATCATAGAATGTCATCCAACCACTGAAGTAAATTTAAGAATATTGATATTTCTTTTCAAGGTTCTCATCACAGTGGGGAACTACCACAACCTTATCAATGAAACAAATATCGTAGGAAATTATTAAATCACAGTCATGATCAACAATGACCAATAAGTAATAATACATTAAATATCAATGTAATCAAAGTAAAACCAGTTGGTTCTTGGACACCAACTATTATAGAGTAATGCATCAATCTTATTCTATGTGGTTTATATACTTACCAATTAAAAAGATACATCAATAATATAATTCTTTGCATTATATTTAATTTTTACATTGTATTATACTTCCATGGGTCCTTTGATTTAAGAGATAACAATGTAGTAAAAGTTTCATGTGACAATCACATAGTTTATCAGGATTATTTATGATTATGCATTTAATGAAGAAATATTATGATATATTGCTCATGAAACCCATGAATTTTCTTCTAAAATATTTTTTCATGGGAATAATTTGTTTTCACATCATTTTCCCTCTTTGTTTACTCAATTGTTAAAAATAATTGTTTTAAGAAGAATCATCATTATTTGTCTCTTTAATAGTAAAATCATTTTATTTTAAAACCGCATTTTATTAAAAAAAATTCATAATTTATTTAAATTTCATAAAATTATTTATTAATTGTAATTTACCCTTTTTTTAATATTTATAAATATATAAAAAGGAATCTTTATATTGTCTTCAGAACAATTCTTGATTGGATTTTACAGAAAATGTGAGAGGAATATTTTTTTAACCTCTCCGTCATGAATGGAATTTTATGTTTTCTTCACCATTGTTTTTAGTGATTGTAAATTTATAGTTTTTAAATTTTTATTTCATGGAAAATTATATTAAAAATGGTTTATGTTATAAATATTACCTTCAAAAGGGAAATATATATTTTCCTCAAGAAATTTTTATCATTATGGTTAATGCTTCCTTTATATGAATCACTATTAATTTTCCATGGAATTGACTTTCAAAATGTATTATGTTTTAAATAGTTTTTTTTCAAAAGGGAGATGTTATTTTACTGGTGAAATGATTGAAATTATTTTTTATTGGTTCCTTTATATTTTTCCAGGGAAATTTTCAGAAAAAATGAAATTCAAAAGGTTTTCTGTTTATTTTTTTTTCAATGCAGAAAGCATATTTGATTTTTTTAAAGGTTGGGGCCGAAGACTCATTTATTATTAAAGTAAATAAAAGACCTATTAAACTGGGTAGAGGGAGACCCATTACATAGCCCAAAGTCCTAGTGGGCATTAATCCAATTACATTGCCCATATGCCTTTTTTTTGTCCCAAAGCCCATTCTATGAATAGTACCACTACTACCCACGCTGATACAATAGAACACAGTACTCGCCGCTGCTATAGTGTTCTGCCGCCGCTATTGTGACATGCCACCACTATAGTGTCTTTAATTTCTATAGTGCCCACCTTTGCTATAGTGCCTGCGCCCAATGGGTTTTGAACCCCCATTTTTAATGTAGAATTAAGGGGTGTTTACCACTAAGTCAAACCCCAACTACCCGATAGTATATTTTCCACAAGAATTGTTTTTAATTATTATTGTAGTTTCTTTTATTAACGTCCAAGGATATTTTTATGGAAATTAATTATGAAAAAAATTATTTTATATAAAGTGTTATTCAAAGTTAACATTCTATTTTCCTCAAGAAATGTTCCACATGATCTTTCAAAATCATTTTCCATTTAAAATGAAATACTATAATGTTAATTTTTTTACTATAGCTCGTATTGAATGATACTATCCTTATTATTTAAGAATATGGTTAATATTTTTATAGATGATATTTTCATTAAACCCATATATTATTCATGGTTTACTATATGTTAAGTTCATGAATGTTTTACAAAACTCATTTTATTTACATGGGTTATGATGTGATGATATTATCACTCATTTATGATATTATGTCTCACGTTAGTATGAAATTTATTATTAGATAGGAGGGACTTATATATACCTCCAAAACATTGGTTAAATATTTATATCTGATGAGATAGTAATGGGGAACAAGTTGATAGGGTAGATCCACTATGAGAAATCCGAGAGCCCTAATCCACAATGGGAAATAGGTGTGTCCTGATCCCAAATTAGAAATAGGTGATACGTCATGATTCAATATGTTGATGGTATTGGTATTGAAACATGAAATGTAAATTTTTTATATATATTTATGATACTTTCACACTTTTAAGACACGATATTATTGTTTATGATTGGTTTATTATTATTTATCATTCTTACTAGTCTTATTTTCTTAAATGATAATTTTTTATGCTATGAAACTTTTTTATGATCTATGAAATGTCAGGAATGAAATTTTTGTGTTGTTTTCATGATAAAATAACCTTATTCTAATATTATGTAATTATATGTCCATAGATAGATATATACTATGTTTACCCTTACTAAGTATCTGAGATCGTTCTTTTTTAGGTTTCCTTCACTAGGATACAAATAAAGGTATAGACACAGTATGTCTAAGAGGTGTACTATGTGAGAAGTTATTTTTGGGAGATGTTGAAGATCATTTATGAATTAATTACACTATGTTTATAGTAGGAATGTAGGGGAGGCACATTGCTTTATTAAAAAAGAAGACACACAAACCCCATTTGTGGGAAAAGGGGGAACCCAACTGAAACCGAACAACATGTAAAGAATGCCTAAAATAAAATGACTCAAAGGACCAATGGAATGAATCCAATAAGAAAAAAACATCATGGATCGAGAGCCTATTGGGGATAATCCCATTACAAAACCAAGCCAAAAAACCAAAGAGCCAAATGACTCAACCCGCAACTACGAAGCCCAACCTGTATCAACTAGTGATACCCAAAAAATATAGAAATTCATTCTATGAGAGTCGTTGTTATGATGTAAAAGAAGTTAAGATGACCCTACCTCCAAGCAAACTGAACTAGCAACCAACCAGACCATCATTGTCATGGGGTACCCCAATGTTCCGCCTCCCCTAGGCACTACACGAACCAAACTGCCAGAACACAACACCATCTGACCCCATCCATCACCTTATGCTATCATAACACACTGCCAAACTACCATCACGACCCACCAACAACCCTGTTGTGACCCCCCATATGACCACTATAGACCCCATCAGGACCCACCAAAGACCACATCGCAACCCGCCAATGACCCTAGCTGATTACCTATCACGACCCTCCATCATACCTTGTCTGATGCCCATGGTAAGTCGATCCATCCGCTAAGGTCCATATCTGCTGATCTAAAACTACCTCTAATCCCTTTGGCTGACAAATCCACAGCGGAAAACCAATTGTCATTGCTACTATATCTAGAACGACATCGAAAGTTTCACTTACGTCTAAGCAAGATCCAGCCATCCCGACCACTATTACATCTCAGAACCGCATACGAAACAACCACTCAACCATAGATATCCCACCCACCATTCATGGAAACCCTAATCCCTCTGGAGATAAGAGAGATCCCAAGAGAGCCACCAGGACTTAATCTATAATCATTTATCCTTGTGAATGTGTTTCTAAAATGTACTAAATATTCATCTAAAAAGATGTGATATTTAGGCATGAAAAGCATGGTTCCACAGAGTATTCTCATAAATTATTAATAACCACATATATATATATAATAAAATTATGCTCAAGATAAATTAATTAATTCAAAAAATGATATATCATAATAAAATAGAACATAAGTATATCACATAATTGAGAAAAACATATATATCAAAATAATATTTTACAATTTATAGAATTAGATTATTGAAGTACTATATATCACATAATAGGAATAAATATATGATATGTGATCCAAAATTACTATTCATGATGAATGAATACACCCAATTACCATAAATAGTAATAACACAATTATAATGGACTAACATAGGTTTCCCTCAATCATATCACCCAACCCGATCCATCACATACTTGAAGGGCGTTCTTGATTCCCATGGGTGGGTGATAAGTATCTGGGCATTTACAACAAACTAGAGGGAAAAATTCTTCCCAACCCAATCAAATCAAATTTAATATATATACATGAATCAAGAAGGAATAGAGGAAAGATAATAAATATATGCCATAACTATAAGAAAGATAGGGGAAACAAATGACTCAAAAAGTAGCTATAAACTCCCAGAGAAAAGTTCAACTTCAATGGACCAATACAAAATAGCTACTCCATGTGATGGAATAGATGAACTCCGACCATCTCACCACGAGATACCCAACCCCTATTGCATGAAACATCCCCTCCTCACTATGAGTATTTTCATTCCTTCAATTGGAAGACGTACAATGTTCTATGCACCACTAAAGAGATGCGCAAGGTATGATATAATATGATCAATAGAATCCAACCCTATTATAACATAACATGTCTTTGTATAAAAATTCATCTATTATCATTTTAAAAAAATAAATTCATGATAAGTAGTAATTTTAGTTATAAAAACCATGGTAAACACTTCTTCATTATCATAGTTCTAAAACGAAAGTTGGTAAATCAATTTCCTAAAAAAATTTCTATATCATCATTTAAAATCATTAAGATTCATATCAAGAAAAAAAATCCAAATTCAAAAAAGATAAATAACTAGTAGAAACACAGGAATATAAACACCAAGGATTATAATTGGTCAGGAATTGGACTTATCATACACAAAAAACTATGAATATTGCACCATTGTACCTGATTCGAATTATCTACAATCTAGAACATGGGAGACACAACATAAATTAAATCCCCAACATCATATACATACCTAGAGCCAATAATCAACACTCTAGGATAAGAGGACAACCTATAATGTGAACCCCACAATGATAGATAGCCTCAAGATAATCCTCCCATCTAGATCCCAAGGTAAACCATGTTCTCATTTTAAAAATAATCCTTTTGTTTCAAAAGTAATTTCCAGTCTATTTCACAAAATCTTTTTTAGTGCTTTGAAAATACCCCCAACGCGTTCCATTTTTCAAGAACTATTGAAATAACACTTTTTTTTCAAAATATCATTCTAAGACACACAATAAATTGAGCCAATTTAATAAATATTTATTTATAATTTTTTTTTTAAATGAAGCAATACCGTTTATCAAACATAGGAGAGATATGGGAGCACATACTTTAAAACATAGGTTTCACACACCCGAAACGGGATCCATAAACAATGAAAACCGAAAAAATCAAATATGTCCATTGAATCCATTCCACATATAAATATTGATTCAATTTATAAAACATGGGATCAGTGGATAAGAGGAAACACCAAATACCTTGACAAAGAACACCCAATGCTCCACAATCGATAAGGGAATGACATTCCTAATAAGGTTGCACAATAAATCGTTGAGGAATAACAGCATAAAATCTAATTTATTTTAATTGATCTAATAAAACTACTCAAATATAGGGTTTCACCATGTTCAATGGAAAAAAAATAAGCAGAATAATTACTTAATCTGAGAGATTCACCATAGCCACAACAAAGATCGAATGCAAAACTGATTAATCTTAAAGAAATGGGGTCTCCAAAAATCACTAAATAGGAGCCTTGGTTCAAGATAACAGGAGAACCAATGGTCAAATGGAAAACAAAAACCCTAACAACACCCTAAAAATTCCTTAATATGGGAATTACATAACATGTAACTCTTTTACATGTCATGAAATCCATGATTTTTAAGTACACTGGGAAATCCATCACCTTGGATAGAAATCCATTATTTAAATCATTTGTTATGTGAAACTGATCCCCACATTGTGTAACCTTTCATATTGTGATTCCATTTCATAGCTTGTATCCATCAACACATACATGTTTTGTAACTTATTTACATAGTGTAAAATTATCCTACAACTTGTATAATGGACCAGTTAATGGAAAAAGTCCAAAATATATGTGACTTCTCTTTTATAGGTATCCTAAAAATTTATCAACTACATATAGACTAAAGGAAAATGAAAACAACAATGAGGATAAACTCATGCATGTCAGATCAGTAATGAGGTGTTACAAACTCCACACTATAATGATTTTCTATCTCAGGGAAGTCATTTGTATAATGTAAATCATGGAAAAAGTTGAGTCATTCCACACCAATCAATGACTCATGTTCCCATGTATCAATATAATTTTCTCCATGATTCCATAGAATATTTACCAATTGAATCAAATTCCCCCCAATGACATTTACTTGAGAGTCGTAGATCATAAATAGT
Source organism: Viscum album (assembly GCA_963277665.1). Taxonomy (NCBI): domain Eukaryota; kingdom Viridiplantae; phylum Streptophyta; class Magnoliopsida; order Santalales; family Viscaceae; genus Viscum; species Viscum album. The sequence goes on from OY728120.1 coordinate 1,514,228,834, forward strand.
TTCCCAAGAATAGAAACATCTAGATCAAACTCAATTTCTTCCAAACATAGAACCCAATTTTGATTTGGATGATACATCATGAGTTGTGAAATGTAGAAAAAATAATGAATACTTATCAACTGAACTAAAAATTCTATCTGATTAGTTACATGTCTAATCATCTAAGTGACCTCAAATGGTCCAACATATCTCGGAGCCACATTTTCATGTTTTATCAGATGATGGTGACCCACCTGAGGAGAAACATTCAAGAAAACTCCAGAACCAATAGAAAACTAAAGGGAATGATGTATCTAATCCATATATGATTTTTTTTCATGTTAGGGAGATAATCATATGTTGATCTACATCCTCAAGCTTTACAAAAATCTCATGAACAACCCACTAACCAACCAACACCACTTCCCCTACCTCATCCGAACAAGAAGGTTATTTTCATGGGTGAACATAATATTCCTCAAAGGGTGACATTATTATTGAATAATGTTAACTATTTTTATAAACAATCTCAAATAGTACTATATGGCTATCCCAAGATCCACTAAAATCGAAGAAACAGAACTAAAACATATTATCAAGGATCTAAATTTCATGCATTATCTGACTGCATATCTATGGATAGTAAGATGTTCTCAACATAGACTAAGTTCCCATCACCTCATGAAGACTCCTCCTAGAACTAGAGGTGAACCTAGGATCCATATTCAAAACAAAGAAAAACTACTTCCATGTAACCTCAAAATATTATAAAAAAATAGGTTACCTAGAACAAAAACAATATTGATATCCACAATTGGAATGAAATGAGTAAAAACATCAATCGATCAATAACAACCTAGATAGAATTTCCCAATAGAGTAGTTTGTGGTTATCCAAAAAAAATTCATAGATACCTCATCCAATTTTTTGAGCTAAACCCGAAGAAGCTAAAGAAACCCAGAGTTTTTAAAGTTCTCTTCCTTTATCTTTTGGCAGGTGTAACAATAGGAAAAAAATATGCAATTCCATCCATCATACCCGACTTCTAGAATCATCATCTCATGTTATAATACATCTTCTTAGTTCCTAGGTGAATGAACCATTAGGAGCTATGAAAATTAAACAATACAGAACTCCAAATAGATTCTGGAATGAACCCTCACTTCCCAAAGTGTAGCATACCATCTACATAATGCGACTAACCAAAACTGTCTCCCCACCATAGAGGCTTTCTCAAATTTTACTATACTCATAATCCTACTACTGACTCTTCAAAATAGAATCCCGAAGAGAATATGAAAACTAAACATTGTTCATAAACATACATGAAAAATCCTCATAATCATCCATTTTAAACTGTGTGAAAAGGCTCATAAGCCTCCACTCATCCTTCGATTCTAGAATAGCCTATGATTGTACATTCCTTATAAGAGTGTATGAAATGACGTTTCCCTTCCCCATGATGTAGGAAACATTGATGTAAATTACCAAAATTTATTCTACCCATAGTCTCTATATGAGATTCAAGTGTTTTTGAGAAAATATATAAATTAAATTCTTATGATCAGATAAGACCATGGACATCTCCCCAAAAATATAGTGTCCCCACCATTTTACGCACATGAATAATAGTCACGAGATCTAAATTTTATTTTGGAAAATTCTTCTCATGTGTTCTATGTTGATGATAGTTTTAAGCTACCACATTTTCATCTTGAATAATAAAGAATCTGAAACCCACACTAGAAGAATCACCACATACCATGTACCCCTTACTAGGCTCAGGTAGTACTAGAATATGATCCGGGGTCAGAATTCATTTCATTTCATCTAAAAAAGATTAATAATTCACATCCAATGTTAATTTCATCACTTTCCTAATTTGTTTAGTCAAAGGTGATACCTAAATAGAAAGATCATTAACAAACCGTTGGTAGTATCTAGTATGTTCAAGGATGATCCATATATGATATCCATACTATGGTTCCATTCATGAATACATAGCCTTCACGTTCTCATGGTATAATGATTATGAATTTTTATAAATATTTCTCCCCCTAATATTCACTTCTAGAATCGATATACTACATTTGGAAATATTTCCATACATATGGTGTCTCATTAGAATTTTTAGAACAAAACTCAGATGGTGTTTGTGCTCACGTATGGATTTCAAATAATACAAAATATCATCCATTTACACTACCACAAAAGTGTCATGATATTTATGGATTATATGATTCATCAAATACATGAATACTCCAAGAGTTTTTGTTATACGAATGGTGTCATAATATATTCATAATGGCCAAACCTACTCCTAAAAATCAATTACTATATATCAGACTCTTGAACATTGAGATGATGATAACACAACCAATGATCAATATTTGAATCTCGATTGTCTCTATTTGGCTAATCAAACAAATAATATATATGAGGGAAAGGGTACTTGATCTTGACTGTTGCCAATTTCAACATCTGATACTCCACACACAATCAATGTGAAACATATGATTTCATAGTAAACATAAAATGTGTTAAACAAGGAAAAATTATAGTGAGAATGAATCCTATATCAAATTGGTCATCCAATTGAATCTTGAGCTCATTCATCTATGCTTGTACCAAATGAGGTGAAGTTATTGATATCGAAAAAATACATGGCAAAAAGACAATAATAAGTTGTCACTCTCTCTCTCTATTTGAAGGATGATTGTAGAATTCATTGAGGAAAAAATTAAAGTTCTAAACAACAATGGGTAGATCAAAATAATAATATATTTCATCAGGATCACTTTCAAAGGAAGGTAAAAAATTAGGAGCTCTGGACGGGAAGGTCCTTATTTACCAAACCTCAGGTCCTAATCCCCATGAAACCGATGATAGCTCCCATCGGCAATGTGAAATGAAACATGTTGATGATAAAGACCATCATTTCCTTGACGAGAGACAAGAAAATTCATTACAACTATGATTTCAAATATATGTATAAATTGATTGAGAAAATCCTAGACCAACACTGTATCAGATTTTTTTAACGAACAAGGATACTGAAACCCTTACACATTCCTCTTGTTGAGTGGTGTCCCTAACTCCATAACAGAATACATATGTTATATTAGAATATTAAAAAATCAAAATTATTCATAGATTTAATAAAGTGGGTGGTACCAATTTCAAATATATCAATTTATACATTGTTTTCATAAGGACAGTACCTATAACTGTCACAATACCTGCCCCTAATTCCACTGGAAAATCATCTTATATGTGAAATTGCATCACTCATGAGACATGTGGTTTCATCCCAATAGTATTTGATGCATCTTACTACAGCATAGTTTCATTGGATATGAATAACAGTACCCATTAGAAGGCCTTTTCATATCCAGATACAAGAATTATAAATGAAGAACATATCCACATCAGTTTCACATCTTCATAGGCTTGTGACCAAAACCATCTACTATTTCCAACCATTCCACACTGATAGCAGGTTAGAGGAACACTTCTAGCTATATAAAATCATTTGTAGGAGAGTTTTTGCTAAAACCCACCACTACCACTTCTGTTATGATCCTTCCACTTCTTGTTCATATCATTCCCTCTATTGGAACAACCACTAGATAGAAGAAACGTGTTTTTAAAACCAACCATTCCCACAATATGAAACACTTATATCCTAGATCTGTATTTTTTATGCATTGGTAGAGTTTTTTAAAATAAAAAAATGTGTTATAATATATGCTCACAAAACCTACATCTATTTCTTGAGCCTTAAAGTGGTCATTCTTCACCACATCCATAGAAAAATGGGCAATCTCAATAAACAACATAGTGTATGTCGACAAAAAACTATCTTCTTGTTTTAATGAAATGCACTCCAGATACTTTTATAGCATCATCAAATTTGGAAAAAACTGAAGGAACAATAGGGTTTTTAAATCCTAAAATCCAAGAATATGTGTATATCTTTTAGGACTATTGAATCCCATCATCGCTTGATGGAACACTCATGCTCGAACATTTCACACTCCACCTTTATAATTAAATTATCTCTAGGATGTAAAATATTTGGTCAGTATTATCTATCCAATACTCCACCTCTTGATGTTCATTCGATCCATTAAAGGATAGTGGCTACTCTCATAAGAATTCATGTGATCTCTCTCTATCATCTAACTCATGGTTGTTCCACAACAACAATGATCTAAACATATGGAACATCCTGAAAAAAAACAATATCTTATTATATGTTATTTTCAATAATATTCTAATATATGTGTAGAATACCTTGATAAGAATCAACTACACCCTCCTGAGGAACTCATGGAATACATGTCAGAGGAATACGGTTTCATACCGAAAAATAAAATGACCAGACAACATAAAAATTTTCAGTTTAAACAAGAAGACCCATAATTAGAAATTGATTTTTAAAAACTAACCAAAATTGTAGAAATTTATCTCAACAACCCATGGTAACTTCAGTCCTATCCTAAAAACAGAGAGCTGGGAACTTATCGCAACAAATCTCTCTTGTCCCGAAAAACCTATCTCTAGTATAAAAAATGTACCAATATAGGGGATATTGAGGAAAAAAATCCCTCTTATACCAAATTCTAATGGATGAAGCTGGGTTTCCCTCAAACCTGCCACCCGACCCGATCAATCACATACTTGAACGAAATTCCCAATTACCTAGTATAGTGACAAGAACCCTAGAATTAAACAAAAAATAAGACGTAATGAATTCTCCCAAATAGAAAAAACATAGTGGATATATATATATATATATATATATTCAATGAATGATGGTACAAAGGAAAGAAAATAAATATATTCCATAACTATAAGAAAGGAAACATAAAAATGACTGAAAAGTAGAAAAAAACCACTATGTGACAAGTCCAACTGCAACATACCAAAACCAAGTAGCTAATCCATGTTATGTAATGAATGAACCCTCACAATCTGACCACTAGATACCCATACAAACTGACACAAAAACCTTTTTCCTCACTGTGGCACCATTCATTTCCCTTCATTGGAAGACAAGAACTATCTATGAACCACTAAGGAGGTGTGGGAGGTGTGATATAATCGGCTATATTTGATCCCCTCCAAGTGTTCCATAGCATGTATATGTTACACAATGCAAGATTGCTCATTTTAAATAAAACATGGCATGATAGCTAAGAAATTATTTTTACAGAAATCATGGTAATCATTTCCTCTTTATCACATTTATATGGAAAAGAATTTATATAAACTTCATAGAGCATTTCACCATAACATATTTCATAACCATAAAATTCCATATCAAGGCTAAAATATTCCAAATCAAAACCATAAAAATTAGTAGTAGCAGCACATGAATCTCAATGGCATGGAATAAAATAGGTAAGGAAGCAGCCAACTCGTACCCAAAAAATATATTTATAGTGAAATGTTGTTTCTGAAGCTAATTATCTACACTTGAGGACTTGGGAGACACCCTAGAAAGTGAATCTGCAATATAATATAAATACCTGGAGACAATAATCTATACTCTAGGACAATATGAACATCTATAAATTGAACCCCCACAATTGATGATGTCCTCAAGCTAATCTATTGACCTAGTACCCAAGGTAACCCATGTTTTTATTTTCAAAATCATCATAGTGATTCTAAAATCATTTCATAATAATTTCACAAAATAAATTTCATTAGTTTGAAAATACCTCCATATTTTTTAATTTAGAAAAAATAAAAGAAAACTCTGTTTTATTAAAAATATCATTCCAACACACACAAACGATCATGCCATTTTCATACCAGTTTATTTATAAAGTAATTTATAAAATTAGAGCAATGCGATATACAAACCCCATGCAAGATATGAAACCAACTACCCCAAAAATAGGGTATGAAACGCCTAAAATGGGATCCATCAAGAATAAAAATCCACTGACGTCAATGGGGTCCCATGAATCCCTAAAAATATCTAGATTGATCCAATTTAGGAAAAAGGGGTTGGGGGAGAATAGAAAAAACCACACACCTCAAAAAAAACACCTCACTATACCAAGACCAAGAAGGGAACAACCTCTAAAATGATATCACACAACATATCTTCGAATAAGATAAGAATAAAAAGTTAGATCAATGTATCCAATAATGAAACTCTAGGGAATGACCATGATCAATAGACATGAAGAAGTTGAAATATCACTTAGTTGTGGAGATGCACCACAACTTAAAGGAAAATTAAATTCTGAAACGATCAATCCGGGAGGAACAATGTCACAATATATCATTGGAGTGGTGCCTTGGTATGAGAGAAAAAGAGATTCTATGGAAAAATGGGAACCCAAAACTGGAACAACGACCAAAAAAATCATTCTCATGGGATTAAATTATTTGTAACTACTTTACATGTTGTAAAATCCATAGTTTTTAAGTATGTTGAGAAGTCCATCTTTTCATTTTAATAAAAATTACATTAAAAATGGATGACATGAAACTGGTCATCAAATCGTGTAACCTTTCACAACATGAATCCCTTGAATGAATTTTACCGTAAAACACTAACAACATGTATAACCCAGTTACACAATATGAAATCATGTTACATCCTCTAGAAATGACTAGTAAAAATTGATATTCAAACAAATTTTTGACATAAACAATACATGTATCCTCCCAATTCCTTCTCAGACCAAAATAGACAATGAGAATAGGAAACCCACAATTAGGATAATGAAATACCTGGAAAATTGGTAACTGAATATTGCACCAATATACACAGGATTTATTTTAAACCATAACCCCACAAATGTAACAAAATCCCCAACAGTAGTAAAATAGAGGTCAGTTACACATGTACTTTCTACAAACACATGAAACTCTCGTACCTAAGTCCAAGAAAATAAAACTACATTCTTTTTTTCCACAAATCATAAAAAAATAAATAGAGAACAACCAAATCATATACTACCTTTTAATGCCCCAACGGAAAATCACTGGGTCCAACATGGAGTGAAACATGGCCTTATGCCCACCTCCTCATAGGAAAGAGGATACCTAATAACCGAAATGGTAAAAATACCATTGGTGGGGAGATAATAACACCATTTAAAATTAATAAGACCTAAATAAACAAAATGGAATAAATAAGAAAATATATGACATATGACATCCAAATACCTCATTTCCATAATTAAAAACGAAAAGATACACCAAAAGTGATGGGGAAACAAATTTATGAGCAATACTGGAATATAAATAAATAATTTTGTAATCCTTCAAGAGTTTATCATATTACCTCCTCCAATCACTATGCTCTATCTTCTGGTATGTTGGGGTTGGGACCTTCCCCTTTCATGTATACCAAAACATAATTTTTCAACATCCATCAAGATCCTCATGCGATGTGTGATTATAATAAACACTAAAGGACACCCATAATTAGTCCTTAACATAAGTTACAATGAAAATATTATAATTTATATCATGGTAAATTAAATATGGAGAAAAATTAAACATAAAACTACAAAAGCACTGAGTCATTCTGCACTAATCATTCCACAATGAACACCAACCCCACTAGTGTAGGTCACCACAAACCACATAATAGGCCATAGGTCCCGACATTAGTTTTTACCTTATTCTTATCACTAGAAACTTTTTTCATTAATTGGTTTTGGGAAAAAATACCTCAAGTTAACAATATAGTATTTTTCATTCATTGTGTTTAAGGAAATAAATGGTTTCCTTTATAAGTCGTGGTGTCCTGATTTATTATGACATGGTATGTTTCATAGAAATCTCCATGACAAGGAAGATAATTGTGAAATTATAATTTTCTTGGAGCATTGCGAAATAGGGAGCTTTGCGATGGAAAAGAGGGAGCATAATGAAATTTTGATGACGTGGATAGAATGTTATGCAATCCATGTAAATGACTATAAATATGAATCTACACAATTCATAAAATAAGTAATATTTAATGGATATATTAAGGCTCCAGAATCATATAGGTGGTTCACAAAGCTGGTTTGTGAATTTCTTTCTCAAAAGAAGTTCGTGAAGGCTATAAAAGAAAATGAAATGTTTTATAAATCATGAAAGTAATTGAAATTTTGATGGATATGTAAGCATCATGAATTAAGAATTCTTAAGAAGGCTAGTTGAGATTAAAAAAAATATATGTTATTCATGATATTTATGTGAGCTCCATGAATGTTAGGTGATTTACAAAGGCTGTTTGAGCTTCTCCAAGGCAGTGATAATTTTGATAGTTATTCAGAATGAATTGATTAGTAAAACTATTGTAAATTGGTTTCAATCATTTGAATGAAATCATAACATCAATAGAGAATTTATCTATAAATGAGGATGTATTCTTTAGAGATAATTAAGTCACTTACATGTCCAGAAACTATGGGGGAATCCCTTCCAAGTGCAGTGAGAGAAAGAAGTGGAAGATTATGATACATTCTACCAATAGTGGTCTAGATAAAGAGACATAGGGAGTGTCCCTTGGAAAAGAAGTGAGATTTCCCTTAATATTGTAAAGGTAGTGATCCTTGGTATAGACGAGTTCTAGCATGAACCATCAATATTATCGGTGAGCCTTAATGAATTTGGTAGAATAGGAAAATTTCCATTTTATGCTCGTTGGATGTAGACCAATGATGTTGAATGAAGTAAAATGGATTCATATTAATAAATATTTCATTTCAATTCATAAATTTCTATGGAAAACAAGAGAATATAGTTTTTTTATTAATGATAGAAGATCTGAAGGGGTAGTTGTTTTAATCTTTCATGGCCTATTTCACCCCCTGAAAGGTTATTTATCTTAATTGGGATAAAAATTGGAATCAATGATAATGATTTAATGTTATTTGTTCTCTTTCATTATATAAAATAAAATTTTTAAATAATAATGGGATTTTTTTCTTTGATGGGACAAATTTTCAAATATGGAAGAATGAGATGTATCACTTCTTCCATTCATTATGAATGAATGTCTTTAAATTAGCTACACATGGAATATCAGATAATAGTGACATTTTTTATTTATTAAAAGATGAATGAAGTGAATATGATTCTAATTATAAGGGAATATATGTTTTAGGGGGGCCTAGTCAAATTCAATTTATATTTAAGGGATTTCATGCATGTCGTCAGATTCTATGTGGGACGAATTGTGGAATATTTATGAGGGTGAATCAAAAGCCGTAGAGGAAAAGGTAAATGTTCTATATATCAAATATGAGGATTTAATTATAAACCCCAAATAAGGTTGTTGATTTGATTAGGTGAATGTTTTTTAGGAAGACATGTGGGGTCTCAGAGAAATTATTGATGATATTAAAACTGTTAAGCGCAAATTGAGAAAACCTATACCTTGGTTTAATGAAATGTTATTTTTAATAGAAGATAAATATCCAAACAAACTAACATTGGATAGATAAGACAATACTCTAGTAAGATATGATATGAGAAATGATGAAAATGATGTAGTGGAGAAGGGTAAGTCCATAGAAGTGGCATTTAAGCCTATGAATAATCTCACCATTGAATATGGATTGGAATACCAAGATACAGATGATTTGATTTCATTCCATTAATCTAATATTTCTAGGGTAAAAGTAATTTTTAAAGGGAAACTCCAAAATTAATTATTTTCGATCTGAAAAGTTTGGACATCATGCAATATAGTGACCCAAGATGTTTAAATAACATGGAGAGAATGAAGTTGAAATTTGCATAATGAATTCCTCAGAATATGTGAAAGGAAATAAAAATTTTAAGATAAATTTCATCAACAAGAATAATCTTATTTTAATAGATGATGAGAGTTATAAAGAATGTGAGGCAGAATTGCTAGAGGATAGCAAGGATCATAATGAAAATGTTATGGTTAAAATTGTCAAAATTTCCAAAACAAGTGAAGAAAGAAACAACGAAGAAGAAGAAGTCAAATGAAGCGTTTTGCTTTAGGCTGACTTTCAAGTTTATTTGTGAAGATATATTTTTGGTGAGATAAAATGAATAAATCTAACAAGGTGGTTCATCATGCGAAACTTTATATACAACATCAGGAAGAAGAGAAGTCTTGGTTGAATGACGAAATTAAAAAACTGAAGTCTTTAATGCTAGAGAGATCTAAAATGTTTTTTGAGTGAAATATCAATATTTTTTATAGAATTGTGAAATATATTGTTTTATTAATACTAAAATAATAACAAATAAATCATATCAATGAAATTTATGTCTATGTTTCCAACCCGTGATGAAGTGTTAAGGATCAGGAAAAACTCTTAACTCTTAGAACAATATCAGAAATGAACATAACTCAATAAATAGAGAAGATACATGCGGAGAATATTTTTCCTGCAGAAAAAAATAAATTGTGAAATCCAAATGATATGGAAGGTAAGATGTATGATAAAAAACAGAGGTGTGATTAATTATTCTAGAATGAAAGATGTCACTCCTAAACTGAAGATTGATTTTGGTATGAATTATAGTAATAATATTCATAGAACCTAAGGGAATACCAGTGGTGCAGAAGTGACATGTAGAACTGTGCCTTCCATCAAGTTCTTTTTTTGTCGAAATATAGGACACTCATAAAATGTGTGTTCAATAACCGAGAGATATTGATGATAAAAAGAACAATTTTGGTAGTCAAACAGAAAAAAATAATCCTGAAAATCATCTTATGGTCATTGTTTTTATTGTGGAGGATTTGGTAACATTACTAGATATTGTACATCAGCCATGCATAAGAATGTGCAGAAGCAGAATTAAACTGGTTGTAAGGAGCAATTTATTAAACCATCAACTGATCTGAAAATGAAAAATCTCATTATATTATTTCATGATAAAAATGGTCCATCATACATTGGGGAAGATAAATATTATCAATCCATACTAGGTATAAAGTAATAAACATGGATCCTGAATAAATGAGGTGAAAAAGAAGCTATTTTAGAGATTTATTTTATTGAATCATATCAAAGTAGAATATGAATTATTGAAGATGTATGAACCACACATATGATTGGAAATATGTATTTGTTGATCGTAAATAAGAATGAAAAAGTAGGTATCATTTTAATGGAAATTATGAAGGCATAAAAATTATAGGCTCTAGAAAATAAAATTTTGGGGGGAAATACTGGAGATGTTAAGATATTTTAGTTTTGGAAGGTCTCAATCATTACTTTCTTATCACCAGTCAGTTATATGACTCGGGACATGCCATTGGATTTTTTTTACAGTGGGAGTCAATAATACAAAATAAAGTGTATTTTGTTCAAGGAAATCATATGAAAGGGAATCATTACACTGTTAGTGGAGAGGAAGATATGTATAGTTTCTCTAAAGACAAAGAAAACATGCTATAGAATAAACTTATTTTCCATTTGAGGAAAACATCCTTGTAAAATATCATTAAATATGATGTTGGTCAGGAACTCCCTATATTATAACATGATCATACTCATATATGTGATGATTGGGTATAAATGAAGATTATTCATAATACATATACATAAAAGAAGAAAAGTTTAAAAAAAATTGCTTGAGTTGGTGCATATTGATGAGTGAAAACCAATTTCTCCAAGATATGATGATTATGGGAGATAAAATGTTCACATAAATGATAAATTTAGTATAATTTTTTGGGTATCTGACACACACCTATCATATGGAATTTTAGAACAATTATTTCCAAAGTTAAATTTACGTAATGTGGTTGCATAAAGATGTCTCCATAAGAGTAGTTCAAAAAAACATTTTGTCACTTTTAAATGACGGTAAAAATGGGGTGTTTTTAGAATAAATTAATAATAAAACGATTTAAATGAAAATTGAAATTCAAAGGATTGAAAAAACAATGTTATTAAAATGGTGATTAGGTCAGGTTTGGTTTCCCAATTGTAATGTCATCCTTGTTCAATTTAATTCAAACATCTTCTTCTTCGTTGATTGAAGTGAGTTTCCACAATTTTTTCCTGTCACTTATTTGGTTAAATTATGATGGATAGATAAAACCTATCCAAGATATTATTTTGGTCAACTCTCATTCCATGTGAAAAATAGTTGTATTAAATATCCTTAATTAACATGGTCAATACATGATCAGGTCTTTTTTAACCCTAACAATCAAAACATTCACTACCCTTTTTACACGTACTGACGAGCGTCGAGTACTTCACCAATAATCCCCTGTCTATTCCATCGTATATAAACCAGAAATCATTGGAGGTGGATAATGATTAATTTATGAAGTCAAAAATCAATAATGGAGTTAAAATTCAAGAAAGATATCACTTGATAATAAAACTTTATTTATTAAATTGAAAACAACTTTGAAGAATAAATAAATTTCATTCAATTACATTCACGAGCTAAGCATTTAAAAATATAAAACTAAACCTTCCTCAATCACTCAAAATGTTTACCCCACCATGGTAATGGTAATTGATATGAATGGGGAAGAAGAAGGCATTATGAAACTATGTAAAAGAAGATAACTAAACGAGTTAAAGCCAAAAAGTTCTCCTCCTTGGTGTACTAGAAGGAATGGGATAGAATGAGAGATGCTTTGAGAGTGTGGAGCTCCCCTTCTTTTATAGAAAGAATATGTCCCCCGAAATATGATGCACTGTTTACCCAAAAAATAGATTCTTTGCCCATTGAACTCTTCACGAATATTTTTCATAATTATTGTGGATGTTTCTCCAAAAATCTCATCATATTAGGACAAGTATTCCGAGAGTTATTCCTGTTTTACTCTCAGAATTTATTCTTCCCAGTCAGACTCTCCAAATCAAAAACCTCTGGATTAAAATGCATTAATTACTATTAAAACGACCAATTCACGAGACTTTTCCTCGATAAAAGATGTTCCATACCTACTTGACCATCCTCCATATGATGTTTAAAATAATTTTACCCACCATGAATGAGTTATGGAACCAACTCCAAAAAACAGAATATCTATAAACAGTTTCTGTGCTGCTACATGTGAGTTTCTTTTGAGCCTCCATATGGCCAATTCAGCATATGGTATTGCAGGATGAAATGAATCCCTTGATGTGTAGAATTCTTGAAAATAATTAATTTTCAATTTGTATTAGTGTAAAAATGTTATAGCCAAAATACAGAAATGATTTAAAAATTGTTAAGAATCCTAAATGTGCCATTCATAAAATTAAGCTCAAAATATTACCAATATGATAAAACTGCAGCAATTTATCTTAATGAAACAATTTGGTGGGTTTAAAACAATTAAATTCAATTTAAATTTATTTGTAAATATTTTCTCTATTAATTTCCCCACACATAGAACTTGTAATCATGGACAAGTAAACATCAAAATAATATAAAATCAAATCCAAAACACATAACAATGAGATCTACCAAATCAATATGACGAGAAAAAAAGATATCATAACCCATAAGAATCCATTATTTCATGTTCTCTATTTAAAATTATTTAATATATTTCAAATTCATTTCTTATCTCATGCACACAAAACACCTACCTCACATGAAATTTCTCTCATATCACAAATGTTAATGTTCAACAAGGTTTTTGTCATCCAAACATTCACAAGAGTCACCATAGGCTTGATAAATTTATACATATCCACTTGATGTGAGTCAAATAAATGTTTTTATCATGAGAACTATTCATGGTTGTTATATGGTTTTCGATTGGTAGGATTTAGATGTTAAAAATTCTGAGGCAGAAAAAGGAGGGTTGGGATCTTTTCGAAACAAAAATGCATGATTCTAATTTTCACTGAAGAATGGTCTCCATATCATCCCATTTATTGAAATTCATATTCATCATCATGAGAATTCAATGAATGTTCTTTCCATTTAATATTTTACCAAGAAATATTTCTTCTCAAAAGTTGTTTTTTTCCTGAAATCTCAAAATAGGAAAAACATTTTTTTTACATTGGATGTTCTAGAAGGGTAAAACTTCTTTAATCATGAAAGCTCTAGAAACACATAAAATTTTAAAACATGAACTCTTCAATAGAAACATCAGCTCTTCAAGATTTATTTTCCGCCCAAAATTCACCAAATGAGGTGGTACACCACAATACATCTTCCCCCACACTTATGTTTAACTAGATCATTCGATTTTACTTCAAGAGAAGGTTGGATAGGGAATATTGGATGGTAATGTGGGTAACCTAATAAGTTGTTCATGGATTATAAGGGATACAATTATTAATGTATAAAGTATGCCACAATAATATAATTATTCTAAAAAGGGGGCTTCAAACCCAATAAATCCATCAATCATTTAAAATTAAAGTACCTTAAACACTCATGTTTTGATAGGAATAAATCAAATTCTTGTTAAATCAAGCATGGTATGGTTCTCTTAAAAATGAGATGAATGTAACGAATAAGAAAAAAATTTAATGAATCCTTACATGAATGTGATTTCAAAAATACATATAGTGTGATGTAGCATGGTATTTGAAAATCAGAGTACCTTTCCAGAAATTTCAAAATATTTGATCTTGAAACAAAGTCATTTCAGTATTCATTTAAAATCAGTTTTATGGAATATATTGCTTCACTCATTGAAATGGGTTTCAAAAATAGAAGTCATAATCATTTTAGCTCAAAAGTTTTTATGACACACTAAATTTTAAAAATAAACACACAAATATTTAAATACAAAAAACATTTGTTATGAAAAAGTTAAACCACACATCAAATGAAAATCCTAATCTATAAAGGTTGCCTCCCACAAAATTAAATGATGCAATGTCCTCAGTACATTAAAATGGATTTACCATGTAAGAAGATTTGAAAATGAATCACAGCAAGACAGAAAATATAAATGAGAGGTATGAACAAACTAATAGGAAATGCAATGTTGTGTAAGGCTCCTAAGTGTTGCTATTTGAAAACCTGAAACAAGTAAAAAGATAACATAATATATTTATTAAATGAAATTAAAATTTTATTTTAATAATAAAAGAAGGATAAACCTTGGTTTAATCCCCCAAGTGGGCCTTGGGTTTTGACAACCTTCATAGGGACAGTTCTAATCGGTTATCCGCAATCTGATGGTGGGTGAGGTTTCTTGTTCATGATCCAATAAGAATTATTCTTTCCAGCATGCAAATGTTCCTTATTGTTGAGGAATCCATAGATATAGTAAACCAAGTCCACCCTATTGTAATGAGATACAACATGCATGGTGGGGTTAGTATAATGAATGAGTCTTCCTATTTATTAATTTCCACTTTCACTATTTCTTCTTCATTCACCAGTGTGTCCTCAAGGAATGCTGCATCAATGGATTAATCAATGGAAATATCAGATTTTAACTCTATTTGAAAAAAATAAAAGCATGAAGAATAAATATAAAATTATTTCCTTTCAAAGTAAGAAGATCATGTCTAAGTTTCCTTTAGAAAATACACTTTGACCTTCTCATGTTCTCCCTCCAAAAAATGTTCAATAGGTTTGGGGAGCTCTAGTTATTATTCTTTAGATGAATATTATTTTGCATCATATTCCTCCAAGGAAATATACATGTTGTATGAAACTAAAAAATTAAAATAAGGGGTGGTAATACTCAATTTAGTTTAAACAAAATAATAAGATAATGAGTTCGTGAAAGTATTATATCCCTGGGATTGTTTACCTTCAATTACATCATCAATGGGAGGTTCCACCTATTGTTTAATTTCCCAAAATAGAGGTATGTAGTTAGACTTCTCTATCATCTCTTCAAATTCCACTACTTCGTTCTTTTCTTCCCACAATGTTTATCAATCATCTACATTATTAGGGATGGGTGGATCAATTTGTTCTTCACACTCTTTCCAGAAGTTATCTAGATATTTTTGATATCCAATCTGTATTTCAGTAGAAACATATTCATCATCATTCTCCTCCAACATTGATAGAGTTGGGAATAATGGATCATCATTTAATTTCAGTAAGGCCTCTATGGGTTATTCAACATAAAAGATAAGTGGGGATACTTATTCCACCAATTTTGTTGTTTTTGGTTCATGTTCTGGTTCAAGTTGTTGATCTTGGGAGGCATTTACATATTTTTTAATCCACATTATTATACACTACAAGTTTTTCATTGTTTGACAAATTATTTCAAATTAGGCTTCTATATCCTTGTGAACATCTTCTTTTTGGTGTCACACATTGACAATTACATGAACAAATTTAGGAAAATACTCCTGATGTTCAATTAATTCTCTATCCAATCCCTCTACCACTTTTTATATGAGGTTATAGTTAAGGTTTTGAATGAGATCCATTGATATATCCTCCATGATGATTTTTATTCAAGCTCCATAAATTTTTTTACCGAAGAAAAAACTCTATACACAATATACCATGGTGATTAAATAATTGTTTCTCACACTTCGTGGTAATTATTCCATGAGTTAAAGAAATAATGATTTGAAAACATCATGTTAAAATATTTCTTATGTTATTTGGATAGAGTCAAACATTATCAATTAGATTTTGGCACTGCCCCCGGCAATAGAGCCAAGTTTAAATCATTCCATTCATAGGGCATGGGAAAAAATATTTCAGAAGTTAAAATGCAGTAATTTGGATGGCCTAGGATGCCTCCAGAAGAGGAGTGCCCAAAAAACATTTTTTCACTTATGAATGAAGGTACAAATGGTGTGTTTTGAGAATAAATTAATAATATATTTCTTTAAATGAAAAATTAAATTCAAATTATTGAAAAAACAGTGATATTAAAAGAGTTATTATGTTTGTGTTAGTTTCCTAGTTTTAATTCTATCCCAAGTTAATTTTAATTCAAACTACTTCTACTTAATTTATTAAAGTGTGTTTACACAATAGTTTCCTTTAATTGCCATGGTGAAATTATGATGGTGGGAGAAAACCTTACCAATATCATAGTTTGGTCAACTCTCATTCCATGTGAAATTTTTTATTGAATATCCCCAATTAACATGAGAAATAACCAATCAGGTCTTGTTTATCCCAACCAAAAATGAAGATTCATTACCCCTTTTACATGTATTGACGATCAGTGAGTACTTCACCACAAATCTGTGGTCCATACCATCGTATATAAATCTGAAATTAATGGAGGAATATAATAATTATTTTACCAAGGAAAGAATCAATAATAGAATTAAAATTCAAGAATGATATCTCTTGATTATAAAATCTACTATATGAAATTGAAAACAAATTTGAAGAAGAAATAAATTTCATTCAATTACGTCCAAGAACTCAAGAATTACAAAATAGAAAACCAAGCATTCCCCAATCAATCAAAATGTTTACCCCACCATGGTAAGTGTTATATAGATTAATGGGGAAGAATAAGGTATTACAAAACTATAGATTAGAAAATAAAAAAAAGAGAGGAATCTGAAAATTTCTCATCTTTGGTGTCCCAGAATGAATCAGATGGAATGCGATATGCTTTGAGAGGACGAAGCTCCCCTATTTTTATATCCAGAATATGTCCCCCAAAGGATGATTAATTTTATCCCCATTAAATGACATCTTCATGCGTTGAACACTTCTATAATATTGTTCATAATTATCTTGTCTATTTCCCCTCATAATCTCAGCATATTTGGACACGAATTCTGCGAGTTATGCCCATTTTACTCTCACAATTTGTTCTTTCCATTCAGACTCTATGAATGAAAAACCTCCGGATTGGAATGAATTAATAACCATTACATTGGCCAATTCATGTGGCTATACCTTAATAAACAATGTTCCAAAACTCTTTTCCCCCCCATCAAATTTCACAACAATTGGGCCCACCCGGAATAGGTTATAGACCCACACCAAAACAAATAAGATCTATAAACAGTTTACATTCACCCACTTGTGTGATACTTTTGGGATCCTATATGGACGATTCATCTTTTCGGCATGAAAGTTGAAATGATCCCCATGAATGGGTTGAATCTCAAAAATAATGAATTTTTCAATTTGTATTATTGTAGAAATGTTATTGCCAAAATACATATATTATTTAAAATAGTTAAAAATCCGAAATGGGCTATTTTACTATTAAGCTAAAAATATTACCAATATCATAAAAATGTAGGAATTTAAATTAAAGTAACACTTTGGTGGGTTAAAAAAAATAAATTCCATATATATTTAATTGAAAATATTTTCTCTATCACAAAAATCTCACCAACAAGACAGAGGTGTTCAGTTTCCTTACTAGATATCATTGGGAAGTTGAAAAGATTCTAGGCTAGAGAATTCAGATGATCAGAAAAGATAATTGGACCAGGTTCAAAAATTTCCTAGAGGAGTATTATCTCATGAATCATGGGATGACACACCAATTTTACGATGTAATAACTCCATGTAAGAATATAGTAGTTGAGAGAAGAAATCATATTATCAACAAAATGGCTTGATAAATGTTCATTGAGAAAGACCTTCCAAATAAATTTCATAAAGTAGTATTTTAATCATTGTGCACATAAACAAGAGTGTTACTATGTTTTAAAGATGAGAACACTCCATATGATATATGGTATAGAAATAATAAATCATTGAATTACAATCAACTATTTGAAACTAAGTGCTTTATTCTCAATAAAGAGAAACACAAAAAGATTGAATCTTGTGGAGAAAACAAATATTTCGCAACAAATCATAAAAAATAAAAACATATAAATGCTTGAATAAGGATCTGGGAAATGTATTTGAAATCCATGATGTAACTATAATGGAAAATGAGAAAAATATTCAAAAAAATACATGA
Source organism: Viscum album (assembly GCA_963277665.1). Taxonomy (NCBI): domain Eukaryota; kingdom Viridiplantae; phylum Streptophyta; class Magnoliopsida; order Santalales; family Viscaceae; genus Viscum; species Viscum album. The sequence goes on from OY728120.1 coordinate 1,514,247,618, forward strand.
TCAGTCTCCAGAGGAAATTGATGAAGAAATAAGAAGCTCCAAGGATGTTTCAATTTATGAAGCTAATTCAGAGGAAGAATTAGGGAATGATAAAGATGATAACATTTCAGTATCTTCACAATGACATAATAGAAGAAATGAAATTGATAGAGATAACATATTTTGTGATTATATTGTGCCAGTGAAAACAAGGAAGATTAAGACTCCATGGGAATCATCGTACTTATCTGTAGTAGAGGTGAAATGTTCTGATGAAGAAGATGAATATAAGAATTTAGATCAGGCTATGAGTGATGCTCTTGAACAAATTGATAAGAATGTTACATGGGATATTATTTCAGGGCTAACAGAAAAGAATTTCATCAGGGATAAATGGTTATTTCAAAAAAGATTCAATGAAATTAGTGTTGTAATTTGAAAAAAATACAGACCATTGTACAAAGGGTACTCTAATATAGTTGGAATCAATATCGATGCTAAAATTTCACCTATTTCAAGCATAGAGACAGTCAGATTATTCTTGTCCATAACAGTGCAACGAATGTTCATGGTTCCAGAAGAATGTAAAGTCATCATTTCTAAATGGGGTTCTGGAAGAACATGTTTATATTGAGAAGCAAGATGGTTTTCTCATTTAGGATGATGATAATGATATTTTTTATGAGAAATAATCATTATGTTTAGAATCACGCACTATGTGCATGGTATTCAAGGCCAGATCAGTTTTTTTGTACAAAATCATTTTCAACGTGGTCAAGTTGATTACAATCTATATGAAAAACATGATAGAAATAAATGGATAATAGGGATGTTATATGTCAATGAAATAATCATTAGAGAATAAGATGAAGCACAATGCAGACAATATTCAGAATTCAAGAAGAGTGAGTTAGACATTTCAATGATCAGTGAACTGATGTTTTTTCTCGGTTTACTGGTGTCACAAGGAATGAACAACACATTCACTTATCAAAATAAATATGAAAAGGAGGATTTGAGAAGATATGGAATGGATAAATCAAAGGATATGATGACTCTGGAAGCTACCTAGAATAATCTATCATGTGATGATGTATGAAATCCAGTTAATGTTACATAATACATATAAACCATTGGTAGTATACTCTATGTTAATGTGAAAAGACCTGGTATTTTTTTACACATTTCAAGAATCATGGTATCAAATTAATCCCAAATAAATCCACATGATTTTTTTTAAATTAAATAATTTTTATATCGAGGGAATTATGGATTTACATTTTATGTATAATGAAAAATCTCATCCAAAGTTATTGTGAAATCCAAATACAGATTGGGCTAGATCAGTAGATGATAGGAAATCCACATTATGATGTTCTTTCTATCTTGTTGGATTATGTATTTCTTGACTTAGATGGAAACATGATTTCAATTAATTGGTCACTGTAGAAGTGGAATATATTTCCCCTAATCAATATTCCACATATATATTTTGGATGAAGCAGCATCATGATGACATTGAATTAAAGTCAGGTCTCTGATCTGAATCCATTGCAATAGTTCCAGTGCCATAAATCATAGAAAAAAACCATTCCATCAAAAAAGGACAATGAAAATTGAAATAAAGTATCATTTTATAAATGATATGTTGGATAAAGGACCTGTAATGTTATAGTATGTGCCTATGGAACCACATATTGCAAACATTCTGGCAAAGGCCATACCCAATGATGTGTTTGAAAACCATTGGATGGATCATAGAGTTCAGTCAACTCCCCACACTTGGAAAAGTGTTAATGTTGGATTCCCTATCCCCGAGTTATGGTTTGATTTTCCCCAATGTACTAATGTGTGTTATTTACCAATTGGAAGAAAACAATGAAATGACCATTCGAGTTATTAACAAAGAAGAGAAATTTTGTCTATTCATAGGGATAAAATGTCTTAGTCCAGACACAAACAGATGATGATAGATGGATCAGCGAGATAGAGGGAGCATCAAGATAATGGTAGTGGTGATATATAGTGGAATTAATTCCAAAAATTCTAATGGGGATCGATCAAGGAATATATATCATGATAGATGTATTTCATGATGATAGAGGATTACATGTTTTGGAATTAACACTTGTGAAAAAACACAATTTAACGTCATTTTTTTATTTTTGACGTTGGTTTTTAACATATTTCAGAAATAGTGACGTACAAAATATGATTTTTGGTGTTAGTAAAAAACCGATGTTGAAAATAATTGTTTTATGGGTTTCGGGTACGGTTTTATCTAAAACCGATGCCTAAACCCAGTAGAAATTGATTTTTCGGTGTCTGTTTTTTGTAAAACTAATTGGAAGGGTTAATTTCTACTGTGTTTCGGCGTTGTTTTTTCTATAACCGACACCTAAAACCCAATTTTTTTAAAAAAATCAGCGTCAGTTTTTAAAATAACCAACACCGTAAATTAAGAATTTTTTTTAGAGAAATCATAAAATTACAGATCTAAATGTATCAAAAACCCTGTAAAAAAATATACACCAATATTAAAATAATATTTATCATTCAATAAAAACCTATATCATACATATACCAAACATAAACAAAAAAACAAACATTCAATGTTAAAAAAAATTAGGATACATGTACATAAAATTTACCGTAGGCTCATTATTGGTTATTTTTGAAGCATTCATTTCATTATTGGTAGGTTCAAACACCTAATATATAAAAAGAGTTAGTTTTTTAAACCCTTATGTATTATTAATTGTAAATATTAGAATATGGATACTTCAAATCATATTCAAACATTACAAATAGTTCACAAAAGTAGATTGAATATCGGTCATATCATATTGGGAATAATAATGGGAATCATTGAATACCGAAAATAATATTGAATGATATGAGATTAAAAAATAAAATAATATGGTAGAAAATATAAAAAATATTAATACAACTATCCTTATGAAAATCATTAGTTTCCCCAATTTTGATTATCACATACATGAATCATAAAATATAATAACCACTTTCAATATTTCCATTTTGATGATTAAAATATAGTTATAAAATATTAAACTATTAATAAATAAAATATATAATAATAAATTCTAAAAAAATATAATATAAAAACTAATTACTTGTACTTCCACATATTTGATTTTTTTAGTTTCTTTACTTACATGTATTCCATTATAATTGTTTACATAAACTTCATTTTCATATATATGAACTAAAAATACATGTCTAAACAATAAAAATTAATCATAATGAGCTTATAAAAAATAAAAATAAAACATTCTTGTTAAATAAGCTGTAAAATGGTTTATGAACTGTTCTTAATAAAGAGAAAAATCAATATAAGGTGCATTCACTTGGGTAAAATACACCTTACATCAAGTGTCCCCTACAAGACAAAAATTTCACAATTAATGACATTATAATGATAATTAGTTTATAATTATGTTTATGTTCTTACATATCAAGAAATGGAAAATACCTGCATTTAATCTCTCTATTTGGTAATCTCTTAGATATATGTTGAACTCTATCATTATTCTTCACATGTATGAATTCCAAGGAAATGTACTCTGGATCTTAAAAATTGTAAATGCATGTACGTTTATTTTGAAAAAGAATCTTATGTAGATACCTAAATTAAAAATATAATATAGTTATTCAATTTAAAACCATATTCTATTAATGAAATAGTATTTCAAACATCGATTTACTTACATGCAAAATAACTGCACCACACTTAGCCTAATATCATCAAAATCAACTAGATACATGATATCTTATTTCATTATTCTCAATGGATATCTTCTTAAAAATATATTGTGTGTCATCCGAAACTCATAGATATATTTCAAGGAAGTAGTAGCCTAAGATAATCTTTGAAACCCAGAAGAAATATTATATGGTTCTACATCCGATAGTTCCGGAACATTTTGTTTCATTTGGGAATTTTTTTTCTTTATGATATTCTAATATAAGTTAAATGTCTGAAAAACATATAAGTAATTTTGATTATTTTTTAATTAAAATTTTAAAAAATAAATACCTCATATGAAATATAATGTATACGACCAGTTGGAAAAAGTAAAAAATGGATTAGACATTCTCCAATATAGGTGATCTCCATAGGTAGTAGAGCATTAGGATCTATAATATCAAGTACTAATACTCTAACCCGTCCCATCTACATTGGTTGATGATGTACCGAGTCCCCCAAAAAAGGCACATGTCTAAACACAACAATATATACATGAGGATATATAGAAAACAACTCACAATATAAGGCTTGATCCGAGCGAGGAGGTGGTGGCTCAATGTAAGAATATGGGGCATGGTAGTCCAGGTGAGCAGATAAACCATTATATAGAAAATATTGGGTGGAAAATACATATCTAGTTGAAAAAGAATAAGAGTTTCTTCATTCTACAATACATCTAAAAAATTTGGATTAAAGATTTTGATAGAAATGGATTTGATGAAATTAAATAACCTAATGATAGTCTTTTTGAAAATTTCCGACAATATACCACACACTGCTACTGGTATAAGTTGTTGCATCAACACAAGACAATCATGATATTTTATAGATATTAGTTTACAATCCTTTAATGACAACAAATTATTCAAATTTTAAGGAAAACAAATGGATACTTTAATACCATTAAGACACTAAAAAAATTCATCTTTTGAATATTTCATAATGTGTGACAAGCCGGATGTAAATATTATTTGTTTCCATTCACAGTGGGAGATAATTACAAACATATTCTCATTAATATAATGTCTAATCTAGCATGAAATACATATTTTTTCTTCCCATTTATGTCTAACAATGTTCCAAAAAAATTATCACATATGTTATTCTCAACATGCATCCCATCAACTTTATGTTTTATCTATAAAAATCTTTAATAATGTAGTTTGAAAAAATAGATATCTTCTTCAAAATATTATTTTGAAAACCATAACTTCTTCTCCTTCCAAATGTCAAGTCAATATCTTTCACCTTGTCATAATATTTTTCAGCTGAAAATGGTCGGGGGGGGGTTGTTTTCCTGTAAACCGTTAAATTATTTTTTCAATATATGATAAGGATGATAAATTTTCAAAAATCATTGATGTACCACGTACACTGTCATTCTTCCATTCTGCAATTGATATTATGATGTTTGTTCTTCGCAAATTTGAAACCCTTTAGGTCCCTTAACACTATATCTAGATAATTTTCCATATGCAGGAATGTCATTTATAGCGAACATTATCATAGCATGAAAAATAAAATATTCATTCATGTATGCATTGAAAAATTTAAAACCATCCTCCCATATTAGTTTCAAATCTTCAATCATTGGTGCAAGAAACACGTCAATATCATTTCCCAGATGTTTTGGTCCAAAAATCACCAAACTCACCATAACATATTTTTTCACTATACAAAGATGTGGTGACAAGTTTTAAACTACCAATAAAATTGTCCATGAACTATGTTGGATACTTAGGCTCCGATATGGATTCATGCCACCAGTTCACAATACCATTCTGAGATTTTTAACTTCACTTCCAAAATCATGAATTCTTTTATCAAAACACTTCCACTATGGTGAATCGACAGGGTGATGTAAGTTATCATTAGATATGAGCTCATATTAGTGCCATCTTATCCTTTTTTGCATCAATTGAATTTTAAAATAAAGGTTTCAAATGAGGAATTGTTGGAAGGTACAAAATTTCATTAGAAGGAGTTTTTATTCTGGTACCTAAAAATGAATCATAATGGAATTATCTGAAATGTATGAAAAAATATTGGATGATATCAGTTGAAAGCACAAAATTTCTTTTTCATGATGTTAGATGACATCACCTAAGAATGAATCCCAATTGACTTTCCCATATATCTTATAGCGTGTTGTCCCACATGTAGGACAACTTGATAAATATTTATTTTATTTCCTATATAGTACACAATCTTTGGGGAAAGCATAAATCTTTTTACACACTAATCCCATTGGGAATAATATTTTCTTCACAAAATAATAGGAATCTGGAAGCTCATTCCCTTCTGTAAGTAGCACTTTTAAAATCTCAAGTAAGATGGAGAAAGTTTTATCACACTATCCATTTTTTTATTTTAAGTTAACTAATTTCAAAACTTCTGATAACATTATATATTTACTGAAACCTGGGAATAATGGTTTCTCAGAATCTACCTTCCATCGTTCAATAGTTGGGTTTTTTCCAATGGTTTCAACACCTAAATAATGAATTAATTCTTTATTACGATCCTCTGCCTCATTATGAGTATTTTTATCAACATTAGATGTGGAATTTTGAGTTCCTTCACCATATGCCAGATCCAACGTGTATAATTAAGGATAAAACTATAAAAATTGAGATGATCCTTGATTTCTATGGATTTTAAATCTCTCATATTTACACACTTCACACATGGATAGAAAATCAAATCAATGTTTTGAAGATGGCATTTAGAAAATTCCAAAAAATCATCAAATCATTTTTCATATTCACTTGTGGTTTTTAGTAAATGAATCCAATTATGATCCATTAAATACCTAATATAACAATATTAATGGTGAAAATAGTAAAACATATAAGCATTTAAATATATATAAGATAGATTTTAAACAGAAACAAATTTAATAAAAACTATTGATAATCAAATAGAAAAAATCATATACAAACCCATTTACAATCCATTTACCATGTCATTACACATACAAACATTCCTTTTGTTTTTCTTAGACTACAGAGGCACATCTATTTAGTATTCTAGAATTATGTGGGGGTGGGTACTAGTGATTTATTAGAATTCTCACATGTGTTAGGTGTGGTAAGTTGGAGTCAATGTAAAAAGATGTAATTTGTTGACAGGATATTAAAGAAAGTCTGTTGAAAGAATATTGAACCATGTCCCAACACATTTAAAATAAAATATAAAATAATAATTTAAGAAAATCAATAATAAAATTAAATGGTAAATAATTTTTATACAATTTTAAAAGAAAACATACAAAATTTGATGTTTAACCCAAATAGAGATCCTCGATCCAAACGTTTTCTATATAATGAATTCAAAAAACAAACACTGCAAAATCTATACCAACATTGATGATAAAAACGAAAAATAATGATAAACAACCACTAAAATAAAAACACAATAAAAAATCAAGGAAAATAGGGTTATGGAAGAAGAAATAAACCATGGAAGATAAATTAAGGGAGGATAATAAAGGAATAAACAACAGAACATTAAAATAAAAGAAACCCGTTAAAAATGGCCATCGAGGAACAAATATATGGATTCGAATTTGTCACAAGTCGAGAGCACCGCCACATGTTTAGATTTTTAATATCCATGGAAAATGAGGGTTTCACGATCCCGAAATTTTTTAAAAGTCTTTTGGCATTGGTTTTGGTAAAAACCGACCCCGAAAGACTTTTTTTTTATTTTGACGTTGGTTTTTGGGAAATCTGATGCCTAAAAATAATCATATGGCGTCAGTTTCTCAATAATCAAGGCCAAAACATATTTTTATTATTTTTTGAATCAGTTGTAACTAAAAACGATGCAAAAAATCATCAATGAACTGGTTTTGGAGTTGGTTTTACTAAAAAATGATGCCAATAAGTTTTCTCGCATAGTTTTGTAATCGGTTTATAAAAAACCAACATAATTACATCGACGTTAAATCCTGTATTTCCACTAGTGTAAGTTATTTATTGATGATATTTACATAACACTCTAGTTTCTCAGGATGTGGTTTCTCGTTTGGGCATAGAATATGGATTTAATAAAGCATTGATAGTTGTATATATTTTAAGAAGCACAATTTTATAGGATATATAATAAGCTTCAAAGAGGTATCAAAATGTGAATAGTTTTCAACAAACCCAATGGGGGAGATTGTTTGGGAAAATTCCCTCTTGGTATCACTAAAATATTTTTGGGTTGATTGTGTTTCTTGAAAACATCTGTTTTGATGATATGTTATGGTGTCTAGAGATAGTTCTGACATAGTATGTTTAAAAATATCTAAGATAAAGGATGGATTCTCAGGAAGTAGTATAGAATATTTTTAACACATGGTCACACAGTTTCCCTCTATTTTCCAAATTTTTTCAATCCAAAATTATGAGGATTGCTAACATCAAGAAAATTAGATTTCCTTAAATTCCGTATGAAAATATGGTAAAGTAATGAGATTAATGTAAATAGTATTAATGATGATTGATTCAAGAAGGCAAGAAACTTCTGACATTGGGATTTGTGAGTATGATGAGCATGTTTAATAGTGATGGTGAAGAGCATCGCTAGTGGAGCATCGCGGTGGTGTGATGATTTTGACAGTGATCTCCACGACAATAGTGGACATCATGAACTATGAATATTCCTGGATCATCATAACAAAAGATGATTCATAGATAGAAAGAGGGAGAATCACGAAATAAAAATAATGTTTCTGGAAGGTTCAACAATGAGATGAAATGCCTAGAAATAGGCCTTTACCCCCATCCTAAATTAAGTGATACATAATGAAAATATTAAGACTCGAGAATCATCTATGATTTTGGTGATAGTGGATCATTAAGGTCTTTCATCTGAAAACTTTTGTGAAGGCTATAAAATCAAACTGAATATTATCAACTTCATGAATGTAAGGTAATTCGAAAATTCCATGTTATCTTCATGAAATAAAGAGCTTTCTGAAGGTTAGTTGTGCTTCATGATAGCTGTGTGTTTCATGAAGTCTATGTAAGCTTCTCGAAGGGTAGGTCCTTTTTAAGGCTATTATTTCTTCATGATAGACGATCATCATGAGGGTAGTGAGAATTGAGAATGTTTTTTGGAATGAATTTCCCAGTAAAACTGTGGTAATGTGGTATTCATCAGTTGGATGAATGTGGATCATCAATAGTGAATCTATATATAACTAAGGATATATTATATAGAGATAATTAAGTGACCTACATGTCAATAAAATGTGGGTGAATACCTTCAAATAGTATTGAATAAAGGGAGAGGAATACGGTGATCGTTTCTACTGGTATTGATCTAGTGAAAGATACGTAGGGAGTGACTCTTGGGAATGTAGTTAACTGACCTTAAACCTTGTAATGGAAGTGAGCATGGGTATAGAGGTGTTCTAGCCCAAACCATCATTATTTTTCATGAGACATAGTTAATTTTTTATAATGTACAAAATGACATTGTTTTTCCCTTAGACATATCCCAGTGAGGTTGAACTAAGTAAAATTGAATCATATCATTTTTTATTTCATGTTTATTAATACATTTCAACAAAAATGGTAGAGAAGTGTGTATTGATTATCAATGGAATATGGTCTTAAGGGGTATATTTTTTAATCTTACATACCCTAATTATCCCCCTCTCATTGTATTTATCCTAATTGGGATAACAAATGAAAATACATAAGCCTAACCCTGATGGTGGCCATTATAAACAACACTATACACCCCACCCTTATAGTGGTCATTATCCTCAGATGATGGTATGTCCCCCCTAACATGTTTGATATTATCTTATAAGAACATCACCCGTACATGGAATACTATATCATCAAATCATTTATGTATTCTTATTTTCCATCCATGGTCTAATACCACATAAAAAAATATGTGTGATGTGACCTATACCATCAATTGATCTATAATCAGTAGCCATACAAATGTTATCATTCTCACCCTCCAAGTTCATATCTAACTAAAATATAGTAACATGTTATTTACAGTACCTAAATCAAGGTTCAACATGATATGAAATTCCATAATTAATATATATCACAACATAGAAAAATAAATAATTTCACAGAATAATTACCAAGAGGCCACACAAAAATCACGTGATCCCAAATAAAGCATGGGTCTCAAGGGTCACTCACTCACCAAGATCTAAACACATATCATTCATGGTTTATCAATAATAAATAAACCATATCATTAAAAATTAATGTACAATCCCATATATTATAATGAACATCCTAAATTAATATTACATACATCAAAGTTAAGTCTTTCCAAGAGAATAATCACCCAAATAACATTCAAAAACAAAAGGGAAAGATTACATACCAATCACTACTAGAATAATCTCAAATAAAAAACGAAAAATTTTCATGAGTATGGTGGATATGAAAAAAATTCTAGCGGAAGAAAAACAACTTACCCAATGATAAAAACCATTGATAGTAATTTTCATGTATAGTAGATAGAAAAAATAATTTTATCACTCCTAGGTTGTGACAGGAAAAGAGAGTCAATGATCCTTTGAGTTAGAATCAAGGAGAAGAAACTTCATAATTCATTTTTTAATTAATCTGAAAATATTTTGCAAACAAATCCAGAACAATCGAGGACACATGATCAGTAATCTCAATAAAATAGTTTTTTTTCCATTTACATCCAAGGAGAATAAAAATTCATTTATATTAAACGAATAAATATGATTAGGAAGAATTAATTTATTAAAATATTATTTAAATGATTAATAAAAACATTTAAACCCCAAAATTTATTCACAAATTATTTCCCTTTGATGTGATTATGATCAATGATAAAATTTGGTTGTTTCATCTATTTAAAATCCACCATTCCTGTCACCAAGCCCTATAACATTTCCATTATAGAGACATTGTGTTCTAGAATATATAAACCTAAAACACAACCCTCTAGGGTGTGTTACACAAGACTAGGCTTTTTCCCTCTCCACTACTTCCAAAATGGGTGAGGTGGGGTTTCACAGATAATGGATGATAAAATCCCCTCATATTCACCATGGATTGGAAAATTCTTGGACAAAAAATGTTTCTACATACCCTTATTAAAAAATGACAAACTAGGGCCAAAATATCTTCCACTATGATGTGGTGGTGGGTTTTATATATTTGGTTCTCCAAAACCCTAACTAGGAATCCAAATTCTTGAAAAGACTCACCAATCCATTACACACCAAAGATTCAACCATTAAAATTTTCAAAACATCACTTAGCTTATGATGGTTCTTATAAGAACATAACCACCCAATAAAAGGGTGTTATAGTGTGAGTCTTCAATATTATATCATAAATATAGGGTATTTCATCTAGCTACCCTTGTTTCCCAAAACTGACCAATAATGTCATGTATGGACTAAAACATGAATCTACAATTACATTAACCTTGAAAATAAAAATTCTATAACATTAAAGGTTCATATCACACCCTTACCCACATTATACCTTAAAATGAACCAATCATTTTTCAAATACAATAATCATATATACTAAGAAATGTACGTAAAGGAAAATAATACCTATGTGGCCCATAAAGGATGTCCATAATAATATCTTTTATATATTAAATTTCCAAAGGATACTTTAAGAATACTCATACATTTAATCCAAATCATTTTCAATTAAATGAATCATCAACTTGAATCATACCCTAAAATGGTTAATACACATACCTATATTTTAAAAAACCAATTCTAGGTTTCAAATTGGCCTTTATGAAAATAATATGAAATTACAATAAATTCCATTAGATAGTTTCTAATTTAATTTCAATATATATTTAAAAAATTCAGTAAAATTTATTCTCTAAATCATTCAAAAAATAATTTCTAAGAAACACAAACAATATACCATTTAAAATTAATATTAAAAAATAAATCATTTTCATTAAAATTTGGGATTTCATTTAAAAAAATCCAAAAAGATTGAAAAAACAATCCAATTTCATAACCATAAATTCATTTATCTGGATAAAAACATTCATTCCATATACCATTTTCATCAAAAAGGTTCATTTATTATTAAAAAATAAATAAAACATGAATAAAAATTTACAAATTATATAATGAATAATTGAAGTAATAAGTTAATCAAATTAATAAAAAATGATATAGAAATAATAACCTTAGACCAACTAGGATCAAACCTCATTGAATCTATGATGTGTTTCCACATATCAAGAACACCAAATCAAGAAAGAGAGATCGTGATAGATGTGAGAAAAAAATATGAGAATCATAATCCTATAAAAAAAAATTTTGGACAAATTAATTAATAGGATTTTAAAGCCTCTAGGAAGAACGAATCATGTGAAAGAAGATATATCAATGTAGAATATAAGTTAGACTAACTGATCTGGAACAACTATAATGAACCAAAAATAGATCCACTAATAATTTCTGATGTGATTTCCCAATTAACCCAATAGGTCTCATACATATTTTATGGGTTGATTTAGGGTCGAGAAATAAGGTTTAAATAATAAAATGTGGCTTATGGGGGAAAGTACACAACAACCCTTAAAAAATTATCATTTAGTGAAACCACTGGCTGGAAGGTGGATACAAAATTCAGTTGTGGGCATTAGTAGTGGGAAAAAGTTGTTTCACATTCCAATAAATATGTTTTATTTGTGTCTCTCTTGTGAATTATGGGGTAACTCCTATATATCTTGTAGTTATAGGTCTAGTTTCTAAACCTACACTAGAATTTCAGGCTATCCTTCGACTCCTTGAGACTTTTGGAAACATACATGAGTATTTATCCATAGTTATAGGAGTTATTAGAGTGTCACATCTCATAAGAATCATAAATAAAAATATGTTCTATTTGAATTAAATTATATTTCATATAATTAATAAATAATTGAATGAAAATAGGTTTCTTATAGTTTAAAAATATTTTCATGTGATATGATGTCTAGAATTTGATCTGTTGGGCAATTATTTTTATCAACCAAAAGGGGTATTAGATTTGGTATGTTATATGGTGATTCATGAATCCTATCTCCAATCCAGAACGGTATTTTATGAGGTAAATAGAAAAATAAAATTTGAACAATTAAAATAGTTCATTGAGAATATTTCTTAACGTTATAATAAAAAAAGGAAGTTATGAACCAATTTCAATAATTATTTTCAAGATAGTGACATGAAACTATTTTTAAATGACCATCAAAATAATTCTCAGTAATTGAAACTTAACCAATACATAAAGGTATTAAATTATAAATTTCACATGGTAGATAAAATATATGATCGAGAATGGAATATAATTTTTAAATATTTTCAAATTACATTATCAAAACCAACATCATAAAAATGTTAATTAAATTTCCATTTGAAAGTGTTAAAGATAGATAATAAGATCAAATGGGGAAAAAAATTTGGTTTCTAAATAAAAATTTAATTCCTATGTGGAATGACATAATATTGACATATAAAAGAAGCAACTATCGATTTGGATGATAATTATTCATAATAATGTTGATCTTTTATGAAGAAAGTTGTATGTAAATGATGATGAATTTTGGTAACAATACTTTGAAAATGAGGTCATGATAAAAAATTTAAATTCCCTGAAATATGATATTAATTGAAAAGTAAATTAGTCATAGTGTATATTATTCACAATTTACAAGACTAATTTTCAAGGAAAAAATCATAAATGAATGAAAAATATTTTGTTTGACAAAAACCCTTATGTATTTTTAAAAACACAAATCCAAACCCCTAAAAATATACAATATGAAATGAAATATTAAATTGAAATTTTTTTTGGAGATTAATGAAATAATATTTAAAAAATATTTCATATACACCACATAAACAAAAATGATCCTAATACCAAACATGTCTCAATGAAGAAAATTTTGAGATGAGTAACCCTTAGAATGGATTCTCACTTGGTAGAACGTGTTATAACCTCTTCTAAAATAAACACTACAAAATTTATAACCATTTTATAAGAGTATTCATATATATATATATATATATTAATTTATATATTAATCTATCAAAGACATTTATTACTTAGTTATTACTTATTTTTAATTAAAATTGAACATCGTTGTTGGTAGTTTTAGTCATTCCATGACTTTTTCGATATAATGGTTTTTACTATATATCTATATTCATGAGTAAATCATATATATATTGTTGAAGGTACTAAAATATATTTTCAAAAAAATATTATGAATTCTAGGTTCATTCCATTTATGATTTAGGTATTACTCTTAATGACGAATCCCATAATTGGAATGTTTCAGAAATTCTTAGCAAATAAAAAAGTGATATCATTATAAAGAATTAAAAATTAATATTACCACCATAGAACCAAAAAAGTATATTTAGATTTTAATATCAAATTAATATATTATAACCATTTTCAAACCAACTTTTTAATCTAGTAAGGAAAAATGAAATACAATGTTCAAGAAGGTGGTAGTCTGCATGTTACATGAGCGATGTTTTCATTTCTCAATGGATGTAATTTAAAAGAAGTACATTATGAATTATATTTAAATAATAATAATAATAATAATAATAATATATATATAATATTTATTCATTATATCATTCTATATAACATCCAATTTAGTCAGGTGATAAAAAATGAAACATGTCATTCCTGGAGGCAGTTGCATGCACATACACATAGTTTCATTTTTAAGTTTTCAAATGGTTGTAAATGGGGAACATAATGATTCTTAAATTTAAAATTTAAAATTTCATTATGTTTTTGTTAATTATGTCATTATTAATTTTTTATGGAATAAATGTTTACTAATTAGAAGAAAAATTTATTAAAATATCTAATTTAAGACCATTTCCTCTTCCCTGGGATACCCTCTCTTATATTACGCCTTAGTACACCATGGTTCGGTATTTTAGGAAGAATATCACAACTAGTGAATGGGATATTGTTTTTATTAGGTAGTTATTATGTGATTTTGTCAAATAAGATTATGGTGTGAGGTAGAAAGTGGTGGTGAAGGGATCCTTTTTTAGATAACAACGGTGGAACATTTTTTATATAAAATATCTTTATATCAAAGGAGTACAAATATTATGTAAATTGGAATATAAATTATAAAATAATGTTTAAAAGGCTAGATACTGTAATTAATGAACACAAAAACTCATTTAATGATGATTTCTTTTATGTTTAGTGACTTTCCTCTTGATTAAACATATTTACCGAAATCATACCTTTTCCATGGTGAATATTGTTTACATAAAAACTTATTTTTATGACCCAAAATGAAATCCATCATGTGAAAAAATTAATAAATTCTTTTTCAAAATATAAAATCTATTATAAAATATTTAATCCCAAAAATTTATTAAAATGAATTTTCAAATAAAGAATTTATAATAGATAAAATATTTTTCAAAAAAGATATAACATGGGATCCAAAACATCAAAAATTAGTTTATTTATGTATAATTGTATTTTTATATGAATTATATTATTCCATAAATAATTTATTGATATAATTATTCTTTATAAATTTTTATATCATTATATATAATTAATGGGGTGGAATTTCTAAAAATAGCATGTTCAATATTCCCTTAAAAATTATTTGGTTTAAAAAAATCACAATATTAATAATTTGAATACAAAAAAATAAAGTATAGAATTTTATCAAATAAAAATTATAAAAATATAAAATTTATATTATTAATGAAATTATAATGTAAAATGAAAAATTAATTTTATAGAAAACCGATCGATCATAAAATTAAGTGTTATTAATCTGATTTCAAATAAAATTTTTATTTCCTAATGTATTTTTTTAAAAAAATTATACATTTCTTATATTTCGTATTTCTCGAATCATGTTTTAAATTTTATCTATTTAATTGATTTTGATAAAATAAACAATTATTAAAAATAAATTTCTACAGAGAAGAAATCTTTTAACATTAAATAATATTAATTATTTACAATCTAAATGTATGAATTTTAATTTATTTCTATATTTTTATTTACAATATATTATATTCATGTTATAATTTTTATAATAATTGTCATCTAATATGTTCTAGATCATTTAGTTTGATGTTTCATGTGAAATAAAATATTTAACATAATATCTATATAAAATATAACTCAATATTAAAATATTATTGGGTTACACTTTTCCTTTTATATTAATAATTATTTTCTAGAATCTATCATGCATATAGTATGAGGCTCTAAGTTGTTTTTTTATACCATAGGGATTGTTTATTAGTTTTGATACAATTTTTCATTCATTTTCATGAATAAATAGTTCATAAGTCTTAATATAAACATTATAAACATCTTATTTTATTTCCCCATTCAGGAATGAATATTTCACATCCATTTGATATATTTTATACTAATTATGATATGTAATATATATGAATGTTATTACAGCCTTAAGTATTTATACATAAACATTATTTCCTCAAAATAAACTCCTTAAAAACATTGGTATCCCTTCAAAAAATGTTGTGCCATATTCATTGAGACTATTATCGTTCAGATTATTCTAGAATATCCACATATCCCTAATCATATTTTTATTTTTTTATGAATTCATAGATAAAACAATTTCTATGTGATTGATAGATTTAATAACTTGGTGATGAAATATTTGAAAAATATAGACTATTTGATTGTCATAACTCATAATTCTACTTTTTTAAACATGTATGTTAGGATCAAAAATTATATTTTCAGTATCTACATTATTCATCATTCATTAATACATGTATTTCCCATTTTCATAATCCTTATAACCATCACCAGTTCGGTTAGAATAAACACCATAATAACTTGGGTTTTTTTCAATATGTTTCTCAATAGTTTCATTAAAAAACCTCACACTTCTCAATTGATTCTTACAAATATTCTACAACTGGATAATTATTGAAAAGTTTAATTTCAATTATATTTACAAAATACAAATAGAAATTTTTATGTATACTATTTTATAAAACCTATATTATTTTCCATTTTACAAGCATCCCATTAATATAACCTCATTTAACAAGTCATAATATATCTCTTGGTCTGATTTATTAATTTTTATAAAGTAGTTGAAGACACATACTATGAAATAATTAATAGTTGTGAAAGTGTATTCTCTCTAGTGAAATATTTCCCAGTTGAACTCAAAAAGAATAGTTCTACCCATCACAACTATAAATCTATTCATTCATTCTATAACATAATTATATTGGCTACTATAGTTAATACTTCACTTCATTTAAATGTGATTTTAATTTTGAAATAATTTAAAATAATTCTCAACAAACACCCTTTTATTTTCTATTATATCCTTTTGGATTTGAACTCCCAAAGACATCCCACTTATGTGATCATCAAAAATACTTTACATAAATAAAATTTCATTATAATACATTCCCATTATCATTATGTTTTAGAGTCTTAGAGAATTAGGAAAAAATATTAACTAAAACATATATCACTATTTATTCAATTGGATTTTTCACAATATATATGTAAAATCTTAATCCAAAACCATTGTTCAACATCTTCCTAAAAATCTATATAAACGATACTATTCTAGACTTTTCATATATTTAATATCATTAAATCTAAGGGAAATGGAAATATAAGGAAAGTGTGGGTTTATATGCTTAGTAATGGTAAATATACATGAAAATAATCAACGTTATTAAGTGAGAAAAAGATGAGCATATGCGTTTAATCGTGGTACATAAGAAAATAAAACTCAACAAATCATATCTCACATGAACAAATTCATTAAATATGACATTCCATTAAATATGAAATTAATCATGATAGTGTGGATACATGGTACAATAAACAAGATACATGAGGGAATATCATTCTCATATGAATAAGCATAATATTATCTCATAGAAATATTCATAGGGAAACATCTAATTCTCTAGTCAAACCCCTACAACCATGCTTACAAGAAATAAAATTATGCTCGCATAAACATATAAAATTAGATATAAAAATTTAACCAGTGTGTAAGTGTAATATATATGACCCTACCCATAATCAACCATAAATATGTGTTCTACAATAAATCAATCATCATATCATAGAAAAAACCTATGATGAAAATGGTTTTCATATCACATTCAAAATGGACCATGTAAGGGAATATCCAAAAACCCACCAGTAATCATATGATTATAATCCCATAAGAAAATAAATTGGTATCTAATGAAACACATAACTTTTTAGGTACCTACCATTCAATTGAAGTAGTGATGTATATGGTATATACCCTGTATAGCTATGTAATATATGGTTTATAAAAATCTTACACAATAAATTGATGTATGGGAGATTAGGTGAACAACCTTCAATCAAATGAATCAATAATAGTGTATTCATATAGGAAATTGAATAGATGAATAATTATAAACTAAAGTGATTAAATTCGATAAAGGTTTTGGTTTGTCATTTATCTTATAAATTATTAATGAAATTCATTTTAAAAAACATAGGTAAATACTCAAATTGTAGTCGAAGAATACTTTTACAATACTATTATGACTTTACATTGAAAATAATGATTAAAATGACCCTTTTTCCAATAAATAAATTTAAAATAAAACTTACAAACTTATTAAAAATTAATTTATATCTTAAAAAATTAAACATGGTAATGGAGCTACGAAATCATAGGAAATATGAAAACATATAAATAAAATCTTTACATTCTTATTTTTCGATGTAAATTTCTGGAAAAAAAGTCATGATGTTCTTTTGAAATTTTATTTTCATAAATAATAGATTTTTTTTATATATGTTAAGAAATTAAATTTTATGAAATATTAAATATTTTATTCTTGAAAAGGAATAATTTTCTAGTATTGTATATATGGAGTGAAGAAAATAAATATATCAATGATACATAAAACCTTTCAATATTTTGAAAAAAACTATTTTTTAAAATCAAAATCAAAAATATGGAAATTAAATTTCTAAATTAAATTTTTTGATAAGAAATAAGATCACATAAATTAGTCCTAATTCTAATTCCAAAAAAAAGTGTAAACTAATAGAGATAATTAAAAATGTAGACATGGAGGAAGAGATTCATTGTAAAGAATGTGAGTTATTCCTTCTACTGTAAAACCATTATTTAAGAAGTTATTTCATCCAATAATATTATACCAATGAATATAATTAAATTCCCCATATAAAAAAAGATATTGACATGGTGAAAGCTAAATTAATGGATAAAAATGGGGCTTTGAAGATCATAACCAAGTATAGTACTTATGACTCAAGGTTAAATAATTTTAGTTTGGAAATATATTGTAGTTTGAGTGACAGTTAAATAAAAAAAACTTAATTAATAAATTTCATGAAATGGAGATTCAAATAATATGATAAAAATATAATTTTGTATAAATAAAAATTGGTCTATATATAATCCATATAAATGTAACTTGTTGTATAAAAATAAGTATGTATCTAGAAATAAGAATTTAGGCAATGATATCAATTTAAGTAGCATAATCATTTGAGGTATGCATCATTTTATAATGAAGTTATAAGGAATTTTTTTTTAAAATCAAAAAAACTAATATAGAAATGAAAATATTATGTATTTATTATTTATAATTATTTAAACTTTTAAAAATTTATTTTAATAAGAAAATTTATTTTATAATTGATGAAAATTTTAGTTTCTACAAAAAATTATTACTTTTGTAACATTTGAGTAAAATATAATGAAGTAAAGAAGATAGTATAGAAAATAGAATATCACGAAATATAAGAGTAATGGAATAAAATTAAAATGGTTTAGTTAATACACCATTCAAAAGAAAAAAATTTGTATAACATAAATGGGTCTCAATGAATTTAAATTTGAGACAAAGAACCAACTAGGACATTTAAAATATTCGAATAAAAATCCATGAATGTGTTTGATTTTAAATTAAACATTAAATTACATGAATAATGATAGTAAAATAAAAAACAATATATAAAATAATTGTGAGACACACCATTACATAGATAACATGGGGTATTATAAGTAGTATGTTTCAAAGGATATAAAGTTGAGATAAGAAACCCATAATATGATCCCATATTATTTTATGCATGTGTATAACATCGTGAATAATAAAATGAATTATATTATTAATCGTTTTTTAAAAAATATTCTTATATATTTTAATAACTATATATTATTTAGTATCATATTCAATTTATTTATTACATAGTTTTCTCTTATGTTTGTTATTTAAGGTGGATTGGTTAATTTATATGTAACTATTAAAGAATATTTACCATCATTAAAGGTATTGTAGAATAACGTCATAATATACATAATTATTTGTGTAAATTTAATTTTAAATAATATTAAAATATAATTTATACATTGATAATGTATTTTATATAATGAACTCAAATTAGAAAGGTACTCAAAAATGTTAATTTTTGGGGGAAAATTTTATTATTACCACTTAACATTAAATGTAGAATGAATACTAATATTTTTATATAATATTAATAATGTAATATAAATAAATTTTAGAAATTAAATAAATTTAGAAGTTCTTTAATTTTCAGTAATGATGGAAAACAATGCAAGCTGGTTCGTGGAGGTGGTAGACTGCATGCCTGGACAATCATCGTTATTTTGTTTTTCTTTATATAATGAATGGAATAAATAAGGTTTCGTAAAATTAAATAACAACACTTATGTGTACTAAAGTAATTGAGGTCATTATATTAATATTGTTTTGGTTGTTTTGTATGATAAATTATAAGAAAAAAGGGATAAATATTAAGTTATACACACTTTGAGACCTTGAACATTATCTTAAATGAATCCTTTGAAATTAGGAAGTTATGATGTCTTATAGACTCGAGGATCATTATTATGTGAAATTAACTTATATTAGAGGAATATTTTTTAAGGTTTCTTAGATCTTCAAAAGGGAATTTTTATGTTTTAGATGTTGGAGGTGACCGTTATTTTATGTGAAGAAGATGGATCTTTTCTAGAAACCCAATATTTTTCATTAATATGATGTAACTATTCATGGTGGGATTGTTAAACAAGGGATAAATAATGTATTTTTGTTTGAGATATTGTTTATAAATTCTCTTAAAATCATTTTAATGAAATTTTGAAACATGTTTCAATTTATTTAAATTTATGTTTTTATATTTTACAATTTTCACTTTTAAATTAAAACTGGGTTTTCACTAAATAATATATGTTTTAATGAAATTATAAAAAACCACCTATTTCCAGATATTTTATGTTATGAATATAATGTTATTTCTCAAATAATAAAATTAAATTTCAAGAAATAGTAAAATTTAATTTTATTCTAAAACATGAAATATATAAAAAAATATTTTGTATAAATAAATTACTATTAACTATTAATAGTCATATTTAATATTGATTACTAAATGAATTAGTCATAATATATTTATATATGAGATTCAAAATTTTATTATATTCATTTTTTTAGAAGTAATTAATTTTGATGAATATATAAAAATTACATAATTGTCATGAAAATATTGTTGTAAAAAATAGTTTTATCATTATCAGTATAACTACATTTAATCATTTCCACATCCTGACATCACTTTCAAGTATATCTATCTTTGTGATTTAGGAATTTCTTAATTTATGGTTTTATTTAGTTTTTATATGTGATATATTGGAGATTTTATTGTTTTCTAGGCGTGTTCCTGGTTGGTTCGTGGTTAGGATAAATTTTGAGGGTCATCTAATGAAGCTGTGTAACCTATTTTAGAGACCAGAGAAGGGGGAAAGATTAGTGCATGGTTATGAAAAACTTTTTTGAATTAACATAGAAATATGAAACATTGAATAGAGTCTTTTTATTATTTAGTGCATTGTTATTTACTCTATGCTTAAACTTAGTATGGATTCTGATGTACCCACAAAAGGCGTGCACAGTTGGGGTAAACTTTATTAAACTGTGTAGGAAAAAAATTAGAAAAAAATATTTAATATGAATTATTTGGAAACATGAGGAAACTACTATTGAAATCATTATTTTTCAAATGGATTAGGATTTCAACATAGGACACTCCTCTTGGATATTTTAGAGATTCATTACCTTGAGGGGATTTGTTTGGATGGATTCTTGGGTGTTGGATCCATATTTCTAAAATATATGTCTCTATATTATATTTTTCATGAAGATATAATATTTTCTTATTGAATAGACCTTTATATCAGTTCTACAGAGTTTATATCTACGTATTGTGACCTGATCTAATTGGGTTTCTTACTGATATGTAGTGTAATTTAGAATCATTATCCAGATATTTGATTTTTGTTGTTCAATCTTCAATGCTTTTTTGGATAAGTGGATTCTTTCATTTCCTTTAATAATGAAATTTATTAATTTTAAATTATATATTGGTAATTCGTGGATTATATTTATCTATTTTTTTCCAATGAAATTGATTGTCCTTTTTTGGGACCCATGTAATTGATGGAATACGTAGGTTAGAGGAGGGTGGTTTAATATAATCCATTTGTATTATGATCTATGTATTCGTTATCATTTATAAAAAATATTTCAAATCCTACAATAGAATTAGGAATAATTTATTAGAAAATTTGTATGATTATTTTTTTTATAAACTAGTTTTACCCATGTAGTTGTTATTTACATGTTTAAATCAAAGAACATTTGTCTTTCTTGGAAAAATAGATTTCACCACAAGGTTTTGATGTAAAAATAGGTTCAGGATTTCTTTTAAAATTTTATTTTCAATTTGGATGTGATATTAAAATATCTATAACATGGGAGATAAAGGTAATGGGGAACGGTAAATATAGGGAATTATTTCCATGATTTGGATGGGTGAATTACTTATTGGGGCATTCATCTATTCCAATGGTAATCATTCCATATACTAGTTTATGTTACATAATATGGGGTAAGTACACATCATGTTATTTGTCTTCTCCTTTGTTCATAGTTCCAAGGACTGTTTTAGAGCACACTAGTCACGATTGATAAATATATGATAATTCATGCTATTTCTGACCAATATTATCCTTGGAGGAAATTTAATTATTCTACTCATTGATATTTTTTATGATGAATTCATTGAAAATATTAAATTAATTATTTTAATGTGATTTGGAAATTATTTTATATGAAATTATTTATAATCGATTTAAAAGGGTGAATTTCAATTTTTTGATATAAAATTTGATTTTTGTGTATCAAAAGTTTTTTTTCAAATGATTGTGTATTAATTTTTTAACAATGTATTATTATAGAATACACTGTGGAATTTAACTATTCATTTTTTCTCACACCTTCACATACCCTATGGTGTTTGAAAAAAATATATTTCTTATGTAAGCAATTGAATGGATCCACCGTGAGGTAGTGGGTATTTGAGTTAGCTACGTGTAGGAATCATGTGGTGATATGGTGGTGCCTAATTTACACATGGAGGTAGTGTATTTTTTTTAAATTTTTTAAATATCCAGTCATGTACCACATTATTTATTTTACGAACATGTGTTGTATTACCTTGTTATTTTTTTGTTGTTGTATATTTGAATACTTATAATATCTTTATTCATGATATCCTTTTAAAAGCATTTTTGTGGAAGAATAT
The DNA here is from genome assembly GCA_963277665.1 of Viscum album. NCBI lineage: Eukaryota > Viridiplantae > Streptophyta > Magnoliopsida > Santalales > Viscaceae > Viscum > Viscum album. The sequence goes on from OY728120.1 coordinate 1,514,271,051, forward strand.
TTCCGAAAGGAATATTTTGATTACCAGGAAATTTTCCCCAGTCCATTGGGATTAAGAATATCCCTCGATCCATGAAATTAATAGCTCATGTTCTGGTTAGTTATGGATTCCATGTTGGTTCATGAAAAATTTGTATTGAAGTAATGTTTTTTATGTGTCTACAATTTTTCTATGTCTATAAAATTCTTGGTACATTGGATATGGCTATTTCATGATATTATGATTATGTTTTATTTGATTTCATTGTAATATCTCATTGAAATGTTCTTTATGTTTCCTTGGGATATTGGGAAGTTTGTCACTTGTGTTTACTTATTTTACACTAATAGTGTTAATTTATTCTATTATCTATATTCCGATTGATATTTTTGATGTACATATCTATCTTTTATGGTGTATTGATGATCAGAAACACTCTAATTTATATCTAAAAATATCATTGATTTTTTAATGTTTATTAATTTTGAATTCCCCATCATTTTATTAATGAATCAAGTGATATAATTTAATAGCATATTAATGATCCTTTAAGAATCATATTGAGTCTTGGTTGATTTCCTTAGGTATATTTTATAATGATTTTGATCCATATATGGAAGTGATAATGAAGAATAAAATAATATGGATGAATATAGAATTACGTTGGGGGTGTTCTACAGGTTATGGATATAAATTGATGCCCAATAAAGTGCACCATTTATCTAGTGCCACTATACAGAACAATTGAAATCTCAAATAGAACACCATCAATCTGGTGGAGTTGCAGTGACTATCTGGTAGTGGGTGGAACGGACCACGCATCAAAATTCTTCCCACTTTTGATGCAGTATTTTCAGGTTGCTAGCTATTGGTGGTGATCCATCAAGTCATCATTCATTATTGTAGTTGGTGTCACTCCTCTTAAATGGATGTTGAAGACTTTTAATGGTTAGGATAGATTAAAAAATCATCCTAGGTCCTTTAGAGGATATAAAGAGTGTTTTTTGGACTCTTATAAGGTTTATAACAATTCTATAAATGTTCCAATGACTATTGTCTAGTCATTAAAACTCTAAATCCAAGTCACCTCTCAAAAGGTGAAATAACATTTTCATATACTCCTAATTGATATCACCCTTTCTTTATATATATCTCATTTCATTTGTTTAATTGTTTAGTGAGAGTTAATAAAATGAAATTTTATTGTATTTTTCCTTATACAATATTTTTTTCACACCTCATCTTCTAATGGGTGAGTTATAAAACAGTGAGTTGGATGGTCGGTCACATCCAAAAAAGTGACAGATCTTAATAAAAAATTTACTTCCCACAATATTAAAAAGGAAATGGATGCTTTGATTTATTATATATACTTAAATAATTAATGGATAAATTTTTTTCATGATATTTTTTAAAATCAAGGGATTATGAAAAACCACTCAACCTGAGTGGTTGGGATGTAGGGTTTCCCACAAATTGATTTACAAAATCCTTTAAAAATATATATTTTCAATCTATTATTTATTTATTCATTTCATCATACATGATTGATAAATATAAATTGAAAATTATTATTACATATGCCTTCTATTTTTCTTACTCTCTTAATACTCATTGATATAATCATTATAATATTTATTGAATGTATCACTTTATATTTTCATCATATATAAATCATTTTGATTTTAATTTTTAGTTTATTTTTATTGCTTTGTTTTTTAAAAGATAATTAACCAGCCACTTTTGCTATTTCATTCCCCATTCACTCCATACAAGACTTGATATAAAAGTATATCCTCATATTTTCTATTTAAAATCATTGTTTTCACAAATTGATTTTTGATTTCACATCCTTAACTAAAGTCAATGTTTAATTTTTTAAAATGATTGTTTTTTTCAAATTCATTGAAAGGAAATCCATTGAGATAAGATCCTTTATTTAATAAATAAAATTATTATTAACGGAAAAATAGAATGTTTATCTTTATTAGTAGTATTAGTTATTTTATATAAAAACATTATACATGGAAACACTCCGACAAATTAATCCAAAGATAAATGGACTCCTCAATATATTTATGTTTTGAACTAAATTGAAAATCCATTAATTATCTCTATTATGATCCCAACCAAAAATAATTTTATGAAATATCACGTCGTAAATTATTCCATGAAATCTAGAAACTTTTAGAATTCACTTTCTAAGTAATGAAAAATGTTAAATACACTAGACTGGATATGTTTAAGAAAGACATTGAATGTGTTTTAATAAATTCAAATTAATCAAGTACCGATTTTTTTTACATTTTTAGGATATTTTTAATTAATGAAAGTATCCTATTGATGATTTATATATAGAAACATTTAAAAATAAAATTATTTATGTTTTTATTAGAGAGTGGAAGCCAATGGCTTATACTACACAAGAATTGAAATATATCAAAACTATTCCACTTGTTGAACTAATCATCTCCAATATGGCAAGAAAAATTATGATTTTGAGGAAAGAAAATAAACAATTGATCGAATCTAAAGATCCCAAATGTAAAATTATATTAAATTCAATTGATGATGACAAGGATTTATCAAAAATGTATTCTAATATTAAACACATGACTAGGATATTGAAAAAAAGAAAAATAAATACTTATCTCATGAAAAAAGAAAGTCCAAATTGATGTTATGAATGTAACAATAATCATTTGTAAAAATAATGGGCATATAAACCAATTATTTCATTAAAAATAAATTTAAAATAATAAAGGTAGGAAGGCACTGGAAGGATTAATATATATTATTACTAAGTAATATTTTTAATTATAAAAAACAAGTAAATTTTGTCCTAAATGCCGCATTGATCATTTTAGGTCAGGTGAACAGGATGATTATCATATTTCACACACTCTGAAGAATGCTTCCACTTCAACTTATTCACCCCTTTCTTATTTTTCATCATTTCATTAAGATTAGAAATAAAATCTTTTACAATAAATTGTTTTTAAAATATAAACATCATTCAATGATATATAAAAACGTTCATGATGATAAATATAAACACTTTAATGAAAAAGACCTTATTTTAAATCAAATGGATGATTTTGTTTTGAAATTATAAATCTGAAAAGACGATTATATTTTAAATTTTGATGTTATGTGTCTAAAATAATATATTTTTAATTTTACCCAAGGAAATCATAATCTTAACACGAACATATGTTCTTAGTTTGTTAAAAGAAATTATTAGGTTCTTGGTTTCTATTTATATAATTTTATTCTATAAATACTAATTTTTTGAAATTTATTTCTCCATTTATTTTTTGTTATTATAATCATAGAAATAATAATTTAATTTATGAATGAATGAATAAAAAATATATATATTGAATCCTTTTGTTAACTAATCATTCACCTAAAATTTATAATATAAATTATCATTATAAAAAATATGTGTTCCAAATTCCTTATAATCCAACAATTTTATATGAATATTTTTCCCTCTCAATCTTTATTAACTAAAATGTTTTGATCCTAAATGGTATCAAAAGTCACTTTTTATGGATTTTTTGTTCTATGGAAGAAATAGGTGTGGATCTATTATACATTTTATTCTCAATAAAATTTTGTATCTTCTCTTGAAATGGATGTCCCATTATTACAACATTATCACTTTACTATATTATATAAATAAGGGGGAATATATATTTCTCCAAATCAGGTTATATAATGGAACGATCTACTTTGGTAAAATTAATATTTATAAATATTAATTCTCATTTCATTTTTATTCATTTATAACTTCTATCACTATCTTATATACGTTTTCAATTTTTTAAATATGAGAGGTTATCTTTTTAGAATTTCTTATATTAATTTTCATTCTACTAATAATTTATTTTAAAAAATATCTTATATAGTTTTAAAACAAAGTCCATTTTTCAATTTCATTTTTTCGATTTTTTTCCAAAAATATTTTTTTTTTGAAATAGAATAGTGAAATTAGTTATTTAATTCATAAGAATAACAATTATCTCATTTTTTTAATATTTTATTTTCTCAATGAATATTTATTTGAATATATTTTTAATTAACATAGAGTGGTATTTTTTATTTTTTTATTAATTATTGGTTTAAATATTTATGATAATAATTAAGAAGAAAATATTAGATCATTTTTCTATTATTTTATATTATTTGAAATTAACTTATAGCTTTAAATTTCTTTTTCTTATCCTAATCTTATTATAATCCCAAAGGTGGGAAGTTTATTTTAATAATGGGTTGTTTTAAGGGTGGATAGTTTTCATAATTTTGAGAAGTGTTTTTTAATAAATTACGGGAGAATTTGGCTTATGTTTTTCCTTGTTTACCTTTTGTGCAAGTTGAAAATCTAAAATTCTACTATCGTTGAATTTCTATTTCATTCATGATGTATTCATAATATAAAATTTTATGCTATGTTTTTTTTGAATGTAAAAATTGGTATATTCTTGTACCTCTCCTACTAAATAATGGTTTTTTTGTTATAAAAAACACTTATATTTTTATATATAAATTTAATTATGTTTTTCTCAGTTGTGAATTTTGAATTCCGAATAATGTTATTAATGAATGAAGTAATGGAATTCAATGATATTAAGAATATATTTGATAAATCATTATGAATATTAGTAATATTATTGAATTGTATTTTATCATTCATTGAATACATCAATAGATGTGGGAATATAGAATCGAAGAAGTGAAAGGAAGATCGAAGGGTCTAGTTTTTTTCTTTATGCTATAGATAGAACCAGATATTAGATGTTGTAAAAAAGAAAGGTAGTGAAATTGGTAAAAAAATAAAAATCTCCAGTAGGCTACCAACTAGCAAGTGGAGAAAAGAAAAATATCAGTTACTCTAGTATGCCTATCAGCTATAAGGTGGCATTAGGCAGGTTGACAGAAGAAGAAATCAAGAAAATATTTATTCATTATTATGGTATGCCATGCTCCTCTTAAATGGTCATATAATTTTTTAATGAGTGTTATATATTTAATATTATTCATATATCCATTCATAGATATAAATATATATAGTTTGTGTCTGGTTAGATTTAAAAAATTCTCTTAATGTTCCAATAATTGATCTCTGGAAATCTGTTCATTCACTAAGTCCACTCTAAAAGAAAAACATCTCTTCTCTCAATGGCCCAAAATCTCAAATAATTTATATCTATCTCTATCCAATAATATTCATTTTATTTCCAAAGATATAAGATAGTATCAAATTAATATATTTACACAATGAACATCTTCTTTTCTCACCTCACCTTCTAAAGGGTTCTCACTACAAAAAAGTGAGGCACATGTGCTCAAAATTGAAAAAGCAAGGGATCCTAATCAACGGGTTTCATTCCATAACATTGAAAATTAAAGGAGGACCTTTTCATGATATTTATATTAAGAATAAATTTAGAATCATTTTTTTTTCTCTATTAAATTCGAAGGAATGGGACAAAAGTCTCAACCCTAGGGGAGGAGACGTAGGGGATTATATAGAGATATTATTCAAATCTATTATCTAACCATGTTTTCTACCTCATTTAATTTACATAATTCATGTCATGACCCATCCCCTGGGGCAGGTGTCGTGACTTCCCCATGCTCTCCTTGCAGATGCTAGGAGTTGGCGACTAGCACCGAGTAGGCATTTTCCACAAAGGGGAGGAATTTTACAATTAACTTTCACACACATATCTATCCCCAAGAAAGAGTAATGAATCCAAATACACTAATTAAACATATAAGAATACCACCAAGACAACCACGTTGAGTAACAATAAAAACTGAAAGGTAAATACGCTAAAATAAAAGCAAACTAAAATTGAAAAGAGCAATCTCTTGGATCTTATATGTAGAAAATAATACCTAAAGGGTAGTTATAGTGACCTGTTCGAAAGTCGTTGAAGCGTACCATGTCCATCAGGTCAATATAAAGCACCACACGTATCTAGCTCCCCCGAAGACTCTATCAAAGATATTGATCATCTACACAAGACGTGACATGTGCGGGCGAAACCTATGAATGGGTGAGTAAAAAAATACTCAGTAGGGACCCCAAACCACAATGAAAAAACACAAGGAATACTACTAAAGAGGTACACAATTTATAGTCTCAAAGAATTACTATAAAAAGAGTCATTACAGTGATCTCACACCAGGATACATATACTAATAATATCAAGGCATATCCCAGTCCAAGGAGACACACTCTTTATAAGGGTTGGAGACACAATCTGTAGGAGACACAGCTTATTTAATCACATGAGACAAACACCATAAGATATGCACTCTGTGTAGGTGAAGGATACACACTATGTAAGAGATAGACTCTATATGAGATTTAAGAGACAAACTCATTGTAGGGGTAAGAGATACACTGTGTTTAGGTCAGGACCAATCACTTGATTCCAACCATAGCGTGCTCGTTCTAGAAGCACATAATCCTTGATCCAATAATTCATCCATAAACCTCCAAAAAAGGTCATGTTGAGTATTCAAAAAATACCACCTCATCATGAGGGTCACAATGCTAAAAAAACTAATCAAATAGAAACATAATTTTAGAGTTATTGGAATTTATGTAAAAAGGGGTCAGTTGGGTCTGGGTCCAGTTCGACCCGATCAGACCCACCCAACTAAGCCCGGCCTAGGTCTCGCATGGCCCAACCCATTGATACAGAAATATACTATCGGGTCGGACTATCCAATGGGGCCTGACCCCCGGTCGGCCTGGCCAGCTCTGATGTGGGCTGGTTTGGTCATCTTAGACATGATGGTTGCAGCTTCCACTCCAGCTTCATGTAGCCATAAATCGAACCAGATGATTTTATTTCAGGCGGTCTGTAGGACTGTGTTCCATTCTATCTGACGTGGAGTGGTACCGTGTCACTGGTATGCTCCATCATGGCCCGCCATATTGGCACCTCCTATCTCCACCCGGGTCCATGCCGCTGCTAGCCCCTCCCACCCCCATGGCAATCGATCTGGTGGTCGCCTGCTACCGGGTTTCCATATATTCACATGCCACCGCCAATTCATCTCCACATACGGGTCTTCAGTGTCACTATTTTTCTATTATTATTTTTTAAAAACAGAAGCATTAATGTGACCCTTTGGTCACGTTCTTCATTAACATGGGTTCAAATCCACATTGTGACCCATTCTGTCAGTAAACACTAGAGTGATGGTATCTCCCACGTCACTATGATCTATCATTTATCATCTCTATCACACCTCTACTAGGTTGTCACAAAGATAGATCTTTGATTTCAAATAATTACACCCAGAAATGGTTTCCCAATGATCCTCCATTCATTTTCCCATGAATAATGTGAATAACGGGTATAACAAGAAGGGGTGGAAGCACATTTAACAACCCAAGGAACGAACCATGGCCATTGTTCGTTCTGACCATCATCCATTCCATTAGTAGGATCATGAAATTGATAATAAAATTTAGATACACAAAAAATCTGAATAAGAATGATCATCCAAACAACTATTCTTGTAAAATAAACCATCCCACAAGAATGAGCAATCCACAAGCCAACCTGTTCATGGACTTCCGAGCATTCATTGTTAATTACATGTATGGGGAAAGAGATAATTGAAATAAAACCCCTAAATAGAAAAAGGATTAGTCATAGGAGAGAATTCACTTTTGATGGTGATCTGTCCACAAACATCCTCGATCTGTCATATTTTGGAATTTCACATTTTTTGTCACCGGCGGGAGAGCTTCATTATCCTTTCCTTAGAGAAACCTAGGGGTTCTAGGTAAAATTTTCTAAAGTTGCAAATTATAAAGGTGTTCCTTGCATTTTATTAGTAGATTAATCATGGTAATATGTTTCATCTTTTCTATGACATAGAATTGCAGCATCACTGAGTCACACATTGCAATTCTACTAAGTCATTGCGTAACATTGAATAAATATAATATAATAACTTTTTTATGTATAATTTAAATTTCTATTAAATAATCCATGAATTAACCTTTGCATCTGACCTTTTCTGACCAATGATTTCCCATGTCAAAGGTAAACTCAAAATTCTAAGATCAACGGTGCCCTCATATTTCTTAACTGAGCAGTTGTTTAGAAGATACTAAAACCCCCCAAATACACTTTTATTAATAAAAAATATTTCAAATATTTATTCTGGGCACCTTGGGCCTCATAATCATGGGTCATCATAGTTATAGGACCCTTGATAATCCCATATAAGTTTCATAAAAAAATTACATGGAAAATCAATGAAATTACATTCACACGACCATGGGGATTTACGCACCTGAAATGAAAAAAAAAGGTATAAACAAATAAATGGAAGTACATAGAATAAATATGATCCTCATACAACCAAATTCTCTCCAAGAGATTCCCCATCTAACACTGAATGTTCACTAGTTGAATAAATCTCCCACAGTGTGTCCTATGTTTTCGATCGTTGATCTCCACTAAGAACTCTCCAAATGTATACACATCAACAACCTCCATCTCTCCTAACACAATGACATGTTAAGGTTCATGTAGGTATCTCATTATCTAGAATACATGAATGATGTCATGGACGTGATCTATATATAGAGGTAGAGTCAAGAAATATGGCTCCTCGCCCACTCTACGTAGTATCAGAAAAAGGTATGATGCTTCTGGAAGATAACTTGTATCCTCGGCCAAATCATTATATCCCATATTGAGGAGAGACTCGAATAAAAACATGGACCCCCTCCTAAAACACCAAGGGTCTATGTTTACTATCGGAATAGGACTTCTGATTGCTCTGTGTAGTCTTAATATGCTCCTAGTTGACCTGAACCTTCTCTGTATTGCACTGCACCAACATCGGCCCCATTAGTACTGACTCTCTAGGGTTAGTCTGGAAAAATTGTGACATGATGGGTCATATATACAAGGCCTAGAATGGTTCCATACTGATAGTGGAGTGGTAGTTGTTGATTTATGCAAACTCCACCATAGGTAGGTGATTCTACCAACTGTAGCCAAATTCAAGGATGCAAGCACATAGCATGGCTTCTAAGAGCTGAATAATCAGATACGTCTGGCCATCTGTCTGCGGGTGGAAATTTGTGATCATTTGATCCTTAGACACAAACGCCTCCTTCATTCCCTTCCAAAACTAGTATTTTAAATGATCATCATGATCATAGACTACCATCGATTATTCCCCATTGACTTGAACTATATTTTTTATGTAGAGGCATCCCAATCTATCTACTGAACCATGTTCCCAAATCGCTTATAAGTGGACCAAGTTGGTGAGTCAGTAAATGATCATCTAGATGGAATCATGCCCTCTATACGTACATGGTAAAACAGTCATGAATTTCATAAATATTCTATCCCACATCAACTATGGAACCTCAAGGGTTGGATTCAAACTTGTTGGAACTGAGTGTTCGGTCTTCACTTGCTGACATGTGAGGCATCTAATGATAAACTCTTCTACATACATCTCCATCCCATGACCCCAAAACTGATGGCATAGGTCCTTCTACATCTTTTCCACACAAGATGTACTTCCAAAGGGGATGTATGTAACTCCCTCAACACCACCTCATGTAACATCACTTGTTTAACAATGAGTCCTCTATGAAGGATGATGTGCACCCCACCTTCCGAATATCCATCAAGGGAATTACTTGTGGACATCTGAGATCATTTATTCTCACAGATGATTTCTCTATGTTGTTCTTCCATCATGATCTATAAGATTTGAGGGGTAACCACCATTGACTTGATATAATCTTCTTCGTCTACAACCATGATGGATATTTGACGCAAGGACATCTTCTTTGGGGCCTCATTCAGTAGCTATGATCTTGATCTATGGTTGAGAGCATCTTCCTCCATGTTACCCATCCCATTAGTCTGTACTATCTTGAAGTCATATTCCTGGAGGAACTCTAATCAATAATTTTGTCTTAGGTTTAGATCCTTATGATAAAAGATATACCCGATACTTTTTTGAGTAGATGATAAACTTGTCCCAGATAATGTAGTTTCACCACATCTTCAATATGAAGACTACCACAGCCAACTCCAAGTCATGGTTCGTATAGTTCTTCTCATGTGGTCTCAACTACCATGAACTGTAGGAAATCATAATTTTCTGCTGTATCTGGACACAACCAACCCGGGTCCCTAACGCGTCGCAGACAACCATGTCTCTGACACCCTCCTTTGATAATCTTAGGAAAGGAGTGATTGTCACAACATATCCCTGGTTGGTGGTATCCCATGAATGAAATGACTTTATCCTCTTGGATATACAGAAACTATAGACTCTAAGATGACATGTCCAAATAATTGGCACCCCTTTATCTAGATCTGACACTTTGATGGCTTCCCATAAAGTTGGTTCTCTCGGAGTATGTCCAGGACCATCCTCAAGTGTATCGTGCACTCATCATTGGATGTCGAGTAGACCAAGATATCATAAATAAAGACCACTAAAAACTGGTCTAGGTAAGGTTGTAAAATATTATTCCTATGTCCCATGAACATTGATGGGGTGTTCATCACACTAAAAGGTGTCACTAAATACATGTACTGGTCATAGCGACATTTGAAAGTCATCTTCAGAATCTCCTCATCACACACCTGAAGCTGCTGATAGAAAGATCTATGGCCTATCTCAGATAACCATATGGATCCATTCAGTTGGTCAAAGAGGTCAAAAATCCTAAAAATTGGACACTTATTCATCATATTCACTTGGTCCAGGTGTTGGAATTCCACATATAACCTCATGATCCCATAAGCCTTCTTGGTAATCAAAATTGGGGATGCCCATGGTGAAGCATTGGGTCTCATGAAATCCATTAATCAGAAAGTCCCCCATCTGTACCATCAGTTCAAGAAGCTCTATGGGAGCCATATGATATATTTTTGTAGATATTAGTGCCTTCCTGGAGTATTTTTCAATTCCAATTTCAACCTCCATACGAGTAGGTAATCTTGGAGCATCATCCAGAAAGATTCCCTCATACTTGGCCCCCACTAAAGGAATCTGAAGACTTGTCTTAGCCAAAGCACTGAGGGTAGTGTTATCCAACTAATGTGTGGTCAGTTTTACCCTCCAAAGTGTGAATCTATCATATGATACAATTATTTCTATTTTACAAATAATGGTAAATATGGTTCCATCTACATGGACACATAGTATTGTGTTCCTTAAACAATCAATCTCAGCATGAACGGTGGATAACCAATCCATACCCAGAATGATATCATAAGGCCTCGATGCTGCCATTGAGAAATCCCAACCAATACTCTCACCCCATAGAGTAAAGGAACACTGTAGTTACCAGTGTGTGATCATCGAATCTCCTACCGTAATAGTCTCTATGAGTAGAGATTGAGTCAACAGTTCCACTGGAATATTTTAGTCTTAAACAAGGGTCAAGGAGAGAAAAGAGTGACTGGAACCTTTGTATATCTAAACTACACATTGGGTTGAAATACATAGATCATACCCCTAATCATACTTGGAGTCTCGGGATCATAAGACACTATTTCTTGGAGCTGGCATCACTCCTATCCACCAACTCCTTGAGCTCAAGGTGGACCACTTTGGGTGGTGGTAGTAGTGCCTCTAACATCCATCAACCTCCTTCCACTCATCCCAATACACTTCCATGTCTTCCACCTAGCATACAAACATATTTCGAGAAATACCACTGCCTCAATGGTCCCTCAACTGTCTCCTGGTTGGTCTTACGACTTGTCAGACAATCTCTACCCATATGTCCCTGACCACCAGACGCGTACCACAACCCTTCTATAATCCAACAAAATATTCCCTTGGAGCTCCACACTACTAATCATGTGTTATTGGGTCTTCCCCTAGACTGTTTGGTCCTCCTATACTCCTACGTCAGTTTTCAGCTACCTGCTGCCAAATACCAAACTACCTGACACCTGGTGGTAGCTCTCACTGTAGGTTCCTACTCCACAAAAAAACCTCTCTACCAGTAGAGCTCTCTCCAAAACCCCCAAAAGAGTAGGGATTCTATGGAATATCATTTATTCCCTGATCTCTTCGTATTTTCCCTGCTTGAAGGTATTATCACTGATGAATGGTACATAAACCATGTCTTTAGATTAGCGATAATGATCATTCAATCATTATGTGTACAATTCCACTTTTTTTCTTCCCTACTATAGATGCATGAGCTTCTGTATACGCACAGAGCCAAATGTTACTAGAAAGAACCAATCCCTCAGTAGACATTTAATGTATCTCTAAGAGATTCTATCCTACTCATGCATCTGGATCTTCATGATCCATCATCTCCCTCTCAAACCTGGTTGAAGATTTGTGGCTAGGATCGCCATCTGTCAAGAATAATCCTTACTAGTCAATAAAATCAAATCACCACCTTAAACAAGTCCTCTATTACCTAAGGATCTATCTCACATTGGAACCTAAGAGGTCATTGTCATTGAGACTCACTCAATGAACTGAGTCTACATGTATCTTCTACCTGTAACGCCAGTAGGAACTGTTGCTCTAGAGATGGTGGTATCACTGGTACACCCCCTAGGATGTGTTATCCCTAGAAACAATCTCTATATGGATGCCTCATCACTCAGTCGACCATCCACATTGTAACGCCCTGACCCCAGCTACCCAGAGTCGGTGCATTACTTCGTAACATTGGCATGATCACAAAAGATCAAGTCTCGAAAGACCGTTTAGTTTAGTAGCCTTGGAAACACTAGATACATTCGTAAACGTTACATTACATCATAAAGTGAAAAACTACAATAACAAAGTCTCCATAGTCCACACTCATATCCTATTCTGACTATCCCTGCAGGTCATTCATAAAATACTTCTTCAAATCCTGGAAAATATTAAAACATTAAAAGGGGTGAGCTCTGATGCTCAGTAAGGATAACAATATTGCGGAAGCTTTCATAAATAAACATAAACATTTAAGTCAATGTATAACTAAAACAAAAGCCTTTTAAACTTGATCTTAAACATAATATGGCAAAAGTAAAATGAGATAATGCCATTTACTTCTTCACATGGATATTCTACTGGTCAAATAATCACATGCAATATCAATAACCACTTTCATAATGAGGGAATGTATAATGCCAGACATTCTGAAACATTTTGTCAAGGCCTCGGCCAAGACGTCTAAAATGATTAAGGCCTCGGCCAAAACCATAAATAAAATTGGGAAAGGGCCTCGTCCAATTCCATGTCTAGTTGTCTCATGAGACCTACCGATGCATCGAGGAGCTATAGCGGGCTCCACCCGTCACTTATTAAGTCCAATACATTCCTCATATGAATAGGTTTAAACATATCATAAACCATAACATAATCGTATCACATAAAACATGCATACAGGAAACATAACATTTCCACATTTCAATCACAAGATATCAATACAACACATTGATATAATAAAAACTCTTTCAAAACCATTTTCAATACCAAAATAAAAGAAAGTTAAAACTTTGTATTTATTTTCCATTAAAAAAAAGATGGCTTGTAGAGGAAGCCGAAACTCAAATAATGGTCATGGCGGCGGAGAAGTCGTTGTCGCCGCATAAGTACGGAAAGAAAAACATTCCCTTTTTGTCGTTTATTAATACTCTTCGTATAAAAAAGATTCCTTTTGAATAAACATAAAAGTCAAAGGGGTTTATACACCGTATAAAAGAAATTTGTGTATAAAACCAAATATGCCTCAATGAAAGGAGATTGAGACGAAGTCCTTACAAAGATCATTTTTAAAATAAAATAGATATATTATGTGTTTTCACTATAGGAACACATAAAGAAATTAAAAATACAAAATAAGACGTAATAATATCATGCCATAATTTGAAAGTAGAAGATTAACCCAAAGAATGGAAGTTGGGTTAAGAAATTCCCTTACCTTGCGTCTTGTCCTGACTCGACCGTTCTTTAACCTCCTGAATAATAAACTAGAGTTAATTTATATTTACTTAAGAACCTTTTTCATGTTCATTATTCCATTTATATCACTTATTACCATGTTATTAACATTATTTAATTATTTAAGTTAATAACGGTCGTTTTGTCGATCTTTGGTACTTGAGTCAAAAATAAACTTCTTATAATTACAAGTTGTTCATGTGGTGAAATATCCATTATATCCAGAATTATATTCATGATTTAGATATCATATATATCATATATATACAGTATATACATTCATTCATAATTTCACGTAACATTTAGAGGTAAGAAATGAAATGCACCGTTCATTGAGACGGTAAGTCGTACGTACGCATGAACGCTACTTTCATTTCTATTTCGTATTTAATGGAATGAAATCATAATGATATAAATTTATAATAAAATTAAAGTATAATATTGTGTATAATACCATTTAATCCATCCTTTATACATCCCACATATGGCATTAACGATTCAAATCACTTTGAGGGGGCGGTAGTCCGCACTTCCTAAAATGAAATTATCTCGTTTTACCCATAATGGAAATCATAAATTATGCCATAAATGAGAAATACAGAAGCATAAGTAAAACATAAACATATTATATATCATATATAAAAATAGTTACATCTTAATGGCCACCTTTGAAGGTGTTATATGAGTGTTGAACAATAATCGTTTCGTGAGGCAGAAATTCACCATCCACAGAAACCGTATGTTCTTTAACCATTAGATGTAGGTCTGTGTAAGTGTACCTCTAATAATTCTTATAAAAATATCCTAGTATATTTAGGATACTGGTTCTGTTACAAAAGAAATGAATAAAAAGAGATTAGGGGTTTGGAGAAGAAAAATAAAACAAAACAACATTAGAGAAGACATTACCTCAAAATCGGGTAACTCTTTTTGATTTGAGACAAAGGCCTCCTTGGGAAGAGTTCTTCCCAAAGTGAGGCTTCTAGGAGTAATAGGGGGAAGTTAGGAGAGTATTTGGGCAGAAGTTGGCCGAGACAAATGGATTGAAAGTGTAAATGAGGTGGGAGAGGTGGGGGCCTTTTATAAGTGGAGAGGAGGGGCTCTTTTAGAAAGATTGAAATGCTACATTATTATACAATGATTTTCGGATTCTAAAGGTCCCACACTTATATAATTCGTGGATAAGGTGATAAGGGTTCGAAATCTACTCATCAAATAGGCTTTGTACAAGTGTACGCCTTGGATTTTGCATTATCTTCTCATTTTATTTAAATCGTTAAATAATGAGGTCATCGCTGCATCATAATGATGTCATAAATAATTTAATTTATAAAATGTATAAAAATTATAAAAAAACTACTATGATGTAGGAAATCTTTTTATCTTTCTAATGAATATTTATAGTCAAAATTTGGACTTGTGTAACCCCACTTAAAAACTGTTTTAGTAAAACAACTCATGTTTGTGTCAATTAAATTTTAACATTAAATAAATATATATTAATGTTATTTTCCAACTAAAGTGGCTCCATGGGGTCCCCAAGTTTACCCATGGGTTTTCTTGGTCGGCCATGACTCATCCAATAGGAGTAGGACAAGTGTCATGCTCATCTCATATTATTAAAACATTATTTGTACCTTAAACTACACTAATTACCTCTAATCGCGATTAAGAACTTAAAAGTTACTATTCACCAAAAAATTGTTTTAATCTCATTGAACCAAATTTTAATTCTTAATGACAACCATGTATGTCGGATTTTTGAAAATCAAATCACAGAAGTGGTAATATTTCATTTAAACGAAAAATCGGTTATTTAACTACCACTTAGTGGTTTCACTATTCATCAAAAATTGAAGTTTTTCAGAACAATGCCAAAATTTCACCCTAAGATATAATTGATATTCCGAATTCAAAAATGATATCTATTTTACAAAATTCCAAACATATAAGTTTCATTAATTAATTTTATAATTAATTCCCGCTGTCACAACAAATAGCGTGTTTTTAAGAAACAATTTATATCAAAAGATTGGCAATTGTTTATGTCCAATTTCAATGTTAAATTAACTCTAATGACCACCATTGGAGAGAATGGTAAAAATATATTCTAATTATACTTTAAAACCACTAAATAGTATAATTTATCACAATAAATTATTTTGATTAAAAAAGTTGTTTTAAGTATTTTTCACTATTCATAAAAAAATTGGAAGTTCTCAGAAAGTTACAAAAAATTCAACTTAGGATAATTTCGATATTAAGAATACAAAAATGAAGTCCATTTTGAAATATAAAATTTCTATAATTTTAAAAAGTGGTTATTACTATTCATTACGGCTACTTTGATTAGTCGCGGTGTGTTAGAACTCGAAGTTGCGTACAATGCAAGCTACTGCATTATTGAATGAGAAGCGTATCATGGAAGCTCGGGGTGTTACATTCTCCCCTCCTTCAATAAATTGCGTCCTCGCAATTTGAATTTTTTCTTGGAAAATAAAAGGTTGAAAATAGAAAATACCATTGTGGAAAACCCACATCGGAAATAAGGTTAATAAAATTTAGTCTTAATAAGAGGGAAATGGAAATGAAAAAGTCACCACCCTATTATGATCTCGATTAGGAGAACATTGGTGGTAATTAAAGACATATAATTGGAGGAAAAACGTAAATTTTTGTAGGGAGTGATTGAGGTCATCAATTACAACCAAATGTCAAATTGAGGGCCTCAAAGCCTTCAATCTATGTTGATTTAAAATATCATCAGTTCAACAAGACATAAGGTATTAGGATAACACATTTTTTTGTTTTAATATCCCATTAATAAAGTTTAGTAATTAATTTATTCATTGAATAAGAGATAGGTATAAATATATTTATGGTTGACAATTAGAGTTTCAACCTTCAACTCATCTTTCACTAAAAAAGATAATAGAACTCAAAAATATTATACATATCCTAATTGTATAAGGTTCCAAATGATAACACATACGATTTAGATTCGTAAAATTATTTTGTAATAACCAGGGACTTCCTGTAGGCTAGTGGTAGAAAATAAAGGCATGTCGCACTATGATTGTGGGTTCGATTCCTGCATCTTTGTCCGACGCGACGGGTTATGCCCCACCCTGCAGGTTTTCCTTTTCCTAAAACTATAGTATTATAATATTCCAAAAATAATATTCAAAAATGCTTTAACCTTAAACAATACTATCCAAAGATCAACTTAATCCATCCCAACATTTATAGTTATCCAAAATAATTCTGTCCAACTCACAGTCCATATTTTATGAGGAAGGTAAACATAATGAAGCTCCCTTTTTTTTCTGCGTTACAACATGTGAACACCTTCATCATGTATTCTTTTAAAACACTGCAACATACTGAATTACCATAAATCCTTATTGATTACATTCATGATCCCTTATTCCTTATTGAAAACTAGATATACTCCTTCTATCCAAAAAATGTAAATCAATAATCAGTTTCAAGGATGTTAAGAATATCCAACATAATTTATCCGAATCAATCATGTCTTATTCCAAAATCACAATCTCAGTATCAAAACCATATTATGGTTTATCTATCTCTCAACCATATATTTTCCAAAAATTTAACCTACTGTGGAGTCACTTTTCTTGGTTCCACACAATCTCAAGTCCTAGATGAAATAGTACTGCAGTACAATCCTTATATACTCCATAATTATTATAACCAATACATCATTGATACAACACTAAAATTACAAAATTCTTTAATAACAACATAAGAACTCTAATCATTCCTCCTCATCTGTGGTAGTATCATAACTTGATTATTATCCAATAACATCATTTGGGGCATACTCTGATGATTTTAACATTGGTTTGCGTAGTGTCCCCACTCCTTGCAGATGAAGCATTGTACATTTGAAACCTTTTTCTTATCCTTGCAGTCACGCACATGGTGTCCTTTTTCTCCACACTTATAACAAACTCCCATTCCCTTCAGGCAAATTCCAAGGTGTTTCTTCCCACAATTACCACATATTGGAAAATTCTTCTTTCCCCTCATCCCTTTATCCATCATTCTCTCTTCCATCCCTTTCGTCTCTTGCTTCGCTTCAAAGCCATATGACTCAGAGAATTATTTACTTATCTTATTAACACATGATACTATTTCTTCATATGTTGAGAACACATGGGAGACTATTTCCCTTCGAAATGTTGGCTTAATACCGTGAAAGATACGATCCTTCTTACTCTTTGGATCATACGTACTACTGGAGTTCACATTCCTTCTAATGGGCGCCATTTCTATACAATGGCATAAACTAGGTTAGTTTATGAATTACAATGAATAATTGCAAACTTTTAAAATACTTAAAGTAAATTGAACGGTTTATGGATATAATCCATAATCATAAGAATTTTTTCTTTGAGAAAGTATATATTCATAAACCCTTCATAATGATTTGTAAAGAAAATGAGAGTTATCCTAAGCATATCCCCCGGGAGTGTCGTAACCAAGAGTGCAGCAAGGCCCGTTTTCGTGCACCAGTTCCCGTTTGAGTCTATCTCAAAGCGGTGTTTTCGGGTTTTACCCCTAGGAACATCTGTGCCAGAGCCGCCTCTACCTGCTCGTATCCAGACAGGGATGTATTGCTCAGAAAACTCACAAAATCTCTACAATACCAAAATTCTAGGAAGTTCTTCTATACTAATCCTCAAAGTTCATCTTAGGTCTACGTGCTCTAATCAGAGTTTATCTAAATCTAGCTTCCAAGGTTTGTACTAAACATCCTCTGATACCAACTGTAACGCACTGACCCCAGCTACCCAGAGTCGGTGCATTACTTCGTAACATTGGCATGATCATAAAAGATCAAGTCTCGAAAGACCGTTTAGTTTAGTAGCCTTGGAAACACTAGATACATTCGTAAACGTTACATTACATCATAAAGTGAAAAACTACAATAACAAAGTCTCTATAGTCTACACTCATATCCTCTTCTGACTATCCCTGTAGGTCATTCATAAAATACATCTTCACATCCTGGAAAATATTAAAACATTAAAAGGGGTGAGCTCTGATGCTCAGTAAGGATAACAATATTGCGGAAGCTTTCATAAATAAACATAAACATTTAAGGCAATGTATAACTAAAACAAAAGCCTTTTAAACATGATCTTCAACATAATATGGCAAAAGTAAAATGAGATAAGGCCATTTACTTCTTCACATGGATATTCTACTGGTCAAATAATCACATGCAATATCAATAACCACTTTCATAATGAGGGAATGTATAATGCCAGACATTCTGAAACATTTTGTCAAGGCCTCGGCCAAGACGTCTAAAATGATTAAGGCCTCGGCCAAAACCATAAATCAAATTGGGAAAGGGCCTCGGCCAATTCCACGTCTAGTTGTCTCATGAGACCTACCGATGCATCGAGGAGCTATAGCGGGCTCCACCCGTCACTTATTAAGTCCAATACATTCATCATATGAATAGGTTTAAACATATCATAAACCATAGCATAATAGTATCACATAAAACATGCATAAAGGAAACATAACATTTCCACATTTCAATCCCAAGATATCAATACAACACATTGATATAATAAAAACTCTTTCAAAACCATTTTCAATACCAAAATAAAAGAAAGTTAAAACTTTGTATTTATTTTTCATTAAAAAAAAGATGGCTTGTAGAGGAAGCCGAAACTCAAATAATGGTCATGGCGGCGGAGAAGTATTTGTCGCCGCATAAGTACGGAAAGAAAAACATTCCCTTTTTGTCATTTAGTAAAACTCTTCGTATAAAAAATATTCCTTTTGAATAAACATAAAAGTCAAAGGGGTTTATACACCGTATAAAAGAAATTTGTGTATAAAACCAAATATGCCTCAATGAAAGGAGATTGAGACGAAGTCCTTACAAAGATCATTTTTAAAATAAAATAGATATATTATGTGTATTAACTATAGGTACACATAAAGAAAGTAAAAATACAAAATAAGACGTAATAATATCATGCCATATTTTGAAAGTAGAAGATTAACCCAAAGAATGGAAGTTGGGTTAAGAAATTCCCTTACCTTGCGTCTTGTCCTGACTCAACCGTTCTTTAACCTCCTGAATAATAAACTAGAGTTAATTTATATTTACTTAAGAACCTTTTTCATGTTCATTATTCCATTTATATCACTTATTACCATGTTATTAACATTATTTAATTATTTAAGTTAATAACGGTCGTTTTGTCGATCTTTGGTACTTGAGTCAAAAATAAACTTCTTATAATTACAAGTTGTTCATGTGGTGAAATATCCCTTATATCCAGAATTATATTCATTATTTAGATATCATATATATCATATATATACAGTATATACATTCATTCATAATGTCACGTAACAATTAGAGGTAAGAAATGAAATGCACCGTTCATGGAGACGGTAAGCCGTACGTACGCATGAACGCTACTTTCATTTCTATTTCATATTTAATGGAATGAAATCATAATGATATAAATTTATAATATAATTACAGTATAATATAGTGTATAATACCATTTAATCCATCCTTTATTCATCCCACATATGGCATTAACGATTCAAATCACTTTGAGGGGGCGGTAGTCCGCACTTCCTAAAATGAAATTATCGCGTTTTACCCATAATGGAAATCATAAATTATTCCATAAATGAGAAATACAGAAGCATAAGTAAAACATAAACATATTATATATCATATATAAAAATAGTTACATATTAATGGCCACCTTTGAAGGTGTTATATGAGTGTTGAACAATCATCGTTTCTTGAGGCAGAAATTCACCATCCACAGAAACTGTATGTTCTTTAACCATTATATGTAGGTGTGTGTAAGTGTAGCTCTAATAATTATTATAACAACATACTAGTATATTGATGATACTGGTTCTGTTACAAAAGAAATGAATAAAAATAGTTTAGGGGTTTGGACAAGAAAAATAAAACAAAACAACATTAGAGAAGACATTACCTCAAAATCGGGTAACTCTTTTTGATTTGAGACAAAGGCTTCCTTGGGAAGAGTTATGCCCAAAGTGAGGCTTCTAGGAGTAATAGGGGGAAGTTAGGAGAGTATTTGGGCAGAATTTGGCCGAGCCAAATGGATTGAAAGTGTAAATGAGGTGGGAGAGGTGGGGGCCTTTTATAAGTGGAGAGGAGGGGCTCTTTTGGAAAGATTGAAATGCTACATTATTATACAATGCTTTTCAGATTCTAAAGGTCCCACACTTATATAATTCGTGGCTAATGTGATAAGGGTTCGAAATCTACTCATCCAATAGGATTTGGACAAGTGTAAGCCTTGGATTTTGCATTATCTTCTCATTTTATTTAAATCGTTAAATAATGAGGTCATCGCTGCATCATAATGATGTCATAAATAATTTAATTTATAAAATTTATAAAAATTATAAAAAACTACTATGATGTAGGAAATAGTTTTAGCTTTCTAATGAATATTTATAGTCAAAATTTGGACTTGTGTAACCCCACTTAAAAACTGTTTTAGTAAAACAACTCATGTTTGTGTCAATTAAATTTTAACATTAAATAAATATATATTAATGTCGTTTTCCAACTAAAGTTGCTCCATGGGGTCCCCAAGTTTACCCATGGGTTGTCTTGGTCAGCCATGACTAATCCAATAGGAGTAGGACAAGTGTCATGCCCATCTAATATTATTAAAACATTATTTGTACCTTAAACTACACTAATTACCTCTAATCGCGATTAAGAACTTAAAAGTTACTATTCACCAAAAAATTATTTTAATCTCATTGAACCACATTTTACTTCTTAATGACAACCATGTATGTCGGATTTTTGAAAATCAAATCACAGAAGTGGTAATATTTCATTTAAACGAAAAATCAGTTATTTAACTACCACTTAGTGGTTTCACTATTCATCAAAAATTGAAGTTTTTCAGAACAATGCCAAAATTTCACCCTAAGCTATAATTGATATTCCGAATTCAAAAATGATATCTATTTTAAAAAATTCCAAAAATATATGTTGCATTAATTAATTTTATAATTAATTCCCGCTGTCACAACAAATAGCGTGTTTTTAAGAAACAATTTATATCAAAAGATTGGCAATTGTTTATGTCCAATTTCAATGTTAAATTAACTCTAATTACCACCATTGGAGAGAATGGTAAAAATATATTCTAATTATACTTTAAAACCACTGAATAGTATAATTTATCACAATAAATTATTTTGATTAAAAAAGTTGTTTTAAGTATTTTTCACTATTCATAAAAAAATTGGAAGTTCTCAGAAAGTTACAAAAAATTCAACTTAGGATAATTTCAATATTACGAATACAAAAATGAAGTCCATTTTGAAATATAAAATTTCTATAATTTTAAAAAGTGGTTATTACTATTCATTACGGCTACTTTGATTAGTCGCGGTGTGTTAGAACTCGAAGTTGCGTACAATACAAGCTATTGCATTATTGAATGAGAAGAGTATCATGGAAGCTCGGGGTGTTACACACATGGACGCAC
This sequence comes from Viscum album, assembly GCA_963277665.1. Taxonomy (NCBI): domain Eukaryota; kingdom Viridiplantae; phylum Streptophyta; class Magnoliopsida; order Santalales; family Viscaceae; genus Viscum; species Viscum album. The sequence goes on from OY728120.1 coordinate 1,514,293,580, forward strand.
CCTAAAATCCAGGATGCCTTTGTAGAAGCATCCTAAAACAGAACAAGATGTTCCATGATCAATAGAGTATTCCAGGTGAGATGAATCTGATATAAGAAAAACATGATATCATACCTAGTTATAATATGATGCATGATCCATTAATTTCCCATGACACTAGTATTTTCATCTACTATGTTGAAAAGAAAAATATAAAGTCTCGGATTATGGTTACATCGGTCGCCACACCAGCAATGGGTTCCTTGGGCTGAAGGCTGAACTTGAAACACTTCTCACTATTGCCCCCAAAAAAATTAAAATAGACCGCCCTCTCATACCACTCGGTCACAAACAATACTTTGGGTCCCATGACATGACTACCCAAGCAATGCCTCTCATAGGGTAGGGGTTGGTTAATAGCATCAAGTTGGCATTTCCCACAATGGGGAGGCATTTTTTATGAACCTACACACTTGCGCCCTTCCCTAAGAATGAGTACCAAAACCAATAAAAATAATTAAATAGATATAAATCTTAATAAGAAAACCATTTAGAGTAAAAGTACATATTAAATGGTAAAATGGTAGAATACAATCCCAACTGAAATAGAAATATAAAATCTCCTTGATCTCATTTGTAAAAAAACCTACCTGAAGTGTATGTATAGTAAGTTTTTTGAATGTCACTAAAGTGTACCATGTCCATGTGGTCACCCTAATGAACCGCTTGTCTCTGTCCCACTATGGACTCCATCATATATGTTTGTCATCTACTCAATACATGACATGTTCAGGTGAATCCCGTGTAGGGTTGAGTAAAACAATACTCTGTAGGGACCAAAAACGAAAAAGGTAAAACACAAGGAAGACTAATAAAAAGGTACATGAAGTGTAGCCTTTAATATGTATAGTAAAAATAGTCACTAGATTCATCTCACACTAGGATACATATATTTATAATGTCCAAGAATATCCAAATCCAATGAGGCATACTTCTTAGGATACAACCACTGTAGGATAAATACTCAATGTAGGTGTCAAAGACCCACACCATTGGGGACACACTCCATGTAGGAAAAGGAGACACACTAAATAGGTGAAAAATTATATATGGCTGTTGGGCACACACTCTATATGATACACACTCTTTATAGGTCATAACTAGTCAAATGATTCCATAATTAGTGTTTGCATTGTGGAAACACCTACTCCTCAAGGAAATATGTAGTATACCAACCTCCAAGAAAGGTCACAGAGAGTATCCTAAAAATTATTCTTCGTCATGAGGTTCCCAATGGAGTAAATAGATTCTAAAATGAGAAAATGGTTTGAGAGTTATGGGAATTTATGTAAAAATGGGCTAGTTGGGTTCGGGTCCAATCCGAACCGAGTCCAGCCTAACACGACACACATGGTTCCACCCGACCTACCGAGTCGGTCCATACCACTTGGACATGGACCAATTCAGTCCACCCAGATGTGGTGGCTGCAACATCAACTCCATCTCCATGCAGCTGGTCATCGAGCTGGCTGCTTCTCCTGTAAGTGGTTTGCGGGTTCGCGGGCCTACCAGTCCAGCACTAAATCATTCCACATCACCGTTATGATCTATCGAATCTCCCATCACCTCCGTGGTCCCCTTCTCCACCATTCATTGATCCATCACTTGGTTGCTGCTGGGTGGTCGCCCCACTGCGTGCCACTTTCGGCACCACCATGTGTTGTCAACAGCTCTCTTTCTGTAGGTTGATAATCACACTGGTGATATGTTATTCGAAACACATATATGTATGTGACTCTCAAGTATCATTCTTCAACACTATGGGATTTAATCCTCATTATGAGCTATTACTATAGTAAATGATTGAGTGAAAGTATCTCCCTTGTCGCTTTGATCATTCCTCCATCGTCCCTATTATAGATCCATTTGGTTGTCACGTGGATAGATCATTGATTCCAGATTTCTGCACCCTAAAATTATTTACAAATGATAATCAATTCATATTCCCATGAATAATGGGATGAATGTGTAGATAAGGAAAGGGGAAAAGCCCAATAACATCCCTACGAACCGAACATGCCCATTTTTCATTACAACCTTGGTTCATTTCATTTGAAGGATCAAGAAAAACAATAATAAAATTCATATACATAACAATATGAGTAAGAATTATCATCCAAAAAACAATTCCTACAAAAGAAATCATCTTGTAAGAATGAAAAATCAGCAGGTCAACTTGTTCATGGGTCGGTCCGCGTTCTTGTTAATTATAATCATGGGAAATGAACGAATTGAAATAAACCCCTTACATGGAAGGAGGATTAGTTAGAGGATTGAATTTTTCATTGATGGAAATCCATCCACGAATGTCCTCAATCTGTTATTTTTCAGCGTTTTCAATTTTTATCACCAGTGGGAGATCTTCCATCTCATTTCATAAGGGAAACATCAAGGTTCGAGGGAAAATTATACAACGTTATGAATTCTAACATTGGTCCCTACCTTTAATTATTAAAGGAATCTGTTAAATAATTTCTACATTTGAAACATGTTTCAACATTTCCACGACAATGCATTTTTGCATCGTTGAGTCACAACGTCATAGTATTTCTGAATCTCTATATATCGTTGTAGACATAAAATAAAATGACTTTTTATGAACATTTTATTTTTCTCTTAAAATTTACACAAAAGAAAATGTTCAGCTAACCCATGTCAGTCGATGATAGGCCCTGCCTGATGTAATCTTGTTATTCTAAACTCAATGGTGCCCTCATATTTTTGATATGGGATCCTATTTAGAAAATACTAAAACCACACATGAATGATATTTTTAAAAACCATAATAATAGTTGGAATATTTATTATTGGAACCCCAGGTGTAGGAATAAAATGTTGTCTCAGCAACAGTTCTCGTAATAAACCCATATAATATTCAAAAAAAATTCATGGATAATCCAAAATATTAAAATTCATCTTCCAATATTAATAGTAATAATGTTCTTAGATTTGATATGTCCACCTTCAACATTCCTACCTCTCTTAATCTTTATTAATATAAAATTTATAATATAGATCATATTTATTACATTATCTTATTTTTTTATTGAAATCAGTTTAGTTTTGACTTATTGGTTTTTATTATAATATTTTAAATGAAAATATAGAAATTTCATTGTATTTTCTTATTCTATAACATTAAAAAATAATTTCTTCTTTGTATGATTGCCTCTGTTCATTTATTTTTCTCATACCATGCCATCCAAAAGAATTGATTTTATTCCCATGGATGGAATTTTGGATGATTCTTGGTGTGGGAACCTTTCGTTTGATCTAATTCTTATTTATTATATAGTTTTGGAAATTCACATAGTGGATAAACATTTATCCATTTCTTAAAATCAATTCAGGATGGAGGAATATAGATCTGTAGGAGACAAATATCATGATTGAGAATTCTTCTGTCAGAAGCAACCATCAATTTAAGAAATTAATGACTCTAAAAAAGTGGGGGACTAGTTTGACATTATTGATTTTATATTTTACATCTTAGAGACTATAGAATATATTAGGTTGAAATGGGGTACATTTCATCACGACCGACATTGCTAGAGGTAGTGGGACACTGTATTCTAAGAGAAATAACTTGAAGGATTGTACTAGAAAGAAATTATGACCATTTGTTTTCAATTTTTCTAAATAGAATCCATGAGTATGCAATATAAAATGTTTTTTTCTCTGTTAGTCAGGGAAATATCATAATGATTGAATATTTTCAACTTCTAATATACTTTTCTATCTTTCACTTGATGTTGTGACAATAGAAAAGTTGAAGGCTCAGAGATTCCATATGGGATTGTAACTTAACATTTTTTCTCTGGTCATCATGTATTTTTATGTCACATATGAATACATAGTGGATATTTCAATGTTGGTATAAATGAGTGTAGATAAACATTTAGGTTTGGATGGACATCCACCTCTAACTAGGGGTAACATTAATGGCTCACCTGGATGGAATATGAAGGGGAAAATACTCTTCGATGTATTGGTGTTATCTCTTATTAATGGGATTCCTCTGAACCAATAGTTGTAGTAATCAATGGTTAATAAACCCACTAATAGTGTGTAATTATAAGGAAAACTGACAAATACATACTTATACCTATAAAAATTTATAGTACTTCTGTCCAGTAAGGTCATTTTCAATGGTTGAATTGGGATATATCTTCAAGTCATTATGGTTCTTGTTCATCATCAATAAATTGGATTGGGTCACAGGTGGATGTTTCTATGTCTTTTGGTCTATATCCATATTCCTCTAGATTGAAATAGATTCATATAATATAGGATTTTTTAATAGAATTTGATGTGGTCCCAATAATAGTGAGAGGTAAAATATTTAATGACAATCTATAGTAGACACTTTATTCAATACATTTTTAAATCATTAAATTATTTCTAACCCTATTAAAATTATTTTAAGAACATCAAAAAACCCATGTTACTATTTAATGTTCTATAAAATCATCTTGGGAAGAAAAAGTGTAAGATTATTTGATGTTATTCATTTTGATTATCGATCTATGATTCTGATTTAGTTTGAGATATTCTTTTTCATGAATTAGATCTATTTTATAATATCTTAGGGATGGATTAGTTGTTTTCCCATCAATACAAGGTTTAATACAATCATTGAGTGGCTTTTGTTACTGCACGAATTGAATATCGTATATTTTTAATGGTGAATGTAATGTGATGTTTAGCTATGTAGGAAATCCTCATATAGAATTAGGAAATTTGAAATCTTATTTTTCAATTCATTTTGGAGTGATTCGTCATGTTGTGATATTCCTTTCTTGGTTAGGTATTTTACCAAAGCATACTTAGACAACATCTCTATACATCCTCTAGAAATTGTGGGGGAGTTTTCCATCGATTATGTTCTTAGAACGTAGTCGATCTCAATTCCTTCCAATCATACAGAATTGACTGAGTTAAAAGAGTTTAAGATTCAATTAGTTGTATTTAATGTGATGGATTTTCGACATCCTCTTTTTTGGAATTGGGAAACACTCAATATTTTTTGAAAATGGCTAATGAAAATCTTTATCTTTTTGTGGATTATTATAATTTCATTCTGATGAAGATTAATAGTAAATATATTTTACCATATATTGATGAAATATTTGATCAGTTGAAGGGAATAAAATAGTTCTCTATGATGTACCTCCATTATTGTTATCATCACCTCAAAGTTACAGAGTTTGATATCTTGATGAATTCATTTAAGAGTAGGTTTGGACACATTGAAAACCTTGTTATGCAATTTTCCATGACTAATTCTCTTATAGTTTTTATGGATTTATTAACTAGTTTTTACATCATTATATTAATTCCAATTTTGAGATATTTGGGGAGGATATCATGGTTTATTCATGATTTCATTTGGGGAATGAAAATTGTGTAGAATTTTTTTTGGGAATCATTGGAGCTAACTATATATATTTTGTGTTATATAAATGTGAATTTTGGATTTGAGAAGTAATGTTTTTAAGACATATTGTTTTATATAATAGAGTGTACGTTGATCACGATAAGGTGATGGTTTCATTGTTAAGGTATGATTCACATAGTCTCTTAGAGACATGATGTTTGTTTGGTTTAACATGTAATTTTAATGATTGTTAAATGAATTATAAAAACAAACATCACCATTTATTACACTTACTAAAAAATGTTTAGATTTCATGTGGGATAAAAATGGAAGACATCCATTGATGAATTGAAATAGCATATGACCTCAACATGATTCTTGGTTTTAACAGTTGGTGGTCAGGGATATTTGGTTCGTTGTGATGTTTCAGGTTTAAGGATGGTATATGATCTTATATTGGAATATCATGTAGTGGTATATGGATCCCTTATCTCCATTCATATAAAAAATAACTACTTATCCCATTATCTCAAAGTCACCATATTAATTCATTATATTTTTATTTTTTACCCCAATTTTTTTTGGGAGAATTTCACTATTTATTTTGATTATAATATTCTAGGTCTCACTTTCATTTAGAAGGAAATTAACCTCATATAGAAAAAAATGGGTGGATTATATTCTGACATTGGGCTTCGGAATTGCTTGCACCCTATGAAAGGATAATATTGATACTGATTTCCATAGTATGAAATTACTATCTAAGGCTATCGTAGAATATAAGGAGGAATACAATGATATGATAGTCATTACTAATTTTTTCTTAGAGGTGAGGGATGATGGGATTGGTATGATTCTATTAATTTTATAGCTGAAGTCATCTCTCCATGAATAAATTATTTATGAGAATAATAATGATGATGAGTTTTTTGAAATCAGGGGTTCATTATATGGTGGGGGAGACTATCTTTTAATAGTTTAAACATTTATAAGTTCATATCTTTTTAGAAATTATTTTACCATCCGACTATCTATTAGGAATACCGTGACGAATTATTTTTTTAGTTCCTCATGGACTAGTCATGCAAGTTGTGTGAACATTTTTTATGCCATGAAGCATCAGTTCTAGTGGTTGAGAATAAAGTGTGACATAACTGAAATTGTGTCTCCTTATTATTCCTATTGAAAATTAATGATAATCACCAATGGACTTATAATTTTTGTTTGTCTCTTCATATTTCAGTTTAGAAATTGTATGAGGAATATGTGGATTTCATTATTGGAATACCATTGATTCCCTGAAGGAGGAATACTATCTTGGTGATGATTGATATATTTACTATGTTGGAACACTTCATTATAATACCAACCACCAAACAATTTGATGGTTATGGAAATATACAGATGTAATTTATTTTGATGTTTAATGGGGTTTCATCTTTTATTAACCTCATAAAGGAAGCACATGTATTCCTTCATGTTTTGGAATGGTCTCTATGTAGTGATGGGGAATTAGATCATATTTAGTATAGCATGCCATCTAAATATACATGGCTATACATTCCATGAGATTCAAATCCTATAGGATAAAATATATTCTGTTACTATGTTTTTTTCGATATCTTGATAGCCATATTGGACTAGTATAGTTTTCTTATAGCATTAGATTACAATCATCTATCAGAATGGCTCTCTTGGGTCTCTGTATGCCCTCTCATGAAATTATCATTTTTTTAGTTTGGGGATGGTGGGTCCCTTATTTTGAGACCAGTCAATGTCCAAGAAACATCAATAATGATTTAGGTTAAAAATCAATGATTGGAGATATCCCTTAATTGACAGAAGTGTTACTAATATCATGAATTCTGACCATTGTAATTGCCTATTAGTGGCCTTGATATCTTGAATATATCACCTCGATGTGGTCATTAATGACTTAGGAAGAATTTTAAGTCACATATGGGCTATGATTTATCATTTGAGTTCATTGATCATATTGTGAAGGAGGACTGTAGGTAGGAATTATAAACATATTTAGTTTCAATTAAAGATGTATTGTACAAATCTCATCCTATGAAATATCATCAAGAGGGGGAAATGACCTCAAAAAATTTTCTATAATCCTTATATTACTAGAAATTCAAGGAGAATAATATGATATGGTAGTGTGAACTGTCACATGTTTACATCTAGGTATATCATTTTATTAAATTCTCTTGACATAGGGGTTTTACAGGTATAGTTTTTGTTAAATTTTGGAGGTTTTAAGTGTTTTATTGGATTTCCAAGGTTGGTTCAGGATTAAAAAAAAATATGAGTCATCCAAGGAAATTGTGAATAAAATTTTAGAGTTTTAAATGTGGTCACATGTTTGATCATACTTAGGCCAAACTATATTTCAATCTCTCCAAACCATGAAACATGGGAAAAATTCATTTTTCCATTTTGTAAAATGGTTTTTTTACCATGATGTCAAAGGAGGAAGCATATCTAGTATCCTATAAAGGGTCATGTGGGTCTTCAATGTTTTTTCAAACTATGCATCAAAACTAGTTGATGCAAAATAATTAACCAAAAATTTTATTTTATAGCCCAAAACACCTCTGATTAGCATCATTCTTCTTCTAGTGGGTTTTTCTTTTGACCCAGGAGACTCTTCTTGGTTATTTAGAAGATTCCGCGCATCTTAATTAATTATTTTAAAGGATCATTGGGTTTTGGATTTAAATTATTCAATGTTTTGTCATTGTTTTTTATTTTTCTTCTAGATATTCTCTTTCCTCCATGAATAGAACCATATATTTGGGATGGTGATGCTATATATAAGGATTGTGACATTACCGAATTTTGTTTCTCCATGATCATTCATATTATTATGAATAATTTTCAAATTTTCATTTATTGCTGATTTTAGTCTAAAAATCATTGTTGTTATTTATTTACACCATTTCATGTATTCATAAAATTGATGTTTTGGGGATTTGTAATTTAAAATAAGTTTTCCATAGTTTACTTTCATTTCCGAGGTTCCTCAGTTATGTTATGGTTTTTGGATCCTATATCATTATTGTAATAATATGTTTTTATATTAGTGGTTTCATCAATAGTCATTGTCTTATTATTTATGCATGCTTGGTGATTTCAAAATATGATTTATAAACATTTAATGGTATGATATATAATATATTAGAATGTTTTTATTGTTAATTTTTATACAAAATGGTTGTAATCTAATAATTGATAATTAGTTGTTAATTTCAATGAACAATAGGTTTTTTAGCCAAAATGGATATCAAATAATGGTTTTTATATGAAAAAAGTGTTTCCTGTTATATGATTTTAATGAGATATTCCACTTGGAAATGATCAAAAATGTTCCGCAAATGGGAGCCTAGGGTACATAAAAGGGTGTTTTGATGGGACTTCTTTCCTATTCAAATAGGGATAATTACACTTTTGGGTATTCCTCATCTCCTTTGTTCGTCATTTTCGGGATTGGTTTACATGAAATCATGGGTATAAATTACACAATGAAGTATTCCTTTACTCCTTTGGTTGTGGTGCCAGAGATAGTTTTAGTTCAAACTAGTAATTATTGATCATTATACAATAATCAAATCTAGAATGTACCTATTTGATACTAAAAGAACATTCCATTTTTCTATAATTTGACATGGTTTTAGGATTCATTATTGAAAATTTTGAATGGTATGTATTAATTGGATTTATAAATTATTTTGTATGAATAGGATTAGTGTAATTTTAAAAGGGTTAATTTCATTGGTTTGAAATAAGTTGTGAAACTTTTGTATCATACTGTAATATCCTAACCCAACATACTAGTATACTAATCGCAGAATCTGTTTACAAATGACCTCAAGCACGTCTCCCAATACACCAGTGGCTTCCGACTTGCTGTAAGGGTGTAAAGGTTGTTATTGGGCTTACTATACAGTCATACTCAGAGTGAATAGTGGTAAGAAGACAGTAATAATCAGATAACAAGATAAGAAGTATAATGCAATAAGTGAAATAGCAGAATAAAATCTCAATAACAACTGAAGATAGAATATGGAAAATTCCAATTTTACAAATAATCCTGGCTATATGACTATATATATATATATATATGAATGTAGTAAAGAGTATAATATTTGGTTCATTAGATTAAAAAATGAAGAAAAGATAGTAATTCCCAAAGGCAATCAACATGAGCATACTGAGATGCAGCTCAGTACTTTTCTCCCAACCTCTAGGTACAATAAAAATGGAAAAAGGATGATCCAAATACATAAAAACAATTAGGTCTACTCGAGTACCAATGGTACCAAAGAAATGTGTGAGATAATAATCTCAGTATGCTGGCACACACCAGTATCATGAACTATCCATCATGTGCAATGAAAAACTAGAATTGCAGGAATATATATATAACCTGGAAGGAATTACTCATAAGTAAAATCATTCATTAGAAGGTTCCCATTTTGTATCAATTTCATTTAAACAAAAGATAAATAGTTCAATCCTTTAATGTAAATTTCTTGATATCCAGCCCAAGGCCATCATCCGTTGGGTAACATTTAGCCCAACTAATGCCACAGAATGCCATACAATCAATACATGTTTAGATTGAAACCATTCTTTTTCTTATGCATAGATACATGTTTTAGATCAATTTATTAAATATTCGAATATATATTGAGCCCATCCTAGTCATTAATTTGTTGGAATTCAAGTATCACTCTTGGTTTAACTTCCACCAATAGCATATGAGACTATCCTCACATTCCTATCAGGAACTCGGTATCACTCAAAATTTAGTATTATTCAATGTCAACTAAGACTATCCATGGTGGTCCAATAGGGAATCCCCATGAATCAATCATAAAATATAACAAAATTCCACTAGATTGTAACACCCCGACCCATTTTACCCAGAGTCGGTGAGTTATTACATAACATTGGCATGATCACAAGGAATAAAGTCTCGAAGGTCCGATCAGTTTATCAGTCTGGGAAAATAGATTATATACATTGATGTTATATTAAATTATAAAATGAAAAATATAAACAACATTTTCCCCCTTTTGAACACACATATATCATTATCTTATCCCTACAGGTCAACCATAAAATAATTCTTCACATCCTAGGAAAAATAAAACATAAAAAGCAGTGAGATCATATGTTCAGTAAGGATGAAAATATAGTAAAAACGTTCATAAATAAGAATAAACTTTCACAAAAATGTATAAAACTAAAACCAAAGCCTTTTAAACATAAACATCTGCATAATTTGGAAAATATAAGATCAAATAATTCCATTTACATATTCACATGGATATTATACTATTCTAATAATCACATGTAATATCAATAGCCACTTTCATAATTATGGAATGCATAATGCTAGACTTCACAAGAACGTTGTCAAGGACTTGTGCCAAGAATTCAAATATGATTTTGTCAAGGACTTGTGCCAAGACAATAGTTTTTCTCATTAGACCTACTGATGCATTGAGGATCTATAGAGGGCACCACCCTCCAGATACTGAGTCCAATGCATTCCTCATTTGAAAAGGTTTAAACATAACATAAAAATTAATATTAAAACTTGCATATGAAATGTCAAATAATTTATCCATAAACCATGAATTGTATAAAAATAACACATCCATAGTCAAATATATCACAAAACCTTCAATAGAATATGAAATATTTTTATAATAAATCAACCTTCATCAAGAAAAATATCCTGTAAAGGATGTTGACATTGTTCAAAATTATCAGTACAAATATTTGAAAGAAATATCCGTTTTTCCTGAAATCATTTAAAAGTCACATAATTTATAAAGGAATTCATTTAAAATATGGTTTTGAGTCAAAGTTTACCATGCCACTTTTAATCTTTTGAATGTAATTAACATTTTAAATCATTCATGTCCATAAATTAAATCCTCAAAACTATTTTAAAAACATAGACATTAATGAGAAAGGTTTAGAAGAATAAATCATTAAAAAATTTAAAATGATGTTTTATTAAAATATCCCCTTAAAAACACCTTCAGAAACACTTTTATGAAACATTTTAATTGATAATAAATATTTAATAGTAGATACTTACAAAAAAACATCCTCAAATAATAATGAGATTGCGAAATTAACCCTTACCTTGCACTTTCCTTTGGTCGTGGGTACGTCTAACCTCCTGTATAATGACCACAGTAAGTTAATATATTATAACAGAACCATATTCATATTTATTATATCATAAATGATTCATTTATGACTATGCTATCTATTTAATAATGATTTCCATGTTAAATTAACATTTTCGGTAATAATGGCTTTTTATTGTACGTGTTTTAACTTCTTATTCTTGATCGTATCATTTAGATCACGATTTAAATACATCAAGAATATAAAACCTGGTTTATATATCATATATATTTATAATATAAATATTTATAATAGGTAGATATATGAAATGTAAGGCACCATTTATGGAGACGGTAGGTTGTACGTACACGTAATGTTGTTTCCGTTTTCATATCGTATTGAACAGAAGTGAATAAGATATATGTAAGTACATACATACATTCATATATATATATATCCAGTAGAATTATTATTTCATATATTACATACTTATTAATAATATATATTTTTTACAATCATCGTTGAATGGTGAACGTGCAAATGAACCTCATCGCGTCGTGGAGATGGTAATCCACACATACGCACAAGCGACAATATAATTATATTAATGAAGAAATCATATGTAATTTGATTTTATATCATATATACCGAATCATTAACATGATATATTTTTTATTTACTTCATTTATACTCAATATTATACCCAACATAACAATGATTCTTTTGAATAACAAACTACACCACGATGTGGATACGGTAAGCCGTACTTACGCATATATGGTGAATTTGTCATTCATAAGATGGATAGAATAATGAATATGGTTGTAGAATTTTTAAAATAAAATCAAAGTATATATAAGATACTAGAGTTATTATTTTATAATGGATACAACAAGGAAAGAAGAAGTGGAAGAAGAAAAGAACTTGAAAGAGGTGATGAAATATTTACGTCTTCTTCGGGTTCTTCATTTTGATTTGATCCAAGGGATCCGTTGGTTAGCTTTCGGATCAATGTAAGGACTCTAAGATGATGTGAGGGAATTTTGGAGGATATTTGTGAAGGTTTTGGACGAGCCAAATGGTATTGGAGGATTGATGTTAAGTGAAGGGTAAGTGCCCTTTTATAAGAGAAGGGAGGGTCACTTTAGGAAACGTTTTCAATATTATTTTATAATAAAATAATTTTCGATTTATAATGGCTCAAAAATAAATTATTTCGAGGATAAGGTGGGGATGGGTCTATAACCTTTCAACCAATAGGTTTTAGATAGGTTTATGTTAGCATATTAACCTTATATTTTAGACTTAACTCATAGTTAAATAGTCTGAGATTTACAATGTCTATTTGTATTTTTTTATTATATGGTTAATAAACATAATATAACAATCCAATAGAACCACATGTGGTTCATTAATAATATATATAACATTATATAAGTTATTTGGATGAACCATATATTTTTATTAATATTATATCAATTAATAATATAGTATTGGTTTTAAAAACTCAATTAAGTCAATTTTGACACTATTTATTATTTGATATTTTGGAAATCCATAAATACATTATAACTTCGAATAAAATTTATTTAAGAAACCCTAAAATGTCATATTAAACTATAAAATTACTTTAATTAATGATAAGTCTCAATTTACATTTATTTGGATATTTATAATATCAATTATTTTAATATTTAATTAATAAGGTAATTACTGCATCAACATTGTGTCATTAATAAATTAAATTATTTAAGGTATAGAAAATATATGTAAAATACCATTACATATGAAATCTTTTTATATTTATAATGAATATTTATAGTTGAATTTATATTTTGGGTAACCCTATATTAAAAATGGTTTAGTTGTTAAACTTTGAATTTCACACTCTTAACTCTTCATTAAATAATATAATAATAATTGTCCTAATCTAATAAAAGTGGACCACAGAGGATCATATTTTATTCCTAATTTTGATTTCGGTCCTACTATATTTATCCAATAGAATTTTGAAATGTGTTATGGAAATTTTGATATCATTTTTACCTTAAATTACCCTATTTACTTTTAACTCTGCTAAATAAAAGTCAAAAGTTACTATTCACCAATAAAATATATTCATCTTATTGAATCACAATTTACTTACTGATTTCAACCATTTCTCTCATATTTTTGATATTTAACTCACAGAAGTGCTAAAATTATGTTTTATACAAATTTGCTAACGTGCCTAGAAGGAGGGTAAAAGAGGTTAAAATGATCAATAAAATTTTATACATCTAATTTTATTATAAATTTACTCTAATTAACTAAATTTTCCTTATATAGGTATTATATATAAAATTTTAATTAATATAAATTTATATGAAATAAATAATTATTTAAATACAATGTCAGTTTTAAATAATAACGCAGTGTTTTTCACTATTCAACAAAAATTGAATGTTTTCAGAAAAATACCAAAAATTCACCCTAAGATAATTTTGATATTATGAATTCAAAAATTAATTCTATTTTACCAAATTAAAAACATTGATATTTAATTTATTAATTTAAAATTAATTCCCTTTGACAAAACCAAAAAGTGGGTATTAAAAAAGTAAAAACTATCAAAGGATTGACATGTGTTTATTTCAAATTTAAATGTGAAATTACTTAGAATGACCTAAATTGTATTAAATGATAAAAATATAATCTAACTATACTTAAAAAACTTTCAAATTTATAATTTAACACTATAAATTATTGCAATTAAAAAAGATATTTTCAATTAAAACCTATTTTTTCACTATTCGTCAAAATAAGAAAGTTATCAAAAAAGTACAAAATATTTATCTGAACTAAATTTTTGTGTCCTACTTGTAAAGAAGAAATTAATTTCATTAAATTTAATATAAAAAAGTTTAAAATATTGGTTCTAAACAGGGTTATCTATTAAAAGGCGGTGAAATTGCATTTTTTGAAAAATACTTCTTTTATCTGAAAAAATGAATAGATTATTATATTATGTCTAAGAAACACATAATATGTACATTAAATTTATATAGAGTTTTTAATATTCAAAATGAAGTTAATACTATTGATAACATCTTTTTGAACGGCAAGTTTGGTAAGTTGTGATGCGCTAGAACTCGGTGTTGATGTAGCGCAAGCTATTGAATTACTTTAATGAGACAATGTACTATGCATTATTGGGGTGTTACATTCTCCCATAATTAAATAAATTGCATCCTCACAATTTAAAATTATTCTTCGAATATAAAAGGTTAAAAATAGAAAAATACCTTTTTGGAAAACCCACATCAGAAATTGGGTTAATAAAATTTAATCTTAAAAAGAGGGAAAGGGTATGAAATAGTCACCACAAAATTATTCTCTCAATTTGGATAACATTTCTAGAAATTAGAGACACATAATTTGAGGAAAAACGTAAATATTTATATGGATTTATTGAGGTCATAAATCACAAACAAGTGTTTAATTGAGGGCCTCAAATCCATCAATTTGTGATGATTTAAAATATCGGTTGTTCAACAAAACTTAAGGTATTATGATAACACATGTTTGGTTTTAAGATAACTTCCTTTAGTTTAAATATTAATTTATACATGGAATTATAGGAATAAATATACATGACAGGTATAGTTTCATCCTTTAACTAATTCCCACCATAAACTCTTATTTCACTCTAAATGATATAAGAATTCAAAAATATTCAATTTATCCAAATCGTATAGGGATAAAAAATAATGAATTTATAATTCATTTGTTAGAATATTTAAAAATACTACATTATAAAAACCAGGGAATCATGTATGCTAGTGGTAGGTGATCCACCCTTGACGTCCATCAGTTGCGGGTTCAAGCCTCACGACCTTGCCAAACACGACGGGTTGTCGCCCGACCTCTGGGTTGTCCTTTTTATAACAATCCAAAAATAATCTTAAGAAATTATTTAACCTTAATAATAGTATCAAAAATAAAACTTAATACATTCCAACCATTATATTTATCCAAAATACTTCTGTCCAAACTCACAGACCAAAATTTATAAGGAAGGTATACTCAATGAATATCCTTTTTTCCATGTAATAACATGTGAATACCTTCATCATGCATTCTTTTAAAACACTATAACAACCTGAATTACTATAAAACCATATTTATTACATTCATTCTCCATTATTCTTTATAATGTACTAGATATACTTATTCTATCAAAAAATGTTGTAAACTGCAACAATAATGTAATATACAAGCCATTTAACTATTTCAAGGTAGTCAAGAATATCCAATATAATTTATCCAAATCAATCATATATTATTCCAAAATCACTACTTTAGTATTAGAGCCATATTATGGTTTATCTTTCTCTCAAACATATATTTTCCAAAATATTATCCTGTTATTGAGTCAATTTTCATGGTTCCACAAAATCTCAAGTCCTTAATGAAATTGTACTACAGTACTATCCTTTTATACTCTATAATTATTATAACATTTACATCATTAATATAATACTAAAATGAAAAAAACATTAACAACAACATAAGAAATCCAATCATTCCTCTTCATCTTTTGTAGTATCATAACATGATTATTATCCAATAAAAGCAGTTGGGGTATACTATGATGATTTGGACATTGCATTTCATAGTGTCACAACTCATTTAAGATGAAGCATTGTACATTTGAAACCTTTTGACTAACCTTGAAATGACGTACCTAGTTGCATTTTTCTCCACATTTATAACAAACTCCCATTCCCTTCAAGCATTTACTAAGGCGATTCTTTCAAAAATTATCACATATGGGAAAATCATACTTTGCCCTCTTCCCTTAATCTATCTTTATGTCTTACATCCTTTTCATCTCATTCTTTCCTTCATAGCCATAACACTCATAGAATTATTTACTTATCTTATTAACACATGATATTATTTCTTCATATTATTATAAAACATGGGAGAATATTTTCATTTAAAATATAGTCTTAATACCATAATAGATATGATACTTCTTAATATTTAGATCATGTGTATTGCTAGAATTTACATTTCTTCTACTAGTAACCATTTCTAAATAATGGTATGCACGAGGATAGTTTATGAATCTAAATTCATAATTACAAACTTGTAAAATACCTAACGTAAATTTAAAAGATTATGCATAAAATCTATAATCATAAATTTTTTTCATTGAGGAATTATTTACTACTAAGTTCTACAAAATGGCATGTAGATAAAATTTGAATTATCATAAGAATATCCCCCAGGAGTGTCATAACTAACAGTGCAACAAGGCTCATTGTCGTGTACAAGGATACCCAAGGTCAAGCCCAAAACTCCTTGTCGAAGTTTTCACTCTTAGGTACATCTATGCCAAAGTAGCCTCTACCTGCTCATATCCAAACATGGTTATATTGAATGAAAGTTTTACAAAATATATACATTACCGAAATTCATGGAAGTTCTTCTATACTAATCCACAAAGTCTATCTCAGGGTAATGTGCTCGAATCATAGATTATCTAAATCTAGTTTCTGTGGCTTGTACTAATTTTTTTTTGATACCAACTGTAATGCCCTGACCCCGGTTACCCAGAGTCGGGGAACTATTTCAAAACATTGGCATGGTCACAAGGAATCATGTCCTGAAGGACTGATATGTTTAGCAGTCATGGAAAATAGATTACATACATGAATGTTAAATTAAATTACAAAATGAAAAACATCAACAAATTTTTTCCCCCTTTTCAACACACTTATATCCTTATCCTATCCCTGCAGGTCAATAATAAAATACTTCTTCTCATCTAGGAAAAAATAAAACATAGAAAGGGTGAACTCAGATGCTCAGTGTGGATAAAAATATAGAGGAAACATTCATAAATAAGCATAAACATTTACGTAAATGTATAAGACTAAAAAACCATTATAAACATAAACATCAACATAATATGGAAAAGATAAGATCCATTAATTCCATTTACTTATTATCACTAATATTCTACTAGTCAAATAATCACATATAATATCAATAGCCACTTTCATAATGATGGAATGCATAATTCCTGACATCATAACCACATAGTCATGGCCTTGTGCCAAGACTACAAATATGATTTAGTCCAGGCCTTGTGAAAAGACACTAGATTGTCTCATGAGACCTACCGATGCATCGTGGAGCTATAGTGGGCTCCACCTGTCACTTACTAAGTCCAATGCATTCCTCATATGAAAAGGGTTACACATAAAAAAAATATTCTTATTAAAACTAGAAGATGAAATGTCAATAATTTATCTATAAACCATGAGTGGTATAAAAATAACACATCCACAGTCAAACATATATCTAAACCTTCAATACAAAATTGAATATTTGTATAATAAATCAACCTTGATCAAGATTAATATCTCATAAAGTATTTTGACATAGTTGATAATGATTAGTAAAAATCTATGAATGAAATATCTCATTTTCCTAAAATCATTTAAAAGTCTCATAATTTATAATGAAATTAAATTAAAATATAATTTTGAATACAAGTGTCCTAAACCAATTTGAAACTTTTTAAAGGAATTAACCATTTAAAACATTCATGTCCATATAAATAAATCCTTAAAAACATTTTGAAAACATGGACATTAATGAGAGATGTTTAGAGGAATAAATATATAAAAAATTTAAAATGATGTTTTATTGAAAGAGTCCTTAAAAAATTCATTTGAAAACTCTTTTATGAAACGTGGACATGGATTATAAATATTTCCCAGTAGATACATATATAAAAACAACCTCAAATAATAATGAGATTGTGTAATTAACACTTACCTTTCACTTTTCTTTGTTTTAGGGTTCATTTAAGCTCTGGTATAACGACCATACTATGTAATTAAATTATACAAGAACCATATTCATATTTATTATATCATACATGATTCATTTATGGATTTATATTATCCATTTAATAATTATTTCCATGTTAAATTAACATTTTGAGTAATAATAGCTTTCTCTATCGTACATGTTTTAACTTGTTATTCTTGATCGTATCATTTAGATCACAATTTAAATACATCCATAATATAATCCTTGATTTATATATCATGTATATTTAGAATATAAATATTTATAATAGATAGATATATGAAGTAGAAGGAACCATTTATGGAGACTGTAGGCCGTATGTACGCATAAACGTTGTTTCTGTTTTCATATCATGTTGAACGGAAGTAAGTGAATAAGATATATGTAAGTAAATATATATATATATATATATATCTAGAGTATCATTATTATGTCATATATTATATAATTATTAATAAGATATATTTTAAAAATCATCGTTGAATGGTAAATGTGGGAATGAATCTCATCACGTCGTTGAGACGGTAATCTGTACGTACGCATGAGCGAAAATATCATTATATTGATGGTGAAATATTCTGTAATTGGATGGTATATCATATATACATAATCATTAATATTTTATATTTATTATTTAAATCAGTTATACTCACTATTACACCTGTCCAAATAATGAAGTTTTTGAATAACAAACTACACCATGGCGTGGAGACGGTAAGTCGTACGTACTCACCTATTATGACTTTTTCATTCATATGATGGATAGAAAAATGAACATGGATGTACAATTTTTATAATAAAATCACAATATATATAATATACCAGAGTTATTATTTTATAATTGAAGAAAAAAAGAAATAGTATGTGGAAGAAGAAAATAACTTGAAAGAGGTGATGAAATAGTTACCTCTTCTTCTGGTTCTTCCTTTTGATTTGATCAAAGGGAACCATATAATGGATTTCTGATCACTATAAGGACTATAGGTTTATGTGAGTTAATGTTTTAGGATATATGGGTGGTGGTTGGCCAAGCCAAATGGCTTTGGAGGTGTGAAATTAAGAGAAGGGGATGTTCTCTTTTATAAGATAGGTGAGGGTCCTTTAGGAAAAGCTTGAAATATTATTTTATAATTAAATCATATTCGATTTATAATGGCTCCAAAATGAATTATTTAGAGGATAATGTGGGTATGGGTCTAAAACCTATCATATAATAGGTTTTAGACAGTTTTTGGTCTTCATATAAACCTTATCTTTTATATTTTACTCTTAGTTAAATAATTTTACATTTACCTTGTCTCTTTGTATTTTTATATTATATGTTTAATAAAAAAACTATAAAAAGCCAAGAGAACCTCATGTGGTTCATTATTAATATATATAACCTTATATATGTCCTTTTTCTAAACCCTAGATTTTAAGGGATATTATATCAATTAATAATATTGTATTAGTTTTAAAAACTCAATTATGTCAATTTTGACACTATTTAGAATTTGATTTCATGAAAGAAATAAAAACATTACCTCTTTGAATAAATTTTATTTAACCAACCCTAAAATATCATATAATCCTAGAAAATTAGTGTAATTAATCATAAGTCTCAATTAATGTTTATTTAGATATTTATAATATCAATTATTCTAATATTTCATTAACAAGGTAATTACTACATCATCATTACGTCAAAAATAAATTAAATTATCTAATGTCTAAAAATTATAAATAAAATAACATTATGTAGGAAATCTTTTTATCTTTCTAATTAATATTTATAGTCTAATTTATACAGTTTGTAACCTTATATTAATAAGGTTTAGTCATTAAACATTGAATCTAACTCTTTTAACTCTTATTTAAATAAAATTATAATAAATGTCTTAATCTAATATAAGTGACCAATGAGGATCGTATTTTATTAAAAGGGATGTTTTGTTATAATAATACTTATATAAGAAATTAATACATGTGTTAGGGTAATTATGATATCATTTTTTCCTCTAATTGTAGTATTTAATTTTAACCGTGGTAAATAAAGGTGAAAAGTTACTACTCACCAAAATTTATTTTCATCTTATTGAATCTCATTTACATACTGATGTCAACCATGTGTCTCATATTTTTGAAATTAAACTCATATAAGAGGTAAAATTTTGTTTTATGAAA
The DNA here is from genome assembly GCA_963277665.1 of Viscum album. Taxonomy (NCBI): domain Eukaryota; kingdom Viridiplantae; phylum Streptophyta; class Magnoliopsida; order Santalales; family Viscaceae; genus Viscum; species Viscum album. Next base: position 1,514,314,191 of record OY728120.1, read on the forward strand.
ATTTTCTAATGTGTCTAGATGGGTGGTAAAAGAGGTTAAAAAATTCTATAAAATCTTATACATATAATTTTATTAACAAATGACTCAAACTTTTTAAATTGAACATATATAGTAATTATATATATATTTTGGCATAAAGTAATTTTAAATAAAATAAATAATTATTTAAATGAAAATTCGGTTTTAAATAATAACTTAGTGTTTTTCCCTATTTATAAAAAATTGAATGTTTTTAAAAAAATAAAAAAAAATTCACCCTAAGATAATTTTGATATTCCAAATTAAAAAATGAAGTCTATTTTACCAAAATAAAATTATATAAGTATCATTTATTAATTTAAAATTAATTCTCGTTGTGAAATCTGAAAAGCGGGTTTCTAAAAAGTTAAAACTATCAAAATATTGACATGTGTTTTTGACAAATTTAAATGTGAAATTACTTATAATAACCTACATTGTATTAAGTGTTAAAAATATATTCTATTTATACTTAAAAACCTTTCAAATTCATAATTCAACAGTATAAATTATTTTGATTAGAAAAGATTTTTTTAATAAAAACATAATATTTTTCACTATTTGTCAAAATATGAAAGTTATCAGAAAAGTACAAAAAATTTATCCAAACTAAATATTTATTCCCCTATTCTAAGGAATAATTTAATTGCGTTAAATTGAATATATAATAGTGTCAAATATTATTTTTAAAAAGGATTCTCTATTAAAAGGTGATAAAATTTCATTTTTTGAAATATACTTCTTTTATCTGAAAAAATTATTTGGTTCTTTTATTATTTCTATGAAACACATAATATTGATGTTAAAATTATATAGAGTATATTATATTCAAAATGTAGTTAATACTATTCATAACCACTTTTTTGAATGTCTAGTTTGGTAAGTTGTGGTGCGCTAGAACTCGGTGTTGTGTGTAGTGCAAGCAATTGAAATACTTTAATGAGACCACATACTATGAAATAATGGGGTGTTATAGAGATCCCATCCATGGAATCCATCATAAAACTAGATCCATGTATAAAATTACATATATGAACGACCTCTTTGATCTCATCCATATAATCCATGGTTCACTCAGGGTTTAAACACAATAAACCATTTGAGCCCTTCCATTGAATTCTAAATTTAATCCATAGTTCACTCAGGTACGTGGAACAATAGTCTAATGAACCCATCCATGGAATTATAAATAAAATCCATGATTCAACCAAGTCTAGTTACCATTTAATTCAAATAATCATTCCAATAAGCGTCCTAAGGACCAACCAAAAGCATCTAACAAAACCCATAAAAAGAAACAAATTTAAATTATTATATCACCTGTTATTAAAATAAATAATCTCATGTGGGAATATAATTACAAGGTTCAATTAATTCCTATTAAGGAAATGGGAAAACATGGCCAAGCTCTAGTGTTTTCATTCAAATACTCACATGGGAATTCTAAGTTCAACATGTTTAAAATTCATAAAAATCATAAAAAGGGAAGAACTATAATATATCTCACTTGGGAAAATATATAATTAGTTAAATTCAATCCTATTACATCATCATAATCCATATCCTTCTCTTTATTCACATGCGCATGGAATTATAGAGTTTCCCAAGTTTTTATAATCAATTACATGGAACTTCCTTATAAAACGCTCTCAAGATTAACAACCTACTACCGGATGTGGTAGTATCTAACTTGTATTATAAAATTCCTTATAAGGATATTCATTCATAATCATGAAATGACATAAAAGGGCCTAGGATCTTGGTCATTCATCCCTTCCCATTCAATTTATTTAATTCACCAATTGATATACACACCAATTACATAACTAATATTCTATGACATGGGGTAAAGAGGCACACCTAAGAGTGTGAAAGGAAAAATTCTATTAATAATCCATTTAACATGCTAACCCAATGTAGTGATTCATCCTTGTTATTCTCTCCCCTGACATAGTCTTAAATATAACTGATGTGGGCAACATGTAATATTATTGGAATTATTTGCTTACCATAATCTATGTGGTTATATTCCCCAATTGACTCATATGGGAAACAACCTCCAATAATACCAAATGGGACGACATTGATAAACCATTTTTCATCAAATACATGAAGACAATATGTAAATCTCAAACCACAAGAAATCATGATATAACACTATCCCCATATTTTTGTATGAAGGTAGTGCACCACTATTTGAGTAGTTTTATTTTTAAAATATAAAATTATCAAACAATAAGTCATTTATTATTTTTAAGTAATTCATTCAACCAATGCAGTTTAATTAAACTAGAAAACTCATAAAAATAACTTATTTAAAAAAGTAGCTAAGGAATTCATAAATAGAGAGTCAATGATAGCGACCCTACTTCAAGGAGACCAAGGTAGTGATTGGAATTGTATGGTTTCTAATTCATGTATCTGGTCACTCACACGCACATACTTCTATATAAATTTATATGTACTTTTTACCCAATTCATGTATTCAAAATTCCATCATGGGATATGAACATATAGGATGTACATATTTTTATATTTATATACATGCCTTCTAATATGTCTGCAATTCTTCCAAGGGAATCGAAACTAACTACAACAATGCCAAAAAACCATAAACACAATATGATATTCATATAGGAGGTTGGAACCCATGAACAGGTATATGACCCTTCACCAAAATGATTGTGGTGGAGTGAAACAAGCCAAACCACCTCACCTTCGGCTGCGGTTGTCATAAAAAGTACCAACACAACTCAGGATTCCAATTACACCATCCTAAAATAGAAGGTCAGGGTAATACAGATTATCCCTAATTCTAGGGTTTTTTCCATGTGGCCTAGGGTGACGGTTAGGCCAAAATATGGGTGTAAATATAGAGGAGATGTGGGAGAACCATACCAAGGATCCTCAAACCATGAATCAGTGAAAAAATGATATAAATCAAAGAAGAATAGAGGATACAGGAGAGGGGTGTGTAGTGCCTCAAAGGGGAGGCCCCCTACTTGTGCGTCATGTGAATGAGGTTAAGGGAGAGATGGGAATTTTTTTTATTTCATTTTTAATTTAATGTCAATAAAATAAAATAATTTTTTTAAAAAAATTGGGTTCACGCATGGTGTAACCCACATGGTTTGGAAAACCATGCGACAACCGTGGGGCACCCCCTATCTGAAAAATCACCCCACATTTTCAAGAATACATTGTTATCCAAACTAGGAATAGACTGTTGAAAAGCCTATATCCCCCAAAAATAAGTTTCGTGATTTCATGTCGTAGGCCACACAGTTTTGCAGACTGTACGCTAATTGTGTGGTCTCTATAGGCCCTTTAAAAACAATCCCTTCCAGGTATGGTGCTCCCAAAATTCCTAGAACTTCCCAAGAATGTTCTTGGTCCTTTACCCATGTTTTAAAACATCAATTTTGAACATTAAAAATCTCAAAATTAAGATGTGATGTTTCTTTTTAAAAAATGACCCATCCTATAATTTCCAAAAATTCAAATTACATCATATTTTCATTTGATTTAAAAACACAGGTTCTTATAAACCCCCCACCATAGAACATCTCATCCCTGAGATGTCTTAAGGAAAATAATAAATACCTCACCCAACCTACAAGGGTCTTTAGACATTTTTCAAATGGTCATGTCGTGTCCCCAAATTGATAACAAACCTCTAGGTCCCTATTATGTACATGTGACTCATGCCACTAAACTCGACCCAACGTTCATTTTCTAAGAAGAATTTCCAAGAGGATCCTACCCAAGCTCAGTTAACCAAGACATGACCACATAACCATTTTAAAAACACTATCCATAGGTTCTCCCAACCACATGCTATATCATTTAGATGAGGCCAATTCCTAGTTAAAAATTTCTCCCCACAGTGGGAATTACCTTATAAACAGTCCCCTAATCATTTTACAACTAAAAAATACATCAAATCTCATCCTTAATTATGATGAATTTTCAGGATGATACCAACAATAAGCATAATGAAATTCCAAACAACATGAAACACTAACCACAAACAATTACATCTGGGCCCAAAAACATGTTCGGGGTAACCTTGGATTCGACCCTCCTTTAATTCCATGGAATTATCCCTAAGATTCCCATACCTTATGTTAAATGTGATACAATGGTACAAATCCATAATGTCCACAAAATATTCCAGACTAATAATTGAGTGGCATCCTCCTAAAGTTCAGGTCAAAGGAAGTGGTCGGGATCCCTATGTCGGTCCATGGCGTTCCTACATAAGAACCCAAGTATCACTCATGATTAACTAAGACTATTTATAAAACATGAATCCCGATTGAAACATAAGATGATCAAAATCATGACCAAAATATTTCAAGAATTAAAATAGTGTATAACTAATGCTCTCTTTGTTTATATAGGATGACATCAAGATAGGGAACATGCTCGCCACTATGTATAGACACTGAGAGGATATCATGGTTTATCTGAATAAAATGACTGAACCACGACGCAAAAAAATCTATGCAATTATGGTTCCTTAAAACATTACCATCAAAATCCTTCCTTGATTAATGCGGTTATAAAGTGGTGTGCATACCACCAACAATGAAAAGTTATACTGCCAAGAAAGCACCAACACATACACTGGAACTGAAGTGACATGTTCCCCTGGCCACATTAATGTACATTATTTCATTTGGTCATAAAATACAAGATCAAACTAACTATCTTGTCAAAAAACCTGATTCTCCAAAATTCTTTAGGAGAAGTGGGAAAAACATGATTTTCTAATGTAATGGTCACTATACTTTGGAGATGACAAAGATAAATACCCAAAATCTCAAAGATCATGATTTAATCGAATGTGAATGGATCATTTTAAAATTAATTCTTGATGGGTACCACGTATGTCGACACATACAACCTGAGGTTTACAAAATAATTGGCACATCTTGAGTACTCATCATTGGCTACCCACCATATGAAATCCAGTAACATATGACTTGCATAGAAACTGTATCAATAGAACACCATTTCATACAACAAATAACTTGGATGAAGATGTATCGAGTCATCCATTACCAAATAAATGAAGGGTTTGAACGCCCTCCTATACAGCTGACCACGCCCAAGGATAGTATGACCTCTGGAACAAATCATTCCTTGATTCCCACTCCCATATCAGGGGTCAATATACAATGACCACCCATCCAAGAAAAGGAGCCCTTTGAAAATCCCAATGTCCTAGTAGGGACAAAGGCACCTAATGACACCAACAATAGAAAAACTGTAGAAGAAGCAATACATCATGCTCTAAGGGTGTTACCTACCATGGGCTAGCCCCATATGAAGCATATGTGTCGACCCTATCTCTTGGTCACACAGCCCGTATTTTCTAGGCTCAAGAGACTCTTTTATTTACAAACAGGTAAAAACCTACAAATAAACGCTCACATATCCTTTCTTGGGTATACCACCAAAACATTAAAACTAACACTTCACATGGGTCTATGTAAAGGACACCACCTTTGGTTCAAATATAAATCCATTTCATTAATTCCTTTCTACCATTGAACATTTGAAATAATTTTAAACAAAACCTCATACAACGTTCTAATTAACAAGGCACATATCATACACTTTAGCTAACAGATCAATGAAAAAATAGGAAAATAAAATATAAATTCCATTTAATTGAAATAAAACCTCTAAGGGTCCCATTTATTCAACCCGAATTTTTCTAAAACCATCCCCATAACAGTTTTTTTCATAAAACTAGGCCCCAACCAACCTACCTGGATCTAGTTGAGCATTTTTCAAATTACAAAACCATTTCAAAAAAAAATATCAATAGTTTTACATTTATTACCCTTCACAAACACAACATGGTTATATAATGGATCATTCACATGGGTGGCCATATACCAATTGATAATGATCCCATACACATAACTGCTAACATTTGCCTCCCAAATCAATTCCTTTAAGATAAAACATATCATCTTTCACATTACTCTAGTGCGAACACATCGTCCACTTACATTTAATATGGGTTTACATTTCCCAATTCATGAAGTGCTCATACAATTTACAAACACAAAATTTTATCCAATTAATAAAATAAAATTTAAATTAACAATTAAAATTTTTATTCCCCTTTTCAATAGTTCAAAAACATGGGTAACCATTTTCCCAGTTATTGGATACCCATACACCTTATTACTGAAACTGGCTTCCATTATAAATGAAACCAACAGATTTCCATCACATGGAATCATTTTAAATACCATATTATCTTGAAAAGGAAAGAAAAAACATGTCATATAACATCTAGTCATGTACACCACATGAAGGACATTCTAAATAAACAGGCATCCTAAAAAAGATCTGAGGCATGGATTTCCACCCAAGGCACACAACCAAAATTATCAAGCATAATTCAAATGCAACTACATGGAATGACATATTAATGGCATGGGAATTTATCTGTTCCTAATATGATGCATGTAATGTTACATTATTTCCCTTTAATCTTATGGAAAAATACTATAAATCCATAAAGAAAGTAAGAATAGCATTCACCTAAGGTGTAATCGCATCAACTGTAACATCTAACTGTATAGAAATCTATTCCCAACCTTGGACACTTGGTCATTTCCTGTACATGGGTGATCATTCCCAAGAATGGATACCTAATAAGAATCAAAAACTTTTTAGTCTCCTATATTTCATCCCAAAATAGTAATATAAAAGGAAAAAAGTACTCTAATACCACTTTGTAATGTCTCGGATCAACATACCACTAAACCAGTTGCCATACCGGTCACCACACAACCTCATGCACATCTCTCTATATTCTTGAGGCTACAAAAATGTAGTGAGGGTGTAAAGGTAGTCAATGGGGTGAATATCCCTCATAATCAGAGTGCATAATGGTAAATTGATGGTAATACCTAGATAACAGTATAATCTGTATAAAGAAATATGTAAAATAGAAGAAGACAATCTCAATAACAAATGAAGAAAAAATATGACCAATACCAGTTTTACAATGCATGCATGCTATATGAATATATATATAATTAAATTAATTAAAAATTATATCATGGTTTTCATTACATTTAAAAAATTAATAAAAGATAGCATAGCCTAAAGTAAATCACCACAAGAATCTCAAGATCCAGATCAGTCCTTTTCTCCCAACATCCAGGTACATGATAAACAGAAAAACTAATATATAAAGCCCTAAAAACAAGTAGGTCTACATCGAAACCAATAGTACCAAAGTATTGTTTGAGATAATCATTTCATTTGGCTTTCACCCACTTGTATCATGTCATATTCAACCCATGTAATTCAAAACCAGTATTTTTAGAAGATATATAAAAAAACATAGGAAGTACACAAAAGTAACATCCTTCATAAATAGGTACCCAGTTAATATCTATTTCATTTAATGAAAATTTAAACATTTCATGATGCTTAATATATAAGTTTCAAGGTCTAGCCTAATCCTGAATCCCCTAGGTAACTGTAAACACAATCGATTCCATATATGGTTATCCAAACAATACATGTTTAGAACAAAACCAAACTTGTTATTGGGATTCGTGATGCGTCGTACATCAATTCATTATATGTTAAAATATATAATAATATCTTCTATGACATTCTTTTGATGGAATTATTGTATCTGTCTAGGTATAATTTCAACCAAGACCCTATGATATCGTCCCCAAATTACTCTTAAGAACTCAGTATCACTCTAGGTGTGGTATATGACTATGTTAGCTGAGTCTGTCATTGGTGTTCCTATAGAGAATAACCATGTATCACTCATAACATATAATAAAATTCATCTAGTTACCATCCATGGAATCCATTATATAACTAGATCCATGCATCACTAGGAAAACAAGTACAACCTCAGTGAACACATCAATGGCACCCATGGTTCACTCACAGCATAAATTTAATAATACCATTGATCCCAACAATGGAATTCAAAACTGAATCCAATTTTCACTCAAGGTATGCTGTAAAATTTTCACACATGCCCCTCCTCGGAATTCTAATTTTAATCCAACATTCACCAAAGGAAAGATACAATTTCATTCACATAAACATTCTATAAAGCATGTTAAGGTCCAATAAAATGAATCCGACAAAGATCATAAAAATAAAAACATTAAAATTAACCCATTACCTTCAATTAACATAAATAAACTCATGTGGGAACATTATTAAAATTTGAATTTCATTACTAGTAATGAAATTGTAGAACAATGCCCTCCTCGAGGGCTTGCCTTCAAATACTGACATTGGAATTCCTAGCACAACATGTATAACAACCCTAATAATATTAATGAGTGATTATTAATAATATATATCATTTGTGAAAATACACAATTAGTTCAATTTAATCCTATTTCATAAACTTAATCCAAATAACACTCTTTATTCATGTGATCTTGGAATTACAGTGTTTTAGAATTCATTAGATGGAAATCATTATAAAAAAAACCCATGTTTAGAAACCTAATACATGATGAGGTAGTATCTAACTCATGTGAAAAATCATTATAAGGAAAGTCATTCTTAATCAAGATATTAAATCAAATGGGCCTAGGGTCTTGGTCACTCATCCCTTCCCATTCATTTTTTTAATTCACCAAATGATACACAAATAAATTACATAATAAACATTCCATTACATGGTGTAATGAGGCCCACCTAAGTGTTTCCAATGCCAAATGTCATTGAAGATCCATTTTACAAGCTTATGAAAATGGGTTCTTAAACCTTGCAAATATATCTAATGAAATAGAGTTAAATATAACTCCTGTGGGAAACATGTGATATAATAGACATCCTATGATTAACAAAAACATCATTGTTAACTCCCTGATTGACTCATGTGGGCAAAAAAGTCATATAATACCAAAGGGGTCATGCACTGACATACCATATTTATCAACAACATGAAGAAAATATGGAAATATCAAACCACAAGCAAGACTGATATAACACTATAACTACATTCTAGTTTAAGGACAACACACCTCCGATGGAGGGGTTTTATTATAAAATTATGACTTTATCAAACAACAAGACATTTATTATTTTTAGGAAATTAATTCAAGATATGACTTTAACATAAATAAGGAAAATGATATGAATTACTCATTTAAATAATCAACTAAGGAATTCATAAATAAATATTCATTGATTGGGACCCTACCTCAAACAGTCCAAGCCAGCACTTGGCATTTGATGTTTTCTATGTCAAGTAGTTGGTCACTTGTGTGAACGTACCTCCATTTAAATTTGTATATACCCCTTAAATTTAATCCTATATTATCAAAGACATGATAGAATACCCACATGGAGGATATACATATATATATATATATATATACATACCTTCGTATATTCCCATGAGTTATCCAAGGGCACTGAAACTCACTACAATAATGCTCGACACCCATAAACACCATAATATACACAAATTAGAGGTTTGAAACCAAAAATGGGTTAAAATGATTTTCCTAAAATGATGGAATCAATGTGAAACAAGCTGAACCGACTCGCCTTCATTGGTGGGTGTGAGAACACACTCCAACGCAACCCCGGAGGCCTTTTTCACCATAAAAAACTGAAGATCAACGAAAAGAGGATTATCCCTAAGCATAGGGATTTGATCAAGCATGATGGGGTTATGGTTAGGCCGAAAATGGCCATAAATAGAGTGGAAGGGGATGCGAAACCCATAACTAGGATCCTCGGACTGTGATTCAGAGGAAAATTGAGAGAAATCAATGAAGAAAAGAGGAGTCGGGATAGGTGTTTGTCGTGCCTCAAAGAGGAGGCCCCTTTTTGTGCATCGTGAGAGTAAGTGTGAGGGGGAGATTGTTTTTTCTTTTCTTTTATTTTTTATTTAATATAATTTAATTTAATTAAACAAATTTTTAAAAAGGGTTTATACATGATTTATCCTACATAGTTTGGAAAACCATGCACTAATCCTGTGACACCCACTGTCTAAGAAATTCACCTCACATTGTCTATCATGCATGGATAACCTAACCATGTGTAGATCGTGTGAACGCCTTTGTATCTCATAAATAATTCACTTGATTTCTTACAGTAGGACACACGGTTTTTCAGTTTATTCACTAACCGTTCTCCCTCTATAATTCCTTTAAAATCCTACCCTTCCCGATCTAGATCTCCCGATACTCCTTAACCTACCCTAGAAAGTTCTCATGCCTTCAACCAAGTCTTAAAAAATCACTTCTAAACATTACAAATCTATAAATTAAGTATATGTTTTTCTTTTTAAAAACAACCCATCCAATAATTACTGAAAATCAAAATTCCATTAGAATTTCATAGTATTTAAAAATAAGGGTTTATAAAAATAAATTATTTACATTGAAAAATACAATATTTTGGTTATTTAAAAAATACTACTAAGGAAGCATTTGGTCATATACAACTGGTCATGTTGTTCTCACACACCAAATTAACCCATGGGTAATTGTAGACCTTATTTTTTCTAATGCATGAAATTGAAAGACATCATAGGGAGGAAATGATTTTGATTCAGCTAGGTTATTGGCTTGGGTGGTAAGATGGAGGTTCCACACATCACAAGGATATAGTGGAATTTTTACATTTCTCTTTGGTTCCTTAGATCTTGTACATGGTATGTGGTTTTAGTCAAATGTATTTCTATATATTGGTATCTTTTCCACTCTTAAAATGTATTAACATATTAACATTATCTTTTTCCATGTTATCATATTGAATTTTCTATTCTGGAAAAATAATTCCCTATGGTAGGTCTTGACGATTAGGTTATTTTCACCGTCCTTTGGGGATTGTAAACACCCATCAGGTCATGTCCATACTGACTTGGTTCTTGTTTAGTTGGGGAATCCATATTGGATCGTGAAAATTACAGTCATAAAACATACTTTCATAAATATTAAATTGGAATATAAAATCATGAAATCATTTTTATTTAAATTGTGAAATCCATTTTTTTGATTTGTTTCCAACAATTGTTGAAAACTATTTTTTTTGAAAAAGAGAATAAAAATATTTTTTAGAGTAAATAAATAATTCTGTTTCCAAAAAAAATTAATAATATATTTTGAAAATTCTAGATATTATTTATAAATTATTTATTTAATATTATTTATGTATCTTTTTTATATAAACTATTTCAAAAAAAATCATTAAAAAATGAAAATATAATAAAATTTGTTACATTTTTAAGAATTCTAATAATAATTTTTTTTATAAAAATATTACAATATATTCATTAGGATAAATTTACATGTTTATTTTAAAAACTTATTTAATTTTTTAAAATTAAAATCATAAAATTATAATATTTTGATTTCAAATTTAAAATATATTGGAAAAACTTCTATATAATAATAAACAATTATTTTATTTAAATGTTTAACTGAGAAATGAGTAAAAATGATTTTGTTAAATAAATAGTCAAATTAATAATTACTAAATTTTATAACCCTAATTTCATGTTATGTATCCACTTAATGTTTTCATATAATTTCTAAGAAAATTACTTCCTCTGGATGTAGAAAATAGTGGTGATTATACAAGAATAGATCTATTATAATTTTCTATTTGATGAATTTTTCTCACATTTGATTTCAAAAATACTTCTATTGCTGGATCTTGACATGTTATGGTTTAGAGGAAACCCCAGTAAAGCTACCCCCATCCCAATCCTAGATTAATGAGCTTCATAATAGAGACTTCATCATCCCGATTCCATTTCATTTATTTTTGTTTGAATATATCATAATATTTTTTCTACCATATATACACACAATTTTAATTGTTATGTTATATATGAAAAATTTTATTTTAATGTATCGTTGTTTCATTTTATTTATTCCTATAGAAAATTATATTAACATAATATTTTCTTCAAGAAAATACGTTGTCAAATTTTATGTTTCCACTCTCTATCCCCCTTAAATAAATTTCATCCTTATAATTTTAGTTATTACTAAATAATAACAATACGTAAGGGTGTCTAAAGATAATAATCAATAATGTTATAGCATCAATCTAATAAAAATAATTCCCTATTAGATAATAATTGGTAACATATATATTCCCACATAATATAAATAAATATAATGTTGAGTTTTTCTTTACCCAATTTATCTAAATACTTGAATATAATGTGATTGAATTTCCATTGGGATTTCATATGAATTATTATATTATTAGGTTTCCATGGGATATTTTGTAGATGTGATTTCCATAAATTGTAAATAATCATGGGATTTATGTCAAGAGAGTAAATTATTCTCCAATATCACACCAAATTGGACTAAGGCACTGATTATAGGGTTTTTATTGGAACCAAATGTCTATAAACATGTGTGAAAGTGGAGTTAAACACAGGACTAAATAATATCAACGTAAAAGTGATTATTAATAATTTATAAACTATTCATCAAATAAGGGATTTTATAATCATACAAAACATTCTAGGTATGTAGGATTATTGTGAACAAAATTAGAATATAAAAAACATCTCCAGGTTCCAATAAACCTTTTTATCCCATAGATTATGAAAATTATATATATAATGACCTTGTTTCCCACATTTATGATATTGAACTATTTGTGGTATATTAAAAAACTCTATTTCATTTCAATATTTCAACAGACAACTTTATTTTTACACAATAATTATTTTCTATATGCCATCTTTTCCTTACATAAAACATATCCCAGTTCCATTAAGTCACTTTACAAGGATCAAATCCTCACATTTTTTAGAAGATTGAAATGGAAACATCATTCCTTCATCATCTATATCACCTAAACATCCACGATACTATATCATTCTCTCATTTGTTTTTGTTTTAGAGCGAAAATAATATTAAGTTACTAATAATGTCTCATGATATCTAGTTTGGATTTTCATAATGATTCTCACTTCATCTCTTATCCCATTATATTTCTTATTAGGACAATACATACATTTTCTATGAAATATATTATTGACATTCTATATTTGGGATGAATAAATTACTAAAAAAAGATTTAGTCATTAATGATGAAAAATTAACCCCATATGAGAATTATAGTAAGTAAATTACCTGAAAAATTCAACCTCAAAATGTAATACTCTTTATATTCATTACATTATAATTAATTTCAACATAAGTAACTCTAAATTCATTTTAGATTCCTTTAGTAAAGATTCAAAAATAATCCATAACATAATTAATACTCCATAATTTGATGTAAATAGAATGTTATTATACAAATTATATCCCCTAAGAGTGTGTAGACGTAAGACCACTCATTATGCACTAGAGTAAAGATTGTGTTGATACTGAACCATCCTTTTCAGGGTGATTAACCTTATTTTTATCAATTGAATAACAACATCCATTTACTAGTCTTTATACAGTGATGAAATTTTTAGGGAAATAAAAAAAGATATCCCCTTTTCAAAAATTTCAAAATGTTATCCTATACATACACTTGTTACCTCGATTTATCCCTTCTATTTTCATAAGGGTTCCCTTACTGTAATACCTAAAATGTTAAATATTACAAAAATTAATGTTTTATTTATACATCTGAAATTATAAACAATCTTAAACTAGTTTTCCTTAAATTATCCTCAACAATAAGTATAATATCTAATGTTATGAAAACCCTTGTTCTTTGAAAACTATGATCCCCATAATCAGGACCCAATTAATTATATAAACTAAATATAAAATTTCATTTCAATAAAATCCTAGTATTCTTTATGATTATACATTTAGATAATTATGGCATAAAATTAACTAATAAAGCCCATTCTTTTTCAATTATAGGAGAATTTTTCAATTGTATATGCAACTTTTAAATATTTAAAAATTATTCAGAATCTCCCATGAATACCCCACAAAATAAACTCTTCTCGACATTTAAAAAATATAATATCATTATAATTTAGTAATATAGAAATAAAATAATGTGGAATCGTAGATATTCAATAAGGGTAAACATAGGTGATAACAATGAAAGGACCTATGTGGGTAAAAGATAAGAAAATGGGTATGATCATTATATATAAATAAACCATACCCAATAAATCCTAGATCATAAAACACTATCCATGGGATGTGACGAGAAAAAAATAATAAATTAGTCAAGAGATGGTGGAAAATGTGTGAATAAACATGTGTCACGAGAGAATGGAACATTCATTAAATTAGCATAAGACTATCCATAACAATTTTTATAGGGAAACCATTCATTATTGAGTCACACTATCACCCTTTCTTGATATAAACTAAACTGGTCTTCCATATACATGTATCACGGTATATAAATCCTTAACCAATGCATTTAAAGGTGATTTAAGACCCCACCTAACATCATCCATACATATGAGGGACATATAAAATAAATAATTATATAATAAATAACCCATTTGAAAAAAATGGATTTCATATCATTCGAAAAAATTGACTCAGATAAGGGAACATTCATAATTTCATCAATAATCATAAAAGGGTATCCCATGGAGGTTAAATGTATGTCTAGTAACATCAATTAATCATTAACATAAATACCATCCAATTGAGGTATTGAATTGTATGGTTAATAAACTATATATATAAATATTATATGGTTTATTTAACACTTACCAATAAATTTATGTATCAATGGATAGGTTAACACCCTTTTATTTTATTAATAATAAATATTCTCTTAACAATAGATATGCAATTGGAAAAAAATTATTGTTACACACTAATAAAGATTAGTCCAGAATAATGTAGTGAAAACTAATTTCAATTATGGAATTTTAACATTTCATATTTTTGAAAACATATTTACAGAATCAAAATGTATATAAATAAATCTTTTAATAGAATATTATAATTTTATATTTAAAAGAATGATGAAAATTTCTATTTTTCATTTATAATCCTTTTTAAATTAAAATCTTAGAGTGATGGCAAGATTATTTAAGATGAAAAACAATGAAAGATGGAAAATAATTTTAAAAATTATAGTAAATCTAAAATAATTAAATATATGTTTCTTTTACTATATTTATAATATAATTATAAGCAAGAAAGGTTCATTTTTCTTTTAAAATTTCATTTTCAAAAATTCTTTGAAGAAAACTTTCGACATATATTAAAAAATTACTTTTTTATAAATATATAATAATATATTATTGAAAAGACATAATTATTTAATTAAGAAAACATTGGATAGAAGAACATTAATATATCCTTGATATATTAAACAATTAAATATTTTGGAAAAACCTTCATTGAAACCCCTAATCAGTAATTAAATAATAAAACTACCATTTCAAATGTGATGATTATAAGAAATATGATCAAATGAATTAATTAATATTTTTGATCCAAAAAAGTGTTGAAACAATTGGCTCGAATAAATATAAGGATAAGGATAAAAATATCCATTTGAAAGAATTTGAGTCATTTATAACAACATCAATGTTTAATATGAGAAGATTTTAAATCAAAGAAGATGATTCGAATAAAACCAAGGTAGATCATTTGAGTAAATTAGAAATTTACAATGAAATAATTCAAGGAGAGATAAAACCTGGGGATTATAAAATCACAACATTGTAGTGAACTTATGAATCTATGAAAAACAATTTTAATCAATAAATCTATTACAACTCGAGTGACATTTTAATCAAAACAAATTTAAATAATAAAATACTTAAATTAAGCAATAAAATATGAAGAGAAACTAATAATTCACAATACAATATAATAAAATATAATATATACAACATAAAAATTAAATTTGTGAGAAAAATATAATTATGTCTCTAGAAATAGGAATTGAGTCTGATATCTCCTTTTAAGTAATATAATATTTGATAAAATAATAATTTTACAGTGTGTTTATAATGAATAATCTAAAACCCCTATAACAGAATGGGGAATAAAAAAATTATTAAATTGGTAGAAAAAAAATATTAAAAATATTTTACAATAATAAAATTTTAAACACAATATATGAAAATTTGAGTTTGAACAAACCCCTAAATCATTTTTAAATTTTGCATAAAATCCCTATACGAAGAATAACATGGTTTATACTATTGAATACCATAAAATAAAATATAATTATGATATTGATTTACAATGGGTTAATGAGTTAACAATATAAATGTAAACATGGTGTATAACATAAACATGTCTCATGGAATTAAAATTTATGAAAAAAAATCCCTTATGACATTAGAAACATTTGAATCAAAAACCCATGAATGTTGTGAATGTTGACATATAAAACCCTTACCTGGGACTTGATTTTCAATTCACATTCAGAAAAAATACGGAATAATATATTTAATTTATTTGTTACCCTCTTAGGAACTATGTTATTTAATATTTAAATTACAAAATACTACATATATTCATATACAATTTATTTATTATTATTATTTTATGTTGGTTATTTTAAGTCATTTGTTAAATTTATCTGTAACTATTTTTCTATTTTTTATATTATTAAAATTGGTATAGAATAACATCAAAATATAATTAATTTTAGGAGTTAATATAAATTATTATTCTTTTAAGATAATTTTTTTAGTTATTTTGGTTTTTATAAAATGTTTCTAGATTAGGAAAGGTGGTCTGATATGATCAATTTACATAGTTAGGTTTAATATGAAAATTTATGGTAAAAATTAATTATATAATTTACAATAATATAATAAAATAATATTAATATTGACATTAAAATCATTTACTTCTTTAAATATAATTTTTCTAAATCATGTTATGTGGTGATGCAAAACATAACACCCTGCTTCGTAAAATAAATTATCTCAAAAAATGCATAGTCTATGTTCAATTTTTTTCTCCATTGATGGAATTGAATAATTAAGGTTGGTTAAATTAATATAATAATATAACTACATAATTATGACACTTGTTTCATTATATTAAATTTGTTTTGGTATTTTTGGAATGAAATTTTAAGATGAAAAATGATAAGTATTAAGTAATACTCACTTTGAGACCACGAAGATTATCTTAAAAGACTACTTGGAAATGAAGTTATTTGTATTACTTATATTGAACATGGGATTTATGATATGAAAGGGACATCTTTAAAAGGAATATTTTTAGGGTTTCATGAAAATTTTTAAAGGTATTTTAATCTTTTATAGGTTATTGTTGATCCCCTTTTATCATTGAATAAAAATGATCTTTTATGAGCAACCATTACTTTTCAATAATAGAATGGGGTTATTCAAAAGTAAATGGTTCCAAAAGTGATTAATAATGGGGTTTTTTATGTGATAATATCTATAATTCTTCCATGAATCAGTTTTATACCGATTTTAAAATATTTCAATTTATTTACCATTAGGTTTTTTCATTATAACATTTGGGGGTTTAACATGGAAACTAGTTTTCAAATATTTAATATATGTTTTAATAAAAATATAAAAAATAAATCTATAAAAACTTTTAATTTATAAACCTAAATTTCATATCATTATTATATAACCCAAAATATTAATATTATAAAATTAAATGTTAATTGAAAATGATTAGTATATAAAAATTGTTTTTCGAAAATTTTTATTATTTTTATTAAGTATTATTAATCATATTATGTATTGATTACCAAATTAATGAGTATTAATTTTTTATATGATTTATTATAAATTAAATTATGATAACTTTCTATGGGATTAATTTATTTGACGATATTAAAAATACTCAATGTTAATAAAATAATTCATTTAAAATAACAGTTTCATTATGATCATGGTAATTAACATTAATAATAAATATAATACATGTGTTTATAAAAACGAAATATAAATAAATAAAATTGTGAGCAATTTGATCTATAATATTAATCCCATACTTTATATAATGTTTATATGATTCATGGAAAATTATTTTTAATATAACTGAATAAAAACATAACATAGAGTAAAACATTAATTAAATTTAAAAACAGTAAACATGGATTTTATAAATTATATATTATATCTCTAAATGATTTATTACTCTTTGTAAATATATATTTTAATATAAAGTGTCTTTCAATATAATTGAAATTCTAATTATGATTATATTGGTCAACTTGATTTATTTTTTTCTATTCAATGCAAATAAAATAATTTTAGAGATATTTCAAAAATTCACCCTAATTTTAATCTTACATGAATAATTTAAAAATTAAGATAATTTAATAAAATAAAATTTAATAAATTTATAAATTCATCTTTTAATTGTGAAATATAAAGGAAAAAACTATTTTGATATGAAAACAAACATTTAATTTCATTAAAATTCAAAATTAAAATTTATTTAATTAATTATGATAAATATAATATTACATTAACAATTACCTTATTATACCTAATTTCATATTGAACATCTCTTAATGATATCCTACTACAATATAATCAATATTTATTCTTTGGTGGTAGTCAAGGGTGTCGATTGTGCTAACAAATATCTCATATGAATTTCAACATGATTGAATTTCTATCGCATGTCATTTTGATCATAGCATGAATGTATGTGTTCATATTTGTATTTCTCAAAATAAAATCATATTGAATATGACACCTTATATTTCTAAAAAAAATTATTCAGAATAGTGACTTATGATAAGTAACATAATTTCCTTTATTCATTTCTTTATATTTTAAAGTTTAGTTACATAATTTTATACAATGTAATTTGACAATGGTATTATAAATGTAAAATTTTATTTTAATGAATCATGATTTTATGTCTGATCACTGTTTCTTATAGAATAAGATATTAAAAATATTTTATATAAGGAAAATAATTTTTTAAATTTTTGGTATTTACCCTCCAAACTCTTTAAACATATTTTCTGAAATCCATGAACATATCCACTAAAGGTGAATTTTAATTCATTAAAAATAAATTTTTAGTTATTATATATTAATTAATTAATTTAATAATTTTTTTGTAATAATTATATAATTTTCTCTTCATGGTCCCACCTAAAGTTTTATGGATTAGTTTAGTATGTCTAGATGGATGTATTCCATGATTCCAATACCTTCCTTGCACCATGTTCCTCTTTAAAGAAGAATTACACACCACATCTCTATCTCTTATTAGTTAGGGTATATCAATTAAACAATCATATATTGATATTTTACTCAATATTGTATAGATATGATTACCAAGACACATGCTCGAAATATTATATTTATCTTTTTTAATGAGGATGGTGTATTGTCCTTGGTAACTAATCTAAAATAGATATTCACTTTTCCTCTCACAATTAATGATGTCTGTTGTAATATTAATTCTATTAATGAGTAATGTGTTTTTTATAGTAAATTCAACAATATGAATATAGTGATGAATAAAAGAAAATATTTATGATACATACTATCCATAAATAACCCCTATTTAGGAACCGACTTTTGAGGTGTCATCTCAGTTAAAAAAATTACATTAAACATCAAAGATATTTAATTTCCAAAAAAATGTCACCTCCACTATGTTTTTTTAATTTCAATTAAGATATTAATGCATCTATTAATATGTGACGAGAAAACATTATAATTAATCCATGGATTTTACCTCCAGGTATATTTTATAGTCACCCCAATAATGTGTTACATCCCGATCATATTTATTCTATCAGTGTTATTATTTCTATCTATCTTTTGTTTCAATTAATGTAGCATTTTCATGAATTTTAGTAGAATTTATTGTCACTTTTTCCATATATATCATTAATTAAATAAAAAATATTTTGTATAGATTAGAATTATAAAATTCCATTCATAGTCTACATATTTATAGGATTTCTAATTTCATTATATAGATAAATAACACTTAGTTATTACCATATATAGTTCCACTTTATTGAACTATTATACGATAAAACCAATTCATTATTTAAATAAGAATCCATAGCACTAATGAAACCCTTTAAACCAAGTTATTACATTAAGATATTTGTTCCTTTTTCAATTCCATCGTGATTTGGTTTTATTTTGACCATTCAATTAAAAGGTTTGGTTTAGATTTTTTTTGAAATAATTTGCTCACCTTTAACTATTATAGATATCAAATTCTAAGAAATTATATTAACATATGTTTTTCTAGAGGATCATTGATAACCAACTCTGTTATTTGAAAATTATTTTTCACCTTCAAGGATTATTGGTGTATATTTTTCATGATCTTTTTATGAAATTTCTAAATTTTTTATGTAGAATCTTCCTCTACTTATATAAGTTTATCATAATCATCTCTCATTTTCCTTGTTGAATTATGGTAACCCAAATTTCATTACACCTTAATTAATTTTTTTAAATGAATTTATGAACAATAATATACCAGAATATCAAATACCCTTTTTTCATTGGTAATTTTTTTAATTACCATAACAACTTGAAATAGTAATATAATGAAATTATTGAATACCTCCATAACATCTTTCCAAAATTTCATCATTCTTATAAAACAACAAAGGATAATCTGGGGATATACAGAAGGATTGGGTGAGCTATAAACAATATTATTGGAATAAACAAATCATATCATAAGGTAATGTATTACATGTGGTCTAAGAGGCATTTCAATGTTACATAAGAGGGGTGAGAATTGTAATCTTCAATAATGAGGAATGATATAACATGATAGAATAAAATAAATATAGAAATGTGAAAACAACATAAAACATGGATTCATAAACCTATGTTAAGGATAAAATCTAGAAAAAAATAATGTAGTGTTGTTAGAATAACCATATATGAAAGATACAAGGAATAAAATTATTTTAAAATATTACCCAATGTATTATGTGGATAGATAATTATAGTCCCTCACATCCCTTTCCTATCTCATACATGCAATAGTGTAACACATTTATCATACAAAAAAATATTTCCTTTCATAAAAATCAATTCCATTATTTAGGTTTTTGTTATACATACATGGAATTACAAAATAAATTAATAATAGGTATATTTAGGTGAATACCTTTGTGTGTATATGGGAATGAATATTCACTATAAAAATGTTTGGCTAAGAAAATGACAAGATTATTTCAGTATCATAATAGTGGTTCCCAAAGTATCATGGAAGGGTTAAATGTGAAATAAATGGGTTATTAATCAATTTAAAATTATATTGAAATTAATATGGGTATATTGAATTCATATCCAATCATTAACTAGTGTAAACAAAAGGCATACAATAAAGGATGTTCTAGAATAAATATGGGAAGGACATGATCCCTTACCGTGAGAGGGCTCTTCTAAAACCATGGGAGGACCATCATAAAAGCATAGGGGACCCTTGGTAAATCTCAGTATTGATAAAACCTATGTAATTTCGGGACATAATGGTTTTATATAAATGGAATGATAGTTTTAATATGTTTAGAGGGAAAACATGAGGATAATTCTTTATTAATTTGGAAACATAGGTTTTGGATTATATAAGATAAATTAATCAAAACCAAAAACCTCACAATGGGTTTTCAATTTTTTATGAATATTGTTTTTAATTATTTTATATGATTCAGAACATATCTCATTAAAATAATACCCTTGGGTTTATCTATGTGATTCATGATTCTAATGAATTTATTTTGAAACATTACAATATAATACATGTTTTGAACGATTCATTAATGTATTATAAAATTATTAAAATGATGTTGAAAACACATTATGTTTAATGAAATATATGTATTTGGTAGTGGATACTTTTTATTTCATATGTTACATCACTTTTGGTCATTCTAATTTCAATATACATACAGTATATAAATACCATATATACTTTTAAATGAAAAAATCAATTGTCTCCAAAAATAATGATAAAATAATTGATGTATAACTTTAAAAATATGATCACATAAATAATATTTATTTTATAATAATAATTCATGAAATATATTAATTTAAAATTTAAAATTAAAATAACAATTTTTTAAAAAATCTAGTTCTTTTTTAATAACAGTTTTCTAACCCATAAAAATGAAATTTAACATCATAAAATTTTATAATAATTTATATATAATAAATATTTTTTAATTATAGTATTTTATTCAAATTTAATTAATTTATAAATTTTTTAAATTCATGAAAAATATTTTCTAGAATGTAATTATATATTTCCCCCAAAAAATAATTTTTTTTGTTTCATCGTATCAAAATCTGATTTTTTTTTCAAACTGATTATTTATTCATTTAATATTAATTATTAAAAAAGGATAAATGTAATAATATATTATTGAAAAGAAAATATTATAATTCATGTTTTCAATTTCAGCATACATATTTCCTCTTTTACTCTAGTGAATTCCCTAAGGGTAAGTTTTGTGATGGTGATATTTTCATGGGGAGGTTTGATATACATTTTTTGGGTCCTGATCATGATGAGCATGAGAATCACCAGTAAATTTTTTCATTAATTATATAGTTGTAGAATAAATAAATGGGATTAATAATAAAAATACTCATGATTTTATATCCCCTTTAATCACTAATAAATTGTCCTCAGGGGGTACGATCCTACTATTCAATTCTACCACTTCTTCCTTCTATGTCAATTGGATTTTATCACAACCCTTTATATATACTACTAATATGATCAATGTTCAATGTCTATATTACTAGTAGTTATGATGATTATTTCACTTTTAAATATAACAATATATAAAATTCCAAAAAATCTATATTAGAGAATGTGGTTTCTATAACTTCATTACTAGATTTTGAATTTATTCATTAAAATATATGTAATTTCATTTTTAATAGCTCATGTGATTTTATTATTCCCTATTCAAAAATTTTAACCCCATAATTATTATTTAATACACTGAAATAGTTGGGTGTAATTATTTTTAATTACATCTTCCAATTCCCATGTCGCTTCCTCAAACATTTTGTTCCACCATAACACATTGACTAGGTGAGCTATCTTGTTTCACAGAACCTTTTCTCTATGATCTAATATTTATAATGGATTCTCGTCATATAAAAGATCATTATTTAATAGTATCGCCTCTAGATTTAGTAAATATGATGGTTTTGGTATGTAAATCCCTGATAGGGATACATATAACAAATCATGTACTTGAGATAGGATATGAGGTATTTCTAGTTGACCAATACCACTTTGATGCGATTGAGGATCTCAAAAGAGTCAATGATTCTAGTCCAAATATTTACCTTATTCCCAAACCTCGTGAATTTAATCCATAGAGATATATGAAGGAATAATTTATCATTAACTTCAAACTCAATGGGTCATAAATTATTGATTGTACAATTTTTATATAGGCTTTGTGGTAATTTCAAATGAAACTAAATAGTTGTAACCTTATCGGTCAAATCATGGAAAATATAAATTCCCATTAGCTTCATCTCTCCAACATAATCACAACACTTTTTATTCTAACGCCACATACCATATAAATCCTTTTATGGTTCCATTTAAATACTATAATGTGAACTATTATTATATGATAACTCTACAAGGGGATGTTGGTGGTCCCAAAATCATGGGAAAGACATTGACCATTATCTAATAATTTACACTAAAGTGTGAATGGTTATTCTAGTTTTACATTCCATATAATAGTGATTTGTAGTGTTTAAGGTCCATTCATTATCCATTTCCAGCTACAGGATTCTCCAAAAAATTGTGGTAATCCTCATATATAAATCATATACGAACGATAGCGAAACTCCACGAAATAATAGAACATACCATCTGTATATCATAGATAGTTGGTTAAGGGAGAAATATTACTTTATAGTAACAAAATGTTCCAACTTTGTAAGATGACTGACAATCACCCAAATGGTGTCAATATTGTATAGTGTCCTTGATAGTCATTTGGAATAAATCATGGTTGTCTTTTCCTATTTCCACATTTGTATGGGGAATGGTTTCATCATACCCTTAAAATTCAATCCTTCTATCTTGACTTTTTGGTATATAATGTATCAAATTGCAAACACTATAATCTCCCTGATCATGTTATCCAACCATATGTTTTAGATAAAATTTTTATACATATAATTTCTTCCTAGATGTATATAGAAAGATCAGTTAGGAATGTCATGCAGAAGCTACATATTCATTTTTGGTTATAATGCGACACATATATAAGTTCCTACCCTTTTAACTCCATATTCTGCAAATTTATCATAGCAATTTTCACTAGCTTCTTCTATTGAAACTCATATTCTTCTTAAGCATCTTAGATCCACTCACGAATGGATATTTGGGATGTTTTTGGAGAATGATAGGATGAATATACACTTATTATTCTCATTCACATCCTTTTCATGTTAATGTATATTGTATCTTGTAAGATCCTCATCATGGATAGAGTTGTTGGATGACTTATACTCTGACCATCATCCACATTTTTTCCTTCCTAGGATGTTATTATATTGATGAATCATAATCATTGATCATGTATAACCACATTAATTTTTTAATATTAAGCTTCTTTTTTGGGAATATATACTTGATTCTTTTATGAACCGTATATTTGAAACACTTTTCCCCATACAGATAATGTCAAAGTATTATTAATGTGTAGATCACTGCAACCAATTCTAGATAATGATTTGGGTAGTTCTGCTAATGTGAAATTAATTGGTAATAGGTATAAACTATCACTTTCTCATCTTTTTGGATTACACAACCCAATCTATTTTTAGACGCATCACTTTAGACCAGAAATACTTCTCTACTTTTGGGTAATGTGATCACAAGTATATTTATTAGCCTCTAATTCAAATATTTAATGACCTCATCATGTTCATCAGTTTAGAAAACCATAACTAAATTCTTTATAATCATGATTAGTATTCTTCAAAATTGTGATAAGTTTGTCACAAATTGAAAATTGTACCTAGTAATAACAAGGAATCTATAGATTTAAATTACAAATGTTGGTATAGTTAACCCTTGAAATGTCTATTTTGTTAATTGATGCATAAATATCACTTTTTAGTGATAACGATTGGGACCATATTGGATTGATGTTTTTTGGAAGATTACTGATGTTTTTACTATTTATTTTGTAATTATTTCATAGCAGAAAAATCAATTAACTTGAAATGTTTTTTGGATCAGATAAAATGGGGAATTATAATTAGAATATTGAAAGTATATTACATAATAAATTCCATCAGTAACGTTTTTCTATAGAGGAAATTTAAGTGGTCATCAAAGTCACATTGGGTCTGAAATTGTACATTTTATTAGTATGAAATTTTATATTGGTGTTTTGTTGTCTCCATAGAAAATCTAATGATACATTACTATTATATTAACTCTATAATGTCAAAATATGACTGAGATACTATTCATGCATGATTTATGAATGAAATGGGAGAAAATAAGTTCTTTTCAATCCTTGTGGTTAAAATTAAATTGAGGATTGGAAGGGAAGATAGAAGATGCTTGAAGAATGGGAAGTCATAAGATATTTCAATGTAATTCCTATGATTCAATGTTGAACCTTATGTTATAAAAATCATGAAGATGTTATGATACAATAAAAAGTTTCTAAAAGATGAAATGACAGGGTATACATAGTGTTGTGTAATTAATAACTCTGATCCATCAGATTAACCAATTCTTCAATTTACCAAATTCAATGAATGAAACAATTTATAAGAACAATCTTATGTTGGAAATTTGGTATGAAAACATGTTACTATTGACACTAGTCCTTTGGATGTGGTTTTCCATAATTTCATCTTATGAGTACATACACTGATAAAAATATTTGAATTTTTGGTAAAAATGAATTTAAAGAAGTTTCATTGACTGTTTCGTCGAATAATAATAGAGACTAATTGACCATATTAGACTAAACAATATAGTAAAATACTTTCATCAGGTAAATTTTATTTTTTTTGGTCAAAAGGAAAATTAATAATATTTTTTCACTATTTTTTTGTTTATTTAAATAAGTTCAACACTCACTAGACTAGTACTGACACCAATTCCTCAGAAGGAATCATATACCAATTCATCAGACACATGATTACACCAATAGATTCATGAAATGATGGACTTTATCGAATGCAGGATCATTAGTCTGAGGAATTTTTGATAATCAAAAGAATACGTGAAATTTTTAAGATGTTGACGATGTATTTCAAATGAGTAATGATATATTTATAAGATTCAATTTTGTTTTTGAAAATCTTTTGAGGGCTATAAATTATAAAAAAATAATTTTTGAAGATGATTTCAATGTTTTGTGTATTTTAGATATTATTTAGAATTAGAATGAGAATTAATTCACATGATTTCAGTTGGTATAGTGCATCATTACACGAATTATTTATTTATCATGTATTTTTAATTAGGTCATGAAAATCAGTGTGATCATGTGTTTTCAACATAATGAACATGCTATTAAACTGTATAGTTATAAAAAATTAGTGTTGGAAAATGCTGTAAGAAGATTCATGAGGTTTCACGAATAATCAAGAAGAGTTGAGATGTGATGAATTATTTAAATATAAAGTCAAAATATAATTGAAATTCTAGCTTATGTAAATTTAATTTAGTCAGAAATTAAAAGTTTTTTCCAACACAATTCACATTTCTATCACCTATAAATTGAATAAGATACAATGTACATTCTAACAATTGTACTATTCACATGTGAAGAGAGAGATGAATTATTGAGTTTTTTGGAATAGAATAGAAGATTCCATATTAATATTTCCTACTGATGTTCTCCAGATAATATAAGAAGAAAAATAAAGAGTAACCAAATCAAACCGATCCAATAGACAAAGATTCCTAGGGAATGCTTTTAGTGGTTTAAAATTATTTCCATAATATTATTTATTACCTATTATATGGAATAATGGGTTATCTATAGGAATCATATATATATCGGTGTATGATTTTTCATGAAGTCTATAAATGATATTTTTACATGTTTTTTAGTGGGAATGTAAAGAGTTGTGTTTTTAACAATATCATATGTTCATGTTGAAAATGCATCCCAGTAACATGTTTTGAACCAACTATTGAAGGTTTGATAATTTATTATACAAACAAGTATACCCTTATTATTTCTAGAAGAAGAACATACATTATTGTATTGATCATATTACTACACAAGTGTAAGTTTGTATTCTAATTTTTCCTCCGCACAAAAGTATTTTTTTCTCTACTGGATTGTGTGGTATTAGATTTTTTTGAAACTATTCCATTGATTGAGGTACTCTTGATAAGCAACGAACCTTTGAAATAATTTTGTTCTTATGGATGTGTAATTATATTGATTTTATGAAAAGTGATAATTCAATAATATGAGTAAAAATATGTTTAAAAATAATTGAATAATTAAATAATAATGTATCACTAATTCATACCTTCCCCCTCTTAGTGATACATCAATATTTGGTTGGAATTTTCACTTGGTATCAGAGCCTACATCCCTACATTTTTCTTCTTTTCTAAAATTTTTGTAGAAAAAGTTTTCATGGAGAATCTAAAATATTGAAATAGTTAAGGGATTTTGATCATAATTTATTATAACTATAATATCTAGAAATATATAATTTCTACATATCTTATGACTCTTAAGTATGATATTTTGGAATCTTTTATAAATGTATTTCCTCCTTATGTCTTATATCTACTAATAACAAAAACCATTAAAATGATAAAAGATGTATAAATAATTTACTATCATCACTAGAAGAACTTTAGTTACTTATAGTTAAGTTTTTGTAACATAAAATGGTTTCTGGGATATATTGAAGAACATTTACGATGTTAACAAAAAATTGAAGAAGGAAGAGTTACAAATCCTGAGACTGAATTATAAATAACGTAAGAGGGATGAGGTTGAATCTATATATGAAATTTTTAAAAGGGAATATGATGTTTTTATAACCATTATAAATATTAATAATAAGTTATAATACTATAATATTTTTAAAATATCTTTATAAATATTTCTGATAATTTTGATTCCAAAGTTTCATCATTGGAACAGATGGATTCTAATACTATATCTTCAATTGCCTGTCAGAGTACTCTCATTACTTATTAAGTGAGAAGGGATAAGGATATAAATCGAAAAGAAATTATCAATAATTTCTTTCCAATAATATTTGAATGAAAAGTCTAATAATATTTTCAATGAAGAGGAAGTTGAAGCCTCAAATTCTTAAATTGAGGTATGTAACAATCTTGATAAGTTTTTATACTTATTTTTAGAAATTTTAAATGGGGTTCCAAAAAGTGTAAAGGTAAAATTAGATTAAAATTTTAGGATTGTTGATTCATTATGGACATTACTATCAGTTTTCCTTAAAAATGGAATATGTATGAAATTTATGATGATGAAAGTGATGAACAAGTAATAGGGTTAAGAAAATCTTTGATGAAACTTCTTGAAAATTATTACTCCAAAGGAAAAGGATATATTGTCCATAAAATCAAAAAGTATATTTTTTTATCAAGCAATGAATAAAGATAATTTCAAGATGAAAAATTCACTAAATGTGTGGATGAACATGTTTTTAGTGAAATAGTTATTGATGAAGTGTTTGTAAGTAGTAGTTTTGAAGATGAAGAGATGAAGTTATAGTTTACCATAAAGAGACAATTAAAAGAATTTCCATGAATGTTTACTAGGATTCAAATGTAAATCCATAATTTAAAGAATGAAATTTCTAAAAAAAATAAATAATATTTTATTGAAGTGAATCATAAAATACTAGTAGAGTTTTATTATTTAAAGAAGTATCATGAGAAGGAAAATAATTAGAATGAACATTTTGATGTCAAGTTAGAGGAATATAATGAAGAGAGGTATCTCATTAAACAAAAACATACAATTAATGAGAATGGAATTAAAAGTATCAAGAAATATTGTTTTTGAAAGGGTGAAATAAAGAAGGATATTTAGAAGTTTCTTTCAATGGATGAAAATAGATTTGAATATTTTCTTAAGAAGATCAAATATGGGAAGGTTAAGAGTGTGGCCATAATAAAAAATTAATGTAATTCAAAAGTCTCAAAAAAATTATGAGTATGAAAAAAAAGAATCTAAAAATTTTGGTTCTAATAAGTCTGGAAAAACCCAAAATTAGAAAATAAAATTTTGGGTGATAAAAACAATTTAAGGATAAAAACTTTATAATGTGAAAGTAAATATTGTTTGTGAGAATCAAGTTCATAAATCAAGATATTATTCAATTTAAATGAGTAAATACTCATTTTATGTATAATATTTGTAATATGTTGGATTTTTACATATAAAAAAATATGTATTTGTATAATCAACAACATCATATCAAACCTACTTGTTATAGAAGTAAAATATCATGTGGGATTCAATCGTATCAAATGAAGAAAGATGAGAAGGATGTTATGAAAGTTGAAAATAGGATTGAACCATTGGAAAATATTTTTGAAATGTATTAACAACCATTAAATCATGAAAAAAGGGTTATTTATTAGAACAACAACATTATTTTATCAATTATAAAAATAAGTTTTATAAGAATGAAAAAGGGGGGGAGAAATATCCTATTTTAGAAACATATCTGGAATAAATAAAAGGAGAAAGACCCTAGATCATGTATAGTGAGTTCTCCTCAAATTATATAAGATATTTAAAATTTTTGGATAATGTAAAATACTACAAAGAAGAAATATTGACATTTAGAAATGATGAATATCTCAAAATCAATGTTGTTCAATCTTCCATCATTGTATAAGAAAAGATGAAATCCAAGAATACATTGTTCTTTCACAGGTTTAAAGAAACCTTATTGAGTGTTTCATAACAATTTGATGAAGTTAATATAGTTCTGTTTAGAGAAGACTCTATATTTTTTAAAATAGAAGAAGGTGGAGAAGTTTGTACAAAGAGGTCAACATGCAAAAAGAAACTTATTTCATGTTGTTGATATAAAAACTCATGTTATCTATATATGATATGAGTAAATTAGTCATCCATTAAAGGCGGTGACATATGTACTAGATAAAAATGAGAAATTTTAAAAAATATTTTTTTTAATGGTTTTCTAAGTATGAAAAAAAAATTATCATTGAGGAATGGTATTAGAATGATAATAATGAACTCAAATTAGAGTATGTCCAACATGAGAACAAGATGTTGACATATTCGCAGAACCTTACTTAATGAATAATTTTTTCATTATAAGTTTGAACATGGGTTTCCAACAACTTTCCACCCATGAATGAGTTATGTTTATGTGTATCCTCTCTCATCAATATATTAGATTATTGATTAAAATGGGATGAATTATTCCACAAATCAATCCATTGATATGTGTTGAACCTTTTATGGAATTGTATATACAGGGGGAGTAATTGATATGATATAAACATAAAATGTAAGTGAATTAAATATTCTAACAATTTTTTTAATTATTATGGAATCTTTTCTCTATATTAAAGATAATGATGTTTTTAAAGGTTTAAGCCCAAGATGTTTTCAATGATGAAGAAGTTTGGTTAGTCACTACTTTTGGATAGAATGATTTTTATATATGTGTTTTTTTTATTCCAACAATGAGTTACCTCATGTGTTTTTATATTTTTTGTATGTTATGAATAGGTTTATATTTTCATTTTTAGTGATTTATGAACCTTATTTGACCAAAAATTGCCGAGGAGGTTATTGTTGGGACCAAGTTGGCTGGAAGTGGTTTTAAGATGCGGGATAATATTTTTACTGATTGGGTTGTATATTAGTGTCATCAATAAAATATCAATTCACATTGTACTTTTTGGTGATCCAAATAAACAATGCATCCTAATTAGAATATTCGACACAAATTCACTAACAAAGTACACCTTCATCAGTTTTCTATCAATGAATTGTATGTGGTCATAAGACTCACTATGGGTCTGGAATGAATTTTTTTGATTGGTATGAGAAGTGGTATCATAGTCTGTATTGCTCAATACTAATTTTGATGATTTTTTTAAAATATATTGATTCTAAAATATAAAAAAAATTCTAAGAGAGATGTGATGAATACAATTTAAAATAACCAGAGAAAATATAGTTGAGTTGTTCAATGTGGTTCAAATCGGGTTGACGTATAAATGGAATGATAGAAGGAGCGGGAAGGAGAGGAAATCATAAAAACATTCATTGTAATTCAATAAATTATATTCTAATTCTTATGTTCTCAATGTCATAATGAAGTTAGGATAGAAGAAGGCGTTTCTATAAGAAGGAAGGTTGGGATGTTTAAAGTGTTGTGTAAGAACTAACATCAATCCATAAGATTGACTAATACATTATAATGTCTGTTTAGTTAAAAAAAGTAATTAACAAGATCAATCTTTAGATTGAAATTCTATAAGAAATGAATTCACAACTTACTATGGTCCATTATATGTGGTTTTCCACCATTTCATCAAATGAGTACTAACACCAATCATAATGTTGGAATTATTAGGACCAATGAATGAGAAGTTGTTTCGTAAAAACTTTCATCAAGATATATTAGTGACTGATTAATAGGATGATGTTTCACAATGTAGTCAACAACATTCATTAGGTCGATATTATTTTTTTGGTTCATGTGAAAAAATATGTTTCTTTTTTTAAGAAAGTAATCTTGGTTTTATAATGGTTAAAACTCATTAGACATGCATTATCAATGATTTATTTGAAGGAATCAACGACAAATTCATCAAAATCAAGTTAACACATATAAAGTCATCAGATGCTGGATTTGATTAGATTTAGGATCATTAGTATGAGGAATTGCTAAAAAGTTGATAAAAATATAATTTTTTTTGAAGCTATTATCGATGTATTTCTAGGTGTGATGATATCATTATATGTTGAAATAATGTTTATGAAAATCGATATAAGTATAAAAAAATTTAACAACCATTATGCGAAAATTATTTCAATAATTTTTGTATTTCATTTGGTATTGATCATCCAAAATAGAAGACATATGTTTGATTTCAATTTTTATGGGTCATTACAATGAAACGAATTTAGTTCTCTTGTGTTTTCAATTGGGTCATGAAATTAAAAGTGGCCAAATATTATAATCATAATGAACGTTCTTCCAGATAGAATAATTTTTAGAAAGTTGAATCTAGCTGGAGTTCTAAGAAGATTCGAGAAGCTTAGAGAACAATCTAGATGATTTGAGAAGACTTGACATATTTAATGATGAATTTTAAATGGAAATAAATTTCAATATTTTTTACATTCGATATTTTAGGAGTGTGAAATTTATTTCCCAACCATTTTGCATTAATCTATCCTATTAATAATATTAATTAATTTTTTCATTATAATTCTTGTACTATTCACATGTCATGGGATGGGGAAATCATTATATGTTTTGGATAATAGAAAGAGTTTTTGGATTTAAATTCCATGAGTTTGTTTTCAGGATAGAAGAATAAGAATAAAGAGTTATTAGATTGGACTGATACATCAAAGGAATGTTTTTGAGGAACAATGGATGTGGTTAAGAAATGTTTTTAGGGTATTATTACTTTTCTGTTATCTCGACAGAGGAATCAGACATAGGAATCAGATGGAGCCATTGGAATGAGTTTATGTATGAATTCCAAAAAGGTAATTTCTATCTTTTTTCAGTAGGAATGTGAAGAATTTAATTTTTTGGAATCTCATATGTGGATGTTGTTAAAACAACACAGAATCATTTTATAACCACCTTGTTAAATTTCATAACTTGTTAAACAATCATGTATTGTTCCATTCGTGATAAAATAATAACACGAACCATTGTAATGATCAGAGTGCTACAAAAGCGTAAGGGTATATGCTAATTGTTTTTTCCACAAAAATGGATTTTTTTGGATCATGTGGAGTTTTATTATTTTTAAACCATTTCAAGGACATATCTAGACTTCATTACTAGTGATCTATGAAAATAAATTTATTCTTATGGATATGATTTTTTCAAAAAAGTGGTAATTATTTAATAGATGAATTTTTTTTAAAACGAATTGAAACATAAAATAAGAATTCATCATTGATTACACCTAATCACTCTAAGTGATACATCAATCCTGAGAGGGATTGTGGAATAACATTTACCAGTAATATAACCTTTTCTAGGTACAATATTGATTGAGCACTCAACAACTCATTTAGTTGGGATACAATTAAATTCCTTGGGAAACACAACAAAATAATCCCATATAATGGTTATGTTATCCAAAATGATCTTTCAGTTAGAATCAATATTTTGAGATAAATATGATTTCCCATAATGTAATGACATCCATTTATGTAATGGTGATGAAAGAGGAGATTTAGCATCCTCCTTACATCTGAATAGAATTGGAGGGTTATTCTTGATGGAGGGGGTTAATTCATTATCATTTAAATTTATATTATATATATATTAAATGGTAATATATAGATATAAAATCATTTAATTACAGTAAATGGGGAACTATAATATTTTCAAGAGCATTCCCAAAAACATAATATAATGATTGAACAATAATAGAATTTTTTCCTGATTATATCAAATCATTTGGGGTGTTGAATTTATTTTTTAAAAAGATACACAAGATATGGTAATATGGTTTGAATTGGAATACACCATGAAAAACACAACTCTATAGTATATTTTATCTATACTATAGTAATCATGATTCATCTCAATGAGGGGATTTCCTTTTTCCCTTGGTCATATAGATTATTGATGCTCATCATTCTTATTATCCTTTTTAAAAGCGCATTGCATTTTGTAATACCAAACATCTCAATACTTAAAATATTTAACTCTTTAAATTACATTATATTGAACTTTTTTAACATCCATTATTTGGAGTTAACTACTATTTTTTCCACATAAATTAGAAATTTTAATCATTATTTTTCTGCACTTTAGTTATCTTAGATTTCCATTGTGACATTTACCTTCCTTCCCATTAAAATATTTTTACCATGTAGTAAATTGAATCTTCTTTCCATTATCACCTTTATATTATGAACTTACTTCCGATTCTATCCTCATCTTCTTAGTCATGTTTGGAAAAATAAACTATGTACAAGTTTTCAATCATGATTTGTGTTTTCTGTT
This sequence comes from Viscum album, assembly GCA_963277665.1. NCBI lineage: Eukaryota > Viridiplantae > Streptophyta > Magnoliopsida > Santalales > Viscaceae > Viscum > Viscum album. Next base: position 1,514,348,371 of record OY728120.1, read on the forward strand.
TTGAAATAATCACAAAACATCTTACTTTGTCTCCAACCATCGTAGTCATCTATTTTGGGAAGGCATCAAATTTCCCATAACATTGGTAATTGACAAGGTTCCTCCTTTCCTATGACATTGATTAAAAATAAATGGAAAATAGTGATGACTATTTTTTATCTGATATACTCACAAAAGGAAACTATAAACATTAAAGGCATAACTCATAAATTACATGTATTCTTCAACCTATGAATTTGTAGGTTTTGAAAAAAATTATCGATTACATATTTCATAAGACGAAATATAATGGAATATTTTTATTAAAATAATAATGGCTCCTAAGGATGTTATGAATAAACCAAATAAAATCCTATATGACTGTCGAAATAGGTTTGTATTGAGTCATATTTTTTTGAACTAGTTAATGACAGAGTCCAAATCAATGTTTCATTTTTAGGGTTATTACCACTATATACATATATTATTGAGCCACATCCACTAGTAGTCTACATATGGGGATTTATTTTATTATAAACCACATACACCATAACTTATCAAAATATTAGAATGTTTTCCGATTTTTTGACTTATATGTAAGGATTTTTATAGAGTTTTCTAATCATGATCACAAATATAACTAGACCTTTATCTAATACACACTATGAAAATAAATTCTTTATTACACCTTAATCCATGATTTATTTTATAATGGTACACATAATAAAATCCCAAAATATAATGATATCAAGTGTATTTGTAAAATTGGGTTAAAATCATTACAAATTGACAGTAGAATGCAATGACATTATTGAAAACATAACAAACTCATAAAATTCCATCATTCTTCTGAAATTACATAAGAAAAACGGGGGATGTATATACAAAAGGGGGATCTATAAATCCCAGTAAGGGAATAAAAAATAATAGAATAAGGAAAATTCATAAATGTGGTCTAAGAGAAATATCAAGGTATTATTAGAGGGGTGAGAGTCATACTCACGAACACTGATGAATGGTATAACATGATAGAATACCATAAACATATTAATGTGCCAAAAAATTGAATTGGGTAATTAGAAAAATGAGCTAAGAATAACCATCCAGAAATGATGAAATAGTGTTCATAAGTTAACATCTTTTTCATAATACATGGAATATCAGGAGATAAAAACATTACCAATGCATTGGAAGGCTACATATTTTTTCTCCAACACAATATATTTATATCTTGAACAAGCATAAGTGTAACACATAGATCATTAAATGTAAAAAAATATGAAACCAATTTTAGTCCCATGAATAAGGATTGTGAGAAACATGTATGTAATTCCCCAATAAATTAATTATAGTTACATCAAGATGAATAACATTGATTTGAAATGGGAATTGGTATTCTTTATAAAAAAAATTGGCCTTGAAAATCGCATGATGGTTTCAGTAGCATAAAGGGGGTACATAATGATTATTGGAAGGTTAAATGAGTGTTGAATAGATCTATAATAACTTATAAATAATTAGTATTGTAATATTGACATATAATAAGATATCCTAACATGAACATGGGGATAAAATATTCAAAATATATAGCGGTTCTTCAATAAAAAGGATAAGGAGGGGATCCCATACCTTGATACGAAACATATAAAAGCTTGGTAAGAGCTTATTATGATATTGAGGGAACCATAATATGACTCTTAAAAGTAAGGGGAAGATTAATATCATTCTCTAATAGGTTTTATGTTATTTTTACTGGATTTTTGGCCAGTTTATATAGAAAAAGGGATATTATTTCATTATTAATTTCGAAAAATGGGTTTTATACTGTAAATTAAAATGTAACAAAAAAACACATACCTTACCATAATTTTTTGAATTCATTTTTTCCAGGTGATTTCTTTTTAATTTTTATAAAATCTTTAGAGAAAATATTATAAAATTACATCCCTTTGTAATGTGAAACTGAGTCATGATTACAGATAATTGATTTTGAAACCATAAAATGTAATATTTTTTAGAGGATTTGTTAATGTTTTTTTTAAAATAATCATATTATTTCAAAAACACATTATTTTAAATGGAAACAATTTATTTGGTTTTTATACTTTTTATGAATTATATTAGAACACATTTGGTTTAATATAACACTATAATACATACACTATAATTATATCATATTTATTTTTTACATGAGTAGTAGACTATCTGATAATATTATAAAAAATAACTGTTTGATAATTTTCATGTAATAATTTAAAAATTAATATTTTTTTGTCAAATTAGTTCTTTAAATATGGTAATTTACCATTTCGAATAAAAATTCTCATTTATTGAAAATGACTGGGATTCTTGAAAATAATAATTTTCAAACCCTTACAAAAATTACATTTGACATTGTAAAATTATATTATCATTTATGTTTAATAAATATTATTTATTTGTATTGATTTTTTAAATCAATTAATTATCAAAAAACTATCTTGATTGATGCTAAATATTTCCCAAAAATACATTATGTTTCATCATATCAGAATAAAATTTTTATCAAAAACCTTATTTATTATTATTATAAGTAATATTAAAAATTGAAAAATATACTCATTTTTTATTAAAATAAATTATTAAATTAGTATTTTAGGGTGAGGAAAGATTTCCCTATATTAAACCACTGAATTCCCTAAGGAAAATGTGTGCAATGGTGTACTTTTATTTGGGTAGATCGAAATACATGGTTTGGGTCACAATGTGGATGAGCATAAACATTTAAAATAAAAGGATTGATTCAATATTTAGTATTTCAATCTCATCATGGGGTTGAAAATTTTCAAATCCTAGTAATGTTATATCCCTTGAAAGATTTAATAAATGATCTTCATAGGGTGAAATCCATGTGGTCGAGGCTATCACTTCTTCTGTCAGTGTCAATTTGACATTTTCATTACCTTTTATATATAATAATAATATGTTGCCTATTAAATGGGTTTATAGTCAATATTTATGATGACTAATGTTATTTTAAATTTTAAAGAACATATCATTATATATAAAAGAAATTTTACTCTCATATTTTCTATAAATTCATTACATTATAATAAACTTATTCATTCAAAAAGTTGTAATTTTGTTTATAAAATTTCGATCCATTACAAATATTAACATCCATAACAAACCATGACTTCTCCTTGTTGCGTTATTCATATTTATATGAAATTTTCTTTTCGAAATCTACTATAATTATTTCTTACACAAAATGTGTAACTTTAAGAGGATTGATCTCTTCAATGTTACAATTACCACTATTATGAAACATATTTTTTTCTTTATTAAACATTTTTATTTTCCATCATATGGTATTTTATTTCATCATTATATTTATTGATTTATTCTTGAAATGCATCATCATCAGATCATATCATTTACTCAACGTTGGTTTCTTTTCCTTCCTTTTCACTACATGATATTTTTTCTTATCGTTCAAAATATTACATTATTTTTCTATCCATTATTGAAAATTCAACCTCTAAATAACTACTAGAATTTTATTAAACTAAATCATTTATAGTAAGAATATTTCTCATGTTTCTTATTTGAAACATCCTTTTATCTTCATTTAACTTCATTAATTAATTAGATATTTTACCACTTACCTTTCTAGGATGCCACTCTTCTCCTTCATAATATTCATACGTAACACTCTTATTTCCTATGAAATATTGTTAAAAGAGTCCAATTCATTCATACATGAAGCATGTGAATGGGATTTGAACCTTATAATTCAATTCATTATTTTTAAATTTTTAGTGTTGAGGGGAATTATTCCCTAGTAAGCCTCATTATATTAACTCATTTATTCTAAATCACATGATGATTTTACAACCCCATCCTTTATCATCAGTTTGTTCATGTTTTTGACATCACATTCCACATTTTCCTTTTTCATGAAAGAATAATTCTATCTCATATCATAGTTTATAAAGTTATTTTTCAATTTATTAATACATGTTTCATCATTTTCTTCTAGGGAATAAATATTTGGATCAATTCTATTTGGCAATTTCCTCCTTATTTTCTTAAAAACAGTAAAGTCTTCTAAATTATATATAAATACCCTAATATGACTAATAATCTCATTAACCCTAGAAATTTAATCATCGACTATCTCATATATATGCATTAGGATTTAATCAAATATATTCTATAAAGTTGTAATTTATCACCGTGTATTTCATGTTTCTTTGGTGTTTATGTTTCATCATGTCCAACTTTTCCATTTGATTGGTGAGTCCCATTAAATTTTTGTATATTGTTATATAAATATGAAACAATTTACATCCTTTAATTACAATATACTTTCATTTTACTCATGTATCTAAATTTCCTAAGATAATATATCTCCATAGTTTTTAAACCTACTATCACTACATCACATACTTCATGGAAATATGATAAATTAATGGGAAGTAACATATTCATCTATTTAGGAAAACTCATTCCACCAAATATTGGAGCATATATATTATTGAAATAATTCATATTAATTATAGGATTCCTATATTATAATAGGTTATTAGAGGAAATCTAGTTATCTTTGATACCACTTGATTTTCACAGGTTAGTTATAAAACCACATAGGGGGTTTGGTGAATCTATTGTAGTTTTATAAATTATTTCAAATAGAGAAACTTATCATGTTTTAAGGTCATGACCCACTCTCTTTGATTCTTTCTACCTCCCCTTCCTTCTATCAATATCATATGTTACTATAATAAATTATTCACAACACAATAATGTTGTTTCCATTGTTTTCACTCAATGTGAGATCCCACACATTACATTGTTATGTTTTTTATAGAGACAAGACTTATTTTTCACAATGAAATTTTGTGAACATAATTTCATAAAAATAAAAAATAATGGTTTGGAAGGTATCATAATCTTTACTAGGTAGGTGTCACTTGAATATGGAATATGATGGATAATATTAATACTATAACCACAGGTAATTTAGAATCTCTCATTTATATTGAATTTGAACAGTATCCTCTATAATATTCTGATTATATCATTACCAAAGATATTATATTATTCCATGGAATTTTCCTTTGACATAATTATTAATATCAACTGATTAGAATACACATCAACATTATATTTCAAGATTTATTAATACATTTAGTTAGAATGAGAACTATCAAAAACAAAATTGTCTTCCTAAACCACAAATGTGAGCCTAAATATGATTAGAAATTCCTATTATTTACCCAAAATATATGATCAAACAAGATAATAACCATTTCAATATCTTATTTTCCCTCTTTCTTTGATACAATAATTATCTCTCTTCATCTAGTATCAACTTCTCAATACATGGATATAATCACTTTATTTAATATCTCCTTTTATATGAACAAATATTTTTACTATAATTTATATTTTAATAATGGAAATTCCCATGGTAACACCCCAACCCAAACCACCGGGTCTATATAGGGGTGAAACATAACAGTATATGTGCCTCCACATACATGGGGGATACCAAATAGTTTAAAGGGTCTTATTACATCATGAGGGATACTATACCATGTTTATCATTTCATAGCAAATATAATGATAATATACAAATAAAGTAACTAAATAAATAACCAATGAAATAGGTGGAAAAGTAAAGATGGAAAAACATTATTTAAAAAATAAAATCCTAGTAATAAAAGCCCTTCTAGAGTAGTAAAATAATTTATAAAATAAATGTAAATTTATAGCTATACTAGAATTTAACCCCATATATTTATAGTTGTATCGTCTTCTACTCAACCATCCACCACTTGGCCCTTATCCTTTACCGGGCACTCATTAAATCTACAAGTGCAAAAAAACACAAGAGTAGGGGTGATTACAAGACTTGTTATGATACCACCAATTTGTCTGTACCCTAATGTTCTCAATTGTAAAATATATGTGCATTAAAAAAATAAAATCATTACATTGAATAATATATATTCCAAAACTAAGATGTCATTTCATAACTAATCCATTATTAACCCCCACTCATGACTGATTTAGATCCATTCAAGAAAGTAATGGAATATGTTTGTATTAAAAAACTAGCGTATGTGAGGAATACTTATGCTGTTATGGGTACTAGAAACCCAATTTAATCTATCTATCAAGATGATTATGTCACCCAATGTCCAAAATTCCAGAATATTAGTTACTCACATCAACGAGTGTACATCATAGTGTAAGGAACTTTGACATTCAAGGATACCTTGAGTGCATGGAAAAAATTGTACCATGGATACCTCAATCCCTCCCCCCCCCCCATTTTCTGAAGTACCTCATATTAATCACCTAAAGTCAACTATACAAACACTCTAATGGATGAACATGTCACAATAGTCTACAATTATCAAGTACCTATGACAACTGCCAATGAATGGTTATAATAATACAGGATGAAACACATAATTAGGTATAACTTATCATCACGATTGTATAATAGAACCTATAACACCATGTGACCGCAATAAAACATGAAAACAATCTACTCTAATATCCCTCATGGAATTGAATTTCACCATAGGGATCATGAGATACACACACCAACTGGTGATCACATTAAACACCGTCATAAAAACTCCAATAAATATCATTATCATGGGAATAAGAAAAAACTAAAACCTATTGATGTAAGGGAATTCATAATTCATGGTTTTTAGTATCAATGAGATGGTTTTATGATTTTTTTTCACTCAATCCATTTTTTACAATATAAAAAACTATCACCCACTGACGAATCCCTAAACAAGTCCCTAACCAAATTTTCATAGATTTTAAATAATGAGAAGGAGATAAAAGTCAATGATTGTTAAAAATTATTATCTAAATTAAACAATCATCAAAAGGTTTTCTCAAGGATGAAAGAATAAGGGAGGAAAAGATCTGCTATAGAATTAGGGGTCTTCATAGTTAAATGAAAGGGATGTAATGTGATGATGTTCTTGAAAACACCACCACAGAGTAGGACATAGACACTTTTTTATTGGGTAGTTCTGTAAGAAAAACACTACAATGCAGGTCTGGCCACCATGATGTAGAGGTTCACCTAGGGGAACCACCCCTATGAAAATATGATGGATGTGGTGTAAAATATAGCTGAAATAATATCACCATGGAATAACAGAAAAGTCAATGGAATACAAGCACATAATAATATGAGTCACTATATTGAAGAGATCTAGTCTATTGTATGGAGGTGAGTATATAGTCCTTGAGAGTTCATTATTTTACATGATTGTATAGAATAATTGAGGAATTTATATGGATCAACCATTCTAGATGGAAATATTTTATGGCCTCATTAATTAAATATTCAATACCAAATTGAATAAATCATTCAATTCAAATTGAATCACATAATTAAAGTGTGTACTAGGTATTTAAAGATGAATTTTCGGAATACCAAAGACTGGAAATCCATATATCATGTAAATATAAAATAAGGCGTGGTCTACACCCCCATGAAATGGCCATTAATTTGTATCCTCACTACGGTGCAGCCAAACCAATTATGTTGTAGCTTCCTCCTTATTGAATAGACCTAATTACTCTGGTTCAATGACCATTTTTTGGAAGGAATATTTAGAAAACACCATTTAATCCTCCTAACTTCTTCAGTACTATAAGTCTCCTCCAATAATATTCTATGAAAAAACAAGATGGAAAACAATAATTTTGTTAATGTATAATAATTCAAGGGATTTACACTTATCCCCCATATAGGGACTTCTCATCCTTGAGAAGCTTACCTTGGGGTCTTTCCTGAACTAATAATTCCACTATGTTCAACCATCTATCATTCACTCCTAGTTCACTAATTAGATATTTCCATGATTCAACTAAATCTAGAAATATGGTACTATCTTCCCTAAATGTATATTCTCAATTTTCACTACACTAGAAGAAATATTGGCTTTGTCTCATGCATTTTGATGTTGGTTTCATTAAAAACATACATTTAATGTACCATGGGGAACATTTAAGATTGGTTATTTTTCAAAATCATTGATAAATTTTCTATAGTACTAAATTAAATTTAGATTTTCATAATGTAAGATAAAAGTTATAAAACAAATTAACATCTATTTTAATGAAAATTGTCGTTAAATGTAATATCAAAGACTTATTAACATTGGTATTCAAAATAAAATTATTATAATGTCTAACTATTTAAAAGTGACATGAAAAATAATCTAAGGAATTACTTCATGTTGTTTTTCAAGAAAACTATCATTAATGAACCATTCAAAAATATATCGTCAACCAAAATCCTTATATTTATTTCTCTCAAAAACCTATCTCTCAATCAACTCTCAACTAAGGATGGAACTCGATGAATTCAAAGGCTATTCATGAGCATTAATTGTCTATTATAGTTGTTTTTCATCCACTTTTTACATTCTTTATCTTTAATATTCTATCCTCCATTCATATTCTATGATACCCATTCTATTACTGATGACCCAAAATAGTTATTCGACAGTTTTTTTTTCTTTTATTACTTCTTTTCTTACTAATTATTCTTACATCATGTACCATTCCCTCTGTTTCCATGGAAAATGATTGAGTTTTTTAGAATATATAAGGTAATATTCAATATTTATATACAAAATAGTAAAATATATTTATTTTTGAAAAATAAATTCCTTATAAATGTTTGTCAACATAATAATTTTAATGTTATAGTATGTTTTTATGTTTAAATGTTTTTACTATAATTGTTGTTGATAATAATAGTTTGTAATAAATTTTTTGATTCTTTTTATCAATTATTTGTAACTTATTTGTGTATAAATATTTGTATAATTTTTCATAAAATATTTCATATATATTTTTTATGATAAATTTTTTAATATATTTTATTTATAAATGTTTTTATTATATTTTTTATAATATTTTCCATATTTATTAATAATTCAAAAACAATTTTACATAATTTATTGTAATTTATATTTTTTTATATTTTTTATTATAATTTTATGTAGGAATTGTTTTTATAATTGTTCTTTATTGTAATTTTATGTATGGTATTTATTTTTTATTAATTATATTTTTATTATGTTTTACAAATTATGTATTTTTTTAATTTTATTTTTAATTTCTGAAGATAAATTATATATAATTTTTGGAACATCAATTATGAGTAATATATTATTACATTTGAATAAAATTATGTATAATATGATTTTATAAGTATGTAAATTTTTTTTATAATAAAATGGTAAACAATAAATGATTTCTTTGATTATAAGTTTTTATATGTAAATTGTTTATGTTTTTTTACCAATTTTAATTTTTTTTACTTATTCTACTTTAATATTGGGATATTAGGTATTTAATAAATTTTAATTTAAAAAATATACAATGAACCGCTGATTAAAATGAAAAATAGTGTTTGACTTCATGATATTTTCAAAACAAAACATCAAAACAATGATTTGGAATTATATACATGCATGAGGATATTGAATATGAGAGTGTAAAATTCCAATGTAATTAAATTTCATTTCATCTTCTGCGGTTCTATCCATAATTATACAAATTGGATTTGGAATGGTGAATGAAAATAAAAAGAAACATTCAATGTTGTTGAAAATACTAATAATGAGATAGAGGATCATATTGAAGAATTATTTAATAATGTATGAATTAAAATCATTAAAAAAACAAAATCTGTGGAATGAATTTAAAGAGACTATGGGAAACTAGTATTCTCATGGTTTACTAAATATATAATGTTATCGACTACTCTGATATTAGTTAACATTTATGAAATAAATGATTTGAGTCATAATAATTATTCTGATTTTATTGAACTTTTTATAGAGAAACACCCATGAGGCAATAAGATTATAGGTTCAAATTATGATTAGAATAAAATATTATTCTCAATGGAATTATGTTATAAAAATATTATTTTTCCCTAATTATTGTGTTTATTATTTAATGGGATATTAGAATTTATAAAAATTTCCTAAAGGAAGGAAATCATGCTATAATATGAATACAAAATTAAATTTTTATTCATTCTTAGGTACTGAAATCAATCCTCCTTATGGAAACCCACCTTTTTATTACCTAAACATTTTATTACATTGTAAAAAAATAGAGGGTCTATTAATGTTTAGTTTCAGGGAAATAAGGTATATAAAATATCAAAACTCGAAACATTATTCTAATATATGTGAAAGTCTTTATAAAAGGATAATCCTACGTACAATTACTACATCTCATAACCTAGGGATATACATCAAATTAAATGGTCAGAAAAAGGCTCAGTAAGGGAGAACATGGTAAACAGTTTACATGGGACCATGAAAAATATCAATATGGACATCAAGAATATCATAAAATAATGATAAAATGAAAATGGGGATATCATAATTAAAAGAATATGAATCATAACCATGAAATTTTTCTACAATAATTAAACTGGAAAGTCATATACATATCACTAAAGTTTGTTACTGAGGTGTTATAAAAATTACCAAGGCTATTCACTATGTTATCCTAAAACATGTTATCTATAGTGATTAATTTTTTCACCCAATGAATTAGTGACCTATTAGGATGAACCCTTCATATGAATTATGTTTTTTGAGACAAATATATCATAATCATAAATTTCATAAATAACTTGTTTGGAATAAAATAAATGGGTTTCATATCAAAATCTAGGCATTTTGAAAAGATTGTAAAGACCATACTATTATTCCATTTTTAACCGAAGGAAAGGGAATGTGGATTTTATGTATGTTAATAACATAATGAAATAAATATTTCTAAAATATTATTTAATACCTCTAGGAATAAATATGTTTTAGTATTCAAATAATGAAAATAAAAGGAAATTTCCTTAGGAGAAGAGATAAATTTTGAGAAGTTAAATCTATTGCATAATAGGTGTAAAATTTGGATTTATAAATGGATAAAAACATAGGGTAAACATTCCTCCAAATGGTAAAAAATAATTTTGATGAATGGGAATTAATATAAAGGAAATCATTGAAAGTAACCATTACATTAATAAGACATATCCAAAAAGAGGTTCTTGAAACAATGGGAAAAGAATTAAATTTCCCTTATCTGGAAGGGTAACTCAAAAAACATGAGGATTGGGACCTTGGAGGGTTAAGGAATCCTTGGTAGGACTCCACGGAATGAGTAACTAACATAGATTCATGAAAGAATAATTTTTTTTGTGAATGGAACAGGATAAACAGGTGGGTATTTACATCAAATATAGAGGATTTGTTTATTAATTTCCAAATATCTACTTTAGAAACCTAGGTTGTGGAAAAATAAAAAGGATGGGACATATAGTGATATTATCCCCAAATACTGGATTTTCGAGACATTTTTTTTGTTATTTTAATCCAAAACTGTAAAAAATCATTTTATATTATTTTGGAAAAGTAATGTAAAGGTTACTAAAAAAAACATTTTTAAAGTTATTGATTATATTTTATAATTCGGAATGTAGTTTATAAATTTAAAACATAATTTAAATATATAAAAATATTTTAAATTAAAAAATATTATATAAAATTTATGTTATTGTCATAATTTAGTTAATAAATCATTATGATCAAATTATGATGTCTTTAAACATACAAAAAAACTCAAATTGTATTTTTACTTTTCTTGAAAAAAATAAGGTATTTTAGAAAATTACCATAATTCACCCTAACCTAATTTTGATGTTTTGATTTCAAAAATGATATTTATTTTATCAAAATAATTATATAAATATATCAATTCCATGTTTTAAATATATAAATTCTTATTTATTAAAAAAATAGCCAATTGAAAATGATTATTAAATTTATGTCACCATAAAAAAATTATTTTATCATTTAAATTTAAATAGGAGTGTTTTTATAAAATTATTTCATAAAAATATTTATAATTAATAATATATTTATTTATTTATATTTATATCACTCTTATAGAATGAGAAATTTTGTGGTCAAACAATCGATATGTAAAATTCCATCTCAATTTTATTAAGAAAAACTATTCATAAAAAGGAATTGATGGTTTAAAAAGTTTCTCAATAAAAATGAATTACATAATAAGGATGGAAAACATAACCCATTACTAGACCCAATATAATCCAAAGGAATAAATATTTTATGGTGTTAGTTTCTTGGGTTTCCCCATCTAACATCAACTGATTCGTAATGTCCACTAACAGGAACTTATCTCAAAGAAGATTTTGTCCAAGCTTTCCTTGTTCAGGATCATCTTGGCCTTTGTTAATGGTGAACCCTAGTAATGATATGTCCCTCTAATTATCTGAAAAAAGAGTTTAAAATGACATGAATCAACTGGTTGTGGCCATCATCTATTCTTTCTAAATCAATTATACCTTTTCAATATTTTAATTAGAAACATTAATTATAACATTAAAATTATTATCTGGAATATAGTTCCCAATGATTATATTGAATAATGGAATAAATAATAGTTGAAACCAAATGGTCACATTTAAATTTATATTCACATCATTATGAATGTGATTTTGTTTTTATGTGTCGTGGAATATAGCACACATTTTTTTGGAAGAAAATATTATTCAAAAATATGGGGTCGCTACATTTTTCCCCCTGATGAAATTTCATCCTAGATAATTTCCATCCATTTTCCCAGTTGAGAAGAGCCTTGGATACTTATCGATCATTGTCTCCTCATTTTCCCACATCACTTCATCACATTAATTGTTTCGATGTAACACATTAATGAGTTGGGTTGACTTTTTGGCATAGAACTTTGTATTTGTGGTCCAATATCCCAAAAACTTCTGCTTATTAGAGAGGTCATGTTCAACTTATACCACCTCCAGATTCAGTATATATGATGGGTCAGATATGTACATCCTCAAGAGAGATATGTGAAATACATCACTAACATGATAATTAATTGGTGGATGTTTTAGCAGATATTACTCTAATCCTATATGGTCGAGGAGTTTATACTGGTCAATGTACCAAGGTCTATAATTTTCTTTCATCCAAAACCGCATGACTCTATTCCCTGGATAAATTAAAAGGAACACCATATCTCCAATAATAAACTCAAATGACGTACGATGGTTGTTAGCATAGATCCTATACCAAATTTTTGTAGCCTTTTTGTGTTGTTGGATGGTATGGACCTTTTCTGTCATCCGTTGCACAAGATCAATCCCAAGAATCATTCTCTCACCAACTTCATCCCAAAAAGAACAAGTTCTACAATGCTTACCATATAAGGATTCAGGTGGTTCCACTTTAAAAGTGAAATGGATGTTTTTTGTGTGTAGTAACTCAACTAATAGGATATGTTGATCCCATCCTCCTTTAAATTTAATTGATCATGTTATTATCCATTTTTCAATTGGTTGAACAGTCCTTTCATAATGTCCATTAGATTTTGGGTGATAGTTTTTTTAAATAATTCAATTCATATCTCAATAATTGTTGAATACTTATCTATAATTTTGATGTGACCCTTGGTTCATGATAATAAATGATAGAAAGTGACACTCCATGAATCCTCATGAATTAAATTACATAAATATTTTTAAGATGGATGAGAGAGAAATCTTATCAAGTAAGAAATAAATTAGCACTCTTGGTGAGAAAATTCACTATAACACATATCACATTGTTTCCATTAGATATTCATTGGATTGCATTGAAAAAGACCATTGTGATATTATTCCACATCCATTTTGGTTGTGGTATTGTTTTTAATACCACTTTATAATGTTTTATCTCTTCCTTCTCTTCTTAACACACCTATAACATTTTAGTGCAGTCTATAATCTCTCTTTTCATGTTATCCCTCAAATAATGACCACATTGGAGCCTATACCTTTTTCTGATTACATGATTTATAGAGAAAGTATATCTATGAGCCTAATTCGTCATCTCATCTTTATTTCAAAAATAGATGGAACATGTAGCCCTTGTACAAAGGTTTATTATGACTTCCTAATCAATATTGAACTCAAGAAACATATCATTTATCCATTACTCTATCTTCATCTATAATTAAATAACTTCTCTATGATATTTCTTAATTTGATCTATTAATGGTGGTAGGGAAATCATTTAGGATATGGTTGATGATTTTCTTTCTCTGGAAATTCCATTTCTTTGTTTTACTAGGTCATTGATCGATGAACCTCCTTAAATCCTCATCATTGTTAGAAAAATAGGGTATTTCCTACTTAATGCATCAATGAATTTGTTTTCTCTATTGGTATGGTAATGAATTAAACAATCCTATAATTTAAGATGTTACAACCATCTCCTATATCTCATGTTAAATTAATTTTGTGTGATAATATAATTAAAACTTTTATGGTTTATGTATATATCACATTTCTCAATATAAATATTGTGCCTCCGTATCATCGGAGAAAAAAAACCCAGCCAGCTCCAAGTGATGTGTATGAAAATTCTTGTCATGAGTCCCCAATTGTTTAGTTCTATAAGAAATCACCATGTCCTTTTTCATGAGTATTAACTAACTCCCTTTCAATGATTCCTCAATCAAAATTAAAAATCCTTCTCAGGTATAGGGTTGTGTAAACATAGGTGAAAAAACCAATCTCTTCATCAGATATTGGAATCATTCATTACACTAATTTTTAGATGATCTTTGACCCTTTTTAAGTTTTCATGGTTAGGGGATTATAAATTCCAGAATTTTGTCATAAACTTCATATAATATTCTACTAAAAAATGGATACTAAAAAGTTCAGTTACAATTTTTGGATGATTCCACTCCTCCAAAACCATTTTTTATTGATGGGTCAACAAGGATTCCATAATTGGGTATAATGATCCCCAAGAAAGAAACATTTTTGTAACAAAAAAAATCACATTTTCATAATTTTCCAAATTTCCACTCTTTTTTTCACAGTCTATAATATAACCCTTATATGATATGAATTTTCCTTGTGAATATTAGAATATATTAGAATATCATCAAAAAAACTAACACATAGTAGTAAAGAAATTCCTTAAATACTATATTAATCAAATCCATAAAATATAGAAAGTGCATTAGTCATGATAAATGGAATAAAAATGGATAATACCCATATCATGGTTGGAATTTCGTATTTTAACTATATTCTTCTTCACCCACAATTAATGATAACTGGATTGAATATCAGTCATGGATAATAATTTATCACCGTGAATATGGTAAAATAAATCATAAATCCTTTTAATATGGGACATTTTCTTCTCTATAACCTCGTTACGTCCTCTATAATCAATGAATTTTCTCATTGATCCATCTGTATTCTAATTCTTAATGATAAATGGTTCTACCCAAGGATTCACAAATATCTGGATAAACACCTCATTTAAAATATCATGGTGTTATGTATTTAATTCCACAAACTCCACATTAGAAATTCTATACGAGGTCTTTTATGTCAGCTTTGATCTATGTATGAGTTCAATGGAAAAATATAAATCTTATTCTATGTGTGGTCTAGGTAACTCCTCATGAAAAGAATCAATGTATTCCATAATTATGGGAATAGTTTATATCTATATACTTTCATTTTCTTCGTTATCATCAATGATCGTTTCCAAAAAAAGGATATGGGTGGTTCATCAAGACAAAGCTCTAGAAGATACTCCAAAATATCTAGGTACATGAGGACCATTCCCTACCAAACTTTATTAAAAAAATGTAAACTACAAGATTCATGACCTTACATGGGGGTTTACAAAGCCTGGTGTATAATTTACCACCCATGTCTTCCTCAACAAGACCAAATAACTCATTTGGGATAACAAAATACCACTCCGAGCAAGGTTCCACAATCGCCATCTTTAAGTGTGCATCAACAACCTGATTGGACTCTCTAAAAACATGAGTCACATAAAGCACCAAACCAAAATTTATTCGTTGAAGGAAATCAACCCAAGGCCCTGACATCTGCCAAGTAACATTCCTTGATCTTCTCCTGAGAATTTCCACCGCCACTTCAGGGTCAGATTCAACCCAAATGAACTTCCATCCGTGATGGGATGCATAAGAGATAGCTTTAATAATGGCCCGGAGTTCATCTTCAATTGCCAAGCCTAACCCAATGAAATTAGAGAAACATCCTTTAACGAAGCCCCGATAAGTTCAGAAAACTCCACCACAACCCCAAGTGCCAGGTGATCCTAAGGCCACCCTATCTACATACACTTTTAACCAACTAGGGATTGGCGGAATCCACTTGACATATTTTATCAGCAATGGTTTCTTTTCACGGCCCAACACGGTGAAATTTCTCATGACAATGAGATCTTTTAGTACATTTTTCATACACCCAGACTGCACCTTAGAAGCTGTGATGAAAGCTCAATGAATAGCTCTAACACCAGCCTGAAATGAAGGAATTGTGCTATCAAAATTGTATGCATTCTGAGCTATCCAGATGAAGTCATGAGCAGCCTCGACCGCAAACGGCAGCATACCGCTCACATGCGGACTATAGGTGGCTGTGTCGACCAACATGACCAGCTATTTTACACCATCATGAGACAGATGAACACCAAGAGAATCCTAAATACACATCCATAGTTTGCAGGTGAAAGAGCAGCTAAAAAATCATGTATTAGAGACTCCTCTTCTACCATAGAGAAGAACCAAACAGTGGCAATCTTCTGGCCAAAGGTCTGCAAAATGGACGGCATAGGGAGTCTGTTTATCCAGATTTTCTGGACCAGAAAGTTATAAGATGGAGGGGTGAAATTCACATTGAAATACCTCAAGAATCTTGGAGTAGGGGCCCCTTGGAACATGTTGTTGTGATATAGGTGTGTGCTGATGATTCCAGTGGAACATGGCTTCCATATGTGGTTATCTCTATCAATGAAATGATATCCTTGAATTTCATCATGAAGATTGTCAGGAATAAACCCATATCTGTGGGGATTAGCAGTGGAGAGATCAGATATTGAGGTGTTAAACATTGTCACAAGGATTTCAATCTCATCACATATTGGTTTGGACTGCCACGAAGTGCTCCATGCGTTATGGTTCGATGAGCGACTCAACACCCATTTGGAGTATTTCATAAGGCCATGAAACGAATCTAGAAGAGAAGCCAAAATGGAGGAGGGGTGTAGAGAGAGTAACCATCCCACAATATTGAGACAAATCTGTCTGAAATAAGATCAAGAAATGGATGATCAGAAGTGATCAGCTTCCAAGTAAACTTGGATAGAAGAGATTAATTGGACAGACTCAGATCCTTTACATGAAGGCCCCCCATGCTGATAGGCGTGATACACTCCATCCAAGCTACCATGAAAAGATTCTTCTCAGGAATGGAGCCAGTCCAAATGATGTTTATAATGAGTCATTGTAGCTCCTTGATAAGGGCCTTGGGCCACATATAAATAGAGAAGACATGAACAAACATAGAGGTTATAACAGAGTTAACAAAACAAATTCCTCCAGCTTGCAACATCACCTTCCAATTTCAGGTTGACAGTTGGGAAATGATCTTGAGGAAAATAGGCTCCAAGTGACTTCTCATGACCCTTCACCAAAATAAGGCCACTCCAAGATAGTTGAAGGGAAAGGACCCGTTCTAGACTCCAAGTGAACGTGATATCCTGTATTTTTTTCTGATGGGAATTCCACTCCCGAAATTGACATAGGACATGTGTCAGATAATAGCATGACCAACAACATCTTCATAATGAATAAATACTACCTTAATGGAGGAGACATTTCTTTTATCTACATGGGTAAACAACATGATATCATCAACAAAAAGAAAATGAGAAGGATAAAAAAGACCTCTGCCAGATCTAATTGGATTGATGTAACTAGTCTGAACAAGCCCTTTTAGACAAATAATAATATTGTCCTACACATGTGAAAATAGAATCCCTAAAATGGGATCTCGTTGACATAAACCACTGGAGCATTGGATGAAGCCTCTAGGTGATTCATTGATTAGTATGGGCAGCCTTTCACTCTCTAGGATTGTATGAATAAGATTGATGAAATTATTGGAGAATCCATATTTTTTAAAAACGTTGAGGATGAAGCTCCATTTCATCATATCAAAGGACTTGGAATTATCAATCTTCAATGCAAGATTGCCTCATTTTCCTTTCTTCCTCATGATATTAATACATTTAGAAGCACTGAAGATGAAATTTTGTATGCTTCTCTACCGCACAAACCCAAACTGATTTGGCATGATGGTATCTTGATAAACCTTCCCTATCCTCATGATAATGATCTTAGAAATGATCTTGGTGATTGTATTTCCAATAGAAACATGTCAAAAGTCTCTAATATCCATAGAATTTTCTTTCTTTGGGATGAGGGAAATAATGTTGGAATTAGCACCATAAGGAATGGAAGCATGTGAAATGAATTCCCTAATAGCATTAACAACATCATCATGAACAATCACCCAGTTATACATGATGAATTTATTATTAAAGCCATCAGGACCCGCAACACTGTCTGCATTAAGAGAGAATAGTTCCTCCTTGACCTCCTTCCTGATAGGCATCTCAACTAAAGCCTTATTCTACTGCTCATCAATGCATGGGGAAATTTTATCAACAATCATATGGGATTTATCATCCCCATTGATAGAGTAAATATTGGAAAAATATCTAGTGACAGCATTGGAAATGTCATTTTCATATGTGAACAACCTTTCATTAACTTTTAGGGATGTTAGTCCCCTTCTAACCTTTCATTCCTTTTGAAGCGAATGAAAGAAACTGGAGTTTCAATTGACTTCCTTTAACCACTTGCTATTGTCGATTTATCTGGCAATAATTTCCATCATTTTTAAAAGATCATCAAGTCTAGATAATTCTTGAATCTCCACATTGGATGGCTAGGAGAGATTGGAATTTTGGCAGACAAGAAATGATTTTTTAGCAGCCTTGATATCATCATCAATCTTAGATAATGAGGCTTTACTCCCTTCTCGAAGCCTTACTTTCAGAAATCACTATTTTGAAGAAATAATTGTGAAGGGGCTCCCATTAGATAGAAAATTCAATGAATAAATAATTATTTCCCTACATTTGGGGATCCCAAGCCATGTATTATTAAATATGAACAGGCTGGGGGATATGCATGTGTTAGAAAAACTGGTATCCATTAACAGAGGATTATTATCAGAGTGAATCTTGGGGAGAATGACTCCAGTAATACTAAGGACATCATTCCAATCATCAACCTGAAATGAAAATCTATCCATCTTTCTATATTGCATTCCATGAAGGGTTTATCTACCCTAAGTGAAATCAGACCCAACAATAGAGACCTCAACAAGACTGCATTTTTCAATACATTGGGAGAATTTCATGGCTTCACTGCTGTTCAAATGTGATCCAGTCTTTTCCTCTGGGCGATGAAAAGTGTTATAATCACCAATAATAATCCAGTTATGCGGCATCAGCTCATAGAAGCATTCCATTTCATGCCATATTTTCCTTCTTGCATTATAATAGTTAGAAGAATAAACAAAGGAAACATTGACATTAGAATTCTTAAGTTCCATTGATATTGAGACAATTTGCTGAGATTGAATACATGAAACAATGTTGAGGGAGTAATGCTTTCAAATCCATAGGGTTTCAACACCACTCTCGTTCAGGTTGTGTGCAACAAGAGAGTAACCAATTTACTATCACTTGAAGGATTTCCAAGAAAGGAATTGCTTTCATGGCTCAATAATTCCCAAAATTAAGGGTTTATTGGTCATGCCAAGATGTCTGAGGGCAGTGATCTTGGGGTTATTCCCAAGCCTTTGACAATTCCAGAAGAGAATCTTCATTTAAAGAGTCTCTTCCACCCCCTTGTTTGGGGTCCCTCTAGTTTATCATTACTATTGACACTGTTTCCCTTGACCCACTTCTTCTCCTCAGTATTATGGGGCTTATCCCCATTATCAGCCTCAAGGAAGTGATCATTTTCAAAATCATCATCCCAAAATCTGCCCTAGAGAGGACTAAAAGAATTCAATGACTATTGGATAACATCATTCCCATCAACATTGGTCATTCTCTTTGCAGCCCAATTATGGTGCACCACGATGAAGGATTCACTATCATTATAAAAATCATACATATGATGTAGGCCTTGTAGTTGGGGCTGGATCAAAGGACCATCACTACCCATATTCACATCAGGCACCAGATCCGTAGAGGGCCCAAATATTGGCACCACCTCACTACCCATTCAAGACAACAACGTCTTTGGAGGGGGATCATATTTTAAGATATTACAACATTTGGAGTGAGGAATCCAACTAGATTCAGGATCATTCCTTTCTAGAGAAGGAATAGGGGCCTCACTCATATTGTCTAGTAACTCACCATTCTAATCATAACAAGAAAGGGATAATTCCCTACAATGCTGCCCAACCTCACTATTTTCCAACAGAGAGAGCTCTGGGCTATCGAAAATATCATCCTACAAAAAAGACTCATTACCATTCTGAGAATGAGGAACAAATTCAGTTCAAGGACCAGCAATATCCCTGGCATCTTGTTAGGCCTCAATAATTCCATTAAAAGAAAGAATTTGGGCGTAATGGTAGACATACTAATTCTGACTTAGAGCAGTTGGAGAAACCCTTCTGTTTTTCATAGGATCTTTATAGAAAGTTGACCCATCATGTCCTATCATTTTTCATATGTTTCACACGGTGGACCTCCTGTATTCCTCCATTGAGTGACCAAAAAATTTCAAATCTTGCAAAACGTTGGTTTCCTCTCCTAGATTATGCCAAGAGTGAGGCTGTTATCTCTTGTTGAGAGAACCACTTCTTCAACAAGGGTGCTTTCCATGTCCACATCAATTAGGATGAAAGAAAAGTGTCGAAACTGATGGTTATTGGTCTGTCGATCAATTCAAATTGGATATCCCACCGCAGATGCAATGTGCCACAAGATTTGGGGGTGCCAATATATCCAATTGAGCTTAAATATCTGTACCCAAAGCTGTATATGTGTATTCACAACATTGAGGGGATCATAATTGTGATCCCACTCCTGGATCTTAATAATTCCATGCCTTAAAGGATTGGTTCCAAATCTCCATGCACAGCGTTTGAGGGCATAATTGGGGAAGAAAATATGAAAATATCCCATTCCATTCTCATTATCTTCCATTCCTCAAATCCCCATGCCACTGCAATATTTCTGTGAAGTTCATCAAAGCACCACATTTTCTCACCATTAGGGGTGAGGATGCGAGGAATGATCGAGGATTTTCACAGGCCAGCCCTCTCCTCAATGGCATATTGATTGGCTTAATCATGAGAAATCATACCTTTCATGATGACTCTAGCTGGGGAGGGTGAAAGAAAATCCGAGAACAGAGAATTGGGATCAGATTTGGCCACATCTGCAAAGCTATTTTTTTCTGATACACCTATGGCCGTTAGACAGTTCTTCAAACATCTAGATCGCGGATCACAGAGCACAAAAATTTCCTTATGTCCAACCCATCCATCAAGCATTGAGGTCGAAGCAAGATTTACTATCGAGGGGTTTCCCATCGAAATCTCAGATCCTGCAGCATTTTCCCCTGCTCCAACATCAATCTCAAAAGATCAGTTAGATATATCTCTCATTTTAAAATAAATATATCTTTTCTATTGACTGATACTAAAATTTTCATTTCTTATATAGTTGATCATAGTATTATACATAAATACACATTCTATCCAGAGTATAATGTCTAATTCCATTATGGGAAGGAATATTGGATTTGCGGTGAGATTGTTCTCACTAAAAAAATACTATAGTTTATATACACTTTTTAAGCATAGATAATCACTCTTAGGGTCTTTATATTTAACTCTAATTCGAGAAATTTATTTATTAATTCAATATTCTTTGAAAAACTATAGGAAATAAATGAATGTATAGAACTATAATCTAACACAGTACATTCTATCAGTGGGATAATAATGATAGTACCTTCCACCACATCATTTATATCCTCTACTTCATCCATTCTAATATAGAATTCCCAACATTTCTCCCTATCCCTATATAGTGTTCAGCGATGATTCCCCTCCATTATCATCTGATTTGAACCGTGATTGTAAAAGATCCCAATGTGTCCACAGATGATTAATTGGACTTTACACTATGCATGCACATTATTACATTTGTCATATTGTTCATATGTTTTGGATTCACCTCATTACAGTAGTTCTGGGAAATATTTCCATCTCTTCCACACATGTAACCTTTCTCACTCTAATGTAATCAATTCTTAGAATGATTCATCCCACATTTGTTGTATGTGGTAAGTTTCTCTTTCTATACTCCTCTTACATGATCAAATTTCCTCCTATATATTGGATCCATTTATTTCTTTTTATGTTTGATCTATAGGACCAACACATCCATTTTAAATCTCGTTCAAGCTTCATAGAACATCTAACTATCTCCTCATAGCTGTTACAGTATCAATTGGAAATATTCTTTTGAGTATGAGGTCTCATTCTACCAAAACATATATCCACCTTTGCATCTGAATCCATGATATAGAAAAAGTGTGACGGGAACGTATTGCAATGTTCATCTCATATCTTCCCAAATATTTTTTTCCTTTTACTTAAGCTCAAGTAATTTTATGTCCAAATTCAACCACACTAAACAGGGGAAATTTTTTTTTAAATATATTCCCCTAAACCGTTCCCGTCTATAGATTAAATATCCCCTCTTGGATTGTTGTTTTATATAATTTTAGAACACTTTTAATATTTTCCATCTAACTGTTACACAACCAAGGTGTCTTTATGATGTTTATAAAAGTATAGTATAAAAGATATCATTTCTATAGAGCTTATCCATTGTTTATCAATCAATAGTTAGTCAGATCCACAAAAATATGGTGCTCATTGACGCATAAAGGGCTCAATGGATTGGTTTTACCTTAATGGTGAATCTAGTCTCTCATCTTGATACATGTTATTTTTTATAACTTGATTCAATTGATTCCTCATTTCTATGAGGTTTTCTATTTTGGTTTCCCTAAAAGGGTCATTAATGCATTGTACGTTGTGCTCAACATTTTTGAGGTTCCGCTTATTTCCATCTAATTTCTACAAGAGGGAACCCTTTGTGAGAAACATGCTTCATATAAGATTATTATAATTATATAGTAACTTTATATCTTAAATCATCATTTCTAAATATGTAACTCATTATGAAAAATTACAATTTATATAAATATTTCATAACTAAAAACAAAATCTCATGATTAAATAATCATATTCCCCTTGAGTGTGAAACAATGAGTTAATCAAGCCCTATTTCCATGCACCAATTCCATTTGATTCTATCTCATGGTGTTTGTTTAGGTCCATCCCCTAGATACATCAGTTCCAGAGCCAATCCACTTGATTGTGAATGGACAGAGACTTCTTTTCTAGGATACCACTTACTTAATAAATTTCCAAAATACCAGGAGGTTTTTTCAATATTTTAACTTATCCCTGTAGTTTCTCATAATTGTTAAAAATTATAATTTCTATATAGAACTAAACCTTCATTTTATACCATGTATGGAATCTCACCTTTTTAATACATTTTAGAAAACAAATGATATTTTGATGTTTTCTTACTTCAAAACAATGTTAAAAACAAGAAAACCTATAACATTATTATAATTAACATGAAAGGATTCTAAAAAGATTAATTATAAGTAAAATTAGTACATCTCATAACCTGGGGACATTCATCAAAGTAATGATTTAGTAAAAGGCCCCTCAAGGAAAAATATGTTAAGGAGTTTACATGTGACCTTGAGAAATATTTGATAAGAACATGAATAATATCATAAAGTCATAATAAAATGATAACGGTTCATATAATAGTAAAAATAACATTAATAATAACGTGTATATGTTGATACAAATTTTAAATGAGACATTCATAATCATATCACCATGGTCTATCAGAGAGGTGTCATTAAAATCACCACAGATGTTCACCGAGGTATCGTAAAACATGTCATTACTAGAGAATACATTATCAAACCAATTGATTAGAGATATAGTAAGAAGAACAAATAAAATTTATGAATTAATGTGATTCCCATAGTTCATAATAAAAAATTTCATAAATAACCCATGTGGAATTAATTAAATTGGTTTTTATCATAATCTTGGCATTTTAAAAAGTTCTCAAAGACTATATTTCTTTGTAATTATTTACCCATAGAAATTGAATAAAAGATTTATGTATTTCAACAACAGAACAAAATAAATAATTTTTATATAATTTTTAATTCACAAAGAAAATAATTAGGTGTGGTTATTAACAAAAATGTAATAAAATGCAATATCATAGGGAGAAGAGAGAACTTTTTGGAAGTAAAATTGGCAGGGTAACATATATAAAACACGGTTTTAGACAAATATAAAAGGAGAGGGGATAGGTTCCCCCATTTAAAAAATATAATTTTGATGTATATGAATGATTATAAATGAAATAAGATAGTGTAACAATAACATTCATAAGACCTATACAAAGAGATGTTGGAACGAAGATAAAAGAAGGATATTTCCCTCACCTTGAAGAATAACGCTTCAAACAAGAGGATTGGGAACTTTGGGGATTGGTGAAACCATGGTAAGAATATGTGGTAGGTAGAACTATCATTAATTCTTAGATTATGAGTTTTTAGTGAATGAAATACTGTAAATGAGTAATCATTTAGAGTAATAGTGGAGGATTTTTTTATTAATTTCTAAATATAAGCCTTCAAATTCTAGGTTTTCAAAAATGCATAAACATGTTTTTTCTCATGGTTTCATCCCATGAAATTGAAGGATTGGGAAATATTTTATGTTATTTTAAACAACAGGAGTCGAAAATAATTTTATGTTACTTATTTGGGTAAGGTAAATTAATGGTTACTCCAAATAACATTTTTATGGTTAATGTTTCTATTTTTGAGTTTGGAAAGTAAATTATGGATTTATAACTTGATTTAAATAAATTAAAATACAAAATATTAATAAATTCATATATAATAGGGATTTTAGAATATTTAATTTGTTATTATATCATTATAAAATAATTATGAAGTCATTAAACATACCAAAAAACTCAAACCGTATTCTTACTATTCATGAGAAAATTAAGCATTTTAAAAAATTATAATAAATTCACCCTTACCAAATTTTGATATGATAATTTAGAAAATGAATTTTATTTTAGCAAAATAATTATATATATATTATAATTAAATCTTTTAAATGTAAAATAGCAGAATTATTAAAAATAATAACTCATTAAGATGTGTAGTAAACATTATGTCACTTGAAAAAAATTATCATTTAAATTTAAATAATAGTGATTATATAATACTATTTCATTAAAATAAGTATTATTAATAGTATATTAGTTTATTATAAATTATTATATCTCATATGTAATGTACATTTGTTTTCTAAAAAATAAATTTATCAAATTTCGTCTCAACATAACGAAGAAAAACAATTCTTAAAATGAAAATGATGGAATAAAAAATTTATTTGTACAATGGAATTACACGCTAAGGTTATGACATATATCCCCTTATTACACCCATGTACATCTGAAGAGTATGGTTTGCGATGGTAGCAGTTTTGTGCAGTGCCATAAATAACATCGACTGAGTGGTAATCTCCACTATCATAAACATCTCCTATAGGCGATTTAGATCATGCATCAATTGTTGGATCTTGACATGGGCTTGGTCAAGGTTTTACTCTAATGATAATTCCTCCCCAAAAATTATTGAAAAATGGTGTACAATGGGATCAAATATATCGATTATGTTCATAGACTCTTCTTTCAGTATCAATTATCCTTTGTCAAAATTTTACTTATAAATATTAATTACAATATTTAAATTATTTACAACAGTATAGTTCCCAATGGTCTTAATAACTAATTTTCAAAATTAAAAAATCTATAAAATAACAGTCAATACAACATTTTCACATTTCTCTTTTTATTCACTTCTTTATTAGAGAAATATCATTATTGTGTAATATAATATAATATACATTTTCTCAGGAAACAAATATTATTAAAAAAGTTCTGGAATTACACTCCTTCTAATGCAATTGGTACCTTCAAATAATTAATTCCAATAAATCCAATAATTAAAAACTAATTAATTCACTTTTACTAGATTCAAACAAAAAAATGATTTCAGTACCTTCTAATAATTCCTCATTTGAATCATCCATTTATATATTCAATTAATGAAGGATGTTAATGTTTTCATATAACTAAGGGCATCTATGATGGAAAATTAAATCACCCTGATGATTCACCATAGTGGAATAGATTAGATAAAATATTTCTGAATTTTGGATGTGAATTTATAAATATTAGAATGGGGCTTTAAATGGATGGAATAAATCCATATTAGAGCTTCAATAGAAGTCATATATTATGTACTATTTTCTTGTTCATTTAGAACATGTATATATAGATTTGTATGGAGAAAAAATATGTTATGATTTGATTGATAAATTATTTACTAATATATGTATGAAAAGATATTGATGTTTATCATCCACCATATATTGATGGTATGAATCATCTATCATGGATAGGGGTTATACCTTTTGATGCAGACCAGATAGGGTCTTTTCTATTTATGGTTATGATAATGTTCACTTTGAATTACATTCCTTCATATGGAAACATAAATAGATACGGTGTTAAGGGATATAAATAATTAGCAATTTTTGAAGAAGATATATCATATAATAAATTATAGAATGGAAGAAAGACATAATACATGGGACATTAATTATTTCTTTGAATTGGTCATCCATATTGAAGATTGAAAAAAATAATTTTGTATTAGTATATAATCTTACCCTACAACTATTTTTTTTTAAAAAAATTATTATGACACAGTGAAAATGTTAGATTTTATATTTGTAAAGAAAATAATTTTTTCATCAATTTTTTTTGGAAGAAACTATCTATGTTTTTTGAACTACCTTATAGATATTTTTAGAGATTAAACATAACACTGATGGTATAAATATTGATAAAATTATATGTGATAGTTTTACTAAAACATAGTTATAAATATAGACAAATAAAAAATATGTATTTCATGATTTATTGGACTCAATACAAATTTGAATACATATATAGTTATCCCCCACTACCAATGTACAAAAATAATATTTACCTTTTTCATTGAACTCATAAATAAAGAGTCAGAAGATGATTTTTTAAAAAATTTACATGGTATTAAAGTACCCAAAGTAAATTCATAAAATGATAAAAATTATTTGTCATTAGATAATTAGAAATTAATAGTTATGAATTAACATGAATATCATGTATTAATATAATAACTACTATTGGTTTCATTATATATTATTTTGTAGACACCTATATGATTAAATATCAATACGTTATGTAAATTTTTAAAATCCATTTATTTATAATTAATAATTCAAATTTTTTATATGTTTTGGATAATGAATCTATTCTTATACATTATCTACTAGAAATTTATTTTTCACCTTTGTATTTTTATTGAATGGTTTATCTGAGGAATAATCTGGTGCCTGATATAAGAATATATGGGCCATTTTATTTATGTTGGATGTCTCCTTTGGAAAGATATGTGAAACTTATGATGGGATATATTGAAAACCCTCATTGAAAAGAGTCCTCTATTGTTTGAAAATATGTATCGAAAGAGGTTATTGAGTTCTGTACTTATTATATTTATGAAGTGGAGCATATTGTTTTCCTAATATCTCTATATATGTTAGTTGAAAGTATAAGTATAGGGATTCATGGATTAAATATAAAGTTCATTTAATTTAATTATGTTATTCAATAACATTTATACATTTTGAACAATATTGATAGCATTCAACCACATAATTCACCACATATTCGTCAAATAATGATATAATATACAAAAAACTGAAAATTGGTTGATGAATGGTAGAAATCGTTATTTATTCATAGTTTAAAGAGAAATTCATCATAGATATATCATTATTAGAAACAATGAAATTGTTTCTAGGGGAATAGTTTGATAACATGATCACATGGCTTATTTCGGATTTAAATGGATATACACTTTTCACACAAAATTATTAGGATCAAAATAGTAAAAATCAAAATAGTTGGGTAATGGGCATCACTAAAGAAGATTTTTTTTGAGTGAAAAGGATAAAACATTAATTTTTTCAGCAGTTCTTGAGGATATATTAGAATTTATTATACTTAATTTATAGTTTTTGTTTTTATGTTTAACTATATTGACAATAATAGTGGTATGGAACCTGATTATAAGGGTTTAACCATGTTGATTTGAATGATTTAGTTACAAAGAGGGATCATTTAATAGGTAGACACATGAGAAGAAAATAATTTAATTCATTGATCCATTTAATGATCAATGTGTTGTCATTTTTTAAGGGATACAAATTCTTTTGGGTGATAAGGATGATTAATATTTTATTGATTCATCTAGATATTATTCATCTGTTAAGTGATTATAGGAATAAGACAATGACTATAATGAAGACATAGTCCATGATATATTATATTATCATATAGGGGAGATATATAAAAATACTAAATTAATCTCTTAATTATACAGTTAAATATTTGTATTTTGTATATCTTATGGAATTTACATGTGAAAACACATTATTTTTTAGTTATTGGGTGTATAATTTTATATATAATGATTATTTTTATGATATTTGTGTTATAGTTTATATTCAAAAGTTATAGTTAAACATTTTTTGATTGAAAAACCTGACATGCATCCTATTATTTTCTTATATTTACTCATATAATTATATTTACATTTAATAATGATATTAAAATTTATAAATTTCTCAATACTATTAAAATTAATGTTTATATTTAATAGTTTAACTTGCATATTTTTTCGTTAATAATCCTGAAATCATTATTTTTTTGAAACATACACATGTTTGAAACAATTTTCATACAAATATATTTTGGTAATAATTTATATTAAATATTCATATAGTTAAAAATACGAAAAAATATAATATTTCATTACACTTCTCTATTACAATAACAAAGACATAGGACGCTGATCATTTTTGAGGTAAATGTCTTTCTTAAAATTATTAAATATTAATTAATGTAATTATTAAATGAAGGAAGATATAAATTTTTTTTTAAAAAAAAATTAGCACTACAAATGAGCCTCCCATGGGGAATTATTATCTTTCTTCTATAATGACATCAATATCTAGAGTTGATAAACATTGGATTACACATTTTCCAAAACAATCCCTTTATAATAGAGGATAAATAATAAATCTTAATTTTGATGCTTTTAATAACCCCACTAAGCCAAATGCAATGAATATTAAGAGTTATATATCGATGAAGAGAAATTGTAGGATTATCAATATATATTGATTGGAAGTCTGTCGAAAATATTGAAAAGGGGTAGTTATGGGAGTATGTAATGGTAAAATATCTCAATTTATTTTTTAGATAATTTTTCAAATATTATATATTTTGAATGACTAATATATAAATTATTTAATTATAGATGACATACAATTTTTTTGAAATGGAATAAAATACAAACATATTTATATCTTTTTATTTAGTTCAATAAATAGTTTTTAAAAAAATGATGAAAAACTATTTTTTTGGGACATTAATGAATTAAAACTCATGACTCAAGTATAGGTTCTTAGTTTTAGATAATTTGAAAAATGATTCTCTAGTCTACAAGAAAAAAATTTCATTGTATGAAAATTATATTATATTTTAAAATTTCATTAATATTATTTGATTATATTTTAGTTTATTTTTATCTAATAGGCCTTTAGGAGAAATCATCAAGAGTTCCATTTGTAGAACGTATACCCTCATACTTTATCCCATTAAAATTATCATTTATTAGTGGGGAAAATAAAAAACTATCCAAATTTTTTTTGATCCTATTAAATGTATCACTCTCTTCAGTCTCGTATCCCACCAATTTCTCCACTTCTTCAATTCCACTCTCCTTCCAATAATTGGCATCTTCAAAACCCTAAATACCCATTGTTTATTCATCCTTCTCCATCACGTTTTTTACTCCTGAAAAATCTCTTTCCCTTCATTCCCCCACTTCCGTGAACCCATACCAACTATCGACCCTCTCTTTTTCTTCATCGCATCCGGCCATGTTCATTTAATCTTTTTTCACATTGTCTAATCATCATAGCAACAACTCACCATCCACAAATTTTGTCATTCCAAGTCTCACATCTCCCAAATCTCATCTTTTCTCCCTATGCACCCCTGTCTCACTCATCGTCTCCTCGTCCCCATCATTGTCTCCCTCTCCACTCCCCAAGCTACCCTACTTCCCGACCCCCATTTCCATGATCAATGTTCCAATAAATTATGGGGATGTAATTTTTTTTACACAGATAGTAACCAAATGATTAATTTAGTGGTCCCTTTAATGATGTAACTAGAGAATATTTCCATCCTCCCCTTACTTATGGTGGGAGGATTAATGAAACTTCTCATAGTCAGAAACTTTTATTCACATGCCTCACATATTTTATTCAAATACTTCAACATATTTCAATTTACCTTCAACAATTCATGCACCTCAATCACAAATAATTTCCATTCTTGATCGACAAAAATCCATTACTTATGCTTCAGCTGTGCAATGCAAGGGGAATGTAAGGCATCCAAATTATATCTGCAGCCGAATGGCGTATCCCATGGAATAAGCCCAGTATAATGATGTATCAAAATGTTCATAGCTCTTATGGGAAATTTTGGAGTCATTCCATCAATCTCTTGGGATCAAGTCATCGAAAGTGAATGAAGAAATACAGAACTCGGATTTGAGACATCATGTACCACATTTGGTTCCATCTCAATCATTTACTTCATTATATCATGCCCAATATTTTTTCTTGTCCGGTCATTCTCCACCAAAATTTATCTATCATCTGCAATGGTTACCTTTGATGCAGTGTGTTAGCTTTTTTAGGAGCTCAATACTCTTCTCCCCTACCTTTTTTAAGATTTATAAAAACTCAAATAAAAAGGATGGTTATAATCTTCTTGGTTTCGTTTGTGTTTTTTATTGTCCATCCATATACCCCCCATAGTTGGAGGTGAGTTTCTAGATCGGAATATCCTATTGTGTAGGATTCATATCATGGTGGCCATGAGTGGGTATGACATATATGAGGTAGTGTTTATTGTAATCAGTATGACTGATGATTCTTGGCACTCATTAATCTCACAGTTGATAATGCATTTTGATTCAAAAGTGGTAGGATTTATTTGGATGGATATTATTATATTTCCCTAGATATTGATTTGATTTCTTCTATTTAGGTTTTTAATCGCCCTTTTTTTCTCTAGTATGTGATGATTTATGAATTATTCTTTGAGTTTAAGTTTTTTTGGTGCTACATTTGTTCATAATAGATTTTTTGGTTTCATTAATAATGGTAGTTGAAGTAGTTTTTAGCTTCAGGAATCACAATAAGGGAGATGCATGAGGTCGTCACAAATGAGTGATATGACATATTAGAAACCATATTACTTAGGAAGTAAATGATTGGAAGCCCATTTCACGGGTATCATTCCCCAATAAAAGATCAGTTTCATTTTCTTCTACAATATGTTTCACTCTATGTTTTTTTCATCTCCATAGATTACTGCTTAACATGAGTTCTGTTCATGATAAAAGTATTTTGCTGATGATTCAAAACTATAACCTTTAATTAGATATAGTACATGAACCCTTATTAAATGTTGATGGAATTTATCATTCATTCACATCTCATCCTTTAGTAGAAATCTCATGTATTCAAAATAAGGAGTTGTTAATTCAAAATTATCATCAATTGTTGAACACTCTCAATTGACACCTTATTCCAGTTGATGTCATATAGTTTCCAGGTTTAATGTTTTTGTGACATTATTTTTAAGGGGTTATGGAATATGTGAAAATGTTTCTAGAGATTCTAATGTGGAAGCATTAATCCATTTTTAAAACTGCATAATTGTCAAATATATTTCATTTTAAATTAAATACAACCAATATACTATATAATATATTTTTTTCAGTTTTCTGCTCTAATTTTATTTTTTGATATCTATATTTCAATACTAATCTTTTAGTATCCTATTAGTTCACTGTTGTCCAAGAGGAAAAGAAACAAGTTCATATTGGTCTTCCCATCAAATATTATTTACACCCTTTTTAAGTAAGATTCCATTAAAATATTTTCTTATCCAACTATCCTTTGACATACCATTCTTTGTATCTTCCAATTATTTTTTTGAGATACATAGTTTTAGAACTTGTTATGGACCTGTATAATGGAAATGTTCTTATATTAATATGTTTTGATTCTGAATTTTATAATTTATTAATTATACTCTTATATTTTAAGATAGGATTATTTAACATTGAGATATGATTTTAAAAATACCTCTAAAATTAATATTATTATATTTTATTATGTTGTTTCAAAATGTTTCCAAATTATTACTTTAGTAATTTCATACATGACCTTTTCTGGGAAAGAAAAATTCAATGAATGAACCCTAGTCTATGACTAAATTATTTTAAATCAATTAATGATGATGTTTTATGATACATTTTACATCACATTTATATCGGCATTAGTGATGATATTTTTTTACCAAATCAATAATTCAGTAAGATTTGATCCTTTAATAATATAAGCATTAGATCTAATGATCTCTTTCTATTATTTATGTTTTTTGGTTGTTTCAATGAATTTCACATTAAAGGGAGATACCATATAATTGATATCTTGACTAAATCAACAAGAAGACGTTAACAAAATTGGTAATACATCTTGATTACAATATTTTGATGGAAATAGTTATTATTATATGTTTTTGGGAGTAAATGTTAATGTTATATTGCGAAGTTATATGTTTTTCGAATATAAAATTCGATTATGACGGGTTAATTAAGGGCATGGGAAGGGATTGACATTATTGAATGAACCTGAAAGTATTTCAAGTATGCATATATACACAGTGCATATGTTGGTATCATAATTATAAATAATTTATATCAATTATATGTGTTTGAATTTAATATTATATTAAAATATTTAAACATTTTCCCAGTCATGTGAACTCATTAATATTCCTGATTGAATCAACTATATTTGATAAAGTGAGTGGTGGGATGTGATGTTTCTAACTATATTTCATTGTCATTATAGTTTCCAATATCATATAGTTGGGATAGATTAGACAATTTCATTTCATTTTCTATCAAATTCACAAGGTCAATGAGATGTGACCATTCTAAATTTTACGGTTCTTTCATTACATGAATTAATAGTATTTCACTATTTTTACTTTAAGTTTTTATAAATTACATTCAATAATTTGAAATTATTTTGTGAACTTGATTGATTCTAAAGGCCATTGACTGATGGAAGACGCAAAGTATTTGCTGACAGGTGAAATACCGATGAGAAAAAAGTATCTTATTTAATTTTTCCCCTTTATCCTAATTAAGACAACAATTAAAGTGGATATATTAAAGTTGATGTTACTTATTAATTTTATTTTGATTCATTTATAAATGAATGTATTTAATTTATAAGGGTGTGTTATTGATAATGTATTATGTAAACAAGATCAAACTTCCCAATAGTCCTTCATAATATAATTATGTATGACAACTACTTTTATTTATGTTCACTATTTTTTTCATGGTTGGAATGTTGTGTCAATTTTTTGTATGTTGTTTTCACTATTAATATATTTTGTTCTCTTCATATTGAAACCATGGTATATGTGTTTCCATTCACATTCATTGAATGTTATTAACTATTAGAATGTCCATCGTTAATATGTTTTGTTTCAACAACATATGTGTTTCCATTAACATAAGTATATTGAATCCACTGTATGTGTTTGAACTGTATATATGTTTCCCATCACTTTTGAAATTTTTATTCAGTAATATTATATTGATTCCACTATATAATATTTTTTATGCACTAAAATCCTATTAATGTGATTTATATGACAGAATATGTGGAAACCAACATTTTTGGATAAGTGCATGCATCTTCCAGTTATGTAATACTTTTGGTGCATGTAGAAGACATTCATTTGAATATAAGATTTTATTAATCAGGAGTGAAATTAATAATCATAGATAGATCACACATAACATTAGGTATGCAATATTTATGTTCTTTATTCCTATTATATCAGACTATATAAAGAATTGGTAGAGTATATATATATAGTTTTTATTTCATTTCATCTGCCCATATAACGGACCCCTAAAACCCATGAATGGTAATAGAGATGTATTCCCTTTAGAATAAAAGTGATTCTTTTTATGGTAGATGATGATCATGTACAATCAATCCCAAAATTATTTCATTATATCGACATTATGTTATAAGATAATGTAATATCAACAGAATCACTTTTTTATGACAGATAGTAAAAATAATGTGGGGTGGAAGTTTTGTTATGCAATTAATGTAATGTGTGTCACTGCAGTTGGAAAATAGGGTATCGTGTTTTCATGTATATCTTCAAATATTTTTGAGTAGATTTTATGTACAGAATAATTAAATTGTATCACAATTTTAATTAATTTTATATATTAGTGTATATTGTACATATTATTCTTTTTTGGTTCCATTATATTGAACTGTAGTTTCAAAAAACCATATTTATCTTTATGTACTATAGGTAATAAATATTTAGTTTCCATTGTTACAAATTTTATCCAATCGTATGTGATTTTACAGTTTCCCTTTTCACGTTTTTCATTATAGTTTATTTTGTAACCCATTCCATGTTTCGTTCATGTGAGAAAAAAATCCATATTATTTTTAATCTTCTAAATACAATTTTAATTATTTATCTAGGTTTAACATCTGTAAGAATTTAACAATTATGATGCACCTCAAATTGGATTCTCCTGTATGAAAATGGAGGTTGTATGGTTTTATCATCTTATTTTGTTGAAATATAAAAAAATTTTGTTTACAATACATAAAAACAATTTTCTAAATTATGGATTCTTTTATACTAATATCCATATTGGATTTAAAAGTATATTTATAGATAACTATTATTGAAAATTCTATTGATTCCACTATTTTTATTTTTTTAATCCATGTCTATGTGGGATGATAGTTAGTCTTTGTTTTTATATTTTTTTCTCATAGATTTAGTGTAATATTCAGAGGTTTTATTTATAATGAAATATAAACAATGTGGAATAACTAATAATTTATTTCAATGTTGTATTTTATTACAGTTTTCAATGACATATAACATTTATTTATATCAAATGTTTTTACAGGTGTATTTTTATGTGTCATTATAATGAATTGTGTTCTACAGGAGACAATATACTAATATTATAATTCCTTATTTTATTTTCATTATATAAATGGAATTTTTGTAAATAGTTTTATGTGTATATTTATACGTTGTTTATGTTGTACAAATGAAGGTATTTAACGATGGCCATTCAAGACAATATGGAAGATGAGTCTTTAGTGAGGATGATGTCGACAAAAGTTTTTTTAGAAATAGATAATTAAGATAGTTGATATAAACTACATCTCAAACTTTTGGTTCTTATTGATCTATTTGGATACTGAAGATAAGTGCATGACTTTTCTATTTATTCTTTTAGGTATGAAAATATCAAGATAAATTAATTCTTTCTATTTTATTTGGATGAGCCCGTAAGGGGCATCGCAGCGCTAGGGTTCCCTCTCGTCGCCGACTCCTTGCTTATTCCTAGACCGACTCAGCTTCCCTCTTGCACGGATATTCGTGGTGAAGTCTCTTATTCTGTGATGGTGTCTTACGACTTTGGGGCTCGGTCGTCTCAGCTTCACACTCCGTTTCCATATTCTCTCTCCCAACTCCCCTTTGATTGATAGGTTTCCATGGTGGCGCGGCATAGAAGCAGAGGCTATGGTCTAGCTATCACAGTTGGGTTTGCCTCTTCGTTTATGCGCATCTGGTTGTTGAGCGTGGATCCATAAGAGTTTTGGATGGCGGTGACCGGGCTTCGGTCTGGTTTGAGGGTGGGATTCCTCCTGGATTTCTATTTATGGTTTGATTTTGTTTTTCATTTTTTCATCTGTTTTTGTTTTGGATGGATTTGTTCTGTTTGTGCTCTTGGTTTTACGCTCTGTGCGTTGACTCAGCGGCAATGATTCATCAGAAGCTCGGTAGAGTTAGGGAATGTTTATCTCCTCTTAGATCCAGTGATAGCTTATACGGGGTCTGTTTTTTGTGGTGATGGTTGAATGCTTTTGATAGACAGAGTTTGGTGGTAGTTATGAGACATTGAAAGAAGTTTTCTATGGTTGGATGTTCTTCTACATTTTTTTTCTACCACCAGCTCCGATGATGGGCAGTTGCGATAAAATTTTTCAAGGTGATGATGTTTTCGATGTTCTGCCGATGGTATGACGGTGATTATGGTGTCAGGGGCGAGGCACGAGGAAGCTGCCCGTGGTTCCATGTCCCGAGGTGGTTCTGTAACACCCCGAGATTTTATGAAAAATATTCTTTTTAATTTCATTAATGTCTTGTGTTGTACGATACACAAAAAGGAGCTTTTAAAACATGCATCCCTGACTTGGCTTGCATTACACAAAATAATGTCCTTCCTTAATAGCGTGTGTAGTACGCAATACTGAGTTTCACTAAACGAGATATTATTATAATATTATTATGAACTATCCGTTATGAATTGTAATACCCACTTATTGAAATTTTATAAATTTTATCTTTCAAAATGGACTTTATTTTTGGATTCAGAATATCGAAATTAGCTTAGGGTGAAATTTTGGTACTTTTTGGAAAACTTTGATATTCTGATAAATAGTGAAAATTACTAAATTTTAATTAAAAACAACTTTTTTAATCGAAATAATTAATAGTGATAAATTATTAATTTTAGTGGTTTTAAAGTATATTTAGAATATATTTTTACCATTTAATACAATGTTGGGCATTTGATGTAATTTCACATTTAAACCAGACATAAACAAGTGTCAATCTTTTGATAGTTATTATCTCTTAAAAATACGCTATTTGTTTTCATGACGAAAATTAATTTTTAAATTAATTAATGAAACTGATATGTTATGAATTTGGTAAAATAGACATCATTTTTGAATTCATAATATCAAATATAGCTTAGGCCTCATTTTTGGTATTTTTCTGGAAAACTTTCATTTTTTGATGAATAGTGAAACTACTAAGTGGTAGTTACAAAAACTGAATTTTTCGTAAAACTTAATTTTACCGCTTCTGTGAGTGGAATTTAGAAAATCTGAGAGACACAGTTAATATCAAGGTCTAAAATGTGATTCAATGTGATGAAAATATTTTTTAGTGAATAGTAACTTTTTTACTTTTATTTACCACGGTTAAAAGTAAATAGGATAATTAAGGGTAAAAATGATATTATTATTACCCTAACACATGTCCTAATTATATTGGATAATTTTAATTCGACCAAAAACAACCTTAGGAATAAAATATGTACATTTAGACCCACTAGGATTAGATTAGGACATTTTATATTAATTTATTTGAAGAAGGTTTAAAGTAGTTAAGATCTAGGTTTAATAAGTAAATCATTTTTAATATAGGGTTATACATAAAATAAATTCTACTATAAATATTCATTAGAAAGATAAAAATATTTCCTACATAATGGTATTTTATTTATATTTTTTATACATTAAATAATTTAAATTAATTTATGACACAAAGATGATGCAGTAATTATCTTATTAATGACATATTGACATAATGGATGTTATAAATACCCCAATAATTGTAATTTGAGACTTTTTATGAATTAAACTAATTTTATAGGTTAATATGAAATGTTAGTATTGATTTAGTTAACTTTTTTTGAACTAATTATTCTGTTATGATTTTCACAAAAATCAATTACCAAATAGTGTCAAAATTGAAATAAAATAGTTTTTAAAACAAATATTATATTACTAATTGTTATTCTATTATTAAAAATATAAGGTTCGTCAAAATGGCTATATAATGTTATATATATTAATATTAAACATCTTGGGGTTAGTTTGGCTTGTTATAGTAAGTTTATTAACCTTATAGTTTACGAAAACAAGAAGACACGGTAAAAGTAAAATTATTTAACTTAAGGTTAAATCTAAATGATAAGGTTCAAATAGAAACCTAAACTTGTCTAAATTCTATTGGATGAGAGGATTTAGACCCATCCCCACATTATATTCTAAATAACTCAATTTGGTGCTATTAAAAACCTAATATGACTTTATAAAAAAATAATATGTTTAGTTTTTCCAATGGTGCCCCTCTCCTCCCTTATAAAAGGGAACCTCCTCCCTCTCTTCCTCACACCACATTGAGCCTTCAAGACCGGGAAAACCCTGCCAAATTCTCTTCTCCACTTCCATAGAAACATCCTAGAGGTTTTTTTATTCTTCAAAGACCAATTTTAGTTCCCTAATAGGAGGACTCAAAGAGGCGCTTTAAAGAAGAGGTAATGTCTGTTACCGATTCTTTCAACTTTATTTATTCTTCCATTTATTCTTATTTAGTTGTTTCATTATGAAGTAATAAAATCAGTATAACTAATATACTTATATGTTATTATAATTATGAAACAACCCTATTTCACCGTCTATCCATCCTACGGAAAATGATATCACCATGCGTGCGTACGTACGGAATATCGTCTCCACGCCGTAGTGAAATCAATTTTTCCACCAACACCTTACATGGATGGGTATAATGGTGTAAATAATAACTATATATGGTTATTATAACATCATACTGATTCTGATATATTATTCCATCCACTCCAATTCTATTTAATAATTATGAGAATGATATCATTTCTCATGCGTACGTACGGACTACCATCTCCACGACGCGATGAGATTCATTCTCCATGTTAACCATACATGAATGATCATAATGTTTATATAATGAATAATAATAAAATATATGAAATAATATTTCTACTGGATTTATATATATATGTGTGTGTATGTATGTCATCTATTTAGTTTCATTCAATTCAATAAGGAAACGAAAACAACGTTCATGCGTAGTTACGACCTACCGTATCCATGAACGGTGTATTTCATTCCTTTTATCGATCCATAATATATATATATGTATATGATGAATATATATTATATATAAATCATGTTTTACATTCTGATATTGTTTAAATCTGGATATAAGTATTAATATCAAGAACGACAAGTTGAAACACATACGATAAATGAAATGATTTTACCCAAAACACTGCTTTAACATGGAATTTACAAAAGAACGGGTAATATAAAGTCATAAGTGAAACATATATGATATCATAACAATGAATATGATTATTTAATTAGTCAATGACATTATTTAAATCATTATAAAAGAGGTTTGGATACGTACGAAGCATATCAGACCTAAGGTAAGGGATAATTGTGCAAATCTCATTTTTATCTGAGATTGCTTATTCGTAAGTATTTGCTGGGGTTATTGCTATCATCCATGTACATGTTTTATAAAAGTTTATTCATGTATGGTTAAAGACATTTTTACCCATTTTAACTTTTTCCCCATGGTATGGAAGGAATATTTCTTTTATTTACCCTACAAGGTACTTTTTGACTTTTTCGACAAAAGTACGAGAAGAATGTTTTTTAACGTATACGACATGAAAGGATTTTTATGGTTTTATAAATACTTATTTTCATGAAGCTTATTCCAAAAGATTTCATGAATATTTTCAACAAAATATCTTTCTTTTTAAATTTTATGGCATTTTGTGAAATGAAAATTATTTTCAAGAAGAAAGTATATTTTCCTTAATAATTCATTTCAAGTGCTTTATCAAAACCATTTTCCATATAAGATTACATTATTTCATACGTGTATGTTTCAAGTATAATGTCTCTATGATTTACATGGTTTCACTTTTATTATTATGAAATGATATCCATTTTTTTATATGGATTATGTGATGATGGAATGATGTTTATGAAACCCATTTTATTCTTTGGGTTATGATGAATGATTTATGTTTCTGTTGTGGCACAATTAAGAATGATTTCATTATGAGATGGGTGGGACCTATATCTCCCTCCAATGAATTGGGTAAAGATTTATATCTCATGAGATAGACATGGCTGGAACAATAAGTTATTCTGATTCAATATTACAGGACTGGAATGAGGAGTGAACTCGATTCAAAAAGGGACTTTGTCCACTAAGATGGTCTTGGAAATAATGTCTTGGCTACTATGGAAATAATTACATGTGCTTAATGGATTACATAATTAAATTTTTTATTCCCATGCTATTTTATCATGATTTATGTTCCATTATGATCTATTCCTTATGTACATCCATGTTTTATGTCGTTGCTCAAGATTTTGATGTCTAAACATTATGTTCATGTTTTTAAGTTCAAATGTATATTGTATGTTTTATTTTATCCATGCTTACCCTTACTGATCATTTGAGCTCACCCTTTTTATGTTTAATTTTCCCCCAGGATTAAAATAGTGACTTTAGGTAAGGAATCAAAAAGTGGAAGATCTTTATAGGAGATGTTGAAGATCTTTCACCACGATTAAATGATTACATTCCAAGATTACAAAGACACTAAACTATTACGGTACTTGTGTGTCTGTTTTTTTATTTATTAAGTATTCCAAAAAAGTAATGTAATATCTATGTACGTCAAGCTTTGGGTCTCTACAGTTGGTATCAGAGGAAAGGTTTAGTCATCCTTTGGAAACTAGGATGCGAGAACTTTAGTGAGATCCCTAGAGATATTTCTAAGGTATATCTAGGGATGTCACTAAGATTAAGTGTAAGTATAGGTTATAGTCCTATAATTATGGTAACGATATGAGATTTAACCTAAGATGTTAGATATTAAAGTTAATCCCCCTTTATTATGATTTTTCCTCTCATGATATTCTTTTTGGGTTTTAGAAAATGGATGGAAACAAGATGATTTACAATAATGGAGGATATGATGGAAAATGGAATGATATTCTTCATGAGCAACCAAATGAAATGTGATTTGGAAGTCCAAACATCATTATTATGCTGAATCCGCAATCTCATAATATGATCCATAAACACAAATTTGGTCAGTATCCTGACTTGGCTAATAAGAGAATGATGGAGTTTCATGATGATCATAGAGGAAAGAAAGATAAATTTCCCCTATGTAAATCATGTGGGAAGAGGAATCACAGAGAATGTTTCAAAGGAACTGGAAGATGCTTTGGGTATGGAAAAGAAGGACATAAAGCCAGTAAGTGTAAAGGAAAAGGTTCAGTTAACACAATGGATGAGGATAATGGTATTTCTACGACATCAATAATGTTTAAATGTTTTAAATGTGGAATGTAAGGTCATTATGCAAACCAATTCTCTAAGGGAATGTCTCATGAAGAGAATCAGTATAGTCGTATGGTTAGTATTTGTGTTGATGATGATGAAGAGGCTACAAATGATATGTGAGATGAAATAATTGTTGAAGCTTGGTCAATGGTTTAAGAAGGTAGTGGAATGATTACATTTTTATCAAGTGTAATGTTGTATAAGTAATCTCATGGTACTATGGAATAAAGAGACATCTAAGGATTGTTAGACTGTTTTCTTTCCTTATGTTTTGAAAGTGTATGATGAATGGTACCAGTAACCATGAAAGGTTATTTAGATATTTTTGGAAATTAGATTATATGCTCATAATGAATGGATAAAGAGAAAATTAAATGTTTGATAGTATTCATGATCTCATGACTGATATAAGGAGAAGGTTATATCATGGTTTGAGTATATAGAATTTTTGGATTTTGGTATGTGGAAAAAGTTAACTTTTGACAGCATTCATGTTTTAACTATGGTTTAATGGGTATTCATTTTTCAAGAGAACACATGATTAAGGTATTCACATGATTGGAATGTGACCAACAAGATACATGGGGGATAAATTATGGTTGGTTGATGACATTTCAAGTAATCGTTTTCTTTACACTATGAGATTGGACCGAAGTATTTTAGATAAAGATTGGAATGGATTATGTTGGACATAAGATAGTATTGTTTAAGGATATAATTTTTTCGATATTATTGATGGGATGTTATAGTAATGTAGTTTTAGAAAAAGGACAACCTGCAGGACGGGCGACAACCCATCGCGTCGGACAAGGCTATGGGAATCGAACCCACAACCGAAGTGCGACTGGCCTTTATTGCCTACCAATGGCCTACAGGAAGTCCCTGTTGAGTAGAAACTAGTTATATTATATTAAGAAGTATGATATATGAAGTATAAGTCCATTTTAGGAACCATATATGATTAATCTCACTATAGATCGACTTATGTATATTTAATAACTATTGCTAACCTTTTGTTTGAGACAGATGGAATGACATGTCATTCTATCACATGATCTACTAACACTTCACGAATAACAATTTCATCTTCATTTCCTTAAGAGATGAAGTGGAAATTGTTCAAGGAACGAACAATAGTGAGATTGTACCAAAATAAAGTAAGTATTTATTCTAATTCAAATTCATCAACTTTAGGGAAATGAACATGAAAACCAAAAATGTTGTCCTAGTGCCCTTATATCCGATGAATCAGATGGTACCCTAGATCATCACAAATTTATGGATTTGTGATTTTTGGATTTTTCATAGCTATTTTCTCTACCACTCTCCATCAGAAATTGATGGTTAGATTTTTCTTCCATATCCATATTTTCACCTATGTTCTCCTACGTGAAAACCCATTGATGAGTTAATTTGGGTAACTGTTACGTTTCATACATTATCCATGTTTTTGTATTCCTTTTTAAGATGTGGGTTTCTATTAAAGAAACTTTCGAGTAGTAAACCATTTATAACCCCAATGAATTTCGAGGGCGAAATTCATTTTAAGGGGGTTAGAATGTAACACCCCGAGATTTTATGAAAAATATTCTTTTTAATTTCATTAATGTATTGTGTTGTACGCTACACAAAAAGGAGGTTGCACAACACACATCCCTGACTTGGCTTGCATTACATGCAATAAAGACCATCCTCGATAGCTTGTATAGTACGCAATACCGAGTTTCACTAAACGAGATATTATTATAATATTATTATGAACTAGCCATTATGAATAGTAATACACACTTTTTGAAATTTTATAAAATTTATCTTTCAAAATGGACTTTATTTTTGGATTCAGAATATCGAAATTAGCTTAGGGTGAAATTTTGGTACTTTTCGGATAACTTTCATATTCTGATGAATAGTGAAAATTACAAAATTTTAATTAAAAACAACTTTTTTAATCGAAATAATTAATAGTGATGAATTATTAATTTGAGTGGTTTTAAAGTATATTTAGAATATATTTTTACCTTTTAATACAATTTTGGTCATTGGATGTAATTTCACATTTAAACCAGACATAAACAAGTGTCAATCTTTTGATAGTTATTATCTCTTAAAAACACGCTATTTGTTTTGACGACGAGAATTAATTTTTAAATTAATTAATGCAATAGATATGTTTTTAATTTGGTAAAATATACATCATTTTTGAATTCATAATATCAAATATAGCTTAGGCCTAATTTTTGGTATTTTTCTGGAAACTTTCATTTTTTGATGAATAGTGAAACCACTAAGTTGTAGTAAAAAAAATGAATTTTTCATAAAACATAATTTTACCACTTCTGTGAGTGGAATTTAGAAAATCCGAGAGACACAGTTAATATCAAGGAGTAAAATGTGGTTCAATGAGATGAAAATATTTTTTTGATGAATTGTAACCTTTTACTTTTCTTTATCACGGTTAAAAGTAAATAGGATAATTAAGGGTAAAAATGATATTATTATTACCCTAACACATGTCCTAATTCTATTGGATAAGTGTAATTCGACCAAAAACAACCTTAGGAATAAAATATGACCATTTAGGCCCACTTGGATTAGATTATGACATTTAATATTAATTTATTTGAAGAAGGGTTAAAATAGTTAAAATCAAAGTTTAATAAGTAAATCATTTTTAATATAGAGTTATACGTAAGATAAATTCTACTATAAATATTCAT
Source organism: Viscum album (assembly GCA_963277665.1). NCBI lineage: Eukaryota > Viridiplantae > Streptophyta > Magnoliopsida > Santalales > Viscaceae > Viscum > Viscum album. Next base: position 1,514,392,622 of record OY728120.1, read on the forward strand.
TGAAAAAGTTAAAAATATTTCGTACATATTGGTATTTTATTTATAATTTTTAGACATTAAATAATTTAATTTATTTTTGACACAAAGATGATACATTAATTATCTTATTAATGAAATATTGACATAATTGATGTTATAAATACCCAAATAAATGTAATTTGAGACTTTTTATGCATTCCACTAATATTCTAGGTTAATATGACATGTTATTATTGATTTAGTTAACTTATTTAGAACTAATAATTCTATTATGATTTTCAAAAAAATCAATTACCAAATAGTGTCAAAATTGAAATAAAATATTTTTTAAAAAACATATTATATTATTAATTGTTGTTCTATTCCTAAAAATATAAGGTTCGGCCAAATGACTTATATAAGGTTATATATGTTAATAATAAACAGATTGTGGTTCTTTTGACTTGTTATAGTATGTTTATTAACCTTATAGTGTAAGAAAACAAGAAGACATGGTAAAGGTAAAATTATTTAACTTAAGGTTAAATCTAAATTATAAGGTTAAAATAGAAACATAAACTTGTCTAAATTCTATTGTATGAGAGTATTTCTACCAATCCCCACCTTAGATTCGAAATAACTCAATTTGGAGCTATTAAAAACCGAATATGGCTTTATAATAAATTAATATTTTTAGTTTTTCCAAAGGTGCCCCTATCCTCCCTTATAAAAGGGCACCTCCTCCCTCTCTTACTCACACCACATTGAGCCTTCAAGCTCGGCCAAACCCTGCCAAATTCCCTTATAAACTTCCATATAAACATCCTAGAGGTTCTATTCTGCTTCAAAGACCAATTTTAGTGCCATAAGAGGAGGTCTCAAAGAGGCGCTTCAAAGAAGAGGTAATGTCCGTTATCGATTCTTTCAACTTTATTTCTTCTTCCACTTCTTCTTATTTAGTTGTTTCATTATGAAGGAATAACTTCAGTATAAATAATATACTGATATGTTATTATAAGTATTAAACAACCTTATTTCACCATTTATCCATCCTACGGAAAATGAAATCATCACGCGTGCGTACATACGGAATATCGTCTCCACGCCGTGGTGAAATCTGTTTTTCCACCAACACCTTACATGGATGGGTATAATGGTGTAAAGAATAACTATATATGGTTATTATAACTTCATAATGATTATGAAATATTATAACATCCACTCCAATTCTATTCAATAATTATGGGAACGATATCATCGCTCGTGCGTACGTACGGACTACCGTCTCCACGACGCGATGAGATTCATTCTCCATGTTAACCATACATGAATGATCATAAAGTTTATATAATGAATAATAATGAATTATATGAAATAATAATTATAGTGGATTTTTGTATATATATATATGTATGTCATCTATTTAGTTTCGTTCAATTCAATAAGGAAACGAAAACAGCGTTCATGCGTATGTACGGCCTACCGTCTCCATGAACGGTGTATTTCATTCCTTTTATTGATCTATAATATATATATGTATATGATGAATATATATTAAATATAAATCATTTTTTAAATTATGGAATTATTTAAATCAGGATATATGTATTAATATCAATAACGACAAGTCGAAACACATACAATAAATGAAATGATTTTTCCCAAAACGCGGCTTTAACATGGAATTTACAAAAGAACGGGTAATATAAAGTCATAAGTGAAACATATATGATATCATAAAAATGAATATGATTTTGTAATATGTCAATAACATTATTTAAATCATTATAAAGGAGGTTCGGATATGTACAAAGAATATCGGACCTAAGGTTAGGGATAATTTTGTAAATCTCATTTTTATTCGAGACTGCTTATTCGTAAGTATTTACTGGGGTTGTTGCTATCATCCATGTCCATGTTTTATAAAAGTGTATTCATGTATTATTAAAGTCCTTTCTAACCATTTTGACTTTTACCCCATGTTATGGAAGGAATCATTCTTTTATTTACCCTACAAGGTACTTTTTGACTTTTCCGAAAAAGTACAAGAAGAATGTTTTTTTAACGTATACGACATGAAAGGATTTTTAAAGTATTATAAAGCCTTATTTTCATGTAGCTTACTCCAAAAGATTTCATGAATGTTTTCAAAAAAATCTATTTCTTTTAAAATTTCATGACATTTTTTGAAAAGAATATGACTTTCAAGAAGAAAGGATATTTTACTCAAGAATTCATTTCAAGTGCTTTATCAAAACCATTTTACATATAAGATGACGTTATTTCATATTTGTATGTTTCAAGTATAATGTATCTATGATTTACATGGTTTCAATTTTCTTATTATGAAATGATATCCATTTCTTTTATATGAATTATGTGATGATGGAATGTTGTTTATGAAACCCATTTTATTCTTTGGGTTTTGATGAATGATTTATGTTTATGTTGTGGAACAAGTAAGAATGATTTCATTATGAGATGGGTGGGACCTATATCTCCCTCCAATGAATTGGGTAAAGATTTATATCTCATGAGATAAACATGGCTGGAAGGGTAAGTTAATCTGGTTCAGTATTATAGGACTGGAATGAGGAGTGAACTCGATTCAGAAAGGGACATTGTCCACTAAGATGGTCTTGGAAACAATGCCTTGGATACTATGGAAATAATTACATGTGCTTAATGGATTCCACAATTACATGTTTTATTCCCATGCTATTTTATCATGATTTTTCTTCCATTACGATCTATGCCTTATGTACTTCCATGTTTTGTGTTGTTGCTTAAGATTTTGATGTTTAAACAATATGTTCATGTTTTTAAGTTCAAAGGTATATGGTATGTTTTATTTTATCCCTGCATACCCTTACTGAGCATTTGAGCTCACCGTTTTTATGTTTTATTTTCCCCCAGGATTAAAAGAAAGGTTTTAGGTAAGGAAACAAAAAGTGGAAGATCCTTATGGGAGATGTTGAAGATCTTTCACCACGATTAGAAGATCACATTCCATGTTTCCAAAGACACTAAACTATTATGTTATTTTTGTGACTATTTTTGTTATGTATTAAGTATTATGCAAAACTAATGTAATATCTATGTATGTCAAGCTTTGGGTCTCTACAGGTTCGCTGGCCACGTTTTTGAATTTTGAATCGAACATGAATTTCGCCTATGGGGTTTTTGGATTTTTGTGATCTGTTAATCTCGTGTTTGGTTTCCGCTCACCCAAAAATCAGTTTTCAAAATAAAATAAAAATAGAATTTTCAGTCATAAGATCAAGATAAATAGTATAAATATCATTTTTTTTACTTTTTAAACTTTGTATTACTGGAAAAATCATGCTTCACATCCCTTAATTTAAACAGTATAACATATTAATCATTACCACTTGAAGAAATGCAGTTTAATTGAATATTAATATTTCATATATCATTTTAAATTCATATTTCTCCTAATACATCCATTATTCAGAGGTCTGCCACATTGGAATTAAAAGATTCAATAATGTAATTTTTAAAGTGTTTTAGATGGTTGTAATCAATTGAGGGAAACATAATTGGTTTTTGGGAAAAAAAATAATCCATTAAATAATGAATTCGTGTCTTGTATCCATCTCCCTTTTCATATATATTTACCACATTCTATTTTATTGTTACCAACTAATGAAACCGTGATACTATTTTTGATAGTCCCAAAAACTGAAATCTCAGGCAATTTTAGAGGGGAGAATACTTGTTATTATATAAATGGTTAATGAAAAAAGAGATTAATATTAGTGGTTCAGAAGAGGTCTGGTTTTTCCCACATCTCCCCTAACCCTCCATGAAAAGTGGAAAAGAGTGAGAATGAAAAAATGAAAATTATCATACGGAGTAATATAAGGATATATTTGATATAATTTTAAAAAGATAATATTTATTTTCTACGAGTTTCTATATATTATGAATTAAAAACACAATATACTATTTTAGTTTCTCATTATAGAATAAATAGTAGGAGAATGTTATTTGAGTGACTTTTATCTCTAAGCGTAAGATGGTAATTCTAGCTACTTCATTAGAAAAGTTAGAACACACCATCCGTGTAAGAGGAAACAAATTGGTGTTAGTATTGAGAATTTTTTTTCATCAAATTATGAAATGAAGAGACCCTGAAAGATATTCCTTAATATATGAGTTAAATGACCCGAACTATTCTATGGGTGATCAAATTCAATCAGTTTTGCAATAGGTGTTATAATTATTGATGATACAATAATAGTCTGCATAGCCTGCCCAGCTAACCCATCGTACCAAAAATCTTACTCAGATCCTCCACCTACTCATTTGGACATGACCTTATACTATTAGTTGAATAATATATATCACCATGTATTTATTGTAAAATATAGATTCATATATGTTCTTAGGGATTATATACATCACTGTATTATTTTAAATGGTCATTTAATAAAATCAGTGCAGTATATTATTGATCCAACTAATACCTTATCATTGCCTACAAATTTGGTTACAAATGTTCGAGATTGTATGGGTCGTTTTTTTCATTTTTTCTGACTAGCCTCCTCTATCATATAAAATTTGTGGTACGTATTTTTTTGAAATATTATTTACATATGATTGCAATATAATTTTAATGTTTTTGGATATTTAATTTTTATAAGAGTATTTAAAATCATAATAATAAGTACAAAATAAACAAAAGGTTCATTGACCACCAACTTCAGATACATAAGTTATTTATGATGGGATTAAAATATTATCCCATTATTCATCTTCCATCGATAATATTTCTACATTTTGATGACAGTGGATATATTTTCAAGAGACTATCGATTGTAAATATTCAAAAAATATATGATAGATAGTGTTATTATTTATGAGATCAGTGTTCATGTGTTGTAATTTTTTTCCATGTAATTGTTTTTACATTATAATTTTTCATTATTAAAACATGTTTATTTGAACTGACAAACTTTTTTACCTATTTAATTAGGTATCTATACAAAATTTGTATTATAAATGAGACCGCATGTTTTTATGGCCTTATAGATTAATAATACATTAAAATAAGTGTGAAAGATGCCAATACATCTTCTATGGTCAAATATAGATATCTAATATGTTATCAATATGGAGATTGGGTCTTGGTTTGTTCCATTCCTTTATGGGTAAGAACACTAAGATAAATTGAAATAATAATTATTATAATGTTATTAATTTTAATCTTTTTATATTGTACAGGTCATTGGATGTTAGGCATATTCTACCATAATTAATGTATATTATATTGGTTTTTCTATTTATTATGTGGTGTTTATAAAAAATTTGTCAAATTATTAAACAAGTATGTTTTATTCTTTTTTATAATTTCGTTATTTTTAATTCTTATTATTTATAGATGTTTTTTTAGTTGATATATATGAATATTCGGGTCCTAGAAAATGTTTCATAAAAATACTTTTCTAATAAATCATCCAAATACAATTCATGTGGTTGACTTAATTTTAAATATATTTCATATTAGATAATATTTTGTTTATATATATATATATATTAGATTTTATTTTCAATTTAATATTTTATAAATTAAGTGTCATCATGAAAAAGGATTGGATGAATATTGTTATTATATTTGATGATTCTTGTATAAGAGAATCATTACTCGGTCAAAAAATGAATTTGAGAAGGTTATATATATTAATTATTTAATGCTTTATCTAAAAATGTTCTATTTTGTTATCATATAACATTTTTTTGATTATATATTTTCAATGATTCTAGGTGTCATATGAATGATGAACATACCAACCATTACAGTTTTTTTGTAAACTATTTGTTAACTATAATGTGCTTTAACTATTTTCAAATTTCAATTTAACTAATGTACAAAAGTGACTATTTAGACAAAAAAGATTTTTTAAGACGGTATATTCTATTTTTACATGATTTTTATCTAATGTATTATGTGTAATGGATTTATAAACCAATATCTAAATTACATAATCCATTAATTTATAATGATACATGATGAATAGAAAAGTAAATGAGTATCCAAACCCTGGACTCATATGAGCGTGATAAAATTAATGACTCCAGGAAACATGAAAATACGATAATTCATGTAACTCCAAAACAAAATCAATGTAACATACATACATAGCTTTAGAGAAAAATATAAACATAAAAACCAACACACACAAATAAACATAAAAAAACATATATCTCCCTAAATTAATTTTTATGTTAAACATATAAGAATGTATAGAGCCACCAATAAAAAGAAACTAAAAAGAATCCAATAATTCATTAAATTATTATAATTATCAATTTAATTGAATTTTTTATCTTAATGTAAATTTCCAAAAAAACCATAAACAATATGTTTTTAAAGAATAGTAACATTAAAAACTATTATATACTTTATTTAAAAACTACTTGAAAATATGTTTACTAGATATTTCAAAATATATTTCAAAACAATCCATTAATAATTATAAATATAATGTTTTATTATTATAATTCATTTTGGTAATCAATGTGATGACATGTTTTAGGTGTATCTTGTAAATTCACTCGATGATTCCCCCCCATGATTATTTATTGGAAAGATGTATCAATTAAATGATCACCATTTAATTGTTCATGGAAAACCAAACATCCCCTCCAAACTGTTAGAGATGATTACAAAAACAATAGAATCCATGATATGAAATAATATAATTATTGATTATCTAAAATCAATGAAAGAACTCATAAATAATTTTTAGTCATTTTTATTGAATGTATTTTTATAAATATATTATCTTTATAAATCAACTCATACATCTATTTTTAATATCTAATAATCAGATTTTTTCTGTTCTACTTTTCTGCAAATTAAACATTTGGTTATGGTTTTATATCAAAGTATCTATTTTAATCTTATTACGGTTACTACTGTTATATATTTTCAATGATGTCATGTTATATTCAAATGAATAACATACTCATATGTGATGTTTATTTTCAAAATATTTATTACTTATGGCTAAAATCTAAATTATAATGTGTGTCACTTTTATTTAAAGGTTACAAAATTAATAATTATATGGTAAATTTGTCCTTAATTTATTATATTCTATTTGTTTTTTTAGGTTTTTTTTCTAAACATCTTTTTAATATATAGTTAAATTTAATGAATTTAGGTTTGTTTTTAAATTTAAATTATAAAAAATAGTAATTATACAATATTTCATTATATAAATATGTTATATATTAATTGTTTTTATAGGTTTTAGGTTTTTTATGTATGTCTCTTTTAATAAAAGTTAATAAAATGAGTATTTATACCAACTACATTATACTTTTATATGGTATATTGTGATCTATTTTATAGGATTATTATTTGATTTATGTTAGCTTACTAAGCAGATCACATAAATCTTTTATAAATTTGTTTGAAAGAATGTTTTATTCATTTTTATATGTTGTTTATTATTTATTATTATTGTTTTTTCATGTTTTGATAATAGTTATATGAAAATATATCTCATTAAAAATATTTAAAAATGATCAATTGTCAATACAGAGGCCATATAAATTTAACTATAAGAAATTATTGGTAAATTTAATTTATATTGTATTATATATGTTTTTTCATACATATATGTGTGTGTTTCTTGGTTTATATTTTGAGTGTAATGTTTCATAACTATAATTTCATAATCAAAAATAAATTGTGGAATGTAGTTAATTTATTGTAAGACCCATGTTTTAGATTATCCTAACATGGATGATGACTAAATTTGATAATGTTAGTTTAATTTACTTATTTTAGCTTTTATATCAATTTTTTTCTGATCTTATAAAATTCATTTTTATTACTGATTTTTAATGATTTCGAGTCATATTCAAATGAATAACTTTCCCATATTTATCATATTCTCTTTTAAATCCATAACCATCTCTATAAATTGAAATTGTATACTGTAAACTATTAATATTCCCATTTATTGTTGAATTTTTAATGTTTAGTGAATTTTAGTATCATATTATTACATGAACAAGGTTTTTATTAGTTTAGATATTCTAAAGTATCATACATGTGTTTAAATTATGCCTTCTGCATTATCTTGGTATGAATTCTACCATCATTGTGCCTTCTCCTCCTATCAAAAATCAATTTTTCTTCCACTATTTTTTTTGATAATGACATGTGGACATTATTTAATTTCATTTATAATGTAAAATAATTTTTTATGCAAGTTATGTCGTATCCAAATATGATTCAATATTAGGTTTATATATTTTTCTCTCATCTTTAATTTTTTTTGGTTTTAATCCTCAATTTTGTTTAATTTTTTCATTTGATATATAGGGATAAAAGAATAAAGAGTCTTTTACCCATAAAAAGATGAGTTTTAGGGTGTTAAAAGATATAACTCATCCCACTACATAGAAAACTCATATTAGATCCTTCATCATTCCTTTTATTTTTCCATAGTTTCAATTTTCCTATATTATTTAGTAATTTATAGTTTTACAATTTTTTATTCTCGTGCAACAATAACATTCCCCATTGTATTAGTGTTAATATGTTTGATTTATTTTATAAACAAGTTATGGAAAGTAATATTTTTTGAAAATTTATTTTTATATGGTTTCATCTATTTAAATTCATTGAGTATACTATGTTTTAACATATTTCATATGAAAAAATCATTTAAATTTATCATCATATGATTATTTTATTTTTTTAGTAGAGTGTTGAACATTTTTTTCATATAAATTATTTTTCCCATGTGGATTTTGGCTGATTTACCTGTTATAATTTTATGGGAGAACATCTGTTGTGATCAGAAAACTGTGATTTATGTTTCCTAGATATATCATTTTTATTACATAACCAAAGGTACTGGACATTTTGAAATGGTATAATTACACATGGAATGTGAAAAAACATAGTTACTCTAAAATCAAACAAGTCATGTCTTTATATATTTTTGTAGGAGTCATAAAATTTCAAACCAAATATTCCATCATTAGTTTTGATTCATTTTTTCTAATTATTTTCTTAATCCATCTATATATTTGATTCCTTTGTTTACTATTCATTTAATTTATCTTATTTAGGTCATAATGGTGTATGATACATTATATGTGGTGGCATAAAGACAATCACCACCTTTTCTTAAATGTTCATGTAATCTTAATTGCAAACTATTTCCATAAATAATGTATATGAATAGATACCAAGTCATATAAATGTTTAGATACATGATAATATTAGGTATTTTTATGTATGGAGAGTCACTAAACCCTAAACTATATAAAATCATGTGTTATGTCCCCAAATGTAAACATGAGAAAAGTATAGGTTATTTCAGTATACAATAATATAGGTGTTGAATTTATTTTTCATTAGTTATAAATACTAACTTATTTTCTAATTTAGATCTAGTTATTTTCTTGTTATTCCATCATTATCTTTATTTTAATCTATCACATTTTGGGACTATCATTATACATTATATCTCATGGACTAATCTAATTTACTCTCAACATATAACCTCATCATTAACCTATTATCCTTATTAGAAATTAAATTCAAATATATGGATATATATTTCTCATCTATGTTTATAAGTCATTTCACTATTTTGGATTTATTTCTCGACATAGGATATGGATAAATGTTAATAGTATCTACCTTAACATAGTTCTACCATTTTATTTCCAATAATATTTTTATATTAACACTAGATTCATGGAATTCATCTATAGAGAGATTTTTGAGCATAAACCTGAGTAATGTCTTCGGATGGCCGAAAATTGAGGGGGATTTATACTCGTAGCATAAATTTCATCTAAATTGAAATAAATTTTTCCTACGTATGTATTGTTTATCATTTAAATAAGTGTATTTACTTTATTTGATATTTATTAATTTCTTTTACACATAAAATTATATCCCTTTGATTAATATTCCTTCCATGTGTTCTCTCTAGTTCTTCTTGGTGGATTGACATTACATTTTTTTAGCTGATGTACTATTCTCCCTTTTTAGTAGTTAAAGGGAGAATGGATTCTCTATTTATTATAAATTTTTTATATTATTTACATTTATTTTTATAAAAAATATATTGATTGAATATAATATTTAAAAATTTGACTAGATGAAATCTAGAATAAGAACAATGCATAGATTCAACCCAACCTTGATATCTATATTCCAAGGTTTGATTTATTTCCATAATTCAATGAGATGAAAAAAGATGACTACAATTTTTTCATCCAAAAAAATCATGGTAGAAAAATCTAGAATTTTATGATTTTTAAAAAGGTAGTTGCATTTATGATATAATTCCGATCTATCTTTGAATATACTATTTATAGAAAAGTTGTTTTCCTTGTCAAATAAACCAAAATACTTTTCTAATAGTTTTCATGTTTAATATATTATTGATCATAAACATAAATTTATAATCATAATACCATTTTATTATTTTTTAGTACATCTTAATAAAATATTCATTACTAATTTCTTCTCGTAAACTATGATATTGATCAAAATTTTAAAATATAATATGTTATTTTGTTTACATATCGCAGGCTAGGGGGTTTTACATTTATATTATTGTAGTTTGAAATTGTTCTAAATTATTATACCAATACTTTCCAAATATGTAGGAGATTTTTTAATTTACATTTGAAGCCGATGAAAGCGTCCTCATTATATGTTCACAAAGAGGAATAATCATTATTTAATGCATTAAATTTTTTTCCCCAATCCCTTTTTCTTACATTCTAAAATACTATTTTTAAATTTTATGTACAAAGTTACAAAAAACATATTTTACAATATAAATCAAAAATATATTTACAAAAAAACAATTATCAATTAAAAATTATAATTTTATTTTTATATTTTATTTTGGTAAACAAATAGCAGTCATGTCCTAGAAATATCCTAGAAATTAACTCGATGATTAGGGACCACTATCTTATTCATTGGAAATCTATATCATCAAAAAAAAAATTACAATCAATTCGTCATGGATATCCTAGTATAATTATATTATAAATTATCATGTATGAATATTTATATTATAGTTAAAAAACTATTTAGATAATTTATTTCTATTTTTTGTTGTTAAATTATTTTTTTAAAGGATTGATCTTTGATATATATGTTGTTTATTTATTAGTATTATGTTCTGTTTTATCATATTTCATATAATTTTAGGCCATGTAATTTATTTTATTCTTTTTTTTAATTATATTCCCATCATGTTTTTTTGTAAACAGGTGTGGAAAAAAACTATTGGACATTCAAAATTGATTTTTGTAAAAACTAATGTTGATAGAATGGGAGATTTTTTAACAGGGATTTCAATGTCAATTTATAGTAAAAACGTATATTAAAAGTATTAATCAATTTTTTCTAGGTTGAAATTCAATGTCCCTCCATTAAAGAAACCTAATGTTGAAAATATTTACTTAATTTTTCCATGTTAAAAATTATATGACTTTAAACATTATTTTTAAACAAATCCAAAATTGGAATTTCCATGTGATCTTTTAAACATTCATTTTATTGTAAAACTAGTGTGGAAATATATTTTTAACATTATCTAACAAAATAAAAATGTCAAAATACACCTTAAATTCACTATTTGTTGTTATTTAGACTTTCCTTCTGTTAAATTATCATCAGAAATATTATTTATAATGTTGTCTATATAAACATTTATTAAATATGATGTTATAATGTAAAAACTAATGTAAAATATATATTTCCACAAGTTCTATATTCATCACAAAAAACACCTAATAATATGTGTTTTTATCTACCTCAAAATCCTGGCAATCAATAACATGTTTTGGGTTGGAATTGTACCTACAAAGAAATGAATCAATGAACACATCGTGCATATTTAGGTAATGAGAAGGAATGTCTTGATGGTATGAAACTTTCTAAATGTGCTTGGTGTTCTCAAATTGTCTAACAAATAAGGGTTCCAGATTGATATGCTTTCTAATATGTATGTTCCCAAACCATGGGTCCAAACTCAAGAAAACATGATTTCCCACAATGAACTCTAAAGATAATCTCTATCGGTTGAAATTTGTTCTCCATATACTCTATGTTGTGATCAACCTCTTCTGAATCAAATACACTATTTCATAGGTATCTTGGACCTTTTTTGGGCCTATAACTACTACCTCGCCTGCTTTATGCTAACAGAGTGGTGAAAAACATGATCTATCATATATATCCTTGTTAGCCTTCATCTAAATCAAAGTCACAATTGTTTTTTTGAATTCTAACTCAACAAAGGTTATGTGATCTATCCATTCTCCTATAAAGTGTAGGATTAAATTTGATAGAATATTCTCTAGTATGAATTTAGTATACTCAGACTATCTCTCTGTCTATAGATTATATGTTGTACTCAATATCAACGGAGTACATAGGTCTGTCTACAAGCCCTATAAAATCCATGATGTAAAATGTGTGTCTCTATGATACCAAATTATCAATGTAACTGCATATAATATTACTATTGTATAACAATAGTTCATTCCCAGTACATCCACTATATGAGTCCCCTTGGTCAGTAAAAAGTGGGAAACAATCATTAGCTCGTAGAAAATCACTCATATAGTGTCACAAATCCTAAGGGTCTTTGGTATCCATATAAAAAATTCCATAATTATTTCCTCACACTTATGCATGGGAACTACAAGTTTCCGGAATAACCCACTCAAAAGTTGCCTCTCAACCTTCACCCTCTAACAAGTAATGCATCAAGAGATGAATCCTAGAATATCTCTCTTCGTCCTTGGCCACTTAAATTGTAACCTAAATTCGTGGTATGTCAAAAATAATCATGGATTCACTAACCATATATAGGTATGGTAGTGTCTCATTATATACACGTGGATGTAATTATGGACTAATAATAATCTATGTAATTTTATCACATTGTTTTCATCCACCGACCACCAGAGAATCTGGGCTCCCTCGGGGAACAAGTCCCTCATCACATAACATTATGTGTCCAACTCTAGACCAGTCTTTTCCCAATACACGAGTGAGTATGTGATCAGCAATGGGGAACAAATCATTTATCCCTCATCCTTTAAATCATTTGTCCCCAAATTAGTCAACAATCTCATCAAATGTCACTACACCACTGATGGCCTAACACCATAATATTATTCTGCCTACATATTATGACTAAGAAGGTCAAAAATGATATTCAATTTATAAGGTGAATAATCCATCCCAAAATTGACTGTCTAAGTATACTCCACTCATTTCCTCTATCTCAGGTTCATGTCCCTATATGGGAATATGATTCAATGTATCTTATTGTCCGTAAAGATAGGAAATCTTTCACCACATTGATAGTTTCTCCAATAATTTAGAGTTTGGACTATAACATCTAACTCCAAATCATGTGTAGGGTAGTTCTTCTTATGGGTTCAGTTATGAATAGACCAATAGGATATTAACCTCTCCCTCTATCTGTATAAACACCACTCTAAAGCCGACTCCTATTGTATCATAGTATCCATTATAACAAATCCTAGGATTAGGGTGTGTCAATAATAAAGAAGTTATTAGCCTTATCTTTAGAAAATAGAATGGATATTCATACTAATACTACCTTTGTAACTTCAATACCTTAATTTCAATAAATATCATCATAGATAATATTCCAGAGAAGTACATGATAACCCAATGGTAATATCCTACCAAACAAAGAAAACTATTGATCTCAAACACATTACTAAGATGTGACGAGGATAGGGTGTCCAAAAAAATATCTAATTCCAGGGATATACCAATCTCATACAACACATTACAAAATAATTTCAACTCTTTATTGCATAAGTCACACATAGAAATAATAGAATAAGGATAATGTTCTCAAAGATTATAATTGACTATCTCTAGTCTCCTTGCATATTACTCTACTTCTGCTGAGTATATGATGATTTAGTTAATGAAAACTATGATTAATTAGGACAAGATTGGGTGGAATATCTTTTTTATAAGGTCCATGAACATTACCAGAACATTATTCAGCCTGAATGTCACTAACATGCACTCATACAGCATTGCATGCTTCAAAATGATGTCTTAAAAATGTCCTCCTATATATCTGACAACTGAGGATAGCTTTATCAAAGATAATTCTTAGAGAACCATTTGTATCCCCTTAACTAATCAAAAATATCTTCAATAATGGAAAAAGTATATTGGTTCTTCACCTTCACCAAGTTCAGTTTCAGGTAATCTCCCTAGATTCCAAGACTACTATCATCCTTCTTGGAGGATAACACAGGTTCACCCAAGGATGAAGTACTTAGTCTAATAAATACCTTCTAATCCATATCATCAATTAGTAATGTTGTCTCATTTTTCTCATTCATTTCCATATAATGTGAAGGTATCTAATGGAGTAGTGCACCTAGTATGAGATCTAACTCAAATTCAAAAGCATTATTAGTAGAGATTCTAGTGAATTCGTCTAGGAAGACATCTTAAGAGTGATCCTTGAATAGAGGAAAGGATGATGGTTTTTTCACTGATCCTAATAAGAGATAACATCCTTCAATATATGATATTATCATCCTAATCTGAATCATGAATATTCTAAATCTGCATGTTCATAGTTCTAAATCTCTAGTTATTATGAACATCTATCACTTTATCAAAGTTAAATACACATGTCTCATATAACACCCTGATTTTTTATGACCATTTTGTTAATAAATTAATTTTATTGATGTTTTTAATTCAATGTTTTACTATTTTAATCTATTTTTATATAATATACCAAGATGATCATTCACTACATGAACACTGACTTGTATTTCATTTCACAAAACACTTAGATTCTACGAAACAACATTGTATAGTTATAATTAAGTAGACATGGTAGTTAAAACCAAGACATCAAAAATAGTAACAAAGATATTAATAAATATTTTTTAAATATTATAAATAATGGATTCACATAAATAAAACATAATGATAAAAATATTATAATTTTTTTAAAATTCATTATATAGTTAAAAATAATATTTTTTTCAAATGAAATACATTTTATATCCTTCTATGAACAATAATAAAAATAATTTTACACAATATTAAAAAAAATTAGTTTGTAAAATAAAATGCATTTTTGAATTCATAATTTCAGAAATTTCATTTGGATTTGTTCTAATTTTTCTAAAAAACATAATTTTTTGATGAATAGTGAATAATAATAATTTTTTATTAAAAACACATTTTTTGTCAAATTTATTTATTTTTATAAATTAAATTATAAATTTGTTTTTAATTTTAAATAGATAAATTTATAACAATTAATATAAGTTAGTTTAATATAACCAATTTAAAATTGAAATTTGATATAAAATCTTTTCAATCTTTTAAAAAATCTCTCTTAAAAAACCTACTGTTGTGATACATATTTGGGATTATCTTTTAATTAAATTATTCCAAATATGGGTTCATAATTGGAAAAATTGAATTCAATATTTATAATCATAATATTTTACACTTTTTAATATTTTTAAATTATTTTTTGAACTGAAATATCAATGAAGTTAATTAAAATTAACTTCAATGATTAAGGTAAATAAATTATTAATTAGAATCTAATCATTATCTTAAGGGACCAATAATCCTAGTAACCTTTAAAAAGTTAATTGGTGAGAAATATTTCATCTAATGAACTTATTTTATCACAAATCAAAAAAATATTGTAGGCACATTACATAAGGACCCAAACTTATTACATTACATAATCTGGATTTATTCAAAAAATCACATCCTTTTACATTTAGGATCTTTTAAACATTATATATTTAGAGAATTGTGACATAATACATTCCTAAAATTACACAGTGTTATAGAGTTGATACTATAAAAACATTTTATAATTTTTCCACATATAAAACATTAAAGCGTAAATATGATTTCTTTGAAAATTCTTCGAACGTATTACTTGGATTCCTTATTTTCCTTACACGTCCTTATGACCTATGAAAATCATTTTAAAAAAAAATTGGGATGGGAAAATATATCATAGATAGGTATGTAAAAGACGGAAAGATCACATTAGTCTTTGAATACTTGTAATGTATGAAAACATTTTAGAATACATACTCATTACTCATATATAATTACTTTGGTTAACATGAGATTTCAACAAGATTTAAACAATAAATATGAACATTAATATAAAAATAAAGTTATATGTGGGAATTTCATAAATAATCTTGTAACCCTCTCAGCAACCTAATCATTTGTAACCCTCACAGCTACCTTACAGTTTGTGTAACCATCACAGTTACACTTGGAGTAACCATACGGCCGACCACCACCTTACACATACCCAATGCATTGAAGTGAAATATACGTCCCACCCTTCATCATAAACAATTCCGAAGAACCAGAACACAATCATATAACATTAATAATAGTACAAAAACCATTCTATTGAATTTTTTAAAACATAATTTTAACAAAGTAAAAGAAATGACCCTTATAAATATTATATAATTGATGTGTGTATTAATAGAGTAGATAGAATATGTATATACTCTATAAATAAACATAATTCAACAAAATATAAACAAAAAACATCACACAAACAACTCAAATACCACATAAATAATGAAGTAGGATGTTAACCCAAAGAATGGATATCAGGTTAAGAATTTCATTGCCTCGGGTTTTTAATGCTTACTACTTGCATAAACCTCATGTATAATGATTTAATGAGTGTCATTATTATCTTAAATAATCATATCCATATTTATAATACCTTATATGATAATTTCATTACATTATTTCAACCTTAAATTGTTAGTATTTTGTTCCTTGCACTGTTTTTGGGTGAGTTCTTTACAAGATTTTCATGATCGGTTCATGATGGATTGTTCTTCTCGATTGGAAGTGAAAATCCATAATAAGAATGAATTAGATTTTAAATCTTTCCATAACCTTTAATTATACCATTTATCATTTTTAATTCTTAGATGAAGATGATTTATAAGCTAAAACATTAATGATGTTTGTTTAGATCTATTTAGTGGTTCTTAGATAATAATGACCTCATTTTGTATTATAAATTAAAAACATGTGTACAAAATAATTCATGAACTAAGAATGAGAGTAAATAATTATATTTTAACTTTTTTCAACCATAAAAATGGTTTCATGACCATCGTTGAAATAATTAAGGTAAATTAAAATCTCATCGTCCACAATGTCGGTAATTCGACACATCAGAAACAATGTTTTTAATTATTTGAATAAGTGAGGTAGGGGAAGAATATAGATTTGGAATTTTCCATAAACATTTTAACACGCATAATATAAATTATTCTGGAGCATTCACGTATCTTTCATAATTTTTGGTGAGGAAAAAGAAGAAAGGAACTCAAAATAAAAGATAAATTGATAAATCTCTCACAAAAATTTAGCAACCTAACGACGTCACATAAAATTTCATAAAATAATTTGATGAGAGAAAAGTTGTATCTCATCATTATTAAATAATATGGGCAGTAAGGGGAATATGGAATGAAATATCCCAACATAATCCAAATGTAATGAAAAATATTAACATAAAACGATACAAAAGAGTGATAATAAATGAGGATGTTTACATCTTGATCTCTTCTCCTTGAGATCTTTCTAAAGGCCATCAGTTTTATCATTTTGGTGAGACCAGTAGCTCTATGACATGGGGAAGATTCTTAGTAGGAGTATTTGGTAGAACATAGTTAAGGCTCATGGCATGAGAGGTATGGGAGGAAGAGGGAAATGAGGGTTGTATTTAGATTGGTGGAGAGGGGGTATTTTTCATTATTTTAATCATTATTAAAATATTTTTGCTTAAGTCATTGAATAATCATAATTCATGTAACCCCAAATAGCATTAATGGAATCTGAGGTAAAACAAGGTGGGGTTATATCACTTATGATGGCATAAATAGTGTATTTGTTTTATAATTTGAATATACTGTATTTTTCAGAATTTCACTATTCATAAAAAATTCATGAATTTCAAAAAAATAACTAAAATTAACCCATTAATTTCTCAACATGTAGAATTCAAAAAATAAGTCCATTTTTTAAAATAATTTTCTAAATATTATTAATTTATTTTTTAAATAAAATCATACGTAATTCAAAAATTAATATTTTAAAAATAGTAAATGCGTTTATATCACATGGAAAAATTATTCAAGATGTCATTATCTTAATGCCTTAAGAAAATAAAATAATAACACTATTTAATATTCATTATGGTCATATTACTAATCCTATTACTATTCATAAGGGATTGTTACTATTCACCAAAAAACAATTTAGTTCCATTAGACTCCAAATGACATACTGAAAAAAATTATAGATGATCGTTTTTTCGAATTCAAAAAATAGATGTAGTAAAATTATGTTTAAAGTCTAGTTATAATTATATAAATAAAACAATGTTTCATGCATTTCAATTTATTTTTAGAAAGCCTTGGGGTGTTACATTCTCCCCACCTTCTGGAATTTATGTCCTCACGATTTTATTTACTTATTAAACAAGTGGGGGTAATTTTCCCTGAGAGCATTTTCAGACTCCCACATTGCTTCTTCTACCATTTGGCTTCTCCACAAAACATTTACCTAGTAGATTACCTTATTATGCAATACATGTTTCATTTGATCAACGATCTGAACTGGTTTCTCTTTATAAGAAAGGTTCTCTTCCAGCAGAACTGCTTCTGAGATCAAGACATGTGATAAATCTGGCACATACTTCCTCAATATCAAAACATGAAAAACATTTTCTAACTGAAACAAACTCAGAGGAAAAGCTACATAGTATTAAACTATTCCATCTTTCTCAAGAATTTCAAAAGGACTTATAAATCGTGGACATTGATTCCCTTTCAAACTAAGATGAATCACTCATTTCCAAGTAGAGATTTTAAGGAAAACATGGTCACCAACCTCGAATGAGAAGTATTTTCATCTCTAATATGCAAAACATTTTTGCCTACTCTGAGCTGTCCTCATGTGCTGCTGGATCATTTTTACTTTCTCAGCCACTTCTTCTACTAATTCTGGCCCCATAATCTTTCTTTCATTGACTTGATCCCAAAACGCTGGAGTCCGACACTGCTTCCCATACAAAGCATCAAAAGGTTCCATCTATATACTAGAATGAAAACCGTTATTATAAGAAAACTCAACTGATGAGAGATTTTGATCCCCAAATCCCTAGTAGTCCATTGAACAAGCTCAAAGCATATCCTCCAATATCTGAATCATTTGTTTTGGCTGCCCATCTAATTGAGGGATAAAAGCTATACTATAATTTAACTCTGTGTCTAACGACTTCTAAAGTCCCTCTCCAAAGTTATAATTGAACATGGGATCCCGATCAGATACCATGGAAAGAGTAACTCCATGTAACCTGACAATATCTTTGAGGTACAATCAAGAAAGTTGATCCAAGGACATTTTTTCTCGAATAGAAAGAAAATGTGCATATTTTTTAGCCGATCAACAATAACCCAAATCGGATTGTTACCTCGATAAGTCTTCGGTAGTCCCAGCACAAAGGTCATAGATACATTACCCCATTTCGACTCTAGCACTGGAAAAGGCTAAAGAATCCCCTTCAGTAACTGCCACTCTACTTTAACATGTTGACATTTTAAACATTTCACAACAAAATCAGCAATATCTCTTTTCATTCCATCCGAACAATAATACTTTCGAAGGAATTTGTACATCTTAGTACTTCTCGGATGAATAGAAAATGGAGAACTATGAGATTCACACAACAAAAATTTCATCAAGTGATAATCACAAGGAACACACAAACTTTTTATAAATCATCAAACCCAATATTTAGTGTGGCTAAATTCGGGAAGCTTACCCATTATAAACAATTCTACCATTTTTCTATAGCTCGTGATCTTCCTTCTATGCTTTCTTAATTTTATCTAATAATGATGACTGCACTGAAACCTGAGAAAAAACCTAGGTATTTCTTAAAACAACAATTTCTAGGAAAAAATTTATCAAATCATTAATCAAGGTATCATATTTCAAACAAAACATAGTTTATGATGCATGATTTTGTTGACCCAATGAATCCTCTAATTAGATTGATTTTATAGGATGGTAATTGATTGTGAAATCATAATACATTATCAGTTCATGCCATATTTTTATGCCTCATGTTTAATTCCTTATGATTGAATATATACTTCATACGTTTATGGTCAGTATATATTTGACATTTGGCTTTGCATAAATGATGCTTCAAAATTTTCTAAGAAAAAAACCACAGTTTCCAATTCCAAATCATGTGTGGGTTAATTTAACACATGGGTTTTCAGTTTTCTTGATACATAAGTAATTACCTAATAATTCTTCATCAAAACACAACCAAGTCCATAAAATAAGCGTCATTGTAGATGAAAAACTCACCATTTTGTGATGGAAAGGACAAAACTAATGAATTTAGTAATCTCTTATTTTGTTCAGGAAATCAGACATCACATTCTTCTCTCAAAATAAATTTATCCCCCATTTCATTTAAACTTAGGTATCGGGCTAGATAATTGTGCAATGTTCTTAACACAATGTCGGTAATATCCTACTAATCCAAGAAAACTATGAATATATATAACATTTGTATGTCTTGGTCATTCATCAACCACTTTTTTTTGGAAGGATCAAATATTATTCCATCCTTATTTACAATGTTCCCATGAAAGGAAATTTTTTTCAACCAAAAATAAAACTTGCTGAATTTTCCATACAGTTTATTTTTATTTAGGGTTTGTGGAACAACCCTTAGATATTTTTCATGCTACACTTTATTTTTATAAAATTATTGAATTTCATTAATAAACACAACCACAAACTTATCCAAGAACTCATTAAATAATCTATATATAAGATTCATGAATACAGAAGGTTCATTAGTTAACACAAACGACATAAAAAAATTCATATTTCCCATATCTAGTACAAAAGGCAATTCTTGGGATGTCATCCTCCTTCACCCTCATTTGATGATATCAGGATCGCAAGTCAATCTTGGAAAAGAACTGATCTCCCTTGAGCGGATCGAACAAGTAATCGTTGCGAGGAAGAGGATACTTGTTTTTAGTAATGAGATTATTCAATGATCTATAATCAATGCAATGTATCATGGAACCATATTTCTATTCAATGAACTAAACAGGAGCACCCTATTGTGAAGTGGTAGGATGAATGAATCATTTATCAAGAGAATCATGATAATTATTTTTCAATTAAATAATTTCTATTTGAGCCATATGATATGGGGGTTTTGAAATTGTCTTAACATCAGGAATTAAGTCAATTGTGAACTCTACTTCTCGATCAGGTATGACAATGGGTAACTCATTAGGGAAAACATCATGGTATTCATTTACCACAGGAACATTTAAAATCTGAACAGTTCCCTCATTTTAAACAATATGATAAACATAACATTAATTTCTATCATTCAATAGCATTTCATCTTTTTGATATGATATCAATTTTATGGGTTCGTCCTTATATAAAAACATAAACTCTTTCTAGAAAAAAAAATTCTTTAGCTCTATAGTCAATCATAGCATGATAAACCGATAGACAGTCCATTCTCAGAAAAAAATCAAACTCAACTAAGGGTAAAACTAGAAGCAATTCAAGTAACATATTTCCATAGAACACAATATAATTATTATTAAAATTCCTCCTTGATATAATATTTCCTCCTAGTGTTTTAACAACAAGTTCTCATCTCTTTTGTTGAGGTGGTATTTTCAATTTAACTGAAAATTTACCATAGATGATTGAATGTGTAGACCATGTATCAAAACAAATTTGGAAAATATTTGTAAATAAACAAAGTACCAGATACAACTTCACTGGATGGCCTGACACATGCTGACATAGTCACAAAGGATCTCAGTACACCTTTCTTCTTATAGTATGGCTTATTTGAATCATCTGGATCTCTCTTTGGGAATACATTTGCATTGTGACCCATCTCTCCACATTTAACACACATAATAGTTTTCTTATCAAGATTAGTCTTAGGATAATTTTCATTACAATCTCAGGCCATATGTCCAAACATACCAAATTTAAAACACTTCATAGTTTTTCGAAGACATTCTCCAGGGTGCTTCTTTATAGACTCACTACTCAAAATAATATCTATACCAATGGTTTGGGAAAACTGTTGGTATAGTTCACTTATATGGACCTATACGAATGGTTTGGCCAAAACCATTGGTATAGGTCACTAATTTTGACATATACCTATACCAAAGGTTTGGAGAAAACCTTTTTATAGGTCACTTATATGGACCCATACCAATGGCTTTGGACAAACCATTGGTATCGATCCCAAAATCAAAGAATCTATACCAACAGTTCTCCAAAATATTAGTATAGGTATATACCAACGGTTTTGAGAACTGTTGGTACAGTTACAAGTATTTTTTATGCAATATTCTTGCAGAGAACATTAACTAAGTCAAAATTTAAAATATTTATGGTAATAAATATATATATTTATGAAATTTTGTTCAAAAAATTCATGTTAGGTTAGCGATTAGGTCTTTCAATGATAAACAGGAGGTACTGGGATTAAAACCAACTGAATGCTTCTTTTTGAAAATACATATTCCAACAGTTTTATGGAACTATTGGTATAGATTTTTCATATTACATATTCCAACAGTTTTAAAAACCGTGGGTATAGACTTATCCCCACGGATTACTAGGAAACAGTTCTCCAAACTGTTGGTATAGTATATACAAATGGTTTGGAGTCCTTTACCAACAGTTTAAAACTATTTGTATAGGGTATTTATCTTGTTGTGACTTTTCACAAACTGGAAACTAGATTTTCATACCATCATATTTCTTTTGTTGATTCTTTCCCATCACATTCCATTTGGACCCCTTCTTCTCCTTGTTTCCAAAATGCACATGATCATCAGAAAACTCCATCAATACCCTCTCAGCACATCAGACATGTTTCTCATAACATTTGAATTCATGGGAGGCCAATGCCCTTCGATACCATGGATTCAGTCCAGAGTAAATGTTGTTGATTTTTCTATTAAGATTCACAAAAATATTTGGGGCATAGCACACCAATCAGGTGATGTTCACTTTATTAACAGCCACATAATCTCCTTTATTTTGTTCCAATTCATGGAATTACTTCTCCATCTTATGTCTCACCACTTTAGGAAAATATTTTTCATGGAACATACTTTTAAATTCATCCCATTATAAGGCATCAAAATCCTTTGTATCCCTGGTATTCTTTACCATTGACCCCCACTAATCAGTTTCACCTTCAAAATGATAATTGGAAACACTTACCTATTTATTTTATGAACATCTCGTGACATCAAATATCATTTCTACTGATTTAATCCATCCTTTAGCTGGTATTGGGTCAAAAGATCCATTGAAAGAATAAGGGTGTTGTCTCATAAAATATTACACTATGGTCATGTTCCATTGTGGTACCTCTAGTAGTTATCTTGCATGGATATCACCACTATTTATTTCATTCATTATCAGATCCATTACTATCACAAACTACTCATTTCCAATCCCTACCATTCTGGGCTGCAGATTCGGAAGGATATCGTTCTTTCGCTGACTCTGCTATTCAGCTTCCCTATTTCTTCTGTGGACAACCAATCTGAGAAAAAAATTTATAGATGAATCAAAATGGTAATCTATATATGCTATAACATTTAAAAGTAATAATAGAGTAAAAATCATTTATTTTATTCTTTTAACATCATCCTAACCCCAAAATATATCTAAACCATCCTTTGATACCAACAATAAGGACTCGACATTATTATATTACATAATCATGATTTTAGTCAATAAATACCTTCCTTTTACAATGAGGGTCTTTTCCGGTTTAGGACATTAGATAATTGGGGCATAATACATTCATAACATTATACATTGTAATAGAGTGGATACCATAAAAACAGTTTCCATTTTTTCAACATATGAAACATTAAATCATAAAACATGATTTCTTTGAAAATTCTTCAAAAATTTAACATGGATTCTTAATTTGCCTTGCACATCCTTATGAACTGGGAAAATCATTTTAAAGAAAACTTAATATTAGAATAAAAAGGTCAGTAATGGATGTAAAAGAAAGAAAGTGAAAATTATTCCATGAATACTTGTAATTTATGAAAACATTTTCAAAAGACATACTCATCACTCATATAAGATTACATTGTGAAATATGAGATTTCCAAAATATTTACACAATAAATAAGAACATAAATATAAAAATAAAGGTATCTTGGATAATTAATTGAATAATCATGTAATCCTCTCAGTTACCTTATCATTTATAACCCTCACGACAACCTTGCAGTTTGTGTAACCGTCGTAGTTACACTTGGAGTAACCAAACGGTCGACCTCCAACTTACACATACCCAATGCATTGGAGAGAAATATATGTCCCTCCATTCATCATAAACAATTCCCAATATCTATAACACAATTATAAGACATGAATAATAGCATAAAAACCTGGATTTTGAATTTTGTAAAATATAATTTTAAAATAAGATTTTAAAATAAAAGTCCCTTATAAATATCATATAATTAATGTGAGACTTAATATGTTGGGTGGAATATGTATATACTCTATATATACACATAATTAAACATTATATAAACAAAAACCATTTTACAAAAAATTCAAATACCACAGAAATAATGAAGTAAGATGTTAACCGAACGAATGGAAATTGGGTTAAGAATTCCCTTACCTTGGGGTTGTCTTACTTAAAACTCTTTTAAACCTCTTATATATTGATTAAAATACTTTTATTAATGTATTAAAGAATCATATAAATATTTTTAATACCTTATATGATTGATTTATTAAATCATCTCACCCTTAAATTGTTAGTATTCTGTTCCTTCCACTATTTTTGGGTGAGTTCTTTACTAGATTTTTATGATCAGTTCATGATTGATTGCTCTTATCGATTGGATGTGAAACTATAGAATTGTAATTGAGTTGTATTTACATATTTCAAAGACCATAAATTATACCATTTATCATTTTGAATTCTTACATGAGGATTATTCATAAGTTAAAACATTAAGGATGTTCGTTTAGATCATTTTAGTGGTTCTTTAATAATAACGACCTCATTTACTATTATAAATTAAAATCATGTGTACAAAAGAATTACAGAACCAAGGATGAGAAAAAAAATATTATAACCTGAATCAACCGTAAAAATTGTTCATGACCAGACTTTAATGAATTAAATATAATTTAAATCACATTATCCACAATGACTCTAATTTGACACATTACAGACAATGTTTTTAATTCCTTGAATAAGTGGGGAGGAGAATAATATTGATGCTGAATTTTCCATGAACATGAGAAAATTCATAATATACATGATTCAAGATAATTCATGCCCCTTGGATAAGAGTAGGTGAGGAAAAAGAAAAAAGTTACAAAAAATAAATGAAAAATTGAGAAATCTCTCATGAAAATTTGGCAGCCTAATGACATCACTTAAAATTTCATAAAATAATTTGATGGGAGAAAAGCGGTATCCCATAATTATTACATAATATGGGAATTAAGGGAAATATGGAATGAAATATATGAACATAATCCAAATATAATGAAAAATAATAACATAAAATGAAATAAAGGAATGAAAATAAAAGAGGATGTTTACCACTTGATCTCATCTCATTGAGATACTTCATAAGGCCTTTTATTTTTTCCTTTTGGTGAGACCAGTACCTCTAAGACATGGGGAATAACCTTGGGAGGTGTATTGGGTAGAACTTAGGTAAGTGTTGGGGCTTGAGAGGCGTGGGAGGAAGAGGGGAATGAGAGTGGTATTTATAGTGGAGGGGAGGGGGTATTTTTCAATATTTTACTCTTTATTATAATATTTTTTTCTCAAGACTATGGATAATAATAATTAATATGACCCAAAATAGTAATAATGGCATGTGAGTTCGAACCAAGTGGGCTTATATCACTTATGATTACATAAAGAGTGTATTTTACTAATAATTCGAATGCACTGTATTTTATTGTTTTTCACAATTTATTAAAAATTCATGAATTTCAAGAAAAAATAAAAAAAATCACATATTGGATCCAAAATTTGGGAAGAGAAAAAACAAATGGAAAGAATTTGGTGCAGCCTTGTAAAGCATATTCGTAGAGCCCCCATGAGCCCGCACCAGCACAATGCTCCTCCTTCGCGAAATCGCCGACACAAAGATCCTCCTTTGTGAACCCCTTTGACGTTCACGAGCCCGCTACAGAGCGATGAGGTGGGATGCTCCACAAACCTCATTAAAGTTCATGAACCCACCATGGAGTGACAACGTGGGATGCTCCATGAACCCCATTGTCGTTCATGAACCCACCATGGAGTGACGAGGAGGGATGCTCCACAAACCCCTTTGACATTCGCGAACCCGCAGCGAAGAGACGAGGCAAGATGCTCCATGAACCCCTTTGACATTTGTGAACCCACCGTAGAGTGACGAGGCAGGATTCTCTGTGAACCCCTTTGACGTTCATGAACCCACAGTGGTGTGAGATCTATGTTCGTACCAAGCTGTATCTACTCCATGTTTCCCCTTTACTATAAATATCGGGCTATCCTTAGCCCAAAGGATGGATCCTCCAAACATTCACCTTCTTAGCTCCCGCATTTTGAATCCATTTATTCTCTATGAAACATAAGATTTTCAAGGTACTTTTTCATTGCAATGTTCTTCCACCTTTTCATAAATGCATCCCCTCTTCAAAGAGGGGTGCCCTTCGTGGATCTCATGGGCCTCCACGAAGGAAGGGGATCCCCAAGGGGAATCGGGTCTTCATGAGTCACTTATGCTACGCGAAGTACCCTCCATGCCTATGTGACCCACATGCTTATGCAGGTTCACTGTGCTTCATGAAGCAAATTGCTTCGCAATGCTATGCTTTTCAAGTCACCATTTATTCATAAAGAACTGCTCTATGAATTCCTTTCCACTTGGCGAAGCGCCATCCATATGCCCATATGCCCTATGCCTACGCTAGGCCACTTCACTTCGTGAAGAACACCCCTTCACAATGCCCCTCATCTTTATACAGCACCAAATCTTTATAAGACATCTACCTATGAACCCTGTTGCTCCACAACTCATTTTCCCGTGAGACCCTCTAGGTTTGCGTGAAGTAATTTAAAATTTCCTTGGGAAGTTCTTCCCGCTGCATTGAATTTCCCCATGATTCTTTGCATATCCATGCTAACAGTTATTGCTTATTCATGTAGACACGCTAATATGGACCCCTTAATGGATTACTCCGTAACACCCCCTCACCATGGCATTTCTAATGCCTTCCCTTCCCCAAAGGGTGGGAGATATCAGTTAGGTAAGTCCTAAGGGGTGTGGAATGTACCCACCTAGTCTGAGCTGTAGGACATTAAACATCCAAGCACCATCAACCTAAGAACATGACGTTAAACTGTGACATTTCCCCATGCATCGTACTCGGGGTTCTCCACCCTGGACATTCTACACGCCCACTAGTCTCCATGGGAATGAAATCATTCCTCACATAGAATGAGATCCTCTTTACTAGAGAGTGGTTTGTCCATGGGGAAAGGGAAACCACCTTGGTTTAATCCCCTAGCATTTCTTGTAGGAGGTAGCACCCCTGCTCCTCCTCTCTTCCTCGGTGCCAAGAACCAGAGATGAGTGGATGGGCACAAGAGTCCTCCTTTCTTCGGTGCCAAATCCATTTCCCATTGGGCTTTGTCACCACCCAGGCCTCCGTCCTAGCGTAAGTCCCAATCTCCATCTTCATGGGTTGCTAACCACATGTAATCCCATGTTTCCTCCTTGGGTTGCATACTACATGCAAGCCCCATTTCACTTCCCAGGGATGCAGCTTTCACAAAGTGATAGAAAAGTATTTTCTACCTCTTGTTTCTCACACTAAGCATGACTCATATGGGCTTACAGTAAGCATCGACCATGAAATCCTCTATAGGAATCCTAGAGTGTAAGCCACAAATATCATTCAGAAGTACATGGGCTTTGATCCTAGCCAAGTCAATGTATGTATGTAGCCTCCCTGAGGTTTAGACCCGACAACCATTGGTCCCGACCATCTTGATGTCGGTGAAATGACCCCTTCCAGAACAACATGGACTCTGATCCTTGCCAAGGCAAGGTACGTATGAAGTCACCCAGAGTTTGAAGCCTGACATCCATTGGTCCTGATCATCTTCATCTTTGTGAACCATCCCATTACACAAGTATGTGAACTTTGATCCTTGCCAAGGCAAGGTACGTAGGAAGCCTCCCTAAGGTTCAAGCCTGACAACCATTGGTTCTGACCCCGTTCACGTCAGTTCCCACCATTCTAAACTATGGGTACTTTGATCCTTTCCAAGGCGAGGTATGTAGGAATCCTCTCTGAGGTTGAAGCCCAAAAACCATTGGTCCCAACCTATTGACATTTTTTCACAAAACTCTAGCCCAAACTGAGTGGACTTTTATCCGTGACATGGAAAGGTATGTAGGAAGCCTCCCCGGGGTTCGATCCCAACACCCATTGGTCCCGAACACTTCACATCATTCCACCTATTCCTACATGATGTTAAACTATATTCCCCCATTATTTCCTGCATCATGCTAAACAATTCATGTTTGAAATATGTGGGCTTCGATCCATGTCTCCTAGATAGGGTATGTAGGTAGCCTCCATGAAGTTCAACCCCAACTAGAGGTAATCCGTTGTGCCTCCATCTAGCGGTAATAAATTATGACCTCATCCAATGGTAATCCATTGTGAACACCATTCAGCGGTAATCCTCTTTCAAGCCAAACACTGCAGTAAGATTCTGTCGGCCCTTTTTCTGGGACCCATATCGTGGGTCTATCCTAGTGGCGTAAGACCAACCATGGGCTGCTAACCATACATAAGCACCTGTATATCATCAGGTCATTTTCCTTTTCACACACCTCGACTCTATACCCCTATACTGAACTATGTGGACTTTGATTCCCTACTACGGGGATACATAGGAGGTCTCTTCGAAGCTCAATCCCAACATCACTATCGCCCTCGAGTCGACTACATCTCATTCTCCACCCAGTCCACTTAACCATCCATTACCCATCTTGATTATTTCTCAGGCTGCCACATCCTGGTGGGATCATTCCACCTCATTCCCCATTACCTTTAACAATAATTGGGTAGCTACCCATGTATTATCCCCCACATCAATGTTACCTCTGGGGTTTGCATCAATATGATCCACTCTAGTCAATGTTCCGATCAGTCTGATCTATCTCCACTAGACGTTAAACTCGTGGAATACCCTATATTAAACTTGGGAAGATGAGGAAAACCACAGATACGTGCCTTTGTCATATAATATCCCGCATTCGATGTGGGATGCCACAGGCTTCCGTGCCCTCGAGAAGCTCAATAATAAGGGGATGAAATCCAGATGTTCCAGTGTTCCAGCATCCAGACACTCCAGTGATATCCAACATGACTACTCCCCCAACTGAAGGTTGCTGCCTTAACGGAAACCCTTAGAAATCCCCGATATAGGTAGTGTAATTAACGTGCATCCAAGAAGATATGTCACTTGGAAGAGTTTCACAATCAATGTCTTAATTTTTAAGGGAGACTCGGACTAGGTGACGGGTTCTAAGGAGGAATCCACAAAAATAAAAACTGACATCCCATCTTCCCATTTCGATCAAGAAGAAAACGTCCCTAAATAAGTGATGGATTTTGTCTGCCTTTGGAAAGTGGGAATGCGGGGCCACAGATGCGTGTCCTCGACAAATGGATGCGTGTGCCTCGTAGAAAGCGTTGGAAATAGAATTGATGAACTTGAAGTGAATTTATTCTCCCCACTATATAGATTAGTAGTTCTTTAGACATCAGTTGAATAACATGTCACCGGATCCAAATATCTGGCGTCGGGTCCCGCCGAGCAAATAGCGGGCCTGGAATGAAACTCACCAGAATTTGGGGAAGTCAAAACTTTGGAAATACCATTATACAATGTTGTCAGTGTGGAGCCTTCTTACCAGCCATGTGTGATGGATTGGCATTGGGTAATTGGATGTCGATTTCTTTGTTTCAGCACTAATAGCTTAATGTCCCAGCTTGTTAGGAACCAAGCTACTGAACCAGGAACCACTACTGGAAAAAAGGCCTATACCCACGGTTCAAAACCGTGGGTATAGCCCCCAAAACCGTGGGTATAGGCTATACCCACGGTTTTGGGAACCGTGGGCTGGAACGCCGTCGGTATAGCTCCCCAGCCTATACCCACGGTTTTCCAAAACCGTGGGTATAGGTGTTCTGCCACCGTGTCAAAAAAACATTCCCAATTGCCACGGTGTCAATGGCTTTTACCCACGGTTTCAAAACCGTGGGTATAGATCCTAAAATAAAGCCGCAGGCGGGTTTCGATCCCACGACCTCCTGGCTGCAAAGTACCGCGTCTACCACTACCCTACTATCAATTATGTGTATATATATATATATATTTAGTTAAATATAGTTATATAAACCGTGGGTATAGAGGGAAGAACCGTAGGTATAGGACTCCCGCCAAAAAAAAAATCTTTCCCGCGGAAAAAAAAAAATTTCCCGCGCACACATGGGAAACCTATACCCACGGTTTTGAAAAACCGTGGGTATAGGTTTTTTATCCTATACCTATCCCCACGGTTCTCCTCAAAACCGTGGGGATAGGTACCCCTATACCCACGGTTCTTGAAAACCGTGGGTATAGGTCCATTTTCAAGACCTATCCCCACGGTTTTGGAAAACCGTGGGGATAGACCCCCCTATGCCCACGGTTTTTGAAAACCGTGGGTATAGGTCTTGAAAATTGACCTATACCCACGGTTTTTCCAAAACCGTGGGTATAGGGGTACCTATCCCCACAGTTTTGAGGAAAACCGTGGGGATAGGTCCATTTTCCAGTAGTGAACCAAATCTCCACCTACCCACCAACACAAGGGTAGGTGTAATTCCAATGTGACAATCCCGCATGGATCAAACACTTCTGTGATGGCATCCACACCCACAACTGCTGGGTGCCCACGCCCAATCACTCATTCTGAATTCGTACAATGAAGGGTGATAAGCAAGCTCGTATGCCGATATGAGGAGGACTCCCGACTCGGGATATAGCCCTCCATGATATAGAGGTGTATGCACCTCATCAGCCCCCCCCCCCCCCCCTCTGAAAGGCCCACGTAGGGAGCTACTACTATCCACCCCAACATTCAAACTTTTTGGGAGCCTCTCCCTAGAACATCTTGATGACTCCCTCCCCTACGCCGACGAGGATGGGGATGTCTGGGCCAGCCCAGCTGGGATCCCATTCTAGGGTACCCTAATGAGGGACCCACAAGGCTGCACCAATGGCAACACCCAGTCCCATGGGTTGAAGAGACAGTAAGCTATGCACCTACACCACTTTCACTGGTCAGGCTGACCTGACGCCAGCGTCGGGCACAAGCTGAGAAGGATGCCCGCAAAGGGGTGTCGACGTCAGAAACTACTATAGCTTGGGCCATTTCTAACATGTATCATCCATCTATTTTTCACACTGATTATGTGAACTTATATAACCGACATGGATCGAGGCCCCAACTTCCCCATGGGTAGGCTCGGTTGAATCTATCGGCCGTTGGCGTAGGGAGCACCCGCCACAGACCGATCCACAATAGCAAAAAGCATTACGGAGGTCCTCCATGTACTTCCACCATGGAGAATGTGGGTCCTACCTACTTCCAAGCTCGGTATTGAGATCCAACTCGTGCTTGCTTCAACCTGAACAAAGGTCCTCCCTATTGTAGTGACACTCAGTATGGAAGCCTCTCCAGCGCTCATTACATTGGGTATGGGGTCATTCCTACAACCACAGACAATCTATATGGAGTTTTATGTATCCTGCCAATATCTAGTATGGGGGTATTTCCCATGTCCTTGTATCAGCTGGTGAAGGTCCTCCTTGCCTCATCAATCAGAGGAGTGAAGGGCATCTTCGCTTCAACTGCACCTTGAACGGAGGTCCTACCCGTGTTCAGCTTGACCAGTATGAGGACCTTCCACGCACTGACGCCACCAGGGAAAGCGAGTCTGGATATCCTACCAATGCTCTAATCAGTGACAGTGGAGATCCTACCTTCTCCATAATTTCCTGTGGAGGTACCCTCTGCACAACATCCAGTGGACATGAAGGACCTCCATATGTTCCCTTTGATAACTGTCCAGGTGCTCCTCGCTCCCCAACTCACTCAGGTGGAAGTCCACCCCGCCCCAACACCAGTATGACCAAAGGACGTCCTTGTGCAAGAAATATAAACTATTCCAATGAACCCAGTAGGGAAAAGAGTGTGGATCATCACCACCATAAGAAATGCGGATAAGTTTCAAACCAAGATCAAACTATTCTGCTTATTAAATAACGTGGTGGAATACAACTCAGTGATATAACCCTCACCTAGATCATCTATGTTAAGGTCCAAGGCTGGAACAAGTCACATAAATAACATACTTCTAGAATGTGAGGTCCATAGGATCCCCACATCCCTTCGCAGGCATATCTGGGAGGACGAAGTTTTAGAAACTCCATGGGTTACGGTCATGCAATCGTCACCATCATCGCTATAAGCACCCTCTACCTTGACTAGAGATCACAGAGAGCTATTCTGTGGATCAATGGTGGACGAGAAATAGTGAAACCCATCGCCCGCAGCTGTAGTCTCTGAGCCAGAAATTGCTGTTGTCAGCCCGTCTAACCTCGATGTGGTGGCTAAGTTACTAAACTCTTCAGAGGATAGAAGAAGATGTGATGGCTTCTTGGTTCACTCGCCATATTCCCTACTGGATGGCCTTCCATCTCAGTGGTCTGCATCAATACCACTACCGGTTCCCCATCCACCTCATGTAGATGAGTGGGGAATTGAAGGGCTGGACCCTGAATCTGGACCAAGGAGCTTGTGGGATATCCTCTTAGTGAACCATTTCCCCGAGATGTTTCGGACAGTTGCAGTGCCAAATTTTAGGGCACCAGAAGAGCCCACCAAAGGGGAGGTTGGATGTTTTACCTAGACCATATGGCCAACTCATTTTCACCATCGGCATAGGCATGTGACATAACCCAACAGTCAAGCACAATTTGAAGATATCAGCTGACAGTCATGTATGGTCGATTTGGCCGCACTCCCAGTGGCCCAGCTCCCTGAGTCACCTGGCCTCCATAAGAACCTCCAACAACGATGTGTCCAAAGTTTTAATGTGCTCCATAGGATAATAAAGGTGGCTTCACCCCATGTTCAAATTCATGGCGGGGCTAGTACGCGGCCCTCCATTTCAATTCCATCCAGCGCTAGCCCAATTTTCTTGGTGACTTTATGGACATGCCTCCAGGAAGGGTCATGGTTTACATGGATGACCTATCAGAGGGAGAGATTGATCCAAAGCTCCTTGATGGGAACTTACCCCCTGAGTGAGTGTCGTAGCTACTAGATGCATTGGGAAGGGTACCTTCCAGTAAATAAATCTATTGGGTCTTCTTGTGCCCACCAAGGCACTAGTCCTCATCTAGAATCAAAACAAGGGATAATAAATCCTTGGACCAGTAAAACCCTCTGAACCATATGGATTAGTGCAGAAGGTGGAATACGACCCTAAAAAAACCATATTGCCTCAACATCATTCCGAACAAATGAATGTGGTCGATGAAATCCTTGATGAATGTAGTGCAGAGCGGTGGCCAGACTACAGTGATCCTCTACCAGGGTAGTAGGGGTAGGAACAACATATCCATGGTGAACTACTCCCATGTGACCCTAACCATCCTGCCCACACAGATTGGATGAGGCTGGAACTTATGGAAAAAGGGTGAGGTATGTGTCAACAAACCCTCCTAAACAGCGTGAAAATCCTCAAGACCCTTCTCGGATTCCCCCAACTGCGCCATATGTCATTCCACCAGCCACACCATGAGCTAATGGGCCTGTTTATCATGTTGAATAATCCACCAACCTACTGGTGGTTAGGGATCCCTTTCAAGACATGAATCCATGCCCAGATGATCCAATGGCGGCACTCATCACCAACCTCAATGTATTAGAGACTCGACATGTGGCAATCCCACCTGATGGAAATCTATACCCAACATCAGTGGATGATATGACAACAACTCCAGGTTTCGAAAATCCCACCTTTTCCCGCTTCAATGGGATAGGGGACCTACCCCAGCACCTATGACACTTCATCTCCATGTGTGGCACCATGATCGGAACTCCAGCATAGCAGGAAGCCACCGATAACTGGTGTTTCGTAAAGACATTGAAAGGGCTGGTGTTCGTCTGGTACAACCAGCTCACCATTAAGTCAGTGGATGACTAGGAGGACCTCCGTATGAAATTCCCCTACCTTTTCAGTTCCATCACTAGGAAGATGAGTATTGTGGAACTCTCCAAGTGCAAGCAGAGGCCTGATGAGCACGTTGGGGACTTTTTTTCCGGGTGGAAAGGACTCACATACTCTCTTGACATGCCACTGACTCATGGGAAATTTAGGACAATGTGTGTAGGGAATGTCAAGACCAAACTGTTCCCCTCTCTGATCACCCAGAACTAACCCAGGGGAATCTGAGACTTCTTTGATAAGGGACAGTGCCTAGTGGAAGCCTTACAACAGGCTAATTAGGCACATCTGTTGCTTCCTGCATTCCCCGAGAGAAGGGACACTGGGGATGATCTTCCACAGTGGCACAAATAGATTCCCCCAAGTAACAAGATTTATTACCAACAGAGCCGCCTCCACAGCCTCATACAGGCCCTCCACCCCAATCGTAGCCTCTGGCCCAGCAGCACCCACCTCAGAATTGGCAGGTTCCCAAGCGCAATGTGTCACCACTACCTAGGAGAGATAACCAAGATCCACCTCCTATGAAGGACCCTCCATCCCCATGTTAGGGTCAGGCTCCCAAGTCCCACTTCCCAGATCGGAGGTACCATACCTACTCGTTGAATGTGGCACAAGTCCTAGGTTATTTCCAAAGTTCCCTAGAGCATGGGATTGTACCGTTGTCGTGGTGAAAGAGGCCAGAAGAGGTGAACCTCACTGATCTCCCTAATTACTACCACTACCACAAACTCCCGGGGCACAATATCAAATATTGATATGTGTATAAAGACTGGCTTCAAGACCTGGTGGATTACAACATTGTCCGGTTAGTCCTAGCTATGATACAGGTGGCATGCGTCTTCTTGAGGCTAGACAGTAGAAGCATCAACGAAGGAGAATGGCATCAGGTTTCTGGCTGTGGGACGTAGAAGTATAGTGATGGGATGTCTCGAAAAGTAGTCTCCCTTGTCCTTGGTGTTATTTGTGCATGCCTGAATTGGACTGAGCCTTCATAAGCAGTAGCTAGATCTTCTGCATTATCATCTATGGAGTCCCCTTCTCTGAAAAGAAAACACTAGCAGCGTAAGGGAAATCCAAGTCCCCTGCCAATGTCACCGTTATCCTATACTCTCGGAAACATCATGACCCTAGAGATGGTGATCCCTCCTAGAATCTTTCCGGTAGTGTACGAATCATCGAGTGATAGTTAAGGGTATGACTTAGTTAATACTATAGTGTTGGTAAATCCCTACTTGATTCCTGACGATGAGGAGTTTCATGAGGATCCTCCCAACATCCCCAGTTGTCGTTAGTGTCGACGGAGCTGTGGAAATATAGGTCATCAGAGTGCCTCAGTCAGCACTTCTATCCATGCTGAGCATGCGACTGAAACTAGGTATCAAGCCTAGTGCAGAGCTCACTGTACGCAACCTTCTCATCTGGTGACATCAGGCCTGCCTTTTCTGCTGTTCATTTTGTTGGATTAGGAAGAGCCACCTCAACTGTGCCGTGACTAGAGACGCCATGCTACGAGCTGGCCTCAGTCATTTGTCCCTCATCTAGTAGTACCTCTGTAGGGTTCGCGTAGTGAGCAGTGTGATATTCTAAGCACTAGTCAGCAACCAGCCTAGCAGGTAGGGCCCACCATACCTCTTGCCATATAGTGACCTCCTGTAAATAGAAGATCATTCCTGGAATGGATGTATGATGTTCTTAAACATCTTTCCAGCATTCTAGCAAAGCTCTCCATCCTGGGGGCCCTTCACCTGTCATCATATATGTGTCGGGGCCTCGACGAGGCTTAAAAAGCCCCCTCCTGTTTGTGACGGTGATATCACCCGCAGAAGCCTTCCATGCAGATGCAGTCGAGAATGTTGAATGATAGGCCATCATCTCATTCTTTGTAGAAGATCAAGTCTCTCCCATACATGGGAACATTATCCCACGGTACATCATTGGAAAATTCAATGGCATAGTGATTTGTTGCTATATTGTCCACATGGGCTCTAGAATCAAACTAATCCTGACTAAGACACTGAGAAAAATGGGATTATATGAGGATGATTTGAGTCCATATAACCTAAGAATCCAAGGTTATGATAGGAAGGAGTAGACACTCATCGGAAATATCAGTTTGAAGACCTAGTTTGGTGGTCTATTTTCCATCACTAAGTTTATGGTTGTCACCCAAGACACCACCTACAATGTGTTGTTGGATAGTTTGTGGCTCCACCTGTATATGGAGGTTCCTTCATTATATCACCAGTTCGTTAAGTACTCCCTTAATGGTCGAGTGGTTGTGCTTCAAGGTGATGCATCCCCCATTGCCTCTTATGAAGCCCACTATCTGGATTCCTACTTCTACAAGAGAAAAGATAAGAAGATTCAGACTAAAGAGGTCAAGCATGATATGGATAGGACCGAACCGTGGGATGATCTGGAGGATGCCTACATCTTTCGAGTCCATCAATTGTAGGCTACAACTCCAGACATGGGACAATGATTCATTGTTTCTAGAACTAGGGGGAGGACATTCCCAGGTATAAGCGATTCCAGAAGATCACCTCATACTCCTACACAAAACTAGGATCAGGTGATCCCAGAGCCTCCTACTCCCATAAGGTATCAGGATGTCTGCCCCATGGCAACGAAAATACGTCATACATTCTTGTTTCACCAAGATGGAACTAACCGGCTCAAGCCGACGTGCCACTATTTCTTCTATATCATCAAGCATGGACCCATGTACCGAATACCAGATGAGATTGGATCAACAGCCTTAATCACTATGGTTGTGGCAACATAAGAGTTCCCAAATGTAGTGTCGACTACAGTTCAGAATGGAACCAGCCTCCAATAAAGAGCTTCTGACTCAGAGGATGCTCATCCCACCTAGGATCCCCATTCCATAAATTAAGAATAGGATTTAGTGGATTCTCCCCCCCCCACCATTGTAGAGATCGTCTCCACCACGGTTGACGAGTTGGTACGGGTGAACCTCAGTAGTGAGGCAGACCTAAAACCCACATTGATTATTGTTGTGATGCATCTCAAGGAGAAACAGAAGTACACATGCTTATTTAAATAACACCGCGATGTATTCTTCTAGAGTTTTGATGATATTCCAGGACTAGATCCTCTTGTAGTTGTCCACTGCCTCAATCTCCCAGCAAATCATTACAGGTTCAAGCAACCTCCCAGAAAGATGCACCCTTCTCACAGTGCCATAGTTGGGGCCGAAGTTAATAAGCTCATCAGAGGAATTTTTTTTAGGTATTTCCAATACCCCATGTGGTTGGCCAATATTGTGCCAGTAAGAATTAATAATGGATAGATTAGTGTTTTCATCAACTTTCTGGATCTCAACTATCTCTGTCCAAAGGATGATTTTCCGCTTCCTGTGACAGAATTTTTGATTGATTCTACAACAAGGTGCCAAGCCCTATCCTTCATAGATGGGTACTCCAGATATAACCAGACTTGAATGGCCCCTCAAGATGAGGAGTCTACAGCCTTTAAAGACCAAAAGGTACTTTATGTTACCAAGTCATTCCCTACATTTTAATGAATGTGGGTGCCACCTATCTGCAAGCTATACATCACATATTTAAGCCAATCCTAGGAAATTTGGTGGAATGTTACATAGATGACCTGGTGGTCAAATCTCACCAGCATCAGGACTATCTAAATGACCATGAGAAAGTGTTAAGCTTCCTATATTCCCATCACCTGAAGATGAAACCATTGAAGTGTGATTTTGGGGTTACCTCTGGAATGTTTCTTGGATTTGTTTTTAGATATAGAGGCATTGCGATCACCTAGATATGATCAAGGCCCATAGCCAGATGTTTCCTCAGACCAACATTTGGGAACCTCTAGGTTTTCAAGGACACATAACCTATATACGCTTATTTACCATTAATTTGGATGGAAAGTGTAAGACATTTTCTCAGCTCATGAAGTAAGGAACTATCTATGAGTGGGATAAAGAGTGTCATACTGCTTTCAAGGAAATAAAGTAGTATCTGATCCAGCCTTCGGTCTTAATTCCACCAATATCTATAAAGCTGCAGGTCCTTTTTGTGACCCCTAGAGAGATATCTCGGTGCCCTTATCACCCAGAAGAACAACAAGGGAACAGAGAATATCTTAAACTACCCCATCCACATGCTCCTCGATACATAGACCAGATACCTCCAATTGAGAAGAGCATCCTTTCACTCATATTCATAGTACAGAAGTTGCGACATTACTTCCAGCACCACAATATAAATCTGGTGTCACGAGTAGATCCACTGAAGTACATCCTGAACCACCCCATGTTAACAATCCGTCTAGCTTGGTGGATAGTGATTCTCTAGCAGTTCAACATTCTGTTTGTCCCTCATAAGGATATTAATGGGAAATCCATGGAAGACTTCCTTGGTGCCCATCCAGCTCCTACAGACCAGCCCTTGGACCTTGGTTTTCCTGATGAGGAAATCCTATTGGTAGACCAAGTTATCCAGTGTATGAAAATGCACTTCAATGGTGATTTCCAGTTCCCCACTGGCAGAAGGCTCAATGAACCCAGTCTCAATAGAGTAGGCATGGGCATCGTTTTCATTACCCCAGCACATGTTGTTCTTCCATACTCATTCCAGTTGTTAGAAGCCTACACCAACAATGAGGCAGAGTATCAGGTTCTCATTACTGGACTCGACCTGGCCCTTGAGATAGAAGTTCCCCATTTTCATTTAAAATGGGACATTGAACCGGTCATCAAGAAGATCAACGATGATTATTTCATCAGAAATCTAGAGCTCATGACATTGTTGGAATGTACTCTCGACCTAATGGCCCACTTCCCATCTTGGCCAAAAGTTACTCATGTCCCTCGATCATAGAACGGTTGAGTGGATTCCTTGTCCCACCAAGAAACATCACATGCAAACCTTGAACATGATTATCTGATTATCCATTAGGCACACTGATGAGTCGTTGCTCCCATCACTCCAGGTGACAATGAAAACCTGCATGTATGCCACCTTACCGCAAGCGCCTCCACGTTAGGACCCCCAGGTTCCTTAGATGTAGTGACTGACATGACTGCTAACTAGAGAACCGCCTTTGTCGAGTACCTCCAAAATGGTAATCTCCCGAAAGATCGGGCCGAGAGTGAGAAAATCTGAGGCCACACATTACATTTTACCCTCCAGAACGTCCCTGGTCTTGAGCATATCCCATAAAAGTGCAGGTTTAATGGGGTCCTCCTCTATTGCATTCAAGGAGCTGATATTTCCCCGGTCATGTAGAAATTTCCTGTCGGTTCCCGCGGGGCTCCTCATACTGGGCCGATGCTATCTCACCAGATCCAGAGACTAGGGTATTTTTAGCCCTCTATGATTAACTACTACATCAAGTTTTCTAAAAGGTTCCATTCATGCCAAAATCATTCTAACTTCATGCATCGGCCACCATAGCCTCTCCAATCCACCAAGTACTCTTGGCCATTTTCTGTATGGGGACTCGATTTCATGGGACTATATGCACCGGCGGCAGCTCTCCAGTGCATATTCATCCCGAATTCTACAGATTTATTCTTGTAGTGGGTAGAGGTATTGCCACACAAAGAGGTCAAGCCTCATTCCATCATTGACTTTGTGATCTCTAACATCATATACCAATTTGGAGTGCCTAACGTCATTCTCACCGGTAACGACACGAACTTCTAAGCAATTGAGCTGAAGAAATTGAATTCTAAGTACAACATCCGTTCTAACTATACCTCCCAACTATCATACTCATGAAAAAGATAGATTAAGGTGTTCAACAAAACCCTCTCTAACATTCAGCATAAAATGGTTGGTCAGAATAAGAAGATTTGGCCGAAAAATCTCCCCAATTCCCTCTGGGCTTATCGGACGATGACTCGTAATTCCACCCAGGTGGCCCCATATTCCTGGGTGTACGAAACAAATATCATCCTGCCCATCAAAATTCAATTACCCTCACTATGAAAAAATGTATACAATTAGAAAACTCCAGATATAGTAGCTGAAATCTATCTGGCTGACTTGGAAGTGCACGATGAGAACTGGCCTCATGCACTGCAAAATATGGAAAGGAATCAGAACAAGATAGCTAAATCTTTCAACAAAAAAGTTTTCTTATGCTCCTTCCTACAATGAGACTTTCTATTGGCACTGAAGGCACCAATTATAACTGGTAGGAAACCACCCATTTTAGATCCCAAATATGAAGGACCTTACATCATTCATAGGGTTTACTCTAATGGAGCATTATCATGGGTTACCATGGATGGTTGATCGTATAACTCCTCCCATCAATGCCAATATCCACAAGAAATACTTTTATTGAGTCCCCTGGTCCAACATGACCTTAAACTATATAGTCCTGCATGACCCCAAACATTGTAATGGTCCTGCATGACCCTAAACTGCATCAGGGTCCAATATGACCTTAAACTGTTCGGTCCTTCACGATCTTAAATGGTGAAATCTCCCCCATGATATTTAACAGTGGGCCTTCCTGGAGGACATTAAACTGAACCTTTAGAACTACGTATGGATCGATTCCAATGCTCATTGGATACGTAGGAATGCTCAGATGCCTCGTTATGAGTCCATCCGTACTCTCTTCTCGTTTGGCTAACCCTCATAGGTGTAGTTCCCTTGGAGGATATCATATGACGTAGCCTAAGTTTCTTTGGCCCGACTCGTGGTAGGATTACGAAGGTTGTGCCATGTGCCCCTCCTCATTCTTCTAATCCTCCAATGTCCCTACCTCATGATGTTAAATTTCATGGCCCTTTTAGAACTATGTATGTATTGATTCCCATCCACATGGGATATGTAGGACCACCCAGACATTTTGTCCGTAGGCCCAGCCCAAAACACGGGGATCTCTCCTTGAGTCTTGTCTCACATAGGCTACATGATGTGGATGGTGTGTTTTGAATCTGGTCAACATCGATCCTTTGTTGTGGTCAACACCGCCATATGTCCCAAACACGGAGTGTGGTGGTTCATTCTTCCATGCAGTCTCTCCAATCCTTGGTCATCCTCGAGCAGGAGTGGAATTCCAGCTTTCGGACCCTTATGTGATGGGGAGAGCCTAGTCCTATTCCTTGATTCCCACATCAAGCATTGCTCACATGGGATTAGGAGATATGGTGAGGAAATTTCTACATGAGAGGTCATATGTCTATAGTTGGTAGTGATTCCCAGCCTCAGGTCCTTGGACCCCTTTTGGCCCCATAGCATGAGTTCTCATTTGGGATTGTGCAGTGTGGTATAGACTCACATCTTTAATCATGCCGGGCTATTTCTACATATCACACAGATCCCCTCGATACATCCCCCCTTCATTTATCATTCATCCTGTGAGCATCGGTCCTACCATGCTTCACGAGCCCCATCATTTGGGTTTCAATCACCTTATAAATCCAAAAGAACCCCCAAATTGCTTGGATGCTCGACCCAAGGGCTCTCCTACCATTACGGGATAACACCCTCGAGGATTGAAAATGAAAAATTGATACAAGTCCCATATGGAAAACATGGTCAATGGCTGACACTCAAAAATTTTCCCCCTAACCTCTGGTCACACAGATATGGATACCGTGTTGCAAACATGGTCAAAAGTTATCATCTATCATTGTTTCCACCTCAGTGTCTTCCACAGGCGTGATGGTTCTCCCTCTCCACTCATTTGTCCCACACATATGACAGTAAACTAGGTATCTATATTACGAGCTCTATTTCCTTAAAATAAGATCACCACTGTCCTCACTGCAAGACGTTAAACTTCAAGAT
Source organism: Viscum album (assembly GCA_963277665.1). Lineage (NCBI taxonomy): Eukaryota > Viridiplantae > Streptophyta > Magnoliopsida > Santalales > Viscaceae > Viscum > Viscum album. The sequence goes on from OY728120.1 coordinate 1,514,434,958, forward strand.
GGTTGTGACATTCTATCTGTGGCCCAGCCTTAGAGACCCTATCCCATGTTCTCACTTAGGACTATACGGTGTGGTATGGTATTATTTCCTCATTCACGTCGAGTTACTCATCATGATGTTCCCATCCCTCGGTGGGGTATCATTCCTTCATTTGTGTCCTTGATGCATGGAAATACATTGCACGTCATCCTTCTCAAGAACTATGTGTGGCTTGATTCCCATCCTTATGGAATATGTTGGACCGCCCAAATGTCTAGTCTTCGAGTCCAGCCCCATCTCTTAGAAACCTATATATCATCTAATCCCCTTTGACTACTTTCATCCAGAAGGGGGGGTATACCGTGTGTTATAGGGGAATTTCCTCATTCAGGCCGGGTTTATAACAACCATGCCACATAACTCTCTCTCTTAATTGGCCTTCTATAATCTCTTTGATTATGCTTCCCTTAAGTCGGTTCCCTTGACCATCTTCAGTGAGTCACCAATGTGTTCATGAGTACTCTGGTCTAGATCCTGGAGTGTCTAATTCTGCCCCAACATTCTTTGACCAATTTGTTTAGGCTTCGTGTTCCACTTTATTTGGTCTTCCATTATCTTTCTAATCCAAAGGGACCCCCAATTTGCATGGACGCTATGTCTAAGGGCTCTCAAACCATTATGGGCCAACTTCCTCAAGGTTTTTATACAAAAAATTGATACATGTCCCATAATGCGAATATGGTAAGTGGTTGATGCTCATTTGTTTTTCCCATTTCAGGTCACACGATATGGATGTCATTATTAGAATAGGGTAAACAATTATCCTAAATCGTCATGCCAACCCCTTCAATCCTAAAATGTTGGTTACATAATTCACATCATTTTCCACCCCATCATGTCCAAGTGGAATTTTGACAGTCCTGACACTATCCCTCAGTGTGAATTTGCTTGTTTGGAGGACAATACCGTGGTAAGGCGTCATTCAGGGCTCCTCACTAACTTCCCTTTGGTGTGTATTCCATGTATTGAAAAAACCTCTTCCACCCTTGTTTTTCACTCCATGCTTGACTCGCGTGGGCTTAGGAACTAGATACAGGTCTTTTCTCTCTTGGAAGAGATTCTATTCTCCAATAGTCTGAGCTATAAGACTTTAAACTAAGATCCCATTATTCCTCACTTTCTAGAACTACGTATGGATTGATTACCATCTTCATGGGATGTATAGGAATGGAAGGACATCTCATATTTGAGTCCATCTCAACTAAGAGCTTGTCTCTCCAAGCCCATATTCTTTAATATTTTTTGGCCCCGTTGGCCTGAGGTTTCTTTCTTGGAATTATGCGCGGAGTGATGTGGACCTCGTTTTCATTCACATCGGGTATCATTTATCACGCCATGATCATTCCCTCTGGAACCTCACCTCTCGTGTATATTTTTAAGCCATATGACTCTAAACGATGTTTCCTAGTCCCACATGACTTTGAAATATTACATCTATGCTGAAGGAAATTAATGTACATGGTTGGTCCCATCACATGACCCTAAACTGTGACATTATTGTCCTAGCCACACAACAAAAAACGGAATTGCATCATGGTGTCCTTACTCAAGGGGACATCATGTTTTGTATCAGTCACACACTATACCATTTCTCAACGCGTAAAAATGGCTTGATTATTATGTCGATGCCTGGAATTTATATCCTAGACCCGTCGCTTCATGAAAAAAAACATGCATTCATCCTAAAGGAAAAACAAGATCTATCAAATGCTGCTTCTTTGGGTGTGACGGCTAGACCCGCATGACCTTATTATCTCTAGAACTGGTACCTTTCCATGCACTTTTAGAACTATGTATGGATTGATTCCATTCCTTATCGGTATGTAGGAATGCCTGTGCACATTTCCTCGGGCCCAACCTAACTTTTTTTTGGTCCCTCAACCTAAAACCTACCCATGGAACACATGGTGATATGGACTCTAGGTCCTTACTCACATCGGGTTTTATAATTATCTCACCATCTATCTCCCACATTCCCAACCATCTATTGTCTGAGCACTATGAACATAAACTAGGATCACACCACATCCTTTTCGTAAGATGTTAAACTGAACGACACTTTCTAGAACTATGTATGGGTTGATTCTCATCCTCTTGGGATATGTAGGAACTCTTGGGAATCCTATCTCCAGTTCTAGGCGAGGTAATACATAATCCTACCTTCTCTCATTCATACCTTAGGCCTGAATTATTTTGAGAGAATGTGGAATTGTGAGTACCTCTTGGGTCCTCATCCATGTTGGGTTTTGCAAAAAACCGCACCATGCGCCCCCTTGTTTTTTCCCAACCCGGTCTGAGTTCTGTGACCCTAAACTAAAACCTCTCTTTCGGAATTACATGCCACGTTTGGAAACTTTTCCACCATGTGCATAGTCTATTAAATCAATACCCCCTAATGGCCCATCCTACGACTATTATGTTGGAAGCATGCAACCTCCGTACCCTTCTCATAGCAGGGGGACTCGACTCCCTCTATATCATACGTCCTGTTTTCATACTCATATGCTTTTTGGTAGTGCCCGAGGTGTGGAATTTTCATAGGGACATTCCCTTGCTCCATGTCCAAGCTTCATGAGCCTATAATTCGGATCCTAATCTTCTTCCATGTCTGAAGGGACCCCTTTATGACATTGTCTCATGCCACACTGGCATACCTACCATCTTGGGCCAACATCCTTGTGGACCTCAGATGACATTTGCGGCATGTCCCATGTTTTGACCATGGTTAGCAGTCGAAAATCATTTGTTTGTCCCCATTATATGATAATGTGGAATCAATACTATGTTTCAAACATGGTCAATAGTTATGCCCTATAGACATGCCACCATCATTGCAGCCCAGATCTCAAGCATCATGATTCTCACATTTCTAATTCCTTATGTTTATGTGGAATTCCAACATACTCGACCATACTCCATTGCACTTCTAGGTGCGTTATATAGGTGGGTAAACATAATAGGGGCATCATTCACCATGCTTCCCATAGCCCCGATCATGTGCCTTCCTATGAAAGGGAAGTCCCATCACCACTCCTTGATTCCCACATCTGGAACGACTCACATGGGCTTAGTAGTTCTGGTAGGGTGTGTACTAGCGCAACCATGCTACGCAAGCACTTCATCGTCCAACATGACATTAAAATACACTCTCAGAACTATGTATGGCTTGATTCAAATCATCATGGGGTACCTAAGAAAGCCCATACAATTGGCCTCAGGCCCTATTCTAACTTTCAATTTTATCCCCTTGACCTAAATAACTTCCTCTGGGGATATGTAGTGCGGTGTGGAATCCTTATGTCCCCATTCACACCAGTTTACATATACTGCACCACATACACCCTTCATGGGATCATCACATTCACTCTTCATCCAATCATACGATGTTTAAATTCCCGATCCCACATGTCCTTGACGCATGACACTAAAATGTGGTTCTACCCCAAAAGAGTTTAGGATGCCCCATGTTTGTCATGGGATGCAACACATCCCTTTCTAGATAGGATTTCCACTATCAGTGTTTGTCTCCAGAAATTCCATCCTTAAGATCGATGTTTGGGATGATTCTCGTCCTTATGGGATATTTAGAGATTCCCAGGCATTCCGCCTCAGGCCCAGCCCCATGGTCATTCATCCATCTGGCCCCTCGAGGTTGACCTCAATCCAGGTACTATGAACATTAATCTATGTGCATTCACCCCATCATATGATGTTTAAACAATGCATCCATCATCCTTATTTGTATGATGTAAAACTACATGTCATTTTAAGTCCTTACAATAATGGTCCTATTCAGATTTATGTATGATCCCTGATCAGACTGATGCACCAACCTATTGTGTATTCACCACAGTGGCGTAATTTCAAGAGTGTTAGAATCCATTTGAAAATACCATCATGCCACACTCCATGCTTTGTGTGCCATTTATTCGGACCCTCGTCCTCTTTCACATCTAAAGGAACCCCTTAATAGTAAGGATGCTCGGCTTATGTCTCACCTATTGTATTGGGAAAATGTTTTGGAAGACTAATGGATGACATCTCGAGTTAGGCCCCGTGTTCCGGACATGGTCCGCTATCCATCCTCATTTTTTATCCCCATTTCATTCTAATACAATAAGGATACAACTTTTTCAACAAAGTGAATATTTATTCTTCATTGTCACATCATCCCTACAGTGTTTCTAATTTTGGGTTTCATGATTCACACCCTTCACCCCAATATGTTCAGTTTAATTCCAATGCCCCTAGTGTTACCCCACTTGTGCACAAGAGCACACTGGGGAAGTGATGATCCGACTGATTTGAGAGCATCATCATCTAGTCAGGCCTCTCCATTATTCGAAATCTATATTGGTTGTTCAAACCCCGAATGCTCAAAACATGGTTTGCAATCTTAGATTAGGGTGGAATGATAAGGTGGCCATCCCTTTTTTCTCTCATCGGGCCTGACCCATGTGATCTTAGGGACTAATATCCATATTTTTCATGAATATACCGAATATGACACAAAAACTGAATAACAGAACTCAGGAATGCATCTAGAATAAATAGGCAAAGCATGAAAGTGTGTTCAAAAGTAACATGAAATACAGTACCTCAGGATCGACACCTCCCATGGATGGGTTGACCGTGTCAAAATAACATTACAACTATTCCACCCTCTGTATTCTGGCATCCAGGACACACTATCACCTTTTTAGTTCTCGCTCCTCTTCGGTAGTGAGGGTGTGAAGTTCATCAACTATGGTCTGGTACCAATCCTCATTGTTTGGGTTAACAATCATCTCCTCGGAGGCTTCCCACATGTGCTCTTCGGCCTCTGCCAGCTAGGCCCTCATCCGAGAAAAAACCTCCAACTAAAAATTGAGGGAAGCATAATGTTTATATGCCTGGTTGTGCAGCAGCTAAATCTCTTTTTCAGTGTCTTGGAGCATCTTTATGTTTACCTATTTTCTTCGCTGCCAGCCCATGCCATGGCCAAGATCATAATCCTAAATCTTCTCCTCCATGAGATCTTGGATGATCATGTGGGGACGTTGGGCGTTCCCTCCACTAGTACATAGTTCACATAGTCATGAATGAAGTCTCTTCATCTGGTCTATCCATTGTGCTTGAAGAGTTTCATCGATGAAGCGCTTGATCAGCTTTTAGGATTGGTGAAAGACTATCATGATATCCTATTCATCCGAGGAGGTTTCATCCGAGTCTGTAGGGTTGGGAGGATCATACAAAGGTAAGGATCACAAGAACTCATTAGAAGGGTCTTAATTTGAGGTATGATCAGGTATGGTAGGACCCATGTGGTCTGATCGATCTTCATTGTCAATCCCACATCAATAATTTTAGGCCAAACCCTGCTAACGGCCCCACCAGTGATTCGGAGCAACATCACTTGGTCATTCTAGATATCCGCCTCCACGACTACTGGAATTCCCCTGTGAAAAGCACCACTATATGTACCAACCACCCTCGCCATGGAAGTCCACACCATTTCAATGATTTTTCATACAATGAAGTGCACGGAAGTCAGTTAACATGATCGATGGGTGGTAGTCTGGAATTATGTAGAGGATACATATAGAGATTGAATGTTTGGTCTCGTTCTTGGGTTGTTTCCATAGAGACCCCAAGGCGTGGCCCTTCGTATGTCATCGAAAGGACTGAAAACTATGGAGGAGCCATCTCGGGTGTCCTGGCCCCACTGGATGCACTAATCACCATAACTGCTAGGGTGGATCTTGAGGGTTCGGCATCTGCATCTGATGTAGGGTCGGTATGGATTTTGTGTATGAGGTCCTGCTGCACAATTCCAATATTCATAAGGAATTCAAAATGACCTGGAAGCATACCCTGAGGAAGGTGCTTGAGATGTTACCTCAATGGCCTCTACAAATTCTTCCAGATCTAATCCTTGGTCACCAACATCACCCTCATCTAGAGGGATCCCTCTCTCAGCCTCCTTCTCCCTGGAGGACTCGTCGGATTCTGATGGAAAAGGGAATCACTCCCTCAATTCTACAGTCGACAACTATAGAGGGGTTGCTCGATCCAACAACACCTTCACCCGGTTTTTCATTGGATGAATGGAACCTTGGGAGTCCACAAAGTTCTCCAACTCGGCCAGGAATTTCTCCACCTCCTCCTGGGATACTATAATATCATCCCTAATGGGGACGATTCCTAGAAAATCGATCAAAAGGCGGTTTAGGTTTAGCCACATATTGGGTGGGTCAAGAAATTTCCTGTTGACATCATAGATGTACCCTACCTCCGGGATGACATCATTCTCCGGCCTTTCAATATGGAATAATCGCTTCCCTAGAGCCTGAGTGGATATCATGTGGAATCACCTATGTGGCCTAACCTCCATATAACTCTACTCTTCTGGGCCCACTGGGTCCACTTCTACTACTGGATTCATGGCCGCTGCCCCCCCTCAACCGGTACAGGCCTCGCCACCATGGCATCCCACCACCAGGGGATGTTCTTGCGGCCTTCTGACCACAGCTTTGAGGTTGGGGAGGTGGACCATCATTGGCCCGGATGGTTTGCTACATCATCATCTCTCCCGGGTAGGCCGCCTCTCATCTTTTCTCGTACTCCTTCACGATCCTGAAGACAGCTGTGGGTGGAGCTATCTCGTTCCACATCTTCTCATCTTCCCGTGTGAACAATAGCCACATTTTTTCACATCATTTATAGGTTATCCTCGGAGAGCACCACCAAATAGACCTAGGAGGGTAGTCACTGCATGCACTAAAATTTGGTTGCAAATCATTATGGGGTGTACGGCTCATAGAGGGGCTCATGGTCCATCCATGCCACAAGAAATCTTCCTTGAAAGTCCATTCGGTAGGACCAATTCACTTCTGTTCCAGGACTATCATCATTGAATACACATGTTGGCAACAAAAATGGGTGAAAGATGAACTCATCTACCTTCAAAACCCAGTTTAGTATCGAAAGCATTGTAAGCTTGGCCGGAAATCTCCCTATCAAATTCAGAATGGACGGGTGGAAGTTCATTCATTGAGGGGAGATGGGGTTTTTATATTTATAGACCCCCTGACATGTACCACTTTCCAACCATACATTAGGGGGAATGGCCTGCATATACTATGTTTCTTCTTCGCCTCACTAATATTCTACAACATCTTGTACAGCATGGAATGCATCGGGATCCCAAGGTTGACCTACCCTCCTGTCTACATCATGGATGCCATGATAAACTTCCTTGGTCACATGCCCATGTTTGTGTCCCTCACCGGTAGGATCTAGCCGCTAATGAGCGCCATTATAATGGAACCCAACCTAAAAATTACTTAATGATTGGTATTGATGCTGAATCCCCATGTCTTCCACTGGCTATCCTCCATGAGCTGCCAGTACGAGTGCTCCATACCTCATAGAGCCCCCTTCGGGAATGTTTGAGGCCTCACCGGTAACTACCTATCTTTCGAGAAGTTCTAGAAAAGCATGAACCATCACCCGAATTGGGAATCACTGATTGCTTCCTTGTATTCTCCCAGAAATAGGTTCATTAACGCCATCACTAGTAGTGGCATATGTTCTGGGTCATCCCATGCACTCATAACAGGGAGGAACTAATCATACTTTTCCCCCAATATTGGGACTACCGAGACCTGATTCCGATCACAAAAAATGATGTCGACCTCTCCATGGTGTATGTGGAAGATTTTGGTCCTCAATGACCATCGTCTCAGCAACTCCAACATCAGCTACTTGGGCGGATAAATATCGAATTGGGGGTCCCCAGTCACCTAGTATAGGCTCACTCTCATCAGCTCAGCCCCAAATTCTTTACACTAAGCACCTACCTGTAGGCCCATGCCTAGTCATTGGTGAAGTTGTCGACCTGGCATAGATCCTATTCATCAGACAACCCCTTCCATGGGTTCCTCAGGGCTACGTTCAAGATATTCTGGTACAATGGGGGATATGTCTCTGGCTACAGTTCCTTCCAGTCAACATCATTCAAACGGTTGTACAAACAATCAACTTTAATAGTTGTGAAGTTCTCTCAAACATGGATGTTACCCACCCTAATCCAGTACAGCTGACATACATTTCTCCTGAACAAGTAAGCTGGTTTGTCCCTATTTTCATCAAGGATGGTGATGTCATACATCAGTCCAATGCCATATAGAGGCATCCCCTTGCACATCGGATAGTTCTTTTGGCATTCCAATAAAAACACCACCAGTGAATTGTGGTCAGAATGGCTTCGAACAGACTCCCCTGGACCAAAGGTTTTCGCCATATTCTCCCTCCGGGTAACATCATCAGGGACCCCCTAGAAGCCTCTTGGTGAGCCATTTAGTTTTTGAGATTTGGATGTTTTTTTTCTGGATCACGAAGCTCTTTTCTGGAGCACTTTCATGGTGCTCTATCGCAATGGCAGTTCATGGAGTCCTACCCCATCCTTCAGATGCAAGTTGCAGAGTGCACCGACATGAAGTAAAAGACTCATTGCATGCCACGAAGCAGAAGGAATGATTCATATAGATAAATCATGGAGTACATGGATCATCGCAAATAGAGAACACTAAAGACAAAAAATATTGAGAAGATAATGGACAAAAGAGAGGTAAACTCCCCTATTTTATAGGCGAGGATCCCTGGTGCTTCGCGGCGCATCCAACTATGTAGAGTTCATGACATGCTCCACCCAGACGTTGTCGCTCCACTTTGCAAAACTCCTTCACGAGTCTATTTTTGGGATTGACCAAGGGATTTTCGGCAATTGACCCTGAAACATTGACCCTTGGTTTATCCTCAGCTACCAGTCTGGGGGGGGGGAATTTGTTGGTTCCAAAATTTGGGAAGAACAAGAACCAATGGAAAGCATTAGAAGCGGCCTCGTGAAGCCTGTTGGTAGAGCCCTTGTGGTCCTGCACTGGCGTAAAGCTCCTACTTCACGAAACCGCTAGTGCAATGATCCTCCTTCACGACCCCCTTTTAAATTCGTGAGCCTTTTGTGAAGTGATGAGGTTGGATGATCCGCACACCCCTTTGATGTTTGCAAACCCACCACGCAGCAATGAGGAAAGATTCTCCCCGAACCCCTTTTACTTTCGTGAACCTGCCACAGAGTGTCGAGGCAGGGTGCACCGAAAACCCCTTTGACATTCATGAACCTATAATGGAGTGAATAGGTGGGACGCTCCACAAACCATTTTGACGTTCACGAACCAACCATGGCGCGATGAGGCAGGATGCCATGAGAACCATTTTGATGTTTTTTAACCCACCGAGGAGCGATGATGCGGGATGCTCCGCAACCTCCTTTGATGTTCGAAAACCCACCGCGGAGCGAGATCTGTCTTCGCACCTAATGGGATCAACTTTGTGGTGCCCCATGATTATAAATATTGTGATCGCCTCAAGCCGAAAGGATAGTTCCTCTGATATTTCACCTCTTTATCTCCCTCATTGAGAATCCATTTCTACTCTATGAACCATGATCTTTTCAAGGTACATTTGCATCACGAAGTACCTCCACCTTTTAATAAATTCAGACCCTCTTCAATGAGGGATACCCTTCATTGATCCCAGTGGCCTCTACAATGAAAGGGGATTGCCAAGGGGATTCAGGTATTTATAGAGAACTTATGCTTCTTGATGATCCCACCATTCACATGTGACCCACATGGTAAGGCAGGGCACAGTGCTTCGTGAAGCACATTGCTTCGTAATGCTACACTTCGCAAGGCACCCTTGCTTCGCAAAGCACTACGTTGCGAATGCCTTTCCACTTTGCAAAGCACCTATAATATGCACCTATTCCCTATCCGTAAGCTAGACCACTTCACATCACGAAGCACACCACTTCTCGAAGCCCCACCACTTTATGGAGCACCGTAGATTCACAAGGATTCTACCTATGAACCCCTTCGCTCTGAAAATCGTTTTCCCTTGTGACCCTCCAGGATTGCATGAAGTGATTTCAAAGTTCCGTGGGCAGTGCTTCCCACTATATTTCTTCTCCCCATCCTTCTTTGTATAGTGACTCTAATGGATATTTCTTCTTCGTATATCCCTGCTAACATGGACCCCTCAATGGATCACTCCATTACACCCCCTCACCACAGAATTTATGATGCCTTCTCTTCCAAAAGGGGAAAGAAGTATTAGTTATATATGTCCAAGGGGGTGTAGAGTGAACCCACCTTGTCCGAAATACAGGATGTTAAACTACCAAGCTCCATCATCTTCAGCACATGATGTAAAACTATGACCTCACCCCATGTATCGAATGCGGGTTTTCCCACCTTGGACAGTATGCACACCCACTTGTCTCCATGAAAGTGAAATCATTACTCACATGGAATGAGATCCTCTTTATTGGAGCGGCGTCTGTCCGCAGGGAAAGCGAAACCACCTTGGTGTAAGCCCCTATCTTTTCTTGCATGAGGTAGCAACCCTTCTCCTCTCTTCCTCGGTGCCAAGGACCAGAGGGGGGCACCAAAGTCTTCCTTTATTCGGTGCCAAATACCTCTCCCTTGTGACTTTGTCACCACCTGGGACTCCATACAGGAGTAAGTCCCAGTCTCCATATTCCTGGGTTGCTAACCACACATAAGCCCATGTTTCTTCTTTGGCCCACTTTCTATGTGTAAGCCTCATTTCACTTCCCACAGATGAACCTTTTTCAATGTGATCGTCAAGGCTTCGCTACCTCTGGTTTCTCAAACAGAGAATTACTCATGTGGGCTTATAGTATGAATTGTCCATGACATCTCCTATTTGTAGCCTAGAGTGTAAGCCCCAATCACTATCTGAATCTACGTGGACTTTGATCCTTTCTAAGGCAAGGTACTTAGGAAGGCTCTCTGAGGTTCAAGTCTAACAACCATTGGTCCCATGAATCTTCACGTCAGTGAACCAACCCCTTCTGGAACAATTTGGAGTTTGATCCTTTCCAAGGCATGGTACGTAGAAAGCCTCTCTGAGGTTCTAGCCTGAAAAACCATTGGTCCCAGCCATCTTTATGTCCATGAACCAACCCCTTATGGAACTACGTGGACATTGATCCTTGCGATGGAAAGGTGCGTAGGAAGCCTCCCAGAGGTTCAAGACCGAAAACCATTGGTTAAAACCCCCTTCGCACAGGTTATCACCATTCTAAACTACATGGAATTTGATCCTTTCCATGGTGAGGTACATAAGAAGCCTCCACCAGGTTGAAGCCCAACAACCATTGGTCCCAACCACTTCACATCGGTTCACTAAACACCAGCCTGAACTGTGTGGACATTGATCCTTGCCAAGGAAAGGTATGTATGAAGCCTCCATGTGGTTCAATCCCAACACCCATTGGTCTCGACCACTTCATTTCGGTCCACCTCATCTTCCACGACGTTAAACTGCATTCCACCTTTCCATCCCGCTTAACGCTAAACTATGCATGTTTGAATTACGAGTGCTTTGATCCCTCTCTCCTAGAAAGGGTATGTTAGAAGCCTCCGTGAGGTTAAAACACCTCCATCGGTAAGCCATTGTGCCTCTATCTAGTGGGAAGATGTTGTGCCCTCATCCAGCAGTAAGTCATTGTGAACCACATTCAGCAGTAAGCCATTGTCAACCCAAACCCAGTGGTATGTCGCTGTTGTCCCTTCTTTTGGGACCAATATCGTTGGTCCGTCCCATTGGGGTAAGACCATCCTAGGACTCCTAACCACAGATAAGAACTAGTATATCATTGGGTCACTCTCCTCTACACACACCCCAATTCTATACACCTATCCAATCTATGTGGACATTGATTCCCGGGCACATGTATACATAGAAGGACTCTTCGAGGAACAATCCCAACATCACTGTTTTTCTAGATTTGACTTCATCTCATTATCCATCTACTCCACTTAACCATACATTGTCCATTTTGATTCTAACTCGGACTGCCACATCCTGGAGGGATCATTCCACCTCATTCCCCATTCCCTTTAACAACAATCGGGTAGCATCCATGTGTTAGCACTAACATCAGTGTTCCCTCCAGGGGTGGCATCAATCTGATTCACTCTTGTCAGTGTTCCGATATGTCGAATACATCTCCGCTAGACATTAATCTTGAAGAATACACTATGTTAAACATGGGAAGCTGGGGAAAACCTCAGATACATGCATATGGAATATAATTCCCTGCTTTCGAAGTGGGTTGCCCCGGGCATCCGTGCCCTCGAGAAGCCCAATAATAAGGGGAAGAAATCCAGACATGCTAGTGTTCCAGTATCCAGACATGCCGGTGATATCAAAAATGAATACTCCCCCGACCAAAGGTTGCTTCCCTAGCCAGACCCCCTGGAATGTCTCGGCAGAAGCAGTGTAATTAACAGGTTTCCATAAAGATATGACACTGAGAGGAGTTTCATGAACAACCTCTTAATCTATAAGGGAGACCAGGACTAGGTGACGAGTTCCAAGGGGGAATCCACAGAAGGAAGAACTTAAATCCAATAAACCCATTTCTATCAAGGATAAAACATCCCTGATTAAGCGAAGGATTCCACCCACCTTTGGAATGTTGGAATGTGGGGCAACAGTTGCACGTCCTCGGCGAACGGATGCGCGCGCCCGGGAAAAAGCATCAGAAACATCGCCCTTATCATTTCTCGATGTGTAGAATTCAAAAATGAAGTACATTTTTTGAAAATAATTTTCTAAATATTATTAATTTTATTTTTAAATAAAATCATAATGAATTCAAAAATAAATAATTTAAAAACTATAATTGTGTTTATGTCATATTGAAAAATTAACCAAGATGTCATTATCCAATACCCTTAAGAAAATAAAATAATAATACAAATTACTATTCATTATGGCCATATTACTATTCATATTACTATTCATAAGGGTATGTTACTATTCACCAAAAAACAAGTTGGTTCCATTAAAATCCATATGACATACTAAACACAATTTTAAGTGATTGTTTTTTCAAAATTCAAAACATAGAAGTAGTAAAATTACTTTTAAAGGAATGTTATAATTATCTACTCAAAACAAAGTTTCATGCATTTCGATTTATTTTTAGAAAACCTTTGGGTGTTACACATTATTCAAGTTTGACCCCTAAATAGTGTTTCACTTCTTATATATATAATAATTCCACTTCTCCACTATAAAATGAACTCCCCCACCACTCACTTATAAACACATATGATGACCTCTTTCTCATCCAAAAACTGCCCCAATTTCCCTATAACCTCCCTTCCATAATCTTAGATGCCTCACATTTAGAATAAACCCAACCAAAGAATCTCCATGGTGAAAAATTAAATGAGTAACTGAATGAAGAGGTAACATCTTTCAATAAGATCTTTTGGGTTATTTTATTTCTACATCTCCGCAATTCTTGTTATTACAAGATTATATAAAAACCAAATTATCCTAAATATATTGACCAATTTTTATTTTAAGGGGATAATGTACACTCACACATACTTCCATCAAATAGGACACACATTCACCATTTGTGTAAACGGTGGACTACCACCTCGTGAACGAATGTCACTCGTTATTTCCATTTATTCCATTCATTGATGGATTTAAAAATTAAATTTAGGTTATTATATAATATTTTGTTTGGGATGAATTCATTATTATTTAATTATTATATAACACAAACCTCCATGCTTCCCATTTTGTGGAAATACGATTACATTGTTTACGAATGTGTGGACTACCGCCTCTTCAAACTGACTGACTCATTCACACTATACATAGAATGCAATAAGGATGGGTTTACCAATAATATATGATATATATGACATAATAACTCTACTATAATTATAATATATATACCGTTCAATTTAAGAAATTTCATTATTACATTAAATATAATCAGTGTTCATGCATATGTATGACCTACCATCTCCATGAATGGTGTATTTCATTATCTATTAATCTATTTTATAGATTATCCTAAATAATTTTATAGTTAATATATCTGAAATTTATATCCTCATTAAAATTATTCAAATAATTATATCATGATCTATGTAATGGGATACAAAAAAATAAGTCAGAACATATATATAAAACAAAACACTTATTACACAAAACATAACATTAACATAGAATTTTTAATAAATGATTAATTTATGTTCATAATCAAACAATATATTGTATTATATATGATAATATGGTTCATTGATTAATTTATAATATAAATATATTTATTATATATGAGTTTTGAACATTTATAAAGAAATTCAAAACATAATGTAAGAGTTTTATCATCTCAATTATATTTCTGTGAGACTTATTCATTTTTCCACATTAATTTATTTTTTGGGGTTTATATAATCTCGATGAATGAATTATATTATTATTAGATATAAATTTATAGTTATTTAAATATCCATTTTATAATCTCCCTTTAATGGAGTTTATGGTTTAGAAGTTAGATAATTGGTAAAGTAATTTTTTCTCGATTTTCCTTCTTTGAGATATATGCCATGTTATTAACTTATCTACTTCTATGAGTTGTATATACTTCCATTTTAATTATTATATAGTAAACATCCTTATTTTATTTATATTTTTATATTCATGTAATGTTATATTTAATGGGTATTATGATTCGTTGTAACCAATGTGGTAAGAGTTATTTTTTATTATCTCACCGTTCATCGGGATTTTCTATAATTATGCTTCCATTGATGAACTTCATCGATCCCTCTAACAATCACACTAAGTAATTTTTATATATTTTCTTTATTCGTGATATCATAATTTAAGGATAATATTTTCCCACTAATGGGTAATTAATATAATTAAGAAAGTTATTTTATTAAACTATTATTATCTCTCTCTTTGGTTAGATATATCTGTTCTTTAAAACCCATGTTTTATAAAATAATGTATTCAAAAAATTATAATATTACCATATAATATTTAAAATAAATTATTTTCAATTTTATAACTTTTTGCAAAAAAATATCTTGAAAAAGTAGTTCTCTTGTTTTTTTCTAATCAACTCACTTTACAAAACATTTGATGGTGCAGAAGGAATCTTCAGTATGTACGGATTTTTCCTCCATCATGGACATCATTTTATTGTAGAATGTTTTATATGTTTTCAATGTTATATTCAAAAAAATGGTCTCCAATTTTTTTTATTCAGTAAGAGTTTTAAATAATTTTCGAATATTCTTTTATATGTTTTCGAAATGTTATTTTCAATGAAAATATCTTCAATGATTTTAATGTTTTTTTCTATAAGTTTTAAAATATGTTTTCAACATTATTTTTTATTTTTTCAATTTTGAAGTTATATTCTTTTCATTAAATTTTTTAACTGATTTTTAAATCATACTTTATAATTTTTAATGTGGTTTTTCAATGGAATGGATTTGGAAAATGAAATTTTTTAAAAAATTGATTTTAAAATAATGTTAATTTCCCTTAAAAAATGATCCAAGTGATCATTCAAAATCCAATTCCATATAAGATGATATTCATGAATATAGTTTATTATTTATTAGGGATATTATCAAAGTACACAATTATTTTTTTTATTTTAATGCCTTTTAATTATGATGAATATATTATTATGAAATCTATTTCTCTTCCACAAGTTATTTGATTGTAAAATTATCATGAAACTAACTTCAATTGAAGGGTTATTATATGATTAAATTATATTTAATCCTATCACTTTTACAAATTTAATGAATAGATTAAGTGTTTATAATACCCATTACATTTCATGGGTTATGATATTATGAATATTTGTGATCTGTTTTACATAAACATTTGATTGCATTATTTGAATGGTGAGACTTATATCTCCCCTAATAATTTTGTAATTAATGATGAATCATGATTATATTTGACATGTTTCAACATATTTACACGTTCAAAATGTTATGGATAAACCTAATTACATGTTCAAATTCTTATGTGTGGACCTAATTACATGTTCACTATCTTATCATTGTACCTTGTTGTAGAGACCCAATATTGACATACATGAACCTTAAATTTATTTTGGGAAATAAATATTACATGTCACAAACAAAATCCCTAAGACCATATTCGTTTAGTGTCTTTGGAAACTCGAAACATAATCATATAATCATGATGAAAGATCTTAGACATCTCCCATAAAGAGCTTCCCCTTTTTGTTTTCCTACCTAAAACATTTCATTATATCATAGGGAAAATAAATCATAAAAAGTGTGTGCTCAATACTCATTAAGGGTATGTATGGAAAACATAAAATAATCCATAAATATTTAAACTTAAAAACATGAACATAAAGTTTGAACATGAAAATCTTGAGCAATGACATAAATATTGGCAGTTTGTAAGGCATAGATCATAAAAGAACATTAATCATGATAAAATAGCATTGTAATGAAACATGGAATTGTGGAAAACCATTAACCAAATAATATTATTTCCATATTATCCATGAAATATTTTCCAAGACCATCATAGTGGACAAATTCCATTGTTGATCCTGGTTTACTTGTCCTTCCATCCATTTATTACTGAACTGAATTAAGTTTTCATTCTGGTCATGCCTATCTCCTGAGATATGAATCATTAACCAATGCATTGGTGGGATATATAGGTCCCAATAATCTCATAATGAAATCATTCTTGCATTTTCCACAAAAACATAAATCATTCATCAGACCATAACACATTTAATAAAATGGGATCCTTAATCATCATGCCATCTTATCATAATACATATAAAATACCATTCCATAATTCAAACAGTCCAATAATAGTAATAATAGGTATATAAACATAACCCTATTTAAAAGATTCACCATAGATGGAAAAAAAAATTGGACAAACTACTTGAACTCAGTTCGTAAAGAAAATATCCTTTCTTCTTGAAAAACATTGTATTTTCTAAAAATGCCACACAATTTTAAAATAAATGAATTTAGTTGAAAATATAATTGAAAAATTGTATAGGAAGCTTCATGTACGTAAAGAGTTTTGAATATGTAAAAATATTTTCATAACATATAAGTTAAAAAACATTCTCCTATTACTTTTACCTGAAAAGTCAAAAAAGTACCTTGTTTGGTAAACAAAAATACGATTCCTTCTATACCATGTAGTAAAAGTAAGAAATGGGTAAAAATGAATTTAAAAATACTTATAATATTATTAAAAAATTTATGAAAACTGTTATATATAAGAAGGAACTGGAGGATAAATATATCCCTAGAAAATACTTATGTATATACAATCTCAGATAAAAAATGAGATTGAAATATTATCCCTTACCTTAGGTCTGATTTCATAAATATGTGTCAAAAACTCATGTATAGTTGTTTAAACATTGTATTAACTTATGAAATAACCATAATAATATTTATTATATGATATATTATTTAATTATGACTTTATATTACCTATTTGTTTGTCAATTCCAGGTTAAAGCTACATTTTGGGTAATAAATGTTTGATTTATGAAGCGTGTCTGGACTTGTTCTTCTTGATATTATTACATAGATCACGATTTAATTACTTCAATACTATGAAACATGATTTATATATAATATATATTCCGTATATATATATAACTTATATAAATGAAACGGAATACACCGTTCATGGAGATGGCAGGTCGTACATACAAATGAACTCTATTTTTGTTTCCTTATTAAATTGAATGGAATTAAGTAAATTAAAATTACATATACATAAATAAAGTATCATTATTATGTCATGTATTTAATTATTATTTATTATATATAATTTATAATAATTATTCAATGGTTAACATGGCGAATGATTCTTATCCCATTGTGGAGACAGTATGATGTACAAACGCACGAGCAATAATAGTGTTCCCATATTTGTTGAACTGTATTGAATTGGATGGTTTATAATATATAATAATTAGTTTCATGTCATAATAAAACATGAAATAGTTATTATTTCCACCATTATACCCATCCAAGTAAGGTGGTGGTGAAAAAAATTAGATTACACCACGGTGTGGAGACGGTAATCCGTAAGTACGCATGTGCAGTGATTTCATTTTACGTAGGACGAATAGAAGTTGAAATATAGTTTATTCATATATATAATAACATATAAGTATATTAATTATTCTTATGTTATTACGTTATAATTAAACAACTAAATAAGAGGAAGTATAAGAAGAATGAAATTTGAATGAATCGGTAGAAGAGATGACGACTTCCTTAATGTGCTTCCTTTAAATTTACTCTTAGGGAAATAGTGTACATATTTTGAGAATACCAGAATCTATAGAATTTAACTAGATAGGGTTAGAAGAGAAACTATATGGGGTTGTCCAATCTTGAAGACTTAAAATGGACTGAATAGAAGACGGAGGAAGTTCCCTTTTATAAGAGATGAGAGGGGTACTTTTGGAATGTTCCAAAATATTAATTAATTATAAATTCAATTTAGATTTAAATATTCCCAAAATTATTTAATTATAATATAATATGATTTTGGTTCGAATTACCATAATCCAATAATTTTTTGACATTTTTGGAATACTATTTTATACTTTTATTTTTTGTTTTACCCTTATTTAATCATTTTAATCTTAAAGTGATATCATGTTATTTACTCGTTATGCGTTAATGTAACTACAATATCATGTAAAATGACCCAAAAAAGTTATTTATGAAATATTTGGAGTTATATAAACCATTTTTCTGAATATTATATTTTTAGGAATTTAATATCATTTCATAATATATTTTATTATTTAAGTTTTGAATTATGTCAATTTTGGATAATATTCATACACAAATTTTTTAAAAATTTATAAAAATTAACTAAAATTGAGGAAATGGAATTAAGTCATCCCTAATATGTAAATTTAATCTATAAAATTATTTTATGGCATCAAAATATTCCAATTAATCTTATTTTAATATTTATAAATTCATTTATTTGAATCACTCATTAAAGAGGTAATCACAACATCATAAATGTGTAATGAAATATATATATTTATCAAATGTCTAAATATTATAAATAAAATTTCATGATGTGGGATATATTTTTATATTTCCAATTACTATTTATAGTCATATATATCTTTTATATAACTCCATATTAAAATTGATTAAGTAAAAGATATATGTTTTTGTTATAACTATCTTTACTTTATATTAATTCTTATAAATTTCCATTTTCACATCTATGTGAATCCACGAGGTCACAAAATAGACCCATGGAAGCCCATGGTCGCACTAATCTCATAAAATATAAATAAGTCATGTTTTAAGGTAGTTTAATGTTATTATAATATAATATTTACCCTTATTTACATGATTTATCCTTAAACCATGCAAAATAAAATAGTTACTAAAGTGACTATTCAGAATTCCCCAAAATAAAAGCTTTGTATTTTCACAATTTTAACCATCCGATTCCAAATATGGAATCCATTTTTCAAAATTCAAAATATAGAATTCACAGTAATTAATTTAAAATTATTCCTGTTGTCGAAAAAATAGGTTTTTGTTTAAAAATTTGTAAAATATTGAAATGTTTTTACATATGATTTTAATGTTGAATTGATGATAATGACTTAAATTGTCTAAAAATATAAAAATATATTTGATTTATAATTTGAAACAATTCAATAATATATGTTAACCATATATATTATTTCGATGAAAAAAGATGATTTGAATTAAAATTTACAGTATTTTCACTATTCATCAAAACATGACAGTTGATAGAAAAATATCAAAAAAATTTCCAAAGTAAATATTTATGTCCCAATTCCAAATAATTTTTTTATCTTGTAAAATATAAGTTATCAATTTTTCAAAAACTTTTTTTTAAATGGGTGTTCCATCAAAATGTGGTAAAACTGTATTTTTTTAAAAAATACTTATTGTATCCAAAAAATTTATTTTTTCCTCATATCGTTTTCTAGAAAATGTGTAATATTGATGATAATTTTATAAAATTTAAAATATGGTTAATACTATTTATAATGGTCAGTTTAGATCCCATTAAATAATATATCATCTTTTATTGAAACTTGGTATTGTGTACCACACAAGCTATCGAGGAAGGTCACTCTAGCAAGTAATGCAAGCCATTTCAATGTCGCATGTAGATCAGGCTCCATATGGCGTTGTGTATAACATAATCAAAACAGAGTTTATTTATACATTGAATAAAATCTATACACAGTGATGCATGAAATCAATTCTATCAAAGGAACGTGAAATTGTGCGTTACATTAGCCAAGAATATAATTGCGTATACTACAAGCTAATAAGCCGTTTCATATAGCACAATCTACTCTTAGTGTATCGTACAACTCAAGACATCAAAAAATTAAAAATAGTATATCCTATAAAATCTCAGGGTGTTACCCTTTCTGCATGTACATGTTTATGTTTTAAAATTATTAAAATTTCACAATGTTATTTGTGAACATGATTACATGTTCGAAATGTTATTTTTGGACATTCTTCCATGACTGTGCGATTATATGTGAACCTGATTACATGATAACTATTGTATTCATGGACACTGTTACATGTTCACAATGTTATTTAGGGACCTGGTTTCATTTCCATACACTTATTCATGAATCTGATGATATTTTCATAATATTGTGAATGAACCTAATAACATGTTCCTAATGTTATGAGCTAACCCTATTACATGTTCAAAATGTTATTCACGGACCTATTTTAATTTCAATAACATTATTTGATAGCCTAATTTCATGTACTAATCTAAATAATTGAAATAGTTTCTATTTACACATGGTCACAATGATATAATTTGATGTTAATGCTACAAGTCTATATGTTATGCCCATGGTATTCTCTCATGACTCATTCAATATTATTTCCTTATGTTTCATCTACTATGAACTAAAATGTTTATTCAATTATTCATGGTTGTAAACATTGATATGTAGTGTCTGATATCCTAATGATATGATCATGGTTTCATACTATTATGATCTTGTTGTTATTACATATCTCCCTTGTTTATCAATACTAATAATAAGATATCACAACTTTCTTATGATTCATTACACCCATTTTTAATGAAATCATTTTATTAGGAGTGCTAAATGGGAATATATTTAAGTGATATATTGAATATCATTCACCAAGATAGAATCTTAAGATTCAATGAATCCAAAAACACTATTGTGTTATGGTCTTCTTGAATATATTTTTGTAATGTTTTAAATATTCCTAAAAAATGATGTAATATCCATTAATTTTATGTATGGGTTTCTATAGTTGGTATCAAAGGAATGGGTTTGTCAACCTTAGGAAACTAGTATGAGAAAACATTAGTGATATCCTTAAGAAAATTTCTAAGGATATTCCTTGGGATGTATCTAAGTATAATCATATGGTTTCAATGATATAAAAGAAAGTTTCGTTATTTATAAATCCTATATTAAATTTTTCTTTATTATTTGGTTTTCTGTTATGATAATTGTCTCTCACACTTTACTTTTTGGTCTTATCCAATAATAGTAACTTGAAGGAAATATGATAACATTGAATGTTTCGGATGTGGAATATATGGAAATTATGAAAATTCTTGTCCTAAGTGTAAATCTCTTTAAGATAGTCAGAAAGGTTATACAGAACAGAGACCTCTCTTCCTGACTCATTTCCTA
Organism: Viscum album; assembly: GCA_963277665.1. Classification (NCBI taxonomy): domain Eukaryota; kingdom Viridiplantae; phylum Streptophyta; class Magnoliopsida; order Santalales; family Viscaceae; genus Viscum; species Viscum album. The sequence continues at coordinate 1,514,456,661 of OY728120.1, forward strand.
AAAATGTTTTGTAATTTTTTTCATATAAATAAATATGAACTATTTGACAACATATTACACAAATAGGGACTGTTTACTACTGTATTGTATAGAGTAATAGAAAACACCTTACATTTCTCAGAGTTTAACAAAATGAAAACAATTTCCTACAACACTTTTATGTTCACTAACACCGAAAGCGTCAAAGTATGATTGACAACTTCTATGATTCATGTGAAAATCCTTTAATAAAAAAGGGGTGAGGAATAAATTTACCAACAAAAAATTAATGAAAATCCTTTTTTAAATACTTTATATTTTTTGAAATGAAAACATTTGTAAATACCATTGAAAAGTATTTTCGTAAATATTTAAAATACCATCAATAAAAAAAACTACCTTGAAACATATAAATAAAACCTTTTGATGATAACTATGATTTTGGTGATGTTATAAGTCCTATGAAAGTAGTTACATTATAGAAAAAACAATGTATTGAGTGTATTTTAAAATAAACTAGTGCTTCTTCAGTAAATACTGAGAAAGCCTCAAAAAACAATACATTTGGGATACATAAACATTGAAGGTTATCTTGGACTACCCACTTAGCGAAGGATAGGTTCACTCCCCATTAATTGTACATATTTACAATGTTTAAGTTTCCAAATTTTTCAGAAAACATTTTAGACATTCTATAATTATATATACATTCACTGGAGTTTTTTTTATTGAAAAAATGTCAATGTATTAAGATACACTCACATTTATATATAAGTATATATATATAAATATATAAAAATTCATGTGATATTGGTTACAACCAATGGTTGTACCGTGAGACTTTGCATGCAATGTATTCAAACTTTTGTTCAACGGAATACATTTATTATTCTTATTGATAATTTGTCATAAAAATTGTTTATATCTTGCACATAATGTTCTAAAACATTTCAAAGCATGGAAAAGTCCATGTTTATAATAATCTCATATATTAAACCATAAAATTAAATTGAAAAAAAATTAATGAAACAATAAATCAACAAATTTCAATATTATGCATAATACATGTCCATTGCTAAATGTAATTGTGACAACATTAATACAACATAAAAACATGATTAATTATCTCTGTTCAATGATAATAATATTTTTCTGACAAACATCTATTATATATATATGAGAAGGAAATTTATAATACATATAATATCAAAAACAGAAACATCGAGAAATGAAAATATCACTTGGAAGGATTAATATGAAATCATATTAAAATATAAACATTATTAAATACATATACAGAAGTGAAATAATGGTTTTAGAATCAGACATATATTGATAAAATTAATTAAATTTTGAAAAAGTAAATATAAACCCTTACCTAATTAGTTCCAATGTAATTAATCACATATATTTATATATATTTTAAGATCAAACATTAAATAATTAAATAAAAATTCAATATTTAAATACAAAAAACAATGTAAAATTAAAATATCCCTTAAATCAAATATTAATTTTTTTAAACACAATTTATTTATAAAATAAAAAAAATCCTTATTAATTTAATTGGAGAAATTTATTACATAAAATTTCATAAAAATAAGACATAAAATAATTAAATAAAATGATATATTGCTAAAAATTTATCTTAATTTCAAAACTGAAAAATATGTTTATTTGTATTTAAATAAACCAACTCACAATCATTATGTAGAAATAAATTTTCTTATAAGAAACAACAAGATTTTTCACAAAAATTAAATAATATCATATCTCTTAACTTAAATAATCTTATAAATAAATTCATGTATGTATATGAACATATTAAAAAAATTATAATTTATTTAGAAAAAATAAACACTTAACATTGGAAAAGTAAAAAATATTTTAAATAAATGAAAACACTTACTAGTTTTATGCATAGATGAAGTTTTTTCCTCTTCTGATGGACACTAATCAACTTCCACTCCATGATCATAAGAGTGGAAAATATATTTTATGGAATGAAGGTTGAGGTGGAGGATTCTTCATTCCTAACCTTACTCACACACGAAGCACACAGAGCACTAACTCTCTCCCTCTCTACTAATTCTAAGTGTCATAGCTATAGAAAACGAATGATGGATTTTATAGTGCCTCGAATATCCATATTAGTATAAAAACATCTTTTAGAGCAGGGATAAAATATAATATAAATTTATTGACATCTTCCATTGAGAATGAAAAAGATAATCAAATAAATTTTATATTCAAATTATTTCAGAAGCGTCATAGAGATCAAACAAAATGAATATTCACATACTTATCAAATATTGGAGATAGGGACATCGAAATGAAAAATTTTAGTGTATGTGATGATAATAAATAAATGAAATTTTTCTACTAGTTGAGAAATAATCTCTGCAGATATACAAATATGACTAATAAAAAAACAACACCCTCAGATGATGATTAAAATAAAACTGATCGGTGACATATTGATTGAAATTGATGATAATCAAAACTCTAATTCAATGTTTGGTTTGAACAGCAGATGTCGAGTGAAGGAAATTTAAAAACAAGGTCCCAATTTTGTAGATATCAATATGATTTAGATAACAAGAACTAATAAAATAATACCTACTTTAAAAAAAGAAAACAAATGGAAGATCTTAGAAAATAGGAGCTAAATTTTGATTGGAACTTCACACAACTCATGAAACTCGAATAGAACCTCAGACATGGTTCAATCTTCATCATTACCATCACTTGAAACCTAAAAATTCAATATATATATTTTATCAGACTTTGACCAGTTTTCGAAACCACTCACCGTCACAATTAGAAGACGAACCAGCCTCGACTCTACTCCTTCTATCTCTCGACCTCGCTTCGATATAGATTTAGCCTCAACTCCAAAATACGAAGATGACTTCGGCCTCACTCAATTCAACATTAAATGGACTCACTCATGGCATCACTAACCTCTTCTCCCCCATACCATCCCTAAATCTGATCCCCATCTCAAAATTCATTTGGTTTCTAATTCTTTTTATTTCATTTTTTTATATATCATTTCACAATTTTTTTAAATTTATTATTGTTGTGTTATTTTTAAAATTATAAAAAAAGTATCTTATTTTAGTATATATATATATATATAATAATATATATATAAATATATTAAATCTATATCATTGTTTTTTACAGTTATTTAATTTATTTAATTTGATGAAGTTTAATCAATATATTATATATAATAATTTTCATTAAAACAAACTCTTTATTTTTTACTATAATATTTATTTATTATATAAATATTATTTAATTTAATAATTTATAAATGAATATTTATAATTCAAATATTAATTTAATAAAAGATAAATTTCATGATTTAAACATATATATCAGCATTTTAATTTTCAAAAATGATATATTTTTTATAAAATTATTTATAATGGTTTCATAATCCCTTTAAATAAAAATAATAAAGAAATAAATATTATTTTAAATAAAATTAGGTTTATTAAATCAACATTTTTAAATTTAAAATTTTATGTTAATACCAAATTTTATGCCTCCAATATAATAATTTTTTGAAAGGGAAGTACAATTTATTAAATTTCATCAATCATTTTAAATGTAATATATTTTAAAGAAAAATAATAAAAGTAAATATATTTTTAATATTCATAAAATTTAATTCAAGATTTATTCTAAGGGGATGAAACTTACTAAAAAAGATTCTAAAATGAAGATTTGTCTTCCCTCAAGAGACAATATCTAATTTATAATGTTTTCTAGACCATTCCTCTAATACCAATTATAATGACATGAGCCCCATTTTTCAGACACAAGGCTTAAAAATACGTTATAATTTTTAAATAATAAAATAATCTGAAGGATTACACCACATATTAAAAAATGAGGTACTTTTACCAGTCTAGGTTCTGGAGGATTAGACAACATCGTACATTTATCAGAGTTGAAGAAAAATAAAACAAATCCTACTATGATTCCAAGTGAGCTAACACCGAAAGCGTCGAAGTCCAATTGAGAAATATTATAATTCTTGTGAAAAACATTTATGAACAAAGGGGTGATAATTAAATTTCCCAATAAAGGGATACTTAAAACACTTTTGGATAATAATTTTTCATTTTTAATGGGAAACTATAGGAAATTCCTTTGAAAAAATAATTTCCTAAATATTGAATATACCTTCGATAAATTATTAGTTATTGGAAACATATAAATAAACCCTTTTGAATATAACTATGATTTTGGTAATTCTATAAATTATGTTAATGTATTTACACTTAGGAAAATAATTACACTTGAAATTACATTAAAATAAACCAGTTCTTCTTCAGAAAATACGATGTAAGCCTCTGAAAACAAAACATTTTGGCTGCTTAAACATTTAAGGTTGTCTAGGCCAACCCACATAGAGAAGTAAAGGTTCTCTCCCCATTAACCTTCCATATTTACAGCATTTAAGCTTCTATATTTTCTAAAATTATTTTATAATTTCTTTACTTGTATATACTTTCACAGGAGTTTTTTGATTGTCAAAAACATTTCAATGTATTAATATACACTTACATTAATATATAAGCACATATATAAATATTTAAACATTAATGTGATCTTGGTTACAACAAAATATCATTCCATGAGACTTTTAATGCAATGTATTGAAACTTTTCTTTCTCAGAATAAATTTATTATAATTATAGACAATTTATCAAAACAAATGTTTATATCTTCCACTTAAGGTTCTAAAACATTTCAAAGCATGATAAAATCCATATTTGAAATAATATTAGATATTAAAAAATTAAATTAAATTGAAAAAATTAAATGAAATAAGAAATCAAGGAATGCAGATATTTTTCATAATCTATGGCTATGAATAAATGAAATTGTGATATTCTTAATACTAAATAAAAACATGATTAATTATCTTTGTTCACTGACAATAAGATTATGCTGATAAACACCTCTTATATATATATCTCTCTCTAAAATCAAATATATAATACATATAATTTCAATATCAAATCATCTATAAATGAAAAGTTCACTTGGCAGGATAGATATGAAATAAAATTAAAAAATACTCTTTATTAAACACCTATAAACCACTGAAATAATAGTTTTTGAATCCGACATAGATTGAACAAATAAATAAAATTTTGAAACATTAAATATACACCCTTACACAGTTAGTTTAAATGTATTTATACATATATTTGTACATATAATTTAATATTAAACATAGAAAAATTTAAAAAATATCAAGAATCAAATCTTAAAAAAACCATATTTGAAAAATATCCCTTACATCAAATATTAATTTGTGTTTTGAAAAACAAATTTTTTATAAAATAAATATAAATATTAATGATTTTAAATATGAAATATCATACATCAAATTTGATAATCATAGAACCTAAATTATATAAATAAAATGATCCCTTATAAGAAATTTATTGAAATTTTAAAACTACAGAACATGTGGATTTCTATTTAATTAAACCAAAAAACTATCTTTTAGTATAAATAATGTTCCATACTAAAAACAACAAGATTTTTCATAAAAATTAAATATCACTATATCCCTTACATTATATACTCTGAAAACAAAATTCATTTATGTATATGAACATGTTAAAACTAATATAATTTATTTAGAAAAAATAAACCCTTGGCATTGGAAAAGTAAAATAGAATTTTAATAAAAGAAAACCCCTATTAGTTTTATGCGCAGACAGACTTGTTTCTTCTATCGATCGACACTACTCAAATCACCTTACATGCTCATATGAGGAAAAAATATATTTGAGGGAAGGAAGGAAAAGGCATTGGATTCTACTTGCCTCACCTTCCTCACACAAAACGGACACACATAGAAAAAATATTCTGAATCACTACTAATTCTAAGTGACATAGCTATAGAGAATGAAAGATGAATTATATAGTGCCTCTTATTTCTATATCAGAATAAAAACCTAATTATGGAGCCCACATAAAATATATTATTCTTTTATTGGTGTCTCATAATGAGAATAAAAATGATAATCAATTAAATTTTATATTCAAATGATTATAGAATAGTCATAGAGATCAAACAAAATGAATCTCCACAGACTTGTCAATGATTTGAGATAGGGACATCCAAAAGAATAAATTTTGTGTATGCAATGATACATAATAAATGAAATTTCTCTAATAGTCGAGCTCTAATCTACGCAGAGATACAAATGCGACCGATAACAAAGTAAAAACCTCAGATGAAGATTAAAATAAAATTTATCAGTGACATATTTATCGAAATTGATGATAATGTAGAAAATAAATCAAAGTAAGATAGGGAAAATATATGTCATGTGTATGAAAATGAAAAACAAGGTCATTGTTCTGTAGATATGAATATGATTTGGATAAGAAGAACTAATTAAATAATACCTATTTTCAAAACCAGACAACACAAGGTAGATATAAAAAAATTGGATATAAATTTCAATAGGAACTTCATGCAACTCATTAGACTCAAATAGAACATCAGACATGGTTCTCTCTTCATCCTTACCGTCATTGGAACCCCTCAACTTCAACATAGATCTTTTCTCAGAATTTGTCTAGTTTTCAAAACTAGTCACCATCACAATTTGAAGACGAACTATCCTTGACTCTCCTGCATCTCGCTCGTGACCTCACATCGATCATTCTTATACCTCAAATATCGATGTTGAAGATGATCTTGGCCACACTCGACTCAACTTCAGCTGGACTCACTCAAGGTGTCGTGAAACTCCTCTCCCCATAACAGAACTAAATTTGATACCCATATCCAAATTCATTTCATTTTTAATTATTTTTATTCCATTTTTTATATTTATTTTAACAGTTTTTTAAATATCATATTGTTTTTCATTATTTATTTTCTAAATAAATTATCTTTTTTTGGTATATATATATTAATATATATTATTCTTTTAAATAAAAATCATTGTTTTTACTGTTATTCAATTTATTTAATTTTATGTAATTGAATAAATATATTATATATAAAAATTTTCATTAAACAAATATGTTTCTTTTTAATTATAAATTTGATTTATTATTTCAATATATTTTAATTTAATACTTTATAAAACAATATTTATTATTCAAATATTAATTTAATGAAAGATAATTTTTATATTTAAAACATATATAACATTATTTTAATTTTCAACAATGATTTATTATTTCTATAATTATTTATTATGGTTTCATAACCCCTTTATATAAAAATAATAAAGTAAAAAAATATTATTTTAAATTAAATTAGGGTTTTTAAATCGAAATTTATAAATTTGAAATTCTACGTTAAGATCTACTTTTATGCTTCTTAAATAAAAATTTATTGAAAGAAAATTACAATTGATTAAAATTCAACAATCATGGTAAAGGTAATATATTATTATGAAAAATAGTAAAATTAAATTTATTTTTAATATTGACAAAATTTATTTAATGATTTATATTAATTGAAAAAACAATGTACTTAAAATTATTCAAATATTAGGGGTTGTTATAATGGTGGCAGGAGTATTGATTATAATGATGAAGAGAAGTACACCACCAATGAAATGATGAAGGTAAGGGAAGTTCTCATAGTACTATTTACATTTAACATAAGAATCAAGATTAAATTACGTTTTAGGAACCTTATTACATATTTTATATTTAAAATTCTTGGAAAGATGTTTAAGGAATTAGATGAATAAGCCTTTTATATTCATAAGCATGAAGTGGGTAAACCATTGTGTTTATATATTTGTATTATAATTTTTTAAATATATATCGATTGTTCAGTTTGTGTTTTTGGGTAATGATTTACTATAATATGCTGAATGGTTCCAGAAGAAAAGAAATGTGCTTTAGGGAAAATGTGATATTAATGCAATACACATGATTTAAGGGAAGATAATCCTTAATAGGTTTCTAATGTTGAAATAATTATGTTTGGATAATGTTTTTTGGAAATGAATATGTTAATTGGATGGCAATGATTGCATTTGAATAAATTAAGGGGTTATTGACAATGATATATCTGATATCATGGATGATGTTAAAAAAATTCATTTAATGAATATATCAAATAATATTTTGATTAAGAATGCATGCATGTTTTCAAAAAGTTTTTATGATAATTCAGGTTATTATCATGTTTCAATAGAATAAATGATAAATGTATTCACATGTTTATAATGTGACAACCAAGAGATACATTACGATATATTTGAATCAATTTTAATATGATTTCAATAAATTTAGTGACCTTATTTATAATGTTTTGGATTTTCATCTTTCTAAAGGATTACATGGTTATCCAATTATGGAGTGGTTTGTGTAATAATTTGTGTATGGTTTCAAATATTAATGTATTATCTCTCTATATTAAAAGTTATACACATTGGATAACTTATGATGGACTTTTTGTATTAAAAATGATAGAAGGAATGGCTTATCATTCTATTTATAGATCACATGATCTTTTAATTGTAATGGAAAGAAAAATTATCCTTTCATTCCTAGATTAAAATTTGATGGGGAAATTTTTCATGCCACAACCAAGTAGTGAGATTGTGTATATGAAATGGAATAAAATCAAGAATGTGTATCTTATTGGGGAAAATAATACAACATTAGTAAATGGATTTTGATATAAATGGTTAGCTTGGTATAATTTTTTTTATTATATTAGTGACATTTTTCTTTCCGCTTAGTTTATGTTCTTTTGATAATTATTATTCTTCAGACTACGTTCTATATCACTCTCCATCAGAAGCTGAGAGTAATATTTTTCTCCCATTTCCATGTTTTCACTTGCCACCTAATGTCATCCAATATGGAGACTGATTTGTAAGTTACACTAGGTAATGATTATGGATCCAAATTTCAATTATTAAAATAATATTTAGTATTGATATTTAAGATGTGGGTTTCAATGAAAGGAACATTCAAGTGTTAATACCTCAATAACCCAGATGAATTTTGAGGGAAATTTTACTTTAAGAGGCTTCAAATGTAACACCCCAAGATTTTATGAGCATTTTTTGAATAAAGTAATTTTAATTTATGTCTATAATTGAACACTAATAATGTTTCTATTTCATTATATGATACAAAAATTTAATCTTGTGCAACAAAGAACACCAACAGGGATTGTGTTACACACAACAATGAGTTTCTACAAAATAACATTTTATAATAATAAATTTTTAAACAAGAGAGTTATAAAATAGTCATTAAGCACAGTAATCTGAATAATAATAAATAATTTATAAATATTACTTATAATAATTTTATATAAATAATAAATGCCTATAATAAAAAATATTTATTTTTCTGAAGCATTTATATGTTTGAAAATATTATTTTCTCAAATGAACAACTTTTTATGTCCTATGAAAATTAACAAAATTAATTTTCAATAATTTTATAAATTTAATATGATAAAATAAAATTTCTTTTTTAATTATAAATATAAAAATTAGCTTAGTATGAATATTTTATAGTTTTCTAAAAAACATCATTTTTAGATAAATAATTAATAATAAAAAATTATAATTTAAAACTGTTTTTTTTGTCTAATTTATTTATATCATCAAATTATATTTTTATTTGGTTTTAAAATTTAATTACATCAATAATAAAAAAAATTAAAACAATTTATTTCATTGAATCCAATTTGGTACCAAAATTTGACATAAAAAATTTCAAACTTTTAGTCATTTTTACATACAATCCTCTTAGGTTGCAACACATTTGTGAGGTTTATTTTAATATATTTGCTTCCACTTTTTAATTTATAATTTATAAAATGGATTACATAATTTGAGTCAACATAATTTATAATTTATAACATTTTCAACATATTTTTTTTCCATAAATATTATTTAATGTAGTTAAAAATAATTATAACAATTAAGATAAAAAAAATTACCGAATATTGAACATTAACATAATGGATAAATAAAATAGAAACATCTGAAAATACATTATATAGAAATATTTAGACCAAATTCCCTATATGATATTAAATTGGAAATTATTGGGGGCACTTGATGTATGAGGGACTCCTTAATTGTGTTTGCTTTTTTATATTTAAATGAATGTGAATCCTCAACACAATATCAAAAGACACTCACACCACCACACTTCTACACACCTCGCAAGAATTTTACCATATATAAAACCTAACCAAATATCCTAAAAAATCCCTGAAATCATCCTATATGCCTCACATTGTGCATAAATCCAACCAAGTAAGACCTTTGGTGGAAACAAAAGGGAGTTTTCCAAAGAAGAAGAAACATCCCTCAACCAACTATTTTATTTTATTTTATTTATCCACTATCTAAAATATAAAAATTACTTTCATATATAATAGCCTAAATATTCTAAATATTCTAATATAATTTTATTTTAAGGCTTTTATATTCACTCACATGAACTTCCTTCAAATGGGATATAGAATCATCATTCATGTGTATGGTGGACAACAACCTCAAGAAATAATGTCGATCGTTGTTTCATTCCCACCGTTCAAGATTGAAAATAATTATGTAAATTATTTTTTATATTATATTTATATATTTGATATTTATGATTCATTTATTCTTTTTTATTAATTTTATATCCTATTCTATTATTATTTATTTTTTGTGGAAATATAACAACATTGATTGTGGATGCGTTGTTTACCACCTCCTCAAACTTATATGATTCATTTCAAAAATACATTAAATTTATTCATAATGTATTTATTAAATGTATAAGATATTAATGAAATGATAATTATACCTTAATTATAATATATGTATCGTTTAATTGTCATTATTTAAACACAACATGAAATAGAAATAGTGTTATGGCATACGTATGGCCAACCGTCTCCATGAACATTATATTTATGTTTCAATTTATATATTTCCTATATTATCATAAGTAAGTTTATAATAAATATATATTATAGTTATATTATGTTTTAAAATATACAAATAATTTAAAAATGATCTATATAAGTGGTGCATGAATAAAAAGTCCAAAAAATACAAGAGACCAACCAGTTATTACCAAAACATAAAATTATCAGAGAATTGTAAATAAATGGGTAATATTAAGTAACAATTAAATAAATTTTTGTAATATATATAATAATTTAGATCTTTGGTAGATGTATAATAAAATTATATTTATTATATTGAAGGTTTTATTGTGTAAAAATAAATTCAATACGTAAGGTAAGGGTTTTCTCGCCACACTTTTATTTCTATGAGACTAATCCCTTATTCACATATCATTTCTTTTGTGTTATACCATACAAAGATTAACAGATAAGATATTACCACATTTTAGATGAATATTAATAAATTACAATAATAAAATTCCAAGGACCATAATTTTTTATTGTGTTTGGAAATGTGGAAACAAAATATTCTATCCTCGTGAAGGATCATCTATATCCTCCATGATAATCTCCACATTTAGTAATTCTACCTAAAAAAATTATTCATAACCATGGTAAAGGAAAAAAATAATGGGATGATCGCATATGCTCAGTATGTATAAATAATGGAAATGTGTAAGCATAACATGAAGAAAAGGATGTGGAAGTTGAGAAGAACATTTGAAGATCATACCCTACATATTAGAGATCCCAAGATTGATATTATGTTCATAAAAATAATCTTATGTAAATAAATAACATATTACACATTTGAATAACATGGAATCTTGGTAGAAAAATAAGAATATATAAGTATATCTATAGTTGTTATAGGATTGCTTCTAAGACCCTTTAAGTGGAAAATGTCCTTCACTAAACTAGGTTCACTCCCAATTCAATCATTGTATTACATAAATGAGTTCACCCCTTATTCTAGCCATGTATTACTGAACAGAGTTTATCCATTATTCGAGCGTTGTATTACTGAACCGAGTTCACCCCTCATTCCAACCTTGTATTTTTGAACCGAGCACATTTCCTATTCTATCCTTGTAATACTAAACTAGTTTAATTTTTTGTTCCATCCATGTATATCTCATTATATATAAATCTAAATCTAATGAATTAGAGAGAGATAAAAGCCACAAACATATAATAGTGAATCATACATAAATTTTCAACAAAATCATAAACAATTTTGTCATACCCATGTATTTAAATGTGTATCATAAACATGTAAACATAATATAAAATAGGTAAAAAGATACAGGTCTCATAATCATTTCATCAAAATCACAACCTATGAAATAGAAATAGATTTCATAAACAATTAACTCATGAAAGAGATACAGATTTCATCCAAATATATCCCATACATGAGAAGAATATTTCATAAACATATAACCCGAGAAAGAGAAATAGATTTCATCAAAATAAAAACTGTGAAATAGAAATGGATTTCATAAACATATAACCCTTGAAAAAGAAATGGGTTTCATAAAGAAAATTACATTAATAATAACCAATTAATTAGAACAAAATGAATATAAAATTTAGATAATTTCCATGAAGGAAATGAGTAACATCAATTGATATCATCTTAGATAGAAAAAAAAAATTTAAATACATTTATGAAATGTTTTTTTGAAGAAAATATTTTTTTAAGTATTTTTTATACATAAAACCATTAAAAAAAATTATATAAAATACCTTGAAAATATATAAAAAAGACATAAATATATTTTGAAACCCCTTTTCCGTGAAAACATATAAAATAATAATTGAAATAACTAAAAACCCTTTTTCAGTAAAAACTCATTGAAAAAATATTATCAAGGCTTGAAAATGTTTTGAAAAACATTTTTACATGAAAAAATATGAAATCTACTTGAAAATGTTTTCAAATCCATTTCTTTGCAAAAAATTTCAAAGCATTTAAATAAGGATTAAAACCATTTTAAAAACATGTTAAAGGCAGTTGAAAACATTTTAACAAAAAGTTTCCCTGAAAATGACATTTAAAATTATTTTCTTAAAAAATAATTTATTGAAAATTCAAAGGAATCATAAAATAAAAAACAACGGGTAAATCCACAAATGTCATATGAGGTGAAAAAATATTCCTTTTCCACGATAAAAAGGAATAAAAAATTCCTTATTTGGAAACCAAAAAGATGATTCCATTGAATATATTGGTCAAAGAAAAAAATGATAAATAATATGTTTTAAATATCATTGGATAATGGTAGATTATTCCTCAAGAACCATTTAAAAAACGTCGTATTACAGGAAAATTGATTCCCAATCGAAAAGAGTGTAAATTTTAGATAAATTAAAAATAATTACATAACTATCTTATGTATTGAATGATGGAAGAATTGGTACCAATATATGAATTAATTATTAATAACTAGAAAAGAATATAATTCATCAATTTTGTTGAGATATGGACAATAATATTTCCACAAAGGAATAATAAACATAAATAGTCTTGAAAATTGATGACATTGTCTCAATAAACTCCTAAAACTTAGTAACATGGGATCATATTGTCCATGTAAGAAACGTAAATTACCTAAATCTAAAAATATCATTTATTAAATGAAATTCATGATATAACATGTAACAATGTAGTATATACAACTCAAAAGTAAATTTAGATTCATAATGAAACATGAGTCTCAATGAAGGAAAATTCAGAAAAAACTATACTACTGATTTGGTATGTTTTGAAACATAATCCCCATGAATGAATGATATTTGAATTGAAATGTGAATAACCATAAATTTAAGTGTATGATACATTTAATACTATCATTGTTAGTATATACACCACAAACAATTATAGTGTGGAAAACATAGCATGTATCTCATGAAAATAAAAAGTGAGGTGAAATCCTGATACCCTGTGTCTTGAATCTCGTTGGAAACATTCAAAACATAAGTATAATAAATATAAATATATTATAAATCTTTTAAATAAACATATAATTATATTTAAAAGAATAGTGGGTTTATTACGACCTTATATTACCCCCTTGTTAACAATCCAATGTCAATGATTCACTTCGGGTAATATTCCCTTTATTTTTCGCATCTGTCTTAATTTGTTATATCATAGATACTCGTACATTATATCATGATTTAAATTATGTAAAACATGATATAAATAATGTCACGACCCATCCTCAAGACCAGTGCCATGACTGCCCCAAGCCCGCCTTCCATAGGCCAGGGGCTAGCGACTAGCACCAAAGGCGTAAATCCCAATATAAGGGAAGGCATTGCCTTTATGTAAGTAAACAAACGCCACAGAGTATGAAAGAAGAAGTAAACACTAAGTAAACTGAGTACAAATAGTAATTACTCGAAATTAAATGAGCCAGTATACAAACCCAACTGAAAGTAAAGTACAACTGAAAAGAGAGTACAATAGTAGAAAAGTAAAGCAACAACATTGAGCCGTCCTCTAGAAATTACACCTGAATGGTGGGTACATATAGTCTCCTCTGCTCCTCAGATCCAGCCGTCTGCTTCATTTACGTCTCGTTTAGTGATCCACCTCTAGGTACCGTCCAGCTCCACAAGCTCCTACCTCGATCAGCACTGTCAGTCATCTGCATCCAATACAACGTAGTGCGAGCATAGCCCATGCAAGGGTGAGTATACTCTACACAGCAGGGACCCCGAGACCCCCGAAGGTCTCCCTGAATCCAAGAAGGATAAGCCAAAAGGAATGATACAATCACAAAATAACAACCAAATCTACTTAGGTATATGCCCATACATATACCTAAGTCATCAATTCCAGTTCTTCTCCAAAATCCAAAACAAGGTTTGATCTAGTCCGCACAGGATAGTTCAACCCAATACACACAAGAAAGCACAACCCAATCCACATAGGAAAACAATTCAATCTTCTCAAATATAATGATTGAAAGACAAGACTCAGCTCACATAGGTATACTCTTCACAAGGTGATAGAGAAGATCAGATGTAGCCACTGATTCATCTAAGATGTCATAACGACATAGGATACAAGACCAATTAAGCTGTCGGACCCACAAAGGATACAAGACCAGCTACTTTGCCAGACCCACGTAGGATAGAAGTACAGAGTCAAATACTACTGGACCCACATAGGATACAAGAACATTAGTCAAGTAATGATGGACCAACATAGGATACAAGAACAATAGTCATCCCCGTCGAACCCACGGAGGATTCTAGTATGGTCGTCTGCGCTGCCGAACCCACGGAGGATCCCAGTACAGTCGTCATCGTCATTGCAGTCGCAGCCAGCTCTAGGGTTCCCACACACAACATGCTTGATTCCCGGAGGGAATGCTCCACGAGCCAAGCGGTTCAATACATCAACTGACACAAAGTCCGGAGTTGATGTATCCCAAAGGTCCTTCTAGTCAATAGGAACTCAACGCGACAGACGACACATCAATCAGACGCCCGGTCTGAGAGTTATTGGATTTTTAGTCCCAGGGGCCCGGTTGGTCTTTAAGCTAAAACTAACCCGACCATACTCCATATATGTCCAAACCTCGAGAAGAGTAAGACAAAAGAACCGTCTCACTAAGAGGAATCCAATAAAGTCTATGGCACGTCAATCGGATGTCCGAAGATCAAGTTATAAGCGTTTCTGATCCGAGGGCCTGGTTGGATTCGTGTTTGAACCAACCCGGTTGTACCCAAAGATCTCCTAAACCTTGAGTATAATATAAAAAAAGACCGTCTCGATCCATGGATCGCTACGCAACTAACGGTGCGTCGATCGGAGGTCTGTATCCCACGTTATGAGCGTTCGAACAGATCTGTCCGGAAATAAGGGGTTTGGGCTCGATCCGACCTAGCCCAATAACCCATGGTTCGGTCTGAACCGGGTCGAACCGACCCGGGTCTAGGTCTGTCCCAGTTGGGCGCTACCCGGCCAGACTAGCGCGGCCCGGCCCAACCGGTGCAGCCCGGCCCGACGCGGGGGTCCGGCCTAGAGCAGGCGGCCCGGCTCGGCGCGGGCGGTCCAGCCCGGTGTGGGCGGTCCAGCCCAGTGCGGTCGGTCCGGCCCTGTGTGGGCACCCGCGCACTGAGCAGGAGTTAAAGGGGGGGCTGCCCTCCTCGTTTTGAAACAGCGGTCCCCAGGTGGATGGGCCTGCCCCTGTCTGCCGCCGGGGGTTACATCCCCCAGACTTCCTGAACGGATGGCCGTGTCGGCCGGCTGGTGGGCCACCGCGAGACCCATGCAGGTCACACCTTCCGATGCGACGACGGCTGGCGGATCTGGCCACCCTTCTCCGCACCGACGCGGCGGGATGGAGCCACTCCCCTCTGCTGCGTCCCACTCTTGGCAGCAGCTTCACCAGCGCGGCGCGACAGCGCGACGCACCTTCGCCATGGTTTTCCTCGTTCCCGTGCAGTGTTGTTGCACCACGCCACCTTCGCTCCAAACCATGACGGTGATCAGAAATAAAGGGGAGGACGATCAACCGTGTTTGTGCAGTCCGACCTCCTCCCATTAAATTGATAGCAGGCGGCCATTTAATAATGACGAACGTAAAAATAATACTTGATCGATGAACAATCCCTACCTCGAAGATGTTTGCGGAAGTTATCATCACAGAAAACGGTATCATGGGGTGAGGCTCCGTATACGTTGACAGAGATCGTCCGAGGAGGATGTGACGTTTCACTTTCATTGACGTGGAGACAATATGGAATGGTGTGTCAGCATTCTTCACGTTCTTCAAAGAGGAAGATGAAGTTCTTCAAAGTGTAGAACTCTCCCTCTCTCAACACAATGAAGCAACCAAAATAAAATAAGGCCTCTACCTTATTTTCTTACTTTTTCTAACATTTATAAAATTAAAAAACCTAACCTCACTTAATTTATTAGTCTTCAATTGTCAAAATTAATGGTGAGTTTAGTTGGCATGCATTAATGTGGAAGAGGGTAACCAAAACATTTAATACATGGGAGGTTTCAAGGGGTTAGATAATTTGAAAAGGTGGGGGCTCATGTCGGTCCCACCTCACAAATATCCTACAAATAGTTAGGATTTTAGTGGGTCCCACCCCAACTCCCACACATGGGGTTTAACCTCTTATAAGTGAAAAATTGTAACACAAGTTATTTCACTTAATTATTAATCCACATTTTTTAACAACTATTCACGAGAAAACACAACTCCAGAAAAGGCATTCTTAAGCAATTTCCGGAGCTGTGGTTTAATCGGTGCCCTTGGATTTCGATTTTGAGCATCGGTTCAAAAGTTAGAAAAACCTGCTCATTCTTTCACTGAATGTACCCGAGCTAAACTTAGGAAATTGATTCTGGGCACACCGGGCCGTAGAATCAGTTTCCGTCAGAAACTTCGGAATTGTAAAATCCCAAAGAAATTTAGAAAAAAATTTCCTGAAAATTTACGGATCTTTACATCACTCCCACCTCAGGTCTTTACATCCCTGTAAAGATACATCACAAACTAGGGGAACAAATGCGGGTACTGAGCATGCATCTGAGCCTCCCGCTCCCAAGTACTCTGCTGGAGGTTCACGTGCTGCCACCTGATGACCACTAGTGGAATTGACCTCCCACACAGGAACCGCTCATGTTGATCCTTGATATCCACTAGGACCTCTGCAAAAGTCGCCCTGACATCGATGTCCACCTCCCCATGGTCGATGATATGCGTCGGGTCGTGCACATATATCTCCTCAGCTGAGATATATGGAAGACATCGCAGACCTGGTGCAACTAAGGTGGTTGAGCTAGGCGATAAGCCACCTCGCCTATCCTGCTGAGAACCTAGAATGGTCTGATGAAGCGCGGAGATAACTTGCCCCTCCAGCCAAATCGCCGTAATCCACATTGAGGTGAGACCCATAAGAAACACGGTCATGATCCTCGAAATCTAGTGGTCTTAGCCTCCTGTCAGCATAAGACTCATGTCGTCTCTGAGCTATCCATATCCACCCTTGGATGACTTGAACCTTCTCTGTCATGGCCTGGACTATCTCTGGTCCCACAAGTGCTGACTCCCCAGGGTCTGTCCAGCATAGAGGTGATATGCAAGGTTGGTCGTACAATGCCTCGTATGGTTCCATCAAGATGGTGGAGTGGTAGCTGTTGTTGTATGTAAACTCCACCAAGGGTATGTGATCCTCCTAGCTGGGACCAAAGTCGAGGAAAAATGCACGGAGCATGTCCTCGAGAGTCTGAATGGTCCTCTTCATCTGACCATCCGTCTGAGGGTGAAAAGCGGTGCTTAGGCGTAACTACATCCCGAATGCCTCCTGAACCCCCTTCCAATGTCTGGAAGTTAAGAGATAATCTCGATCAGAGATGATAGATAATGGCACACCATGAATCCGTATGATCTCTTAAATGTAGAGGCGTCCCAAGATCTCCACTAAGCCCTGCTCTCTGATGGGTAAAAAGTGGTCCGACTTGGTGAGTCGGTCGACAATCACCCAAATGGAGTCATGTCCTCTCGAAGTACGTGGAAGTCCAGTCACAAAATCCATATATATCCCGTACCACTTCCAGTCTGGGACTTCCAAGGGCTATAGAAAGCCTTATGGTACCTGGTGCTCCGCCTTCACCTATTGGCAGGTGAGACATCGAGAAACGAACTCCGCCACAGCCTTCTTTATACCTGGCCACCAGTGCTGCCATCTGAGATCCTGGTACATCTTCTCTACTACTAGATGTACCGCCAAAGGGTAAGTGTTAAACTCCCTCAACACCTCCTCCTACAGAGCTGATGGTACCACGGTACGTCCTCTGAAAAGGACGACATGCTCTCCTCCTATAGAGAATCCATCAGGTGCCTATCATGAGGATGTATGTGCATGTCGCGTCACACTCAACGTCCCCACTATGTGCCTCTCTGACCCGCTGATGAAGTGGAGGAGTGACTATGAGTGACTGAAGAAAGGTTTCTCCATCGCTATCCACGAAGGATGTCCGCAAAGCGGCTAGATTCTCTGTCGCATCACCAAGTAGCTGAATGCTCATCCTCCTGCTGAGAGCATCAGCTACTACGTTCCCCTTTCCAGGAGTATAGACTATCTCAAAGTCATAGTCCTGGAGGAACTCGATCCATCACCACTATCTCAGGTTTAGGTCCTTCTACGAGAAGATGTACCTGAGACTCTGGTGGTCAGAGTAGACTGTAAAGCGCTCGCCCATTAGATAGTGCTGCCACATCTTCAGAGCAAAGACCACTGCTACTAGCTCCAGGTCATGGGTAGCATAGTTCTGCTCATGCTACCTCAATTATTGTGATCCATAGGCGATCACTGTCATCTCCTTCATTAGGACACACTCGAGTCTGGTCCCTGATGCATCGTAGTAGACTACGTTCCCTACTCCCTCCTCTGGTAGCCTCAAGATGGGTGCACTGGTCAATCTCTGTCTCTGCTCCTGGAAGCTCTACTGACATCTGTCTGACCACACGAAGGGTTTCCTGTTCTTCGTCAAAGATGTAAGTGCTGCTGCAACTATAGAGAAGTCTAGCACAAATATACGGTAGTACCCAGCCAAACCTAGGAAATTTCGCAACTCCATCACGCTCCTGGGTGGCTCCCAAGATAGCACTGCCTCGATCATCGTAGGATCCCCCACAACTCCCACCTCAGAGATGAAGTGTCCCAATAAGTGGACCTCATATATGCAAAACTGAAACTTCGAGAGATTACCGTAAAGCTAGGGCTCTCAGAGTGTGTCCAGTACATCCCGCAAGTGGTAGGCGTGCTCCTCCTCAGTGGTCATGTATATCAATATGTTGTTGATGAAGAGTACGTCAAATTGATTGAGGTAAGGCAGGAAGATCATGTTCTTGAGACTCATGAACACTGCTGGAGCGTTGGTTACACCGAAAGGCATAACAAGGAACTCATAGTGGCCATACCGACATCTGAAGGCCGTCTTCTGCACATCCTCATCTCAAACTCTGAGCTGATGATAGCTGACCTGAGGTCTATCTTCGCGAACCAATGTGCTCCCTTGAGCTGATCAAAGAGTTCTTCAATCCTCAGAAGTGGATACTTGTTCTCCAGGGTCACCTGGTTCAGGAGATGGTAAAAGACACATACTCGCAAGCTCCCATCCGCCTTCTTGGTGAACAAAATCGGGGAAGCCCAGGGTGAAACACTGGGTCGAATGAATCCCTTGCCCTGCAAGTCCTCCAGTTGTACCCATAGCTCTCGAAGCTCAGTGGGATCCATCTGATATGTTGGAGTAGATATCAGGGTTTTCCCGAGGTAGAGGTCAATGTAGAAGTCTACCTATCTACAAGGAGTTAGTCCTGGAATTTCATTAGGAAAAACGTCCGCATACTGATCCACCACAATAGGGAAACTCGGACTCCGCATGTCAACTGCTCCTAGGATGTGGCTAGCCAACTGATCATTGATCGACTGTCCTCTCCTCTGTGTGAGTTTGTTCTGCACTGCAAAGTCTCCCTTCTCACTAGTGAAGGTAAAACTGCTCCCATCGGTGCAGACACACTGCACCTTGCGCCTAATAAAGTCGATCTGAGCATGAACTGTAGATAACCAATCCATACCCAAGATAACGTCGTAAGACCTCGATGCCACTACAGGAAGATCTCAGCTGAAGCTCTCGCCTACTGGATGAAGCTCACACTGCCGGTATGAGTGCGTAATTGTCAAGTCTTCTCCCGTAGGAGTCTCTAGCCATAAGGATCGAGGCAACGGCTCCGTCAGAATCTCCGAGCTCCGAACAAAGGCAGAAGAAATGAAAGAATGACTTGCTCCTGTGTCTATAAGAACTGAATCAATGGTGGAGTAGACACATATAGTACCTTGAATCATCTCTGGTGCATTGTGGTCGTAGCCCTCCACTTCCTGGAGCTGGGCCTATCTCTATCCGCCAGCTCCCTGTGGTCAGGGTGGACCTCCTGGTGGTGGTGGTGGTAGAGCCTCAAAGCGCCGCCCACCACATGCTGCTCGGACAGCTCCTCTGCCTCATCCGCCTGCTCCCTGTGGACCACCACAGTCAAACCTCTGCCTCTCCTTGGGTGGTCCCTCAACCTTCTACTTCTCCTCTGCATGGCAGGTCAGGCAGTCACAAGTTATGTGGCCCTGCCCACCGCATGGATAGCACTGTCTTCTCCTCGTAAGGCTAGCTCTGCGTCGTGTGCCCCACACATCTGAACCATTATCCTAAGGTCGTCCGCCTGATGGACTAGTCCGCTTGGACCCCTGTGACATCCGTCGACTTCCAGCTGCAGAAGACTCCGCTACATGCTACCCTACTGTCAGTCTTGCTGATGGTGTAGGCTCAGCAAGAAAGCTCTCTACAAGAAGGGCTCGCTCCAATACACCAGCCTGCGTCAGAATGCTGAGGGAGATCATCGAAGCCCTAATCTCATGCCTCAGTCCCTGCTCGATGGTTTGGGCCCAGAGGAATGAGTCTCGTACCATGTCTGTGGAATAGCATGAGATATCGGTAAATCTCTCCAAGTACTGGGCTACCGTCATGCTTCCCTGCCGCAGCTGCAGTAACTCCTGAATGCGCACCGCATGGAGGGTGGCTGGAATGAACTCCGAGCAGAAGAGACTCTCGATGTCCGTCCAAAGAAGAGATGCCTCATCGTGAACTTGGAGCAACAGGATCCACCATCTACCTGCTTCCGCGTGTAGGTGACTCGCTGTAAGCATCACTGTGAGGTCAGCTTGTGTCCCTACTAACCTAAAAACTCATACAACAGCCTCTAGCCAATCCTCGGCTACCTGAGGGTCCGTCTCCCCATGGAACCTGGGCGGTCTCTAACATTGAAACTTGTGAAGTGCACTATGGTGACGTGCACTCTCGGCGGCTGGGGCTGGTGGCACCGGTGGCTCGACGGGTAGAGGTACCGATGGTGCCTCTACTGTAAAGGGGCCCGGAACTGAGGCCTCATCACTCGGTGGGCTATCTTCTCGCACAAAGCTCGAAACCCTAGCTGGCTACTATCATGGGGCCATCCTGAAAAGAAACAGGTGGGCCATGGTCAAAACAGTATATCTGGTGAGCTGACAGAAAGTAATCACAAAGAAAACTTTTGAAATACACCTGCAATCAATTTTTTCGTGCACTGAGTCAGAAATCAGAAGTCAGGGTCCTGGTGTATTGATACGTCGGCCGCTGCACCAACACTGGACTCCCTCGACTGATAACCACACTCAATACCCTTAACATTATTGCTTCACATAGAAGAAAGATCAGAGTCCTGTGTTCGGCAATAGAACCGAACTCCTCTGATACCAATTTGTCACGACCCGTCCTCGAGACCCGTGCCTTGACTACCACAATCCCGCCTTTCATAGGCCAAGAGCTAGCGACTAGAACCAAAGGCATAAATCCCAATATAAGGGAATGGAATGCCTTTATGTTAGAAAAAAACCATAGAGTATGCAAGAAAAAGTAAACACTAAGTAAACTGAGTATAATAGTAAGTGCTGGAAAGTAAATCGGCCAGTATACAAACCGAACTGAAAGTAATGTAAAACTGAAAGAAGAGTACAACAGCAAAAAATAAAATCAACAACACCGAGCCGTCCTCTGGAAATACCACCTGGAGGGTGGGTACAGATAGTATCCTCCGCTCCTTGGCTCTAGTCGTCCGCTCCGTGTACATCTCGTCCAGTGATACACCTCCAGGTACCGTCCAGCTCAACGAGCTCCTACCTCGACCAGCGCTGTTGGTCATCTGCATCCAACACAACATAGTGCGGGCATAGCCCATGTAGGGGTGAGTATACGCTACTCAGTAGGGACCCCAAGACCCCCGAAGGTCTCTCAGAATCCACGAAGGATAAACCTCAAGGAATGATACAATCACGAAGTAACAACCAACTCTACTTAGGTATATGACCATACATATACCTAAGTCATCAATTCCAGTTTATCTCCAACATCCGATCCCAAGTACGATCTAGTCCACACAGGATTGTTCAACCCAATCCACACAGGAAAGCACAACCCAATCCACAAAGGAAAGCAAGTCAATATTATCGAAGATAATGATTGAAAGACAAGACTTAGCTCACACATGTATACTATTCGTAAGGTGATAGAGATGATCAGATGTAGCCACTAATTCATCTAAGCTGTCAGACCCACATAGGAAACAAGACCAGCTAAGCTGTCAGACCCAGAAAGGATACAAGACCAGCTACTCTGCCGGACCCACGTAGGATACAAGTACAGAGTCAAATACTGTCAGACCTACATAGGATACAAGAATAGTATTCATGTACAACCGGACCCACATAGGATACAAGAATATTAGTAATCACCGTTGAACCCATGGAGTTTTCCAGTACGGTCGTTGTCGCAGCCAAACCCATGGAGGATCCCGGTATAGTCGTCATCGTCATCGCAGTCGCAGCCAGCTCTTGGGTTCCCGCACACAGCATGCTTGATTTCGCGAGGGTCTGCTCCACGAACCAAGGGGTAGAAAAATCAAATGACACTAAGGCCGGAGTTGATGTATCCCAATGTTCTGTCTCGTCAATAGAACTCAACGCAACAGATGGCGCATCAATCGGATGCCCGGTCTAACAGTTATTGGCTTTTTTTGTCCCAGGGGCCCGGTTGGTTTTTAAGCTAAAACCAACAAGACCATACTCCATCTGCGTCCAAACCTTGATCAGAGTAATCCAATAGAATCGTCTCATAATGAGGAATCCAATAATGTTGAAATCACATCAATCGGATGTCTGGAGCTCATGTTAAAAGCATTTCCGCTCCGAGGGCCTGGTTTGTTTTGTGTTCAAACCAACCCAGCCATACCCAAAGTTCTCCAAAACCTTGAGTGTAATATACCAAAATAACCGTCTCGATCCAAGGATCTCTATGCAACTGACGGTACATCGATCAGAGGTCCATAGCCCATGTTATGGGCATTTGAACGGATCTGTCCGGAAACAGGGGGTTTGGGCCCGGCCCAATACCCCCTGGGTCGGCCTGAACTGGGTCGACCCGACCAAGGTCTGGGTCCGGCCTGGTTGGGCACGGCTCGGCCCGGCTGGCGGGGCCTGACCTAGCCGGTGCGGCCTGGCCCGGCACGGGCGGTCCGGCCTAGCGCGGGCGGTCCGACCCGGTGCGGCAGGTCCAGCCCAGCGCGGGCGGTCCGGCCCGGTGCGGTCGGTCCGACCCTGTGCGGGATCCCGCGCGCAAAGCGAAAGTGGAAAGGGGGGGGGGGCGCTTCCCCGCTCATTTTGAAATGGTGGCCCCCACATGGAGGGGCCCTCACCTATCTGCCGCTGGGGGTTACAACCCCCGGACTTCCTGAACGGCCTGTCGTGTTGGCTAGTCAGTGTGCCGCCGTGGGACCCCCGCGGGTCCTACTTTTTGATGCGCCGACGGCTGGCGGATCTGGCCGCCATTCTCCGCACCTCACCGGCCTTAGGCCTTGTCCCTTTTCCGACAAGCGCGGCGCGATGGTTCCGCACCCCTCCACCACGGCCCTCCATGATGCTCCGGCGCGACGTGACAGCGACGCGCCCCTCTGCCATGGCCTGATCTTGGTCGCGGCTTCTTTCAGCTTGAACGGCGCCGCGCACCTTTGTCGCATTTTTTCTAGTTCTCGCGCGGAGTCGTTGCACCGTGCCACCTCCGTTCAAAACCACTAGGGTGATCAACAACAAAGGGGAGGAGGATCAACCATGTTTGTGTGGTCCGACCTCCTCCTGTTAAATTGATAATAGATGGCCAATTAATAACGATGAACATCAAAATAATACTTTAACGATGAACAATCCCTACCTCGAAGAAGTTTTCGGAAGCTAGCGTCATGGAAATCGGCGTCGCGGGGTGAGGCTCCATATACGTTGACGGAGATCATCCGAGGAGGAAGCATCGTCTCCCTTTCTTTGACATGGAGAGAAGATGGAACAGCCTGTCGGTGTTCATCGTGTTCATTAAGGAGGAAGATGATGTTCTTCAAAGTGTATAACTCTCCCTCTCTCAACACCACGAAGCAACCAAAATAAAATAAGGACTTTGCCTAATTTTATTACTTTTTCCAACATTTTTAAAATTCAAAAACCTAAACATAGTTAATTAATTAGTCTTGAATTGTCAAAAATAATGGTGAGTTTAGTTGGCATGCATTAATGTGGAAGAGGGTAACCACAACATTTAATACATGGAAGGTTTAGAGGGGTTAGAGAATTTGAAAAGGTGGGTGCTCAAATGGGCCCCACCTCAAAAATATCCTACCAAGAGTTAGGATTTTAGTGGGTCCCACACCAACTCCCACAAAAGAGGTTTAACCTCTTATAAGTGGAAATTGTAACACAACCTATTTCACTTAACTATTAATCCACATTTTTTAAAACCTCTTCACGAGAAAACACAACTCCAGAAAAGGAATTCGTAAGAAATTATAGGTGCTGCGGTTTCATCAGTTCCCTCATATTTTAATTCTGAGCACCGGTTCAAAAGTTAGAAAACCATGCTCCTTCGTTCACTGAACGTACCCGAGATAAACTTCGAAAATTGATTCCGGGTACACCGGGCCTCGGAATCAAGTTCCGTCAGAAACTGCATAATCGTAAAATCACAAAGAAATTAAGAAAAAAATTTCCTTGAAATTTACGGGTCTTTACAAATAAAATTTTTATGAAGTATATTTTTGGTTATAATAGTCCACATAATATATATAATTTTGAAAAGGAATGCACCATTCATGGAGATGGTTGGTTGTACAAATGCATGAACACTAATTTCATTTAATTGAAATGTTCAAAGAAAGAACAATAAATAAAATTATGTATATATATACATAGAATTATTAAATTATATTTATGATATCATATATATATATATATATTATATTCACTAAAACCATCCTTAATACAAATCATGTTGTCTGTGAATGAATCATATCGCTTTTAGGGGGCGGTAGTCCACACATCCTCAAACGAAATTATCATATTAACACTAAATGGAATGTAAAAAGATATGTGATGAAAATGAATAATTAAGGATAAATAAATAATAAAAATAATACATAACATATATAAATATTTTTTCCAATATAATTTTTTTCTTGAGAGGTGATGAATAAAATAGAATAGTCATTATTTAGTGAGGTGGTTGTTCACCGTGCACAAAAAATGTCTGTTCCATAAACATTAAATGGCAGTGTGTGTAAGAGTAAGTAGAAACCATAGAATAACAACATACTGTTATATTTAAGATAATTGTTTTTTATAAAATCATGGAAAAAAATAAATTAGAGGGTGTGGAGAAAGAAAATAAAATAATGGAGCTTGATAAAAGATGTTTCCCCTTAATCTGGTAACTCCTATTGGTTTGTGACAAAAGGCTTCCTTGGATTGACTTAATCCCATGGGGAGGATTCTAGGTGTAAGATAGGCCTATTTGGAATATTAATGGGAATTTATTTTCCAAACATAAGTTGTTTTAGAGTTCTAATATAGTGGGATAGATTATTTCCTTTATACAGGAGGAAAAGAACACACTTGGAATTTTGGAAAAGAAGATATATGTACACATGTTATTAAACAAAAAGTCATTCCAAACAAATTTAAATCAATAATATAAATTTTATGAACTAAATATCACCATAAAATGGGTTTTTAGAAATGGATAGGCCATTTGTGCCCCTATGATTAGGTATTTGTCCCTAATTAAGTTTAATTTGACCTTAATCATTGCGATTAATTTTAATCACTTTTTGTAATTTTTTTGTCAAATATTAATTTAATATTATAAGAAAATATATATTATAATGATTAAAAATATTATTATTATTTTAGAAAATTATATTTATATAATCTTAAAATTTTAGATTAATGCAAATCCCACCCACAAGATGAAATAATGGGTTTTATATATATAAATTAGATCAAAAGTTTATTATGTTTTTATATAAAATTTAAAGAAAAATTGATTCAAATGAACTATATTATACTAATTGATTCATTATTTATCTAATTTGGTATTAAAAAAATTTAAAATATAATGTAACATTAAAAATATTTTATAAGAAATTTTTTTATCTAAAAGCAGTATTTTCACAATTCATCAAAAAAATAATATTTCTTATAAAACACCAAAAAACTCAACCTAAGATAAGTTCATAATTTTAAATTCAAAAAAATTAGATTATTTTATCACATTAACCATCTAGATATGTCTAATATTTATTTTATTATTTTCATATAATGAGATGATGAGTAGTTAATAGAATTTTTAAGCATATAAAAATTTTCCTAAAATTATATAATTCCTTATAAATATGTTTTATTTCTATAGAACCATTATAAAAAAACATAAAAAGTAGTTATTAATGTTAATATTAATATATTTAATGGATAGGTTTTCAGTGTATCATTTGAAAATTTATAATAAATTTATGCTTTATTGAAACTCGGTGTTACATGTAAAGTACGTCATGTTAGTGTTGTGGGTAACACAAGACTAGCTACTATTGTGTGTAGCGCATTCCAAGTTTGTATAATGTGTAGCACATGAAAAGTTAGTATTGTTTTTTAAATGATTTTTTGTACTTAGTGTGTTAATATATTAATAAATATATAAAGAACTATTTCTAGTGTCACATGAAATGAAAAATATCAAAAAGATAAATTAATTGGAAATGAAAGAATTCAGAAAATACCAGGATATTAAATTCTCTGTATAAAATGAATTTCTCCCTCAAATTTTTTTGGGTTATAAAATGTCTACTACTAGGATGTTTCATTCATAGAAACTCATATAATAAAAATAATTACCAAAATATACCATAAAAATGAATGTTATAACTCTAACAGTTACCCCAAATTTCCATCTTTAGTTGTGATTTTTTTCAATTTCTAATCCATCCATTAATTCATGTAATGGATGACCAAAAATTATCTTTTATTCCTATTGTACTAAAATAAAATTTTATCCAATCATAAGGGTAATTAAAGAATGAAATCTATAACTATTTATATAAATCAATTCTTAAAAATCAATATGGTTAATAGATTAATCTCTAAATATAATCTTAACAATATTGTTTCATGGTAAATAATTATTTATCAAAAATAATTTCTAATTAACCTAGACTCTGTGAGTGGAAGTGGTAGGCATGAAACCCTTATCATACTTCAATCATGGGTTCAAAACCTATGTCCCTGAAAGGCATGGTCGGTTTTCACCCAACATAAATTAGGTAATTTTTTAAAACAATTCTAATATAATTTCTAAAATTTGATGGAAATCCTTGAAATATGTTTAATCACTATATATGCTTTTAACCCAGTATTTCAGTACAAACCCAATTAATAAATACTTCTTTTTATGTTTACCATAAATATTTCATGAATGTTTAACCTTATAACCCTTCTCAAAGATGGAATTACAAAACATTAGAAAGAGATTCATAGAATCATCTTATCATTGATCCACCATCATTAATAAAGTATCTATTGGTTGTCACACTCTAAACATATGAATACGCTAGTCATATATTCTCTTGAAACATTATAATAACAAGAATTACAATAAATATTCAATGAAAAAATTCATACTACCTTATTCTATAGATTACTAGAAAAATTCCCATAATCCCAGAAGTTTTAAACTTCAACCATGATAACATCAACTAATTGTCAAAAAATCCTTAATTATATCTAATGTAATCAGTATTTTGAAATTTAATTATTTACCAAAAACATTATCATATGATTAATAACATATTAAGGATCACATTACCTTATCTACAATATCCCCTTAACATTAATGCACTTAACTATTACATTAGGTACATTTTACATAAACTTCAAAATTATGAGCGAAAAACCTAAGTTTAAAAATCCTCGTATATTTCATCATTCAAAAAAATATTTTTTTATTCTAAACACAACCAAATATTGATTATACCACATCATATATATTCCATTAATGATGCTACCTCATCCTATTACATAAAACGTCTTTCCTTTCGTGGTTCATCTTCATTCTTGTCAACATCAGCCAATATATCAATTACTCATATGACCTTGGTGATCCTCATAATGTTCTTTGCTTTTAGGAAATTTAGTTTCATAATGACCATATATTCAGCAATTAAAACACATAACAGCATATGATTTTTAGTAACTCCAAAATTATCATCCATTTCCTTAATGGATCACTTTATTTTTCCCTTTTAGTAATTTTCTTTGTGTCCTTCTATTACATAGTCAAAATGTCTTCTAGATGCCCCAATACATTCACTTAGGTCATTCGTTCCACATCATTGACAGAAATAAATCTGAATATTCATTCTTCTATGGTCTCCATTAGCCAAAAAACAATATAAGCTCTCTCTTTCGCATCCTTATTGAGTCTAGGACATGGTTATGGTAAATGATGTAATTTATGTACTGTGAAACCTGATTAGGCATGATAATAACATCTTTCACTCTACTAATAATCCCACTTGATTTCTCATGAGAAAATCTTCCATCACATTCAAAATCTATCCAATTATTTCGGGTTTCATCCATTTTCAAAAACTAGAATCATAGTTTGATCATTACTTATCGTATCATAAAACCAAATAGTCATGAAAATAATTACTTATAGGATGTCTATATCATAAAACACTACTTCATATATGAAAACCAAGGTTCATGATTGGTTTTTCGTAGATATATTATATTTACATCATTCATGATGGTTCATGTATAGTTTGTGAGTTCAAAAATCATGTCCCCCACGAGTGTCAAACTACGTGTATACCAAGGCCCATTGTCAGGTACTAGATTACCATGTGTGAGACCCAAAACATCATGTAGATGTTTTTACCCCTAGTTAAATTAATTCCAGATCCACATCCACATGTAGTGTAAATAATGGGATGTATTTATATGAAACAACTCACTCAATCCATTTCCAAAATTCGAGGACATTTTCCTCAATGTTAACTCATCCCTATACTTTTCCTTTGGGAAATACCTAGACATATTATTAGAAATCTACCAAGGGATATCACTAATTTGTTATCATCATATTTTCCAAAAGTAAATTAAAACATTTCAATGATACCAACTATACCAACCTAGGATTAACATCCATTTAAATTTCACCATTTTAGATGAATATTTAGTACATTAAAATAATAAACACTTGAGTACTATAATAGCTTAGAGTCTTTGAAGACATGGAAAAAAATCATCTATCCTGGTGAAATATCATTGAATTCAACCCTTAAAATCTCTATGATTATTATATACACCTGAAACAATTATTCATATCCTAGGGAGTTGAAACACAAGGAAGGGGTGAGATCATATGTTTGGTAATGGTAAATAAAGGAAATGTGTAATTATAATAATAAAAAAAGAGTATTGAACATGAGAATGACATTTGGATATCATAGACTATATATTAGATAACATAATAAATATTGAGTGATCATAATACAAGAATCATATGGAAATAAATAACATAATCCATTAAAGAAAAACATGGAATTGTGGTAGACACCTAAGAAAATATAATGACTTCGATAGTAGTCAAGGAATTTCTTCTGATACTATCTTAGAGGAAAAATTCATTTATTGAATTGGGTTCACACCCCATTCCATCCCTATATTATTGAACTAATTTCACCTCACGTTATAGACCAATATTTATATATCGATGTCACCCCTCCTTCAAGAATGGTAATACTAAACTTGGTTCACAACTCATTCTAGTCATGTATAACTGAATAGAGTTCATTTCAGGTTCGAACCCTAAAATACTAAACTGATATAATTTCTCATTACAACCATATTTATCTCATGAGATAAAAATATTTACTAAATTAATGGGAGGGAGTTATAGGTCCAACCCATGTCATCGTGAAATCATACATACACGTGCCAAAAAATAATAAACAATCACATCATTACCCATGAAATGAATTTGGTATGATGAACATGTAAACAACTCATAACCCATGGAAAGAGAGACAAGTTTCAATATCATTTCATCAAAATCATATCCTGTGAAAAAGAAAATCAGTTCATAAAATATAACCCATGAAAGGGAAACTTCTTTCATTGAATTATATTCCATGAAAGAGAAATTGATTTCATAAAAATAAAACCCATCAAAGTGTAACTTAATTCATCAAAATATATCCCATGAAAGAGAAATTAATTTCATAAATTCATAAAATATGAATGAGAAATGCATTTCATAAAGTCCATAACATTAAACAAAAAAAATTGTTAAAAATAATATGAATGAAACCTTTCTAAAATTTATTATAAAGTAATGATTAACATCAATATATCTCATCATAGATGTAAAATAATTTTTAAATATCTTTCAAAAATGTTTCTTGAGGAAAATACCATTTTTTAAAGTGTTTTTAATACATAAAATCATTTGAAAATCATTTTCTTATAAAATACATTCAAAGAAGATAAATAATTATTGAAATCACTTTAAAAAACTAAATTTATTTAAAACATATAAAATAAGATTCAAAATATTCTAAAAATGTTTTTCTTTAGAAACATGTTAAAAACTTATAAGTAAACCTTCAAATTATTTTGAAAACATTTTTACTTGAAGAATAATTAATAACTGTTGAAAACTTATTGATACCATTTCTTTGAAATTATATTGAATACTTTTAAATATATGTTCAAAATATTTTGAAAACAAATTTCCTTGAAAATTATAATATACTTTTGAAATTTTTTTGAAAACAATTTACCATGAAAATAACCTTTAAAAACATTTTCATATAATGTAACCTTTTAAATATTCAATGTAATATTCAATGAAATTATGACATGTAAATCAATACCTGTCGTATGAGGTAAAGAGAAAATTCATTTTTCATGGTATGAAATATAGAAATTTTATTGTTTAGAAAGAGAAAATAAGATTGAATTGAATATATTATTAAAAGATAAAAAGGGTAAAATTTATTTCACGGATTTTATGATAATGGTTCCATATTCATTGAATCCCTTTTTATAAAACATTTTTTTGAATGAACGTAAATATCCTGGTTAATAGAGGGTGATGTTGGGATTTCCTGAAAACACTATTGTAACTATCTTATATACCAAAGAGTGGATAAATTGGTACCAATATGTGAATAAATTATTAATAACAAGAGAAAATGAGAATTACTGAATTTTCTTAAAATATGGATCATAACATATAATCAAATGACTAGTAAATAATAAAAATCTTGAAAAGAGTTGATATTTTCTCAATGAACTCTTAATACTTGGTAACATGGGATCATACTCTATATTTATGAAAAAAAAATTAAATGAATCTGAAAATATCTTGAAAAAAATAATTTAATGATTAAAAATGTAAAATGGGATTTTGTACAAATGGAAGCCGAATTTAGGTTTTTAACAAAACATGAGTCCCAAGTAAGGAAAATTGAGACAAACTTATTATACCAATTTGGAAAATTTTGAAACATAAACCCTATGAATGAAATATCATAGTATGGATATTTGAATACCTAAAAGTTATGAATAAGATACATAAAATACAATCATGTTTTGTATATACACTACACTAATGTAATTAGTGGCGAACATAGCATGTATCTCATAGTAATAAAAAGTGTGACGATATCCCCTTACCTTGTGTCTCGAATCTCGTCGTACTTGTTCAATCAACCTGTATAATATATATTAATTTATTATAATTTCTTTTTACTGAAATATATTCTTATATATCATACCATAAATGCATTTATTATGACCAAATATTACCCACTTGTAAACAATCCTATGTTAAGGTTTCACTTTGGGTAATATTATCCATATTCTTCACATGTGTCTTAATTTTTTATATTTTTTGTACTTATACTTAATATCATGATTAACAATAACAATCCATGATATAAATATCATGAAAATGAATTGTATTTTATTTATAATAATCTATTTAATGTATAATTATGAAAAAAATACACTAATCATTGAGACGATAGGTTGTACGTACGCATTAATACTATTTCTGTTTAATTATCGTGTTGAAAGAAATAAAGTAAAAGACATATATGAATATTTATTTAAATATATATCATTATTATAATAGATTTATGATGTCATTTATATCATATAAATTCACTAAAACCATCCTTAATATAATACATGTTGTGTATGAACGAATCAGATCACTTTGAGGGGGTTGTAGTTAACACTTTTTTAAATGAAATTATTGTATTAACACCAAATGGAGTGTAAAAATATATTTATTGTAAAATTTATAAATTAGATTAAATAAATAATAAATATAACATAAAACATATATATATATATATATATATAGATTCTACAACATAATGGCTATCGTGAGATATGGTATGAAAAATTAAAAAATCATCGTTTAGTGGGGCGGTAGTTCACTGTACACATAATGTGTATGTTTGATACCCATTATATGGATGTTTGTGTAAGTTTTGGTCAAAAAATTAGCATAAAATGTCTTATTATATTTAATATAATGGTTTTGGTTTAAAATCAAGGAGAAAATTAATTGGATGGGGAGTAGAAAGAAAATAAAATAATGGAACTTGATAGAAGGTGTTACCTCTTAATCGGGTAACTATTTTTGGTTTGTGCCAAAAGGAATCATTGGATTTATTTATTCTTATGAAAAGAAAAATAAAATTACTACAGGGGTATTTGGATGTCTATTTTTTTTGTTCTTGAAAAAATCTCAACAGGAATTAAAGGTGTAAATAAGAGTGATAGGTGGTGGCCTTTTATAGGTGAGGAAAATGACTCACATGGAATTTTTGAAAACAAGTTATAAGTACACTTATTATTACCTAAAAATTCAAAAAACAACTTAAATCAATAATTGATGTTTTATGGTCAAAATAATGTCATAAAAAGGCTTTTAAACATGTTTATAGGTCATTTGGCCCCTTATATTTGGGTTTAGTCCCTAATTAAACTTAGATTGACTGTAATCTCTATAACTAATTTTAATCACATATTCCCATATTTCAGGTCCGAAATTAATCTTATGTTATTTGGATATATTTATTATACTTATTACAACTTTTAATTTATGTTTTTAAAAATTCCCTTCAGAGAAGTCGAAAAATTAATACTATTTCCAATCCTGTAGATTGGATGAAATTAAGTGTTTTAAGTTAAAAAGAAGTTCAAATATTTATTAAGTTTTTATATAAAACATTAAAGTTAAATTGATTATATGGATGTAAATTTGATTAATAGATTTATAATTGACATAATGTTCATTTAAAACAAATATAAAATATAATATAACTTTTTTATTTATTTAAACGAAGAGGTAGTTTTTAACTAAAAATCAGCATTTTTCCTATTTATAAAAAAAATGATATTTGTCAGGAAAATCACAAAAAGTTTCCATATGATAATTTCAAAATACAAAATTCTAAATTTGAATTATATTTTATAAAACTAAATTTCTAGTTATATCAAATATTAATTTTATTTTTTTCATAAAGGACATGAAGTGCAGTTCATAGTAGTTTTAAACATTTATAGACATTACCAAAAATTATATCTTTCATAATCAACATGTTTTATTTCTAGAAACCCATTATAAAAAATATTTGAAGATTTGTAATTAATACTCATATCAATTGGTTTAACAGCTAGGTTATCATTATACCATTTATAAAATTTTAATAAAATGGTGCTTCATAGATTCTCAATGTTGCGTGTTATGTACACCAAGTAGGTGTTGTGTGTAACACTAGACAAGTCGGTATTGAGTGTAGCTCAAGCCATGTATGTAATGTGTGTTGAACAAAAAAATATGTATTTAGTGTGAAAATAATTATTAAATTCATTTTTAATATATATATATATAACTATTTCTACTGTCACGTGAAATTAAAAATATAAAAAACATAAAGCCATTCAAAAAAAATATTGTTGTGTTACATGTGTGGTAAATATACATTCCATGAAACAGTTATATTATTCCTATACATAATTTTCTTATTTACAAATCAAATTTCTTATCTCACTTTTTTGGGGGTTATATTTCAAAAGTTACCAAATCAGTAAAGTAATTTTGTCTCGATTTTCTGTTTATGGGTTACATGTATTGTTTTGCACCTATATCCTTATATGAGGTGTATAAATAAACCATTTAAATGTAGTATCCTAAATCTCCATATTTTCAAGATTCTAATCTTAGTTTAATGTTATTATTTAAGTGGTATTGTGATGCAATTTCACCAAATTTGTAATAGTTTATTATTATAGTTTAATAATTTATTAGGATTGTTTTTTATTATACTTCCATTGATAAATTATTATGATCCCTATCTTATGAAATATGGGAGATGTTTTTATCCAATGGTTATTTTTAATATATTCATGTAATGGTACTATTTATTTCACTTATTATTACTTATGATTATTTGAAAAGTTCATTTAAAAAGATATGGATTTATCTCTCTTTATTGTTAGAAATATGTGTTCATTCAAAATGATGTTATCTAATAAAAATTAAAAAACTTTCTTCTATTATCCATCGATCATTAAATAAAAATTTAAACCACATATTAAATTTTTAACAAATTATTCTTAAAATTTAATCTTCTTTTCATTATCCATTTGAGGCAGTTTTATAAGAATTTTACAGTGTAGAAGGAATGTTCAAAACATGTGGATTTTTTCATCTTCATGACCATCATTTATATGAATGATATTTTATATGTTTTTATAGTTATTTTCAATGAAAATGGTTTTCCAAAAACTATTATGTTTAAGAACATTAATAAATTATTTTTAAATTTTCATTTATATGTTTCTAAAAGGCTATTTGTTTTTTAAAATACATCATTGACTTCAATGATTTTTTATAAGTTTTCAAATTTGTTTTCATTTAAAATAGTTTTTAAATATTTTTATGATTTCAAATAAGAACCTATATTTTCCACAAGAAAATTAATTGGTTTTTAAATCATACCTTATTTCTTTTCAAAGTGTTCTTTCAATGGAAGTTTTTTTGAAGATATTTTATGTTTTAAAAATTTATTTATAATGAAATGTAATTTCCCATATTAAATAAATCATGTGATATTTCCAAATCTTCTTCAATCTAAGAAAACATACGTTGGTATGTTTTATTGTTTATTATGTATATGATCCATGGAAAACATTCTCATTATTACTTTTAATTGTTTCAATTTATGATGAATAGTTTCTTATAAATCCTATTTCTCTTCCATGGGTTATGCCATGATAAAACACTTATGAAAATAAATTCCTTTCATGGGTTATTCATTGATAAAATGATTATAAAACCTATCTATTTACCCTAGGTAGTGATATGCTGACATTTTTATAATACAAATTTCATTTCATGGTTTATGATATAAGGATCTTTTTTTCTTTTATGGAACTCATATTTATCATTTAATTATTAGATTTGAGGGACATATAACTTCCTCCAATTTATTTGGTAATGATGCATGACACATGAGTATATATGTTATGATTGAACATCATTAAAATTAACAATGTTATGAATGAACCTAATTGCATTTTCAAAATGATATATGTTACCCTAATTAAATGTTCAGAATGTCATTCATGTACTGAGTTTTGTGTCCATATATTTATGTGTGAAACTTATTACCTATTCACAATGTCATGCATGAAATTGATTACATTTTGAAAATGTTATTAATAGACCCAGTTGAATGTCCATATGTTTTTCTATGAACATGATTACATGATCACAATGTTATTTTTTAACCTAATTACATGTTAAAAATTTTATTCATGGAAATTTTTTATTTTCCATATTTTTACGTGGGAACCTGATTACATGTTCACAATTTTATATGTGAACCTAATTACATGTTCACTTGGTTATGTGTGAACATGATTACATGTTCACCGTGTTATGTGTAAACCTGATTACATGCTGAAAATGTTACTGGGGGACCTGATTGCCTATAAATGAGTTGATGTGAGGGCCTCATTTCATATACAATAAAAAATGAGTGAACCTATTTAAATTTAAAAATGTTCATATTGTTATAAGTTGATATTCATGAAAAAATTTAAAGTAATATTCCAATTTTGATTTCTCATGGATCATGTTCCATGATTTCCATATGATTCATGTTTTATGAACTTTCACTTTTTATTACATGATTCATGATTAGGATATATGATATGTTTTGAATGAACTTGTATTGACATGATCATGTTCTCATACAATTACTATAATGTTATGCTTATATATCTATCATGTTTACCTGTATTGATCATCTGAGCCCACCCATTTCATATGTTTCCTTTCCCTAGGTTTATAAGAAATTATTAATGTAGGAGTACTAATGGAGAATATCATTAAGTGATATATTTATTATCATTCAATATTATAGAATATTATATTTCCATTTTTTCAAAGACCCTAAACTATTATGGTAATCGAGGATGAATTTTTGTAATGTACTAAATATTCAATAGATGTGATGTAATATCCATGTATGTTATGCCTATGTTCATATGTCACAAATAGTTGTCTAGGTGATCACAAAATATAATCATCCCATCCATGTCCAGTATCACATTAATGTATTTCAACTATAGAATTATGAATTATCATATATTTTCATGGCCAGTGGAAACTAGAGGACACACTAAACATCACTAGAGATTGTCCCATTTCATTACCAATGGGTTATTAATAGAGACTAAATCTAAAGATAACAAGAATAGTATGCTATTTCTTGAAACTACATGTGTATTTATAAAGCAATGGAAATCACTAATATCAAAAAATGAATATAAAACGGTTTTGTGTGATCAATAACATACCTAGAAATGTAAATGGAACCTCACCAACATCTAATTGATTCTGATACACAACATAAGTGAGACCAACCTCATCAAGAAAACCCTATCAATGGGTTGTATGCCTTTTTTCGTTTTTCTATTGAGAAACCCAACCTAACCCCATTTTTTTGTTGTGGTTTTCTACGCAATTTATCCAAAATACTTTCACATAGATATTATAGATTCCATGTCATGCTAAATTTCTCAAAAATACTCTACGGTGCCAGGGATGAAATACTATTGTGTATGAACATCCAAAAGTTGAAGCACTAGGGGTTACCTACAGAAGGATCCAATGAAATTGAACTCTCTTGAACTTTCATTACACTACTCTATTTCATATCCCTATCATTAATCTTCTATCCATTAGATTATTTACTCATAGTTGTAGTATGAGGACCACCCGTGAAATTAGTAATGGTAGAAAAAGGCCAGCTTCTGATCAATACCCCAGAATCCTCTCACTAGAAATGACCTTTCTCAGAAACTCTAGGTATGAAGCAAGGTAAAATATCTAGACCTTCTATCTATGGCTAGTTCAAAGCCTAGTTTTTAACATCCTAGTATTTTATTCATCATTTATTTCTATAAGATGTGTGAAACTGAGGATCTCACTAAAGCGAGATGGGTCTGTTGATACTGTTATGGATCCCTAATATTTTTCCATGAACTCCAGTCCACATTTTATCGTCATATTTCTATGGAAGAACTATATAAAAAATAAATTAATATCCTCCGATGAGATTACCTCTCATTATCTATCCTGACATGTAACTCCCCAACAATGTTTGTTGGGTCATTACAGTAAGACTGTGGCCAATCTTATATTTCAATACATCGAAATATTTTATTTTGTAGAAAATTCCCTCGATGATATTTATCCCTCCCTTTGTATCCAATAGTACTGGTATTTTTGAAATGTAAGGGGGATGCTAGATTTGGAAATTGAATGTGTAGTCATCTATGCATCATGTTAGTGGTCATAACCGGACCAATGTATACTCCACTAGACCATGTATAAGGAGTACCTCTAGAAAATCATTCTCAGTTGGAAAATACAACTAAATATCTATTTGGAAGGGTATTATACATCTAAGGAAACATCAAGATATTGAAACAGTCATAAAAGTCTATGGGATTACACAAATGTTTTCCTAGTAGTATACAATCATCCCAATATACAACCCTCCGAGAACTAACCATTTTTTCATTCCTACATGTCAATCATATTCATTATATATATATACTAACACAAATTAATGCAAATCTTGACTAATAAATTAAAACAAATAGATATCAAAAAAATTATATCAATCATATATATACCACACAATGTTTATCTATCTCAAACAGATAGATCAAATCAAGGCATTCAATTGAAAAAATACGATGCCACATAACAAAAAGTATAAACATTATGTATGTGAACCTACATGACTATTCTTGATTCATGAATTTATTCAAAATATCATAAATGAAATATCAAAATCACGTGAATCACAGAAGGTGAATTTAAACAATATTTACAAAAAAACATAATTTACCCACTTTATGGTACTTTTAGGTCAACAATGTAGTTCTGGTCAGACAATTTCATACTTTCCCTACCTAGTCCCAACCATTATAAATACTATGTACCCTATAATAAATAAATAAAAATATAATAAAAAGATATTATGTCTCATTTCATTGATACCAAATTATAATTCTCAACACAAACTACTATGTCAGATTTAGTGTGTTACATAACAATTTTCCTAACTCCTTATATATAAGAGGCTACAATCAATCAGCAAGGGTCTCAGTCCATTTGTGGGGAGAATATACCCTCTACATGATTCCATGGAACATATAATGATATTAAATAAACAAATAAATAAATAATATTTAATAATCATCTAGAGTAACATCCATAAAAGTAAATGTGATATAAAGATTATATGAATAAAATTATCCCAATGTGTCATGAATATATTGAGTAATAAAAGTATATGAACTAATATAGGTAAAAAAATGGGCCCACTGGAATACATATGTATCTACTGCAAGCTGTGTGATCCACTACTCTACCATCTACCATAGGGCCCATTACCTTCCCCTGTTTTCTCACTAAATATATAAGAATACATAAATTCCTGAGTAAAGACAATGTACATGAATGAGTATGACACTACCAATGATTCTTTATCTTATTGTGATTACGTATAAAAAGTTCATTAAATAATAACAAAGAATGTGTAACATGAAATAGCATACAATAAAAAACTGAGCATTCATCATATAAACAATCCCCACAAACCCCATGTACCTACATTGGATCAATTCTAGCGGATAATGGAATAAGTTTATTGAAAACAAACCGGCCCATATACAGTGTCCTCACTATTTCATATGAACAAGAAAACCCAACATCATCTATCGTTTAAGAGCACCATGTCACACAATTTCCTCTAGTCCATAATATCATGTACTATCATCATCTAGGATATCTCATACTGTATAGAACATGGAAAGTCAATGATACCTTGAGTACATTCAATAAATTGAACCATGGATACCTCATACTTCTTCCATCAGACCAGGACCCACAATAACATCACTGAAACTAAACGTAACTCCTCATATAAGGGATAAACATGTAAAGATGGTTCACCTATATCAATTTCCACTGACATCCACCAGGGAATAGTAACACGCATACATGGTGAAGTACTTAATTAGACATAACAGATCTTCATGAGTGGATAGAAATAAATGTAATAGAATATGATCAGAATCAGGCAAGGAAACAAGCTACTCAAATATCACACATGGAACAAAATTTTACCATAGGACTCAAGACCTACACACACCCATATTCAACCACAATTTAAAATGGTTATCAAAATTATGATAAATATAATAATCATGGAAAAAAGTGAAAACGCAATCCCTATTAGATAAGGAACTTCTTACCTCAGGGTTTTGAACACCAATGTCATGGATTTTTGAATGGTTTATCTCCCAAATCACATTTTCAATAACTACAAAATAATTACCATTAAAATAAAACTATGATTGGTCCTAAAACAACATTTTATGGGTTCTATAGTTTCAGAAGGATATACAAGTCAACAGGTATAACCAATTGTTACCAAAAAATGATTATCTTCTAAAGGGATTCTCAAGTCTAAATGAAGAAGGGGACAAGTGATTTTGGAGAACTAGGGATATCTATGGGGAAAATCAATGTGTAATATATAGAGGTGTATTTTAAATCACCACCACAACATAGGAAAGTCACAACCTGAAACATTGATGCACTAAAAGAATAAAACCATGATATAGGTATGAACACCACTTTACAAAAGTTCACGATAATGATCCACCATGTCGAAAATAGGAGGGATGAATCATCTAAATGATATTGGAGAATGTATCCATGGAATATGGGTAAATTCTTCAATATGGAACCACTATAAAATAGTATCCACTACGATATAGATTTTTTGCAGCATTGAGGTGTTCCAGTAGTCCTTCAATGTTCTATATATTCTTCAAACAATGACTATAATTGAGGAAATTAGATGCCTCAATGGGGATGGAAGTTTAACATTTTTCCTCTTGAATTCTCTCTATAATTACAAATTTAATAAATCAATTAATTCAAATTTGGTCCCTAAAATCATGTGTGTAATATACATTTAATGATGGAACTCCCAATATCCAATGATCGACCATCTATATAAAGTGGTAAAAACATTCTATAGAATTATTTATATCACCATTAAGTAGACACTAATGATCATACTCATTATGGATAATCCCAACACATTATGTCAGAGACTCCTTATTATGGTGTGTTCCTAAGTGATACATCATATTAATTGTTGTTTTGGAAGAAATCTTTCCAAAAGGCCCTTTTAGCCTCGAAACTTGTCTATGCCCACAAGTTTCTCTAGAACATGTCCTAACATAAAACAAGGAGGGAAAAAAGTGTTTATTTATTCATGTAGTATAATTATATGTATTTACAGCCTAGATTCTCATAAATTATATCATTATGGATATATGAAATCTGAGAATTTTTACTGCTCAAATTGTGGTAAGAATTTTAATATATTTGAATTTGAAATTCTCACCAATATTAATCCATGATCTTATTATTCAATTCCTTAAAATATACATCTTTAATCATGATTTTTACAAGAAATTATGATATATTACAATTTTTAGTATATCATATATGCTTCAGATTTTATTTTAAAAATTATTCTATAAAATATGAAAAGTGATTTAACCTTACTGAATTCTCTATATATGCCTTTACAATAAGATTGAAAAGGAATATTATGGTTTACCAATACATTTTATTATAATATTTCCTTAAAAATATAATATCTTAATATTAAAATGAATTTTATGATGAATATATTAAAAAAATTCTGTAGTCATTTTGTAATAATAAATAACTATTACCTTCCTTTGTTGTTTACATCCTTTGTTGATTTTCACCTAAACTGATACTTCATAACAGTAAGTGACTCTTAAAAACCCAATAACACATATGTTATGTAAATATATCTTATGTTATAAAATTATTACTCTTAAAATGTTTGGATTACTGTTATATACCTCTATTTAGTTCTTACAGTGTGAAGAAACAATTTTATAGTATTTTCATCCCATTATTTATTCTTCAAACTAAAGTGAATATGATTCATGTGGAAAACACAAAGGAATTTTCCTCCATAATTAAAGAATTCATAAATAAAATATAATTTCCTCAAAATCATTTGTTAAAAAAATCTAATAACATCAAAAATTCTCAAAAACCATATAATGACTAAAAAAGTTTTAACATCTTCCACTAGTCTCTATGAATAGTTGATAAAAATTTATTTTTTTAATAATTTTATTTACTTCTTCAAAAATGTTTTTTGATGAATACCATTCACTCAAATTATAATTTTTGGAAATGAGAACAATTCATCTAAAATTTATTTCCTCATTCTAATCCACTACTATGGATGTTTCATATCATATAACATTTTTTCTCACACATATATGAAAAAAACCATTAAGGATGGGGAACATTTTTTGAAACCACATGTATTCATGAAATGGGGACCAAAAATTATTTCTTAATAAAAAAACACTTTGAAATTTTAAAATTCATTTACTATTAGTAGCTATATCATTTAAAAATCACGAAATACAATACAATTAATTGTAAAATAGTTATTATTGATTAATCATAATAGGTAATATTTGAATAATATACATATTAAATGTGAACAACAAATATGTGTCCTCTTTCACTTAAAAATAATACCTAAAAATATCATAATCACCAACCACTTATCAATGGACTCCTTCACTACTTATAATGGATACTTCCTTCTAAGAGTGTCAGTGAAAACGTTCTCTTTACTAGGAGTATAGGGGAGATAAAAATAAAAAGGATAATTCTATTCAAAAAATCCCTTCTATTTATGATACTTTTATTGTTTTGAAACTATATATATCAAACATTGGTGATCAGTTTGAATATTATTTTTCTCTGTGAAAAAAATTCTTCCTCCAATTCTAGTGATCCAATAGAATTTAAAATAAATCCAAATTTTTTATTGGGAATTTATTTGATTTTGTTTTTAATTGATGATATCCATAAACTATGAAATTATTGTTATGCATAATCACAAATCCCATACATATACTTCAGTTATCATAACAAAAAATGTAGCATTCTATTGGTTTGGGTTGAATAGAAAACCCATTAGCCAAAATTAATTAAACACGTATATAATATATTCAATTTCATCGTCTCATTTTAATTTTATCCATTTTTAGTTAAAATTATTCCATAAGTGGTTAAAAATAGAGAAATTTATCAGTAACCAATGAAAATATTTAATGAAAACTTATAGTCTTCATATCATAGTAATATTCAATAGACTCTGTCAAGACATTGTAATTTCTAGCTTTTATGTTCTACTAATATATCTTGTTCAAGAACGCTATTCCCTATGAATTTCACTTATTTAATATATAAATGTAACATGGATAATTTTTCATTATGTATATAAACTTGAAGAATTAAGAAAATCAAATCTCACACACACTCTTGTCACAAAATTGAATAAAAAATATTATAATTTGTAAATATTATTCAAAAAAGGAAAACATATCTATAAATGATGTGTTTCATAAGAAATATAAAAACCAATGGTATATCTATTTAACCAAATAACATTAAAATATGGTAAAAATATGCATAAATACTTTGTAATGTAGTCAGGGGAAACATAGATTCCATCACCCACCAATAATGGTATCCCCATTTAAATTCAATATTTGAAAACCCTATTTCTCCCAATAAATAATAAAACAATATCTTTATTCCAATCATAACATAATTAGTTTTTATTTTCAAGAAGTTAATAATTATATAATAAATACATGGGTTCATACTCCCATCAATATTGTCTGAATGTAGGATAAGATCTTCATGGTGTAATTGACATTGATTAACACATCCAAGACATCAAGAATATATAGATGACTAATTAACTCCATAAAATAAAAAATATAAATGTGATAGGAAGTTAAGGTTATACAAAATTCCATTAGAATAATTTCATTAGGAGACCATAATTTATTCATTGTTGTAGATATAGGGAAATAATCAGGTAAGACATTAGGAATATTCCTTACAAAAGGTGGAATTTCATTACCAAATTTGA
The DNA here is from genome assembly GCA_963277665.1 of Viscum album. Taxonomy (NCBI): domain Eukaryota; kingdom Viridiplantae; phylum Streptophyta; class Magnoliopsida; order Santalales; family Viscaceae; genus Viscum; species Viscum album. Next base: position 1,514,501,208 of record OY728120.1, read on the forward strand.
CTTAAAAACATTGATAAGAAGATATGTTAATTGATTTTTAAATTAACCAAACTCTAGAATACCTATCCTAGCCCAACCAAAAATAATAAAACATTCATGTTCAAATAAATTTGAATTTGATCTAGATAAAATTATATGTCAATATTTTTTCATACTATTCGACACAAGCCCTAAATTTATTTGTCTAATGTATTCCTTACATGATATTTGATATTTCCACATTTGAGAAGAGTAATGAACCTAGAAATTGAAACTTATACATCATTGTAAGATGTGAGGGACTTCAAAATCCCTAATTTTTCTTTTTTATAACAAATATCATATGATATAATTTTAAATGGAATGCTCAATAAATAGAGTAATTCTGTAGAGATAAAATAATGGGATGAAGGAATATCATAAAATAAAATTTCAATAGATCTTGAAAAAATATGGTACACTGAAATGTGTCTAGTCTAACTTGATACTCATGGAGCATACAATATACTATAAATAATACGCAAGATTTTGGTTTTGTCTGAGTGATTCCACAAAACTAAAACTCATTGAATAAATATTTATTCATATGTGTAGATTCATTTTTTCTACTGAATTATTACGAATAAGAAACCATTAATTTAAAACCATCTAAATATAATTAGGGTTGTTTTAGAATTTAAGATCTATATTCACACTTATATTATATATTTATCATAATGAACAATTAGATATAACCTAGAAAAATTCATAAATGAAAAACCACATGATCTTCCTTCCATAAGGGATTAATGCTTCATGTTTGACCAAATTGATAATATATGAGGTATTTTTTTCATTACGTTATGAAGATTCATATTAAGATGTTTATTTGGTACTACCACTTCTTAGCTGACTTAACTCATATTGATACCAATCTTATCAAAATAATCAACCATTATTATTTCTTAGAGTATAAGAAACACTACATATTACAATAATCACACTATATTTGTATCTAAATTCATATACTAATTCACCACATCCCCATTGTATGTGAGGAAAACCCAAAACCCCTTATACTATATTAAGGGTGAACACCCTTCTCAAAACATTCATCTGTTAGGGATTTATTAGTGAAAATATATAAAATTAATTTTAAAATATTATCATATATATTTTCAATATATATAATACTACATTTAATCCACTAAATATATAATAACTGACTTTCCTTTTAACGTTTCATCATTTTGTTGAAAAAATAATAAGAAAAAAATAGTTTTAAGTTCTTTTAGGAGATTTTATCTTGAATTTTATAAGGGAAAATTGACTCCCACTATTTTTTTGATACCATTATGTGTAAATGAGAAATTTTTTACATAATAAATCATATAATTTTTGAATAATTTTTTGATACATTTGATTTTCTTTATCCATTTCTCAACCCCTTGAGAATCCTTATCCACCCTAAAGGAATAAGTAAATAATTAATGGGAATCATAGGCCTATTTCCTATTAATCCTGTGATATTATAAACACACCATTATATATATAATCCAAAATTTTAAAATATCATGACTAAATCATTATAAAAAGGAGGATTTAAATGTATGAAATTATCCACGACTCGTTCCAGAGTGCATATCTCACTCTTCTTGGTTCAATGATTGTATAATTTTCAAAAAAATAAAAAAAACATAATAAAAATATAATAAATCACATGATACAGAAAAAGAAGTAACTTTAATCAAACTATACTAAACTAAATAATCTCATTACATATTATAAAAAATAAATCCCACCAAATTAGTCAGGGAGACCTACCAATGTCATACAAAACCAATATATGATGAACTATGTCAAAATTCTAATTTTTATAAAAGGAAAATTATGATGTACAAGACCCTATGGAAATGCATAAAATAATAAAAAACATTTTGTATACCATTGAGTATCTAGAATGTTTAAAAAATTTTCTTCCTAGAATCTGTAATAAGTTTTACACAGATCATTTATATATCAAAAAATAAACCATTTAAGTCCAATATAAACATCAATAATATTGATTTAAATATTATTAAATTTATGTCCAATTATAAATTAAATCCTAAATCAGTATCAATTTCCTCGAAATCCCATTATTACTCAAGGCCATCATAAAAATGATATGCAAAATGATTTTCATAACCAACTCCATCAGTTCAATATTACTGATATCTTTTCTATAATATTTCTCAAATTACCAATTTAAATTGATCACATTATGATAAAAAATGATCAATTTAAAATCTGTTATCCTATCTTTTCACCCTAGGACCGCCAAAATCATTTAAGTGAATTACCAACCACAATATGCTGTAAAAAATTCCAAATGTAATCAAATTAATCTTCTGTGAATAATTTATCCCTATTAAATGTGTTAAAAAAATTCTATATATATAGCCTACATAAAAATTAAATATGTTGGGCCAATCACAACAATAATTACAAACATGGAATAAATGACTACCAAATATAGTTAACAATCACAAAATACTATAATGGAAAACATCAAAACAAAAAAAAATAAAAACATCAAGATGATATCCCATTTATAATCCCATCAAATGTTAATCATTTATATTCAATAATAAAAATAAGATAAAATAATTATTCATGATATTTAAGTATGAATATGATATTTATATCAACTCTGAAAACTATAAAACCAAAATTAACCCAAAAATTACACACCTCCATATGATAGGTTAGTTATGCATCTGCAAGATGTCATTAAATCCTATGGGTATGGTCATAATTGAAATTTAAACCCCAAACTATACACAAATAAATAGGTGAATCAAGGGGTAATGTGAGGTTGAATCTATAGGTACAATTGGGAGACATTTAGTCCATGGATTCAACAACTATGGTAGGATTCCTTCTATTCTCTCTTTAGTATTGGTTTTTCTTGAATAAAAAAGCATTGATTTAAATTTAGGAAATAGAATACATTTTAGGGTCAATTTCATAGTTCTTGAAAAATGATAATCCTAATTCTAACTTGTAATAAACCTATTTCATATGCTTCAAAGAGGTGAAAGTGTCACTAATTGGTTGTGGTCAAACAAATTGGATCCACCTATTTTGTAACTATTCTATACTGTAGATAAGTAACAACCTAGATGCAGTATGATTAGCTTCTATGGATGGAATATGAATAGGATATTGGTCATAGCATGCTCAACTACAATTAGGTCATGATCATTCAATTAATCACCCCATGGTAAGTGTTTCACAAAGGAATGATATAAAAATTTAACATATTTAATATCCATTGTGTTACCATGGTTTGATTTATAGATTTATTAAGATTATGCTCACACTCACTCTCAACCCCTAACCCTATGAATATTATTCAGGTAGGATGGTGTTAAATTAAAGAATAAAATTGTGAAACATTCTTTTCATAATAATAATAAAATTCACAATTATGAAAAACATCATTTAAAACAATTGAGAATAAATCAAAAACTTACTTGGATAAATAAACAATTAATGAATGAGAAATGATTTATATTGAAAGGAAAATGGTACTAAAAATGATAATAGAATCATGAATGGAATGATAATGAACCATAAACTAATGTAGAATAACATGTAAAAGTATAAAAATTATTAATAATAGTAAAGGAATAGATTATAAATGAATTTGGAAGACATATATATAATAAATGGGAAATTAAATGGGAGAAAAACTGGAACTCCCATCTCACGTTATGTAAGGGAGAGTGATCAAATATTTTTATCCTCAAATTGTACATGATTTGTATGGCATTCCAGTCATGTAGTTTCTTTATGTGGATTCTCTTTCGTTATGTACATGATTTGTAAGTATCTTTCAAGCTGTGTATTTTATATCTACAATATTCCCCGAAAAAATTGTTTTTAATTAAATTTTTTTGGCCTATATCATTGATGGGATAATATCTCTAACATTTCATGTCATGAAAATTCGACACAACATGTATGTGACTCACTTCTTGTACTCTCTTCACCTCATGTAAATTTAGCAGGTTTCTAATTCTTAAGAGCTCGTGAGGTGTAACGTATATACATTTCATGTATTTAATTCACATCATTAAAAGATTCTCAAGCTGTACATTCATCCTCAAGGATGATGCGAATGAGTACCATAAGTCTTGAAATCCTTTCACAACTTGTATAACTTATTTCTTCTATTTTTAGCAACTTTTCCTTTGATTATTGATTTCATTATTCATGAAAAAACAAACCAAAATCTAGTGAATTGCCAAATAAAGAGGGGTTGAACCATAAATAAATGGGTCTGAAATCTATATATTAATTATTCATATAAAATTACCCCACTATTTAACAAGATATATTCTTAAATAAAAATTCATTTCAATTTTGATTCCAAAGTAAAATAAATAAATATGAAATATAAATTATATGTAGGAAAATAAAACTAAGTGAAATAAGAAAAAGAAAGCCCTCCATAAACAATCCTTTTGAGAAAATAATTCATTCCCCATACGTAATTCCTTTATTCAGATTATTTATTATTTAAATTATAATTTCATAAATTTTCCTCAGAAACAATACCCATTTTCAATTTACCTCATAATAAATTTTAACTCAACACTGAATGTATGATAAATCTAGATTTCTGCTCATACATTCAATACATGTTCCTAAAAATATAATTAAATATTTATAACATCTAAACATCATGAAGAAAAATAAATAATTTATCAAGGGGGATTCAATAATATGGTTCAAATGACTTTGAGGCTGGGGGTAGGTAGGTAGAAAGTTGAAATTTGGATAAAAACAGTTGGTAATCTATAATGAATAATACATGAAAATCATGAGTACTGTAATGATGTAACATCTCATAGATGAAAATGATATCATTGTTCTCCAAATAACTTAATGTGGTTACATGTATATGTTAGGTAAGCATAACGAATATTCCTTGGTCCATTCTATTTTTCATTTTTTTATATTTTGAATTCCAGGTCTAGGATTGATCTCCCACCCATCACCTAATTACATATGATTCATCATAAGATTCATGAGTCCAGTAATTATGACTTTTCACATTCCTAATATATAAATAGTTTTTATTTAAAAAAGATAATAATAGATAATTACAAAATTAATCATAAAACAAGTCATACATATATGGTGAAAATAATACAATACATATCCTAAGTAACAACATCTCATGTACATCAGTAGTGTTGAATCCACCGTATGTTTTCAAAATAAAATCATGAATCATACAAAGAGTAATGTATTAAAGTATAGTAGGTTTATAATTGTTCTATCCTAACAAGGTTATTAATGTATACTTAATAATAAAAAGGGAATTTATACATGTGGGTCTCATGAAAATTATCTCAAAAAAATATTTCCTCAGTTATTTTAATATTGTATTTTTTAAATTAGATCCTCAATTAAATTCCAACGAATGTTTTTGAAAGATTAAATTTCCCGAGTATCTCTCAATAAATATGATCAAAAAATAATATGACACCCTCTTAGGAATGGGTGTATAAAATATAATTTAATTACAAATTCCATACTATTGATCAATATTTTAATAAAAAAACTATTGAAATTATCTTGAATTATAATTAAATTAGTCAACTCTAAAATCATGAAAAAATTAAAACAATAATAATAATGGATTTCAAACATTTCCATTAAATATTGGATTCTATTTAAATGGGTTAAATCATAATTCAATTTTATATGAAGAAATTATCCTCGATTAGTGAAAACATGTAATAATTGAATTTCATCAACAATAAATCTCAATGATGAATCCCCTGAAAATAAATGTATACAACGTTTATACTATTCTATAAAGAAACATAGAGTAAATAGAAAGTATAGAATACAGAGAAGTGATATTAAAATTATGAATTTAAAATATTTAATCCATATCTCCTTGTGTGAAAATAATTCCCTGTGGAAATTTTTTTATGATGGTTTTAAATTGTAATACCTTTCAAATTTGTTCAAAACACAATATCTTCACTATATAAACCATTATTACAGAGGGGTTAACCAATATTTAAAGATAAATATTAGCCTATTAAAATAATCAACATCTGGGAAAGTATCGTAGATTAATGGTATAATTTACTGTATTGACGTTTGGGATGACTAACCATAAAAAATTTCGAGAAAAGTAAAGATAAAAGTCATAAACACACAATGTGAATTAGGAAATGATAAAATATTATTTTCCTCTCATAAAGTCCTAACTATGACATCGTCAGCCAGATTGTTGAAAAAAAGATTAGTTTGCGTTGAACATCAGCTCATATGTCCTTTACCTATGATAGGAATTGGTTTTGGTGCCATCAAGATCAAAGGGATTCATGGGGAGGTTAATCACATTGGAAATTTGTCGACCTCAAATCACATGTGGAATTAGTATATGTCATGTAAATTTTTGATGGGGATCTTAATGATGAGGGATTTTTAGATGAATCTCCTCTTTATGGAACTATTTGTTATCCATATGATGTTGTATCTCATGTGGGTGGACAAATGGTGTCCTGACATGCTCATTAATGACCATACCAAATGCAGTAGATCTACACATGGCTATAGTAATGCAGAAGAAATTGTGAAAATAAGTAATAATAAAAGGTATCAATAATACTATATATCATACAAATATATAAAAAATGATACATTAGATAAAGAGGGAATAAAATGGAAATAAAAAATTAAACCTGAAAATAGTGTATAGTTAGAGAGGGGTACAAGGCCATAACTAAAAATAATGGGTGGAGTCTCCACATTCTATATCAGAAGTATCCACCTGAATAGTGGGTCTCTTTAACGTCCCAGTTAGATCGATATAATATATGGAGATGGGGGTAGGCTCATTTACTGCTAAGGTTTGTTTTGTGGTTCTAGCAGCCATCATGGTTTGAATATTTAGAGTTAGGATGTTAATGTGGATGTTGATCGTATGTATAGTTGTTGGATCAATTCAAGGCACCTTAGTGGTAGATTGATGGGAGTGGCCCTTACTATGTCATGCCTACTTTGATAAGAACTCCTTCCAGGTGGTAGGCTCTTCAAGCTCAGGAGGTAGGTTAGCCAAGGAAAAAGGTGGTGTGGGGATAAATATAAAAGTGGGGTTAGCAGGTGGAGGTGGGTGGCACAATGAAGGAACAAGCCAGGTATAGGGTTGGTTAAGTGATATTTGTCGGTGAAAAGGATGTTGATATATCAATATATATGTATTTAATTCGAATTAAGGGATGATATAATCATACAGATATTAGAGGGAAGTGGTGGTTATGATACAAATGTCAAAGGAGAAGGTGGTGTGGTAGATGAAGAATGTGAAGGGGTTGTATGTGTAGCGTGGGTAGTAGATGGGGTGGTGGTGGAGAGAGTTCTAGCTAAGGTATGGATAGTTATGGTTGGGGTTTTCTCTCAAGGTGTGGGTGCCTTATCTTTATCCTCAAGGTACTCCATCACCAAATGTTAGTAGCCCATAATCATGTATAGTATCCAAATATTTTGGAGCATAAGAAGATCAAGGAGAACCATATTTTAAATAGAATAATGATTCCAATTAGTGTTAATGGTTTTGAGATAGCGGGCGAGAAGGGTGATGAATATTCCACTCATCATAGTTCTTGGATCCCACTATACCCAAGTCTAGTAATATTAGTCAAACTATTTTTCCATGATGATGACAGAGCCTCCCATGGATGATGAATGGATGATCACATCATTCTATTTAATCCTCCCATGATCATCTCCTCGATCCATCTAGGAATTATCTAGTGTATAATGAATTATCCATAATGTGGAACCCCACAATTGGGTTCCCTTAATTTTGTATTGATAATGAACACTATATGGATCACGCGTGATTAATTCCTAATGTCATGCTACATCCTCCTTTATTGGATTGATCTGTAAAGTTGGGAAAATTTTGGAACAATAAAATCATATGATAAGACGTTGGTCCAATCATAAAAATCTCGGAGGATATCTCCCATGAATTGACTTTGATCCTGAATATGACATGGGTTATGGCTAACCAGAAGGATGATAGGAACTCAACAAACATCTCTTCCTAGGTCTCTTTACACACGTTGGTGATGGTGGAGAGGTGCATCAAGCCATTGAGTTTAAAGAACTCTACATGAACATGTACCTTCTCGATCATGGTGAGTTCCAATGTTTTGTTAGTATTTATATGATTATCAAGAATATTAATTATCCGAACTTGATTCATGGGTGATAGGAAATTTTTGAATATGTTCATGTGCAGATGATGGGAAGTGCCCTATGACCCATTTGATTTAGTTTTTTGAGCCCGAAAAGGATGAATTGGAGGAAGAAGTTGAATATGAGTTTGATGTGGAAGGCTCAGCAGGTGGTGGAGGGGGAACTAGCACCTGGATCTTGGGTGTAGGTGGATCATCATGCTTGGCTACACATTTGATGGATCATGGATTAGATTTTTTGGATTTGTGAATTATAGAATACATTAGTGATATGGTATGGTAATGTATTCTGATGGATAATCAGTTGATTTGAGTAAATGAGGAATAAAAATGGAGGAATAGAAGTGACCAGTGGTGAGAAGGAAGGCCAGTGAGAGACGAAGTGGACTATGTGAGAGAAACATATAGGTGTCGTAGTCGTGAACCTAGGGTACCCGATTTTAAATCCACCCCACATATTTTGTATCATGTAAAATTCACACAATGTGTAATTCATGGGACTTTATTTATTTTTTACCTAAAAACTTCATGGTGCATAAAACATTACATAATGTTTACTATTCATTTTTTCCTTCTTTTTTTTCAAAGGGCCTCTTGAGAAGCATGGAGAACCAGTAAACTGTCCAAGACTCTAATCTAACCTATCAAATATATCATAGTATAACTCCTAGCCATCACTTCATTTTACATCAAGAGATACAAATTCAATAATTTAGATGAATTGTAATTTAATGATGAACCCCTCCTATAATGGATATTGATAAATATTTATCCTAATTCAATTTACATTAAAGGGTGGTTCCCCATTTATTGAACTTTTATCACCCCATAGAGGAAGAACTACACATTGAAAGGAGCTGACAATTGAGATTTTATCTTTCTAGTGAATAATTTCATATAGTAATTGGAAATCATAACATTATCTCATTGTTTGACGATTTGTGACATAATTCATTACTCTTTCAATTTCATTTTCTATGATTTATTGATTACATAATTTTTATATCATTCCTTTATAATTTATTATAGGTCATATATATATATTGAACTTTCACTTCTTTGATTTTTTATCATTCAAGTTCATTTTCTTAATTTCCTACTATGAGAAATGCTCTAATTCAACTAGTAGATGAAAAGGTTTTCATTAAACAAGATGGACCATAGTTGTGTTGATGGGGGTTTTTAGACACAACATGATAGGCCTAAATTACAACATCAAATTTAACACTCTTCTCTATTCTACTTCTATTGATTATCTTCTGAAGAATTTTCTTAATGTCCAAATTAGATAGTTAAATTTTCCTACTTGTTTGAGGGTGGTAGGTAGTTCCAGTAATATATATGATTCCATATTTTTTTGGAAAAATATTTTCACATCATTATATTACAAATGTGTTCCTTGACCCATAATGACTAATAATGGGAATTTTAATCATGAATATATATTTTTATTTATAAAATTCCTGACCAAATTTTCTGAGTCATGAGGGGTTACCTCATGTTTCACCCATTGGGACACATTGTTCATTCCAACTGGGGTATAAAATCTGCAAAGAAAATATGTCAATTGAACCAAAAAATATATTCCCCACATTTAGAGTATTTCGACTACTATGATAGGATTTTGGGGAATTACATTTATTTTCTGAATGGTTAATATTCATTGGAACTAATCACAACATAGAACTATGTTCCTTGCATACTAAAGTAGTATAGCTCAGAATAGTCATCTCTAAAAGATTTTTTCCATGGTGTGTTCAATTAAATGATTCCATTCATTTAGAAATGTGTGAAACTTGTCAATAACACATTGAAAATCATATTCTAGGATTCAACATCACATTAAGACATTAGCACATGGATTAAAAGTAGTGGCTTATACAAGTAGTAATGGGGAGAATCATCTAAATACACATTCTTTTTAGATAGTATATGTTTGGGTAGAGAGATTCCAAAGAAATATAATTTTCAATATAAAAAAACATACATATTAATTTTTTATTTCATCTAAACAATGTTTCATCATGGAAATCATCATTGATTCACCGATTGTCATCATACTCAATAAATGTGAGTCATATTACGGATCAATGATCGTCAATGACTATATCAGTTCCCTTTGCGTCCTATATAACTATATAAAACTCTTTCAGTAGTAGGATCCACTGTATCATAATTGGTTTGGAATCATTTATACTCAATAGATATTTTTTTAATTCATGATCTGTCTAGACCAATAAATTATACAGAATGAGGTATAACCAAAAATTTAATAATTCATGTACTACATAGAGTAGTTTTTTTCAGTGCTCATTTAATTTACCTATTCATAATTATCTTTATTACTAGACAAATAAATGTGACAAAATATGTCCTTGAATAGATATCCTAAAATAGTTCTTATAGTGAAATTGTTAGTGTTACACATCAACTCAAATTACATATCCTAATCAGGGGAAAATGACTAGAGAGGCAACCAGACAATAATTTAAAATTTAAAATTGTCGTAGAAACACATTAATAAAATTTAAATTTGTGTTCTTCAATAAGAGGTGAGTCAATGTGTGGGATATTTTTTTAAATCTGTATACATAGTGGTGATTGAACCCTTGTGGCTAAGAAAAATTATTATTCCTTATACGATTGTGGGATTAGGTAAGACATTAATGTCTTTAATTTTATTTCATCATATTCCATGATTTTGTTAAATATTTTTTGATTGAGGACTATTGCTTCATGGTTTATAAAGGTGAATTTTCCTAGCTTAATACAAGTCAATTTTCATTATAGTGTGGTAGGTCCAGATCCAAATTAATAAGATGGACATCAAAGGATAATCATAAATCATTCATAAATAACACAAATAATTCCACCTCCATGTAATGAAATATACTTGTCATACATAGTAGAAAATTAAGTAGTGTTCTTCACATTCCAAATCACATTAATCAATAGTAAAATGTTACAAATGGACATGTAATAGTTGTTTTAGAGTAATATTCTTCATACACTGTGATTTGATTGTACCTATAATATATTAATAGGAGACAATAGAATTTTTTCCTAGGTAGTCTTTCCATCAATTGATTCATGAAATGTAATTGTAAAGGAACACAATGGGTTCCCATTTTGTGGTTCATATTTTCAATGAATACTCTCCATCTTGTAATGGTTCGAGTTGATATTAACTCCACACCACTATTTTTAACATCTATTAATCCACCTTTCATTTGAATAACTTATATAAACTCACAAAATTTCTGTGAGACAGTGAAAAAATTATTCTAGAATCTAAAAGAATTAGGACTAACTTTTTGACTATATCTCTCATTGGATGGGTGAGTCTCATATAGAGTTGATGTTTGGTCTTAGTACATTCTTCCAATAACATCTTGTGGTTGCATTTCATTGGTATAATCCCATTAATGTTATCCACTGCACATGAAATTTAAATTATGTGATGTTTCAATACTTTAATGAGTTCTTATTATTATACTTTAGTTAGTTTCGAGCAAATAATGACTTTAATTGTAGCTACAATCTCTATGAATGAGTAATTTATGGTTCTTAGTAGAGTTTTTACATACAATGTCAGTGACTTAATGATGAAGGGAATAAATTGTGAATAATATCCCTCACTGAAGTTTCAGTGTATTTAACTTCCTCTTGGTCATTCCATTCATCTTCTTTAGGGGGAAGTCTCTATCTATCTTCCTAGATAGTCATAAATTCATCTCCCTCATGTTCAAAAACTATGCCTTGACAATTGAATGTGTTGTCTCGTTAATTTTTGGCCTTCTACAAGTGGAACACTATGCGTTCTTCAACCACTACGAATATTAGTCTCCCTTGTTTAACATCAATTAATTCTTTCTTAGTTGTTAAAAATAGTAATCCTACGATAATAGGATTGTCTCTTTCTTCTTCTAGGTCTGAGATGAGGAAATCCACAAGAAATATGAACTTTCCATCTTTGAAAAAAAAACATCATTGAGAAGTCCTCAATGGTTCTTGATTAATCATCTAGTAATTTCTAATTCCATTATTCCTCGTTTTAGTTGTGTGAGTCCTATTTTTCAAAATACTCTCATTAACATGAGATAGATACTTTCATCATGATCAAACATGTCTATTCCGATGTTGCATCCACCTATAGAGCATGGAATCAATATACTAACAAGGTCTCACAACTTAGGTGGAATCTTATGTCGACCTAGAGTATGATATTCTTAATTTAGGAAACATAATTCAAGTTATTACATTATCTTATGATTGGAAATAAATTCCTTATAAATTTTTCATTGGAATGTGTTTGGGTAATGTCTTCATCAAAGGGGGCATTGATATGTAATTGAAAAATAAATATATACAGAAAAGTATTGCATTTCTATATAATATTTCCCTATCTCCCCCTTTCCAGGAAAGTGATAGTGGGTTTGTATATTTATGGTTCCATTTATATGTCTTCATTTTATATTTTCTCTTTTATTTGAACTTATTTAGTTGTATTTAAATGCATGTTTTGTTCTTGAATTGATTTTAATGTGCTATCATCGTCATCATTTCTGATAATTTTCACATGTTTCTTATATTCTATAAGATTATTTTTGACACGTTTTCTTGATTTATGAAATCTAATAAATTTTTCATTCCTAAGAACCACTGCCTTCAACTCCTCAATTGGGTGTGTCGAAGTATTACCAGATCACATACATAGTAATCAGCCTGATAAAGACTCTAAGATTTAACTCACTTGGGATCAAGTTTTTGGAGGGAATCCCTTTGTTTTTAAAACTCAGCATCTTGGGGCTTCCTACTATAATATTCTATTTCAAAAAAATATGTGTGCAATTATTTGAGGTTAGATTTCAGTGGTGGAAATTTTAGTAGTGGAAATAGCGGGTATTACTGATATTGATGTTGTGATCTAGGTGGAAATGTCCCCTCAGGTATTTTATGGCTAAGGATGTGGACCATGATATGGGTACCAAGGTTATATATGATTCATTGGTTGTACTTGTACACTCTTCGATGATAGTAACCATGGATTCGAAAATATGACTACTGGTCATGTACCAACTAATGGTACTATTGTTTACACTATTGGGGCTATTGAAACTAAAAATTTGTTCAATTTTAATTATCATAATTTCAATACTATATTTATGGTTTCTCTATATCTTCCTGATTTCCTAATAGGGGTGTGTGACTTTACACATTTCACATGACTGGATTTCCATCATAGGGGCCTATGGTGGTGGTGTCAGAGAATGTAGTTGAATGGAATAAATATTCTTCCTATGGTATTAAAATTGTGTTTGTAGGTGGGTATTATCCTTCACCGGGTTGAAATAATATCAGGGGTGTCCCCTATCAATTTTAAATATACTATAATGGGGGGATATTTCATTTAACAATACTTAGATGACTTCGAGCATCATGATCAAGAGCTCTCCATCAGCAACATCATAAACTATAGTTTTGTTATTATGTTGGAGCCCTTTATAATTGTTTGGAGTGATAACCACAAAATGAGTCTATGATGTGGGAGGTTTCATGTGATTTATTTGAAATGTTCACATGCCTCTGAAGCTGACTCTCTATTCCCCTGGTTAATGTTTCAGATCACATTCTGATTCTTCCAATTTCATCATAGTGGGTGATATTTTTCTACTAAATTCATGGCTAAATCATCCCAATTTGGGATGGACATGTTCATTTTAGAATTTAGACAATCGTTGTTTATTTCATGTAAGAATAATGGGAATAATTGTAACATAATTTCATCTGATGATAACCTATTTTGTGAATGTTTTCACAAACCTCAAGAAAATTGGAAATGTGTTAATGGGGATCATCTCCTTGCAGCCCCCTGAACTGCCCCATTTTATAGATTATATGAATTAGTATAGGTTTTATCGTGAACAATTGTGCCTAAATTAGAGGGAGTACAATGTTGTATTCTTGAACATTAAGGGACAATAATACATAATTCATAATGGCGTGATCTTACAACACTATATTATCTCTATGATGTTCAACGCATGAAAATTAGAGGTTTAGCTTGTAAGGTGGTGCGATATCAATTTTATCATCCATTTCAATGTGTTCTAATGTAATATAGTTCTATATATTTAGGTATCTAATGTATGTAGTTATTGTTCACCCAGGCACCTAGAATGAGTTAGGAGACCCTGGTGCATGCACTAACTGACTAAGAGAGAGGACGTGGGTGCATATGTAGGAGGGAATTATAAAAATAAAGGGAGATAATGAAATGCGATGATGTGATTTATGGTTATATTAGATCACTATTATGCCTTATAGATAATAGACCTTGGATACAATGCTAATAATTTATTCATACAAAAGATGTCATCAAGTCCCCCGATCGCGATCAGATTATAAATTTATATCCCAAACAACACAAAACTAAAAAGGCATACTAAATTGGTGGTGTAGGGTCAACCCCACAAGGGCAATTTAATGGTATAAGACCTATTTATTCTAACCCCACAATAGAATTTATTATTTCCACGTTTATTGTCTTTTCCTATAATTACATAGCATGGATTTAAATTCAGTAAATAGAATAGGGTTTAGGTCCAATTTCTACATTTAGAAAAAATAATAACCCAAAATTTAACATGGGATTGACATATGTACTAGGTTGTAAAGTGGTGAAAAGGTCACCAATTTCTAGTGGAAACCCCAATTAGATCTACCTATGATGTAACTATTATATGGTCTAGATAAATGTAACAACATAGTTGTAGTAGGCTTATCTTTTATGGAGAAATGTGTCATAATCTGATGGTCATTTACTTCTCAAATCCAATTAGGTCATGTTCATTCAATTACTCCACAGATGGTCATGGTGTCACAATGTAATTAGATGAAACAAAATTGAAAACTAATTATTTTCTATAGGGATACAAAGGATCAATTCATATATTTGTTATGATTAATCCCACCCTTACTCCCAACCCCTAAACGTAATATGAGTATCCACAAATGAATGTGTAAAATGAAAGTGTAAAATTGTGAAACATGAGTTACATAACAATAATAAAAATCATATTTAATCAATACACACCTGAAAGAAATTTAGAATCAATCAAAAATCACTCAAATGAAAGAGAAATGAAAGAATAAGAAAAACATGTAGAATTTAAATTGGTATTACAAAGGAATTTTGAAACAAAAATGTAATGATCAAAAATAGTCCACCAATGTTTAATGGAAATTAATTACTGTGGAATAATCATAAATTCTAAAGGAATGGATTTAAATTTAGTTTGAAAGAGAATGAGAGAATAAATGAGAAATAAAATAGGAGAATAATTGGGGCTCCTCATTCAATATACATAGAATAGAGAACTCAAATATTTATAGAATCGAAAGGTACATGATGTATAATTACATCACATTATGTAAAAGATTAAAATTGATTCTATCTCTATTTTTAAATGTAATGTAAGAATCAATTATGTTGTGTAAATTAGGTCTACAATATTCTTTGATAAAACTTGTATCCTTAAAAACCCACAAAATGTATATTTAATTTGATGAGATCACATGAATTTCACATTAGTTAAATTATAATCATCATTTATGTGTCCCATGTCTTTTTTTCATCCCATAATTTAAATTCAAGTGGTTTTTTATTTTGAATATCTTACTATGTGTAATTTATTTACATGCCAAATATTGAATTCATCTATTGTAAATATTCATGGGTTATAATTTCATCCTTATGGATGTAGTGAATGATGAAGTCATATTGTGAACTCCTTTAAGGATGTGTAAATCCTATTTTTCCATTATTAATAAACATTTAATTTGAGTCTTGAATTCCAAATTCCATAAAATACAAACCCAAATCCAATGAAATGTTGAAGGATATCTAATTAAACCAGGAATAAATGTATCCAGATTTTGTATATAAATTTGAATGATTAGTCAAAATATTCTATCTTTTACCCCCACAAAAAAATTAAAAAATATATACTCCCCCTTGAATTATTTTTTATTTTTAATTACATATATTATATATGAAAATATTTATATACACAACGAAGTTTTTTTGTAGTGTTTGATAATAAATCCTAATAGGATACCACTAGTAACTATACAATTCAACATAATTACCCAAAATAAAACAAAAAATATTATATAAAATTAAATAAGACATATACAATTTATAAATCCAAATCATTATTATTTAAATAAGGATAACATTGAAAAAAAACATTCCAGTATTAACATAATTTGATATTTTATAAAAAAAATAACTTTATTCGCCAAATAAACACATGATTAATTATAAAGAAAACAAAAAACTGTCTGACCAGGGTTTAATTATATATGAGGTAACTAAATTAGTTTTAGCTATTAGAGTGACACTAAATTAAGTGATTTTATCCTACTTACTCAATTAACAAATATAATCCATGCATGGTCATCAAAACACACCTAGTGTTCACCCTATAATTCTAATCAGTGGAGTAATATATATATGGTTCCCTCAAACCGTACATTCAAATGAAGTTATAAAACTGAAAAACTAATATATATATATATATATTGGTATAAATAAAAACAACTCACAACCCCATTCTATCTCTATAGAAACAAACCCTTTTAAATTTATAAATAATATTTCCAACATTAAAAATAAAACATTACCACCACTTATTTACAAATACTAAAAAGAATAATTTCATGTATATTACACCAATAAAAAATGGCGTATAAAAATATATATATATATATCAATTAGAATAAATTTCTTACAACCATAAAATAATTTCAATCAATTAGAGAAACTTTAATTACTTTTTAACCCACATAAAATTAATTTTAAAATCACTGATTCATTTATGAAAAGGCATGTAACCAACTAGACTTAGATAACTCAGAGTTTTGGTAATATATTATAAGGAAATAAATACATAATAACAAATGACATAGGATCTAATAAATTAGTTGTCATAGGACACTATATACATATATGAAACTTACATTACATTGGAAACATAATGAATATTTTAAAAAATTGACATTTTATTACAGAACCATTTTTATCATTAGGTCACAATAAATTTTTCTGGGGTATCATGGAAATGAGGAAACAATATAACATCTAATATATTCCCCTTAGTAAGGGAAAATTTATAATAAAATGTTTCATATTTCTTGAATTAACACATTAGGGCCCGTCTGGCTGGAAGAATGCCATGTATGACACCCAAATCCCATTTAGAATAGGCTAAGGGATTACAACATGTACTGAGTAGGAAATTCACACACATGGTTGGATATAGAATAAATTATCTTGGCACATGCACACATCCGCAAATCTCAAAATTAATGTCGTAATGTAAGATATCGGTAGTAACCCTATTAATGGATGAACTACTGACCTCCCAAATCAAATTATGAAATAATGTAAATAAGGTGTGATTATCCCATAAAAGATGATAATATTCATTGTTTATAATATTATATTCCTGTGATTTATTAATCACATTCACCATTATTAGTGCATTTTACACTTTGAACATTATTTCAAATTATGATTGTAAACCCTTTTTAAAATGCACTAATACATGTTACATTATTTAGCATCTCATAAAACCCAAAATGGTCTTAATTTTATTTTCAAGTATCCAATGATATAAGGAACAATTAATTTTTATGGAGCACTTGGATATTCAAATTGGAAGTCCACCAAAGTGGGCGTTGAACCAATAAGGTTCTGGGAAAAGTGAACTGGACCGTATCCCAATAAAAGTAATGTAGAAAACAGGATTCAAGCCCAATGATTCTTGAAATTTAAAAGAAGATAGATGATTTTATGGGGAACATTTCATTAAACAGTTTCCAAAGCTATTTAGGAGTTTTAAATGGTTTTCTAGGCGGCCCAAGATGATGATAAAATTCTGGGCCGGATTATAAGGCACAAAAAAACATCCCACCATTTAAATCATATCACGCGAACCAGATTCCTTTTTAGGTAGAAATTTTATAGGTTATTAGAAGAAATTCGGGGCTACATTTGATCCTTATATTTCCCACTCTAAGTCATCCTTCTATGTGGTCCTTTCAGAACGGATGTTTTGGTTGAATCAAGCAGGTAGCCACATTGGGGGAAGTGTGGAAAAGTCTCATCTCCATTAATTATCCACCCACCATTCCACCCCAAAATTAAATAAAGTGACATGGGAAGATGGGATATAGAACAATGGATTCCTAAAATATTTTTTAAGGTAGTAGTGGTGGAGGATTTGGGAGATCACGGAGGTTTTTTTTCATTGTAATTTTATTTGGCCAATTTGATATTGCAACGTTCTTCCATATCAAGTATGTTGTTAGAATCACCTTAGTTTTCAATAAAAGTTATTTTTACTCTCTTATTATGTTCCTTTTCATATCACCTTGATACCTTTTCCACAATTTGTGAACTGTTTCACACCAAACCTTGTTATTTTGATCACATAATTGTGGGGTGATCATTATTTTGTTGTTTTTACTTCTTCAATTTCACCCTTGTAAGTATACTTCCCACTTCTGTTGACAAAATGTCATCAATGGAGGGATAAAACATTTATGCGTCGATCCAATGGAGTAGAAAGGGTCTGTATTGGATGTTATTTATCACTCTCTCTATGTTATTTATTCCATTTACTGGTGTTTCTTTAATTCAATGATTTTCTCACTTCCTCTTTGTTGATTAATTTATTCACCCCACTTTTATGTGCTAATTAAATACTTTACCTTGGAGTGCTCATCAAAATGATCCTAAAAGGGTATAGGTGATTAGCTTGTGTTTGTGAAGGGTTTTAATTAGTAGGTGATGAGGTTAGTTTAAATTCATTTCATGAATCTATCTCAAGATAATGAAATTGAAATTGTAAAAAAAATCATCCAATCCACTCCGAGTAATAACCTTGGATCAAATCACTTTCTCATAATTTGAATTCACATAGATCTCTTAGTGCTCTTTTAAAACCATATTAAATCAACCCAAGTTGGCCACATCATAGAAAAAATCCTTCTCTCTATATTGGGTGTCAAAGGATCTTTTATGGTCTCTGAGGATTCAACAACCCAAGCTACACTACAAGCGACTGCTTATCCCTTAGAACTTGGGTAAATTTGCACAACACCAAAGTGTAAAGGTGTAAAATTTTCATAAAAACTAGATATAATTTCCAAACTGCTAAAAAATTGTTGGTACTAGAAATTAAACCTATTAATCATCTATCACTGTTATATTGTACCATGGTGGTCCACCTTCCCCAGAACCTCCCATGAATCCATCAAAAGGATCATCATCTACATAAGACATGACATGTGTGAGAACAATCCATGGAATGGTGAGTATAAATATATCTATATATATACTCTAAAATAAAAATGAATGATTAATTAACAGAGAGTGAGTTACCTCATGTCATATAAAGGAGGGTAAAAAGGAAACATCACAAATAAGATAACAAATATATGCTTATCAGTAGTACTAACAATTTATAATATCATCTCTCTTAACCAGTCCCTCATATGCTATCATCCTAGCTATCACAATCCAATGTATCAATAATTTTTCAAATTCCCATAACTGTTTTAATTTATCTTGATCTCATTATTATACAACATGGTGATATACCATAATACAATGAAGGATCCCTCTCCAGTATGATCCCTATAGACTGTCGAAATTCTAGATCCTAAATAGAGGATCCTTGTCCCAGTAATGTGAATGAAATACCTGACAATATAGAAATAATGTAGGTATAGTAAACCTACACTAATCATAATAACATGGGTGATATGTCAGAGTTTATGAGTATTATTAAAAATTGAGAGATATATCTAACTCTATATGGTGATTTATAGGGTTAATCTATGATTATAAAAACATTCCCATGTTCTATGGAAGTTCACAACATGTCTAATAGGACACATGATGTGTCTCACTATGTCATGGTTTACTTCTATAATTCTCCCTCTCATGGTATTTAATTATCCTTATATAAATGTCAAGTTGGTTCCATAAATAGTGTGTATAAATTTAACTAGGTAATCAAGCATGGGTCCCTTTTCATATATATGTACTCTACCTATATCTGTGTACTATGAATATGTACCTTTTTTATGTGGATGTATGATGTATTTTTCTATTTCTATGACTATGTAATCCAGATGGTACACAAAAAGATACTATCATGGGGGTATCCAATTGTGTTCATATTTCACATCGTGTGTGATACATAAATTTTTCCAAACCCCTAGAATTGAATCAAGTTTACCACATGATATGTTCTCTTTCAAACTTCATGCTATGAAGATCATAATAATTTATATATTTTGAATCTCCATGCACATCTAGTACATTAAAAATCACCTTATCATCTACAAAAAAACAAATACCATAATTCTATAAACCTTACTTATTAGTCCTTAATTTTCACTGATGTTCTAATATCATCACCCCATATCTAAAAAATAATCATTATTTATAGTTTTGAACCAACTTCATGATCCCTCTCATGAAACCACCACCACCCGCACCCCAATAACATTTTTCTTTGTTTTCATGACACTAACAAATATTCAATAACAATAAATAACACCTAAAAACTACCCAAAACAACAATGAATCAAGAAAACTATAAAACAAGTTCTGGGATAGTTTAATCCAAGGTCATTCAAACATCATCGATAAATTAAGAACATTGGGGATGGAATGAAACCCAAAATTTGATATAAAATGAATTTCGTTTTTATTTTAACATTGTTTATTAAATCCCTGGAATAAAGAATCCCTGAGGATCTAAAGAATCATCCTTTCATAACTCTATGAATGAAAATAATTACTGAGAAATTGAGTATTAATGATCCAAAAATTAATTTTAGAAAGGATTAATTTGTATTCATCATGTAAAATAAAGAATTGGAAAATAAAAAAAATTCAAAGTACTACCTTGGCTATGGATCATTAATTTTAAATTATTTTCAGGCACAAAAATAGATAATGAATCTACAGCATTGTTCATCATCTATGTTTTTGATATTTCATCCCAAGATCATTTCTGACATGCTCCACTATGATCATGTCTTCCAATCACTAGGGTTACATATCTGACCCTAAAATTAATCCAGTGAAATAATTTAATAGATGTTGGATAGGTTTAATGGAATTTATTAAAAAAATTAAATTAAATTATTTTTCAATCAATTTGTTTATTCTTATATATGCCCATTATTTCACTTAACTAAATCATATGATGCATACAAATCATATGTCATGTATAGGGTGAAACCCATATTCCCAAAAATTAGGTGGTATCCGTTTTCTCATTTGAAGAAGAATTTTTAATTTATTACATTATTTCTTAAAAATTGTGCATTTGTGATTCCTTATATTTGATATTTTTAATAAATCAATATTTTGGCCCCAAAGGGATCAATATTTTTTTGTGACTTTATCCCTAACTGCAAAAATATTATTTAAAATATTAAATAGTATTTCACAAGAAAAAAGATTCATTAAAACAAGTAATAAATATGGAATATGTAATATTGATAGAATAAATTAAATAATGCTACCATGTAATTGAAAGCATCGCAAAATATATATCAATGGATAATATAAAATGTATAGAAAAATAACTTGATTAATAGTAAATTATCTTCTAGAGATTAAATTCGTATTATCAGAAATTTTGTCCATAATGTTGATACCTCTTGAGAAATCATTATACATAAAAGGGTATACATAATACAAATACTCAATCTAGTTTGTCTCTTGATACCTTCAAATGAATTAGAGGGTTATATAATTTTAGGACACACATTTCATATAATATGTCTAATCCCTCCATTATATAAAAATATCAGCATACAACCCATGTCATAATGTTTCCAAAGTAAAATTAAACCTAAATATGTCTAAATAATTAATAATTTTCAATATATAAATAATCAATATATAGATTTTCGTGGTATCCATAGTAAAATAATAATATGGCTATATATTTGAATATCATTAAATTAAATTAACAATTAAATACTATATTCACAAATCCAAGGAAAGTAACCTTATTAAGGGAATTATAGTGTAATAATAGGTTATGTAATTTTCATCATATAAGGTTACACATAATTATTAGTAACTGAATAAAGTATTTTCTAGTGGTATTAAACCAAATAATTTATAATGTAATCCCCTCAAAAATAAAAATCTATAATCACACATATTTGATATGAATTAGAGATATACAACATCTTTGAGATATAAATCATTTTATTGGAGAAAATGATTTTAGTGGTTTTCTAATAAATTTTTTGAGTTTAATCCAAAATGGTCCAAATAGAGGATACATAATATGTATAATATCTTATAATAGGTAGTGTTTACATATTAAAAAACATATTAACCAAAATAATATAAATACATGGAACACATAGTGATTTAGATGATGGATTTTATGGATATAAAAATATATGGGCATTATAAATGCTTATAATGGTGGAATGATAAATGGGAATGGTAATACCTTATTCATATTGTATTAACCAGTGATTTTTAAAAGAAGGTTTATAGTGTACATGGTTTGAAACACCAACATTAAATGAAAAATGAAATATTACTATTTTAACATGACTATTGTAACCTAGTTGTTTAATTGGTGGGTATGAATAAGATTAAATAATTTACTAAATAAATATAAATTTAAAATCAATATAAATTTGTTGAATATTACATATAAAATAATAAAACACTTTTAGTACAACCATTTTAGTCTTCAAAGAGTTTCTTTTCAGAAAAAATGAGACTTCTTAAATTTTATGAGTGAATATTATAATTAAATCCATGAATTTATTGAAAAAATATATGAAAAAATTAACTTAATTTCATAATTCTGAATTTCAAAATTAAATTTAGATGAATTTTTTATATTTTTGTAAATATTGATTTTTAAATGATTAGTCATAAATACAGAATTTTATTGAAAACAATATTTTTATTTTAAATAAGTTAAAAATTAAAATTATATTGTATATTTGTATTAAAATTTAAATATATCATTTTTACTTCAAATAATTGTATTATGGTTTTTAAGTTGATTTTATACTTGAGTTTAGGAGAAAAAATTCTATATTTTAAAAATATCATTTTTCTGAAAAAGTATTTTTATTGACATTTTTCTAGTTCAATTTTTACTTAAATTCAACCACTTATACATTTCGAATTTAGAAAAAATTATTCCATACTCGGAAACAAAAGGTCTAGATTTATTAAATGGGTCCCTTATATTTTTGGTTAACATGAATAGTAACTATTATAATGTTTTATCACAGAAAAGGGTAAATGAGGTAATTAATGATAAAAATAAAATGTAATGATTTTAAAATAACCCCAAAACATGTATAAATTTTATTATTTGATTAAATTTTATCCAAATTCATCCATGTTTTTTTATATTGAATTATTTGGCCATTTGGATAAGATTATAGAATCTATATAATTTTATTTCTAAATTCGTCAATCATTTGACACTCTTTATCTAATCAAAATAATGTTTTTAATATGAAGATACCCAAATGATATTTCAAAATATTAATATTTTTTTAAAGATATATTTTTTATATTCATTATGGTGATTTTTAAAAAAAATAAAAATTATTATTTATTGAGATACATAATGAAATAAAAAATTTATATATTACTATATTTTTTTTATTTTAAAATAATTTTTAAATATTCTAATTTTTATCATGATATTATTAAAGTCAAAGAAATGAATAGGTCTTCAAATTGACATTATTTATATTTTGAATAAATAATATTTTATTAAGTGATATAAAATTCATAAAAAATATATATTCTAACAAGTGATTATTATATGGTTTATAATATCATTCATTTTACATTTATGGGATTATTTTCAATTTATAGTAAATATATTGACCATTGAAATGTAAAAATCTATGTTGTCATGGTAAGATTAAAAATCCTAAAAAAGAGTTAAAACTAAATGATAAGTGTACAAATGTTACCTAAAATTTTCCAATAAAAATAATCTATTTTATTTTTTCGACCCATAATCATCCTATATTTTAAATAAATATGTTTTTATCCGTTTTAGTTGAATATTAATTTATATTAATTAAATTGTTTTCAAAATTTCAAGAGTGCCCCTCCCTTTTTTTATAAATGGAGACCAATTCTTCACATAAATTCACACTAAATACCCCATATGGTTCTTCCAATACCTGAAAAAAAACATTACAATAATCCATTAGCTCATTCTATTGGTTTTTGTTTTGGAATTACCAAATCCTTAGTGGTCTTAAATGGGTATGAAAATGGCATTTTCCAAAGAGGGGGAGTTGTTTTTAATCGATTGTTTCTAGTTTTATTTCTTCTTCGTCATCCATAAAATATTATCCATCCATAATAAAAAAATAACATAAGTATACTCTATATTCTTATTCTTTATTTTCTTAATTTCATGAAATATGTACATCTCCAACATCTATCAAATGGGAAAAGAGTTCATCATTCATGTGTACGGTGGAATATCACCCCCCAATTGATGTAATTCATTTTCCATCACCATATATCAAGACTATTTATAATGATATCATTCAGGTCTATATATTTTATTAATGAAATATTTAACATTATAAAAATATAATATATAATTTACCATCATACCATTCAAATCATTGGAAAATAATAACGTCGTTAATGCATACTTGTGGACTCCCACCACCATGAAGCGATGTGATTTTTTTTCATCACCACAACACATTGTAAATAAATAAATAAATATATATATATATAATATTATATAAATGATATCATTATCATTTTGGAATGATAAAATAATACTTACCTTCTTTCCATATTGATTTTAGAAAAATGGAAACCATAATCATGAAAATGTATGGCCTATCATCTTCATGATATTAACATAGATCATTTTTCAAAACCATATTTAATGATTTGATTTAAAATTATTTCTTAGTTATAAAAATTATAATTATTTCATGATTATTATTTTGGTTATAGTGGAATAGTTACCTCTTAGACCATAGTCAACTTACCAATGTAATTTTAGACTTAGGAAACAAATATCCCTAAAACATTCAACATGAAAATAATTGATTAAGTATTTACATAAACATTGTAATAATGGAGATAAAAGGATTAACATATATTTAAAATGTTCTTAATAAAGTAAAAAAATTAACCTATGTATATTATTTATGTATATAAACAATGTACGGGATGACTCAGATGCCGAGTAAGGTATTTTCATCTCACTTTTATTTCTATGGGACACATTATATATTCATCACTTCTTTACATTATGTTGTGTATATACAGGCAATGAGTGAATTTTGTCATAAATATTATGAATTTTATGGGGATTTAAATATTCATGTTATTTTAGTTCTTTTATGGTGGTTATGAATCAAAATTTTCCAAAGTTGTAAGGTTTATTTCATAATCACATCCTTATTCAGGATTTTCTATGATTATGTCTCCACTATGAAATATTTCTCTTCCATGGCCATGTTTTCTTGAAAAATCATCAAATATGTTTAATCTATTTTCAAAAAAAAATTAAAATCTTTTTTACCTATGTTTAAATTTTTTGAAAATTGTTTAAATGGAGTCCTTTTCATTTTCTGAAAAAGTTAATTTGTGACTTTTCAAAACAGAATGTGGAAGGAAATATTTTCTAGGTTATATGGAATGTGAATTTTTCCTCCTTCATGATTACTTAATTGTATGAATATTCCATTATGATTTTATATGTTTATTTTCAATTATTTTTTTCATTTATAGTTCTCTATCTTTAAAAAAAATAGATTTTAAAATGAAACTTTTTTTCCCATTAATTATTCCAAGTGATATTTCAAAATGATTTTCCATCTAATATGAAGTCCTTTGATGTTACATAATAATTAATGGTGATATGATCAAAGGATACTATCCTAATTATATCTGCTAATGGATTATATTTATAATGGATTCATATTTATTTATCCAGTTACATTTTCATTATTTATGTTATGATGAAAAGATTATAAATCCCATTTCTATTCATGGGTTCTCATATAATGAATAATTGATTATCCTATAGAAAACATAAGTATGATTTTTATTATTCAATATATGGGGACTATATATCCCACCAATTAATTGAATAATGTATTATATCTTATGAAATATTTATTAGAAACAAGTCCACGTGCTTGAACTGTTATGGGTAATATGTGGAAGCACTTGGTCCATTATGGGAAATAAGATGATTTGTTTTATCTACTAGGGTAATTATTTGTTCACAACTAATCTGATGGTCTGGGATGTTAAACGTGATATATAAAATGATTTCTGTATATATGCCGAATTGAATTTTTGGTTCATGATTGATTTATAGTGATTTCTCATTCTAATGATTCATGTATATTAAAATGATAATGTTCTATTATATAACTCAGTTTTATGATTGTTATCATATTGGGTAAGAATTTCAAAATTTTTGTTCATGATAATATAACCTTATTTTTAAATTATTTCTCTATATGATCATCTATCGATATCATCCATGATTAACTTACTGAGCATCTGATCTGACCCTCTAAAATAATTCCTTTTCCCAATTTATGATAAATGACGCTAAATGATTTATGTCTCAAAAATGTTCATGTGTGGGGATTTTATGGGATATGTTTTAGATTAAACATTTAATAAGATAATATGGGTATAGTGGGATATGATTTTGATCTTCATGAACAATTTTCTTATAAAATGTTGTCGTTATGAGTTTATCCTAACTCTCAAAAAACATTAACCTTAAAGTTCATTGGGTATATAAGTGATAAAATATTTCATTTTCATGTTGTGAGTTTTTTCACGAAAAAATATAGTACGACTATCAATATCAAATCTAGGAAAGTAAATTTTATGTTTTTAGCACCAGATCCAAGAGTGCCCGTCTCAGGATATTACAACTAGTATCACTGTACGGTTTAGATAAATTTTAATATTATGATGTTTTCATGATAATTTATTTTTAGGGTTATTGAAACTATCTTGTGTATATAATTTTTTTGATGGAATGTTCTATGTCATAGAAACCCCTTTTTAGGTATTAAGTGGTGTAATTTTAAGGAGGAAATTTATATATTTTGAAAAGTATATATAACCCATTAGTTTAACATGATGTATTATTTTAGGAATAATTTTTTTACTTTGTTTGACGTCGATATTGACGTATTTATAAACATTAGGGGTTTTATGATCTTTTATTTTGAGGTAATTATTCGTTTATACATTTTTTGTGATGCATAATGAAAGGTATGAGATAAACATGGAGGCTAATATTTTTATCCAAATTTGAATATATTGTTGTTATTTTTTAGGATTTTTATCAAATTTATATTTATTTTAATATGATTTCATTAATTTATTTTTAGAAGAAAAAAATGACAAACTATATAACGGGTGACGCCTCATCACATATGTGATGTCTAATATACTTGAACCCATAACTAAAGGAAGACAAGGGTGCATCTCCTATCACTGGCCTACATGATTTCCTGGTTAGTATGACATTATTTTTAATCACATAATTTATCCTGTTCAAAAAAATTAATAAAATTTTTGGAATATATGATTTATTTTATAAATAACCCTAGGATTGGAAATTTATTTTGTATTAAAATATTAGTGTTATTTTTAAATAATCTCACAATATTTGGAACCCTATATGATTAATTTATACAAAATATTATGGATTTTTATTTTAGGTATAAATATTGAATTGTTTTTTGGATTCATTTTGGATTTTATTATAAATTTCTGGTGATTCGTGTTATTTATAGAAAAGTATAGTGTATCATTGAGATTATATGTTTAAGGTGTGTACATTTTTTGAGATAAATACAAAATTTATCTTCTAAGAATATGTGATCAAATCATTATGATTTTTTTAATCATTGTCTTGAATATTTTTTGTAATTATAAGGACAGTTAATAATTGAATGATCTATTGGGAACGTTGTATTTTACTATTTAATTTTAGACATTAAGGTAGTTTTTCTTCGTTTACGTTTTTATTTTTTTTAAATTATCTTATTAGGTTCAAACCATTTTTTTATTAATTCCAGAATAAAATATGTATATATTTTTATTCATTTTTGGATTCTATGATCCATTATAAGTTGATTTTGTTCCTTCATGCTTGAGAATTCAATCATAAATACTCCTTATTTGAAGTAAAAGACGAGTTTCTAGTGGAAATTTATTAAAGGATGATACTCTATTTTTCATGATAGTGTATCTTCTTATTTTATTATTATAGAAAGTAAATAAATTCCACATCTACAGAAAATTTATTTTGAAAAAAATTTCCATTTTCTTTTCCTAATGAGAAGTCGATAGCCTTTTAACCAATCATAGATTTTTTGTTTTAGGATTGTAACATTTATCCAGACCATATTTTCTATAACAATATATTAATACATGGGAGTTATATGTCATTTTTTATATAATTTATCACATTCTAGAAATGTTTTCCAATATGGAAACGTAATTATGTGTTACTCTAGATGGATTTCATACTTCCCTTTCTCCCTTTTCAAGTGGATGTTTTATTTACCCTTTTTATGATGTTGAATTTCAAAAAAAGTATTTGGAAAAGTCAGAACGAGATTAACAAAATGAAATTTAAATTTCTTTAAATGTAATTAATTAAATTAGTGATAATGTAATATCCAAATATTTAAAAAAATATTTTTATAGAGTACAATATTCACATCACTGATAATAAATGAAAAAATAAATATTATTAATTAAATGTGATATTTATAACATAACTTTGAAATTAGAAGGTATGAATATGATTGACTAATTTATGAATTATATATAAATTTATATCTTAATATAAATGTTTTAAAAAATACTTATAAAATAATCTATCACTTTTTAGTAAATTCATTTAATTCAATAAAAATTATGTTTTCTTAAAAAATGAGTATTATTCCTTTTTATGAGTAAATATTATAATTAATTTCTACAAATTATAAAAAATTCATTTGAAAATTATGATTGCATTATATAATTCTTCATGAATATTTTATCTAAAAAATATTTTTTTATTATTTTTTGAATTGATTGATTTTCTGATGGAAAATGAAAAATACTGATTTTCATTCAAAATATATTTATATTTTAAAGTATTTAAAAAGTAAAATAATGTTTTAGACTATTATTAATATCTAATTAGTTATTTTTTATTTAAATTATATTAATTTTGTTTTTTGAAATATATTTTATACTTTAATTTAGAAAAAAAAACATTTATATTTTTAAAAGGACAATTTTCTGAAAAAAAATGTTTTCTATCACATTATTTCTGGATTAATTTTAAACTCAATTTACAGACATATTTTTATTTGGAATTTGGAAAAATTAGTTCCTCATTTTTAATCATCATAAAAAAATTTCATAAATAGTTATCTTTTAGTTTTTTTCAATATGAATAATAACCTTAATAAGTTTTATTACTATAGTAAAGTGTAAATCAGGTAATTAATGTTAAAATTGGAATGCTAAGAATTATAAAATGAACCAAAGAGTTTATTTCATTTTATTAGATGATTTTATATTTTCAATATTCATCCAATAATTTATTATATGACATTTGTTGAATTTCAATGAGATTATTATCTTTATAATATTTTATATGATGACAAGTCAATCATGTCACACTACTAATTTTAATAAATATAATATTTTTAATATGTGGTAATTCACATTATATATTCAAATAAAAATATTATTATGAAATATAGAATATTAAAATTAATCTATTTTTAAAAAAAATATTTAATCAAGATATCATTGTCTAAATTCCTGCACGATGTTGACACAATAATTATTTAAATAATTGAACAATTAAAAATAAGAAATTAAAAATATTAAATGAATTATATTTCACAATAAATTATTTAATTAAATAATTTAATTGATAACTTGAAATTTTTTTGGAGGTTTTAAAATACTTCATTTAAATTCTATGTAGTATTAAGATATTTTTAAAGTCAAATTAATCAGTAGTTCTGCAAATTGACATTATTGATATGTTAAATTAAAAAATATTTTATTAAATGATATAAAGATCCAAAAACATAATTTCATTAAATTTATGAGGTTATTTTTTATAATATCTACGATGTAGCTTTTATTGTAAATTTATCCATTTACTGCAGCTATATTGACCCTTAATGATTAATAATCCTTATTGTCAGGGAAAGTTTAAAAATGGTTGACGAAGTGTTAAAACCAAATTATAGCAGTAAAAATGTATGAAAAACCTGTAAACAATTATTCACTGAGATTATATAGACCAATTCTCAACCAATTTGATTAGTATATTTTTTTGATCAATTTTTCATTGAATATTAATTTACATTAATTTTACATTTTGAGATATTCCAAGAGTTCTTCTCTTTTCCCTTAAAAAAGGACACCTCTTATTCTCATTAAATCTCAAATAAAAATAAATTTGGTTCAGAAAAATCCCATCAATAATACCTTATTATATTCCATATCCTCATTATAGAGGCATTTTTTGGAACATCCTCATGGTTAGTGGTCTTATTATGATATGAAAATGTTATTATCGAAAGAAGTTGTTTAGTTTTTAATCGATTATTTATGTTTTATTTCATCTTCCACATCCTTATAATACTTTTATACCATGAGAAATATTATAAACAGTATCCTATATATAATTATTTGTTATTATTTTAATGTAATAATATATATCCATCTCCAATATCCCTCAAAAGAGAATGGAATTAATCGTCTATATGTACAACGGACTGCCACCTCGCAAATTAATGTAAATTTTTTTCTATGAAAGTCTATGATGAATGGTAATAATGATGTAATGAATGTATAAATATTATATTAATTACATATGTATCATTATAAAAGTAATATATATCATTTAACAATTTATCATTCCACGAACATAAAAATGATAATTTCATTTGTGTGTCGTGTTGACCACCACCTGTACTAAGCGATGTGAGTGAATTTTAATCATCACATCATATGAATGATCTATATATGTATATTTAATGAAATAATAAGATATATATTATATCATTATATTTCTTGATTGATAAAATAATACATTCCATCTTCTAATAATGGTCATCGAAAAATAAAAACAATACTCATGTGTACGTACGACCTATCATCTCCATGATTATATTGTTGTTGATTTCTCATAACCATATTTAACGGTTTGATTTAAAATTAATATTAATTTATAAAAAATAAAAGTATTTATTTATTATTAATCATTAGATGATATAATATTGAAATGTTTGTCCATAGTCAACCTACAGATGTTTTTCTAGACCACGTACAAAATAACACTGAAACATCTATCGTGAACATAAATGATTAAATAATTGTTATAAAATGGTAATAAGTGAAAAAACAATGAAAAAATAAACCTAAAAAAGGATATTAATAACGTAAATAGTTATCTTAATATCATTTTTATGATGTTATAGAACTGATGTGATCCATCTGACTCAATCTAATATATTTTCATCACACTTTTATTTATGTCAGACAAATATCATATTCTCCAATTATTTCAAGTATGTGATGTATATACTACCCACAAATTAATTTTATAATAAATCATATTGTCACGACCCATCCTCGGGACCCATGCCTTGACTACCCCAAGCCCGCCTTTTATAGGCTAGGGGCTGGCGACTAGCACCAAGGTGTAAATCCCGACAAAAGGGGAAGACATTTCCATTACAAAGTAAAAAAACACCACAGAGTAAGCAAGAAGAAGTAAAATATAAGTAAACCTGGGTACAAAAAGTCGTGCAGAATAGTAAGTGGGCCAGAATACAAACCCAAACTGATAGTAAAGTACAACTGGAAAGAAAGTACAATAGCTGAAAGTAAAGCAGCAACGTCGAGTTGTCCACTGGGAGTCCCACCTGAATGGTGGGTACAGATTGCCTTCTCAGCTCCTCGGGTCCAGTCGGCCGCTCCGTGTACGTCCCACCCAGTGGTCCACCTCCAGGTACCGACTTTCCCCACATGCCTCAACCACGATCAACGTTGTTCGTCGTCTGCATCCAACAAAACGTAGTGCGGGCATAGCCCATGCAGGGGTGTGTATACGCTACTCAGTAGGGACCCCGATACCCCTGAAGGTCTCCTAGAATCCACAATGGAAAGATAAAATCACGAAGTAACAACCAACACTACTTAGGTATATGCCTCTACATATACCTAAGTCATCAATTCTCGTTCGGCTCCAACATCCGAGCCCAAGTTCGATCACGTCCACATAAGATTACAACCCATTACACACAGGATAACACAACCTAATCCACATAGGATAGAAAGTAAAACATATCAAAGATATTGATTGAAAGTCAAGACTCATCTCACACAGGTATACTTCTTCGTAAAGTGATAGAGATGACCAGATATAGCAACTGCTTCATCTAAGCTGGGACCCACGTAGGATACTAAACCAGATACTCTTCCTGACCCATCTAGGATAGCAAGAACAGAGTCAGACATTTCCAGATCCATGTAGGATACATGAACAGTAGTCATTACCGTCGAACCCACGATGGATTTTAGTACGGTCTTCATCGCTGTTGAACCCACATAGGATTTCAGTGCAGTCTTCATCGCTGCCGAACCCACATAGGATTTCAGTGTAGTCTTCATCACCGTCGAACCCACAGAGGATTTTAGTACGGTCTTCATCGCTGCCGAACCAACATAGAATTTCAGTGCAGTCTTCATCGCTATCGAACCCACATAGGATTTTAGTGCAGTCTTCATCGCTGCTGAACCCACATATGATTTTAGTGTAGTCGTCACAGTCACAATCGCAGTCGTAGCCAGCTCTAGGGTTCCCGCACACAGCATGCTCGTTTCCAGGAGGGTCCGCTCCACGAGCCAAGGGGTCGATACATCAACTAACACTTAGTCCGGAGTTGATTTATCTCAATGTTCCATCTCGACAAGAGGAACTCAAGGTGTCAGACGACGCGTCAATCGGACGCCCGGTCTGAGAGTTATTGGATTTTTCGTTCCAGGGGTCCAGTTCGTTTTTAAGTCAAAACCAACCCGAACGCACTCCAACTGCATCCAAACCTTGATCGGAGTAAGCCAAAAGGTCTGTCTCACTAAGAGGAATCTAACAAAGTCGTATGCATGTCAATCGGACGTTCGGAGCTCAAGTTATAAGTGTTTCCTCTCCGAGGGCCCGGTTGGTTTCGTGTCCGAACTAACCCGGCTGTACCCAAAGTTCTCCGAAATCTTGAGTGTAATATACCGAAACGACCAAATCGATTCAAGGATTGCATCACAACTGATGGTGTGTTGATCGGAGGTTCGTAGCCCAAGATATGGGCAAAAGAACGTACCTGTCCGTTTTTAGGGGGTTTTGGGCCTGGACCGACCCGGCCCAAGACCCACTAGGTCGGACCGAACCGGGTCCGGGTCTGGCCCATTAGGGAGGGGCTCAGCCAAGTGGTCATGGCCCGGCCCGGCCCGTGTGGCCCATCCCGGCCTGGGCGCGGCCCGACGCATCCTGGGCGCGGCCCGGCCGGGTGCGCGCTCACGGCCCCCGTGGCTAGCTCGGCCACGCCAAGCTGAGCGGAACATGGGGGCGTGCTGCCCCGATGATTGAGTAACCGCGACCCCCACGTGTTGGGCTGCTCCTTCGGCTAGTCGGGGGTTACGACCCTATGTTTCATGGAAGTTGTCCGACCTGGTTCAGCCGACCGGTGCTGCTGCCGTGGGACCACCGAGGTCCCGCCCCTCCGAGGTGCCAGAGGCCAGTGGTTCCGGCCGCCCCGCCTTGCACCACCATGGCTTCGAGCCGCGGCCTTGTCCCACCGGCGCGGCGCGGTGGCACCGCGCCCCTCTGCCACGGCCCGCTCCGGCCACGGTGTCTTCATGGTTCTACGGTGCGATGCGACAGCGTCACGGCTTCGTTCTGGCTCAACGGCGCGGCGCGACGGCGCCACACATATTTTCCACATTTTTCCATGATTCTGCATGGTTCCATTGCACCGCGCCGCCTACTTTCAAACTGCAACAACACAACAACAAAAGGGGGAAGAGAGTCGGCCGTTTTCGTGTGGTCCGACCTCCTCCCGATATGTTGATGTCAAGCGTCCTAAAAAATAAAGACGAAGAATGACAAATGATATTTCACGAACAATAATTAATTAACCCTTACCTTGATAACGATAAGATGATCCAAGAGAGTTCGGGAATGTGGTGTCACGGGGTGTGGTTCCGTACACATTGACGGAGATTGTCTGAGGTGGAACGACGCCTCCCATCCTTTGATGCGGGAAGAAGAAAGAAGGATGGCGCATCGTCATTCTTAGGAAAAGGTTGTGACGGCGTTCTTCAAAGAGGTAGAAACTTTCTTCACTGGGAAGATGAAGTTCTTCCAAAATGTGAAGAACGCTCCCCCCTTCAACCCAACTATGTAACCACAATAAAATAAGGCTTTAGACTTATTTTATTTCCTTTGCCAACACTTTTAAATTTTGAACATTCCAAATTTTGTTCACTCATTTAATTAAAGATAACTTGTCAAAATTAAATGAGGTGATAAGTTGTCAAAAATTGAAGGGGGGGTTGAGGAGTTAGGAATGTGAGGGGTTGGGTTCGTGTGAGCCCCACCCCACCTTTATCCTCTCAAGGTTGGTTAACATCATGTGGGTCCCACCACCAACTCCCTTACATAGGATAAAACTACCTACTGGAAAATAAATAAAATATGTAATATAATTTTACTCACTAAAACAACCAATTTAACAACTCCTCCCGAGAAAACGCACCTTCGGAAATGGTGCTCCTATGTAATTACTGACGCTTTGGTTTCATCGGTGCCCTCGGATTTCAAATCCAAGCACGGGTTCTAATGTTAGGAAAACACACTCGTTCGTTCACTGAACTTACCCGAGCTAAACATCGGAAATTGATTCCAGGCACACCAGGCCTCGGAATCAGGTTCCGTTAGAAATTGTGTTCTTGTGAAATATAAAAGAAAATTAAGAAAAAAATTTCCTTGAATTTTGCGAGTCTTTACATTACTCCCACCATAGGGCTTTACATCCCCATAAAGATACATCATAAACTAGGGGAACAAATGTGGATACTGAGCACACATCTGAGCCTCCCGCTCCCAAGTGCTCTCATGGAGGTTCCCGTGCTACCTTCTGATGCGCACTAAAGGAATCGAACATACACGTAGGACCCACTACTGTCGATCCTCGATCTCCATCGGGACCTCCACAAAATTCTCCCAATCTTCAATGTCCAACTCTCCATGGTCGATGATATACGTCGGGTCATGCACGTATCTCCTCAGCTGAGATACATGGAAGACGTCGTGTACCCGGTGCAGCTGAGGTGGTAGAGCTAGGTGATAAGCCCCCTCGCCTATCCTGCTGAGGACCTGGGATGGTCTGATGAGGGGCGGAGATAATTTTCTGCCTTGGAAAATCTACGTAATCCACGTCGAGGTGAGACCCGCAAGAAAAATGGTCATCATCCTCGCACTCTAGTGGCCTCCGCCTCCTGTCAGCATA
Source organism: Viscum album (assembly GCA_963277665.1). NCBI lineage: Eukaryota > Viridiplantae > Streptophyta > Magnoliopsida > Santalales > Viscaceae > Viscum > Viscum album. The sequence continues at coordinate 1,514,537,147 of OY728120.1, forward strand.
AGAGTTTTGCTGGCTCTGAGCTATCCTCATCCGCTCCTGGATGACCTCGACCTTCTCTGTCATGGCCTGAACCATCTCTGGTCCCACAAGTGCTGACTCCCCAGGGTCTGTTCAGCACCTAGGTGATCTGCAAGGTCATATGTACAATACCTCGTATGGTTCCATCCCGATGGTGGAGTGGTATCTGTTGTTGTACGTGAACTCCACCAAGGGTATGTGGTCCTCCCAGGTGCGAAAAATGTCGAGGACACATGCACGGAGCATTCCCTCGAGAGTTCGAATGGTCTCCTCAGTCTTTCCATTCGTCTGAGGGTGAAAGGCGGTGGTCAGATGTAGTTGCATCCCGAATGCCTCCCACAACCCCTTCCAAAGCCGGGAAGTAAAGAGTGCATCTCTATCGGAGACGGTAGATGATTGTACACCATGAATCCGTACGATCTCCTGAACACAGAGGTGCACCAAGCTCTCTACTGAGCCCTGCTATCTGATGGGTAAGAAGTGAGTGGACATGGTGAGTCGGTCAAAAATCACCCAAATAGAGTCGTGACCTATGGAAGTACGTGGAATTCCAGTCACTAAATCCATAGATATCCTGTCCCACCTCCACTCCGGGACCTCCAAGGGCTGTACGAAGCCTGCTGGTACCTGGTGCTCTGCCTTGACCTGCTGGCAGGTGAGTCATCGAGAAACAAACTCTACCACAACCTTCTTCATGCCTGGCACCGAGTGTTGTCGTCTGAGATCCTGGTACATCTTTGACACTCCAGGATGTACTGCTAAAGGGGAAGTGTGAAACTCTCTCAACACCTCCTCCTATAAAGAAACAGGTACAATGGTACGTCCTCTGTAAAGGACGACGTGCTCTCCTCCTACAGAGAATCCATCAGGTTCCTATCATGAGGATATCTGTGCATGTCGTGTCTCACAGTCAGTGTCCCCACGGTTTGCCTCTCTGACCCGCTACAGTAGTGGAGGTGTGACTGTGAGTGACTGAAGAAAGGCTGGTCCATCTCTATCCATGAAGGATATCTGTAAAGCGGATAGCTACTACGTCACCTCACCGAGTAGCTGAATGCCCATCCACCTTTGGAGGGCATCAGCTAGTACGTTCCCCTTTCCTGAAGTATAGACTATCTCAAATTCATAATCCTAGAGGAACTCGATCCATCGCCGCTGTCTAAAATTCAGGTCCTTCTGTGAGAAGATGTACCTGAGACTCTGGTGGTCAGAGTAGACTATAAAGCGCACACCCATCAGGTAGTGTCACCACATCATCAGAGCGAAGACCACTGCTGCTAACTCCAGGTCATGGGTAGCGTAGGTCTTCTGATGCTGCCTCAACTAACGTGATCCAAAGGCGATCACTGCCTGCTCCTGCATCATGAAACATCCGAGTCCGGTCCTTGATGCTTCGTAGTAGACTACGTACCCTACTCCCTCCTCTGGTAGACTCAAGATAGGTGCGCCGGTCAATCTCTGTGTCAGCTCCTGGAAGCTCTTCTGACATCTGTATGACCACACAAATGGTTTCGCCTTCTTTGTCAAAGCTGAGAGTGGTGCCACAACTCTGGAGAAGTCTGGAAAAAACCTCTGGTAGTACCCAGTTGGCCCCAATAAACTCCGCACCTTCATCACGCTCCTGGGTGGATCCCAAGCTAGCACTGCCTCAATCCTCATAGGATCCACCACAACTCCCGCCTCAGAGATGACGTGTCCCAATAAGTGGACCTCATGTAACCAGAACTGACAATTCAAGAGCTTATCATAAAGCTGGTGCTCTCGGAGTGTGTCTAGTACAACTAGAAAGTGGTAAGCGTGCTCCTCCTCAGTGGTCGAGTATATCAAAATGTCATCGATGAAGACCATGACAAATCGATCGCGGTATGGCTGAAATATCCTATTCATGAGACCCATGAACACTTCTGGACCTTTGGTTACGCCGAAAGGCATATCCAAGAACTCATAGTGGCTATACCGACATATGAAGGTCATCTTCTGCATGTCCTCATCTCGAACTCTGAGCTGATGATTGCCTGATTTAAGTTCTATCTTCAAGAACCACCGTTCTCCCTTGAGATGATAGAAGAGTTCATCAATCCTTGGTAGAGGATACTTTTTCCTCATGGTCACCTGGTTCAGGCGACGATAGTCGACACAAATTCGCATGCTCTCGTCCGCCTTCTTGGAGAACAATATCAGGGAATTCCAGGGTGAAACACTGGGTCAGATGAATCCCTTTCCCTACAAGTCATCTAACTGTACCCATATCTCTCGAAGCGTAGCAGGGGCCATCTGATATACTGGAGTGGATATCGGGGTTGTCCCGTTGTACAGGTCAATATAAAAGTCTACCTATCTGTGAGGAGGTAGTCCTGGAACGTCTTCATGGAAAACTTCAGCATATTGATACACCACTACAGGAAAACTAGGACTCTGCACATCAACTGATCCTAGGATGAGGCTAGCCAACTGATGAGTGATGGGTTGTCCTCTCCTCTGAGTGAGTCCATCCTGTGCTGCAAAGGCTACCTTCTCTCTGGTGAAGGTGAACCTGATCCCATCAGTGTGTACACACCGCACCTTACGCCTAATACAGTCAATCTGAGCATGGGCTGTAGAAAACCAATCCATGCCAAAGATGGCATCGTAAGGCCTCGACGCCGCTACGAGAAGATCCCATCCGAATCTCTCTCCCCCTAGAGTAAACGCACACTATTGGAACCAGTGCTTAATCATCGAGTCTACTCTCATAGGAGTCTCTAGCCGTAAGGATCGAGCCAATGGCTCCGTCGGAATCTCCGAGATCCGAACAATGGAAGTGGCAATAAAGGAATGACTCGCTCCTGTGTCTATGATAAATGCACCAAGGGTGGAGTAGACACAGATAGTACCTTGAATCGTCTCTGGTGAATCGTGGTCGTAGGCCTCTACTGCCTAAAGTTGAGCCTGTCTTTTCCCGCCATCTACCTGTGGTCGGGGTGGATCTCCTGGTGGTGGTGGTGGTAAAGCCTCAAAGTGTCACCCACCACCTACTGCTCCACCAGCTCCCCTGCCTAATCCTCTTGCTCTCGGAGGACCGCCACGTTCGACCATCTGCCTCTACCTGGGTTGCCCCTCAACCGTCTTCTGCTCCTCTACACGGCAGGTTAGGCAGTCAAGAGCCATATGGCCCTGCCCGCCGCATGCGTAGCACTGCCTGCTCCTCGGAAGGCTGGCTCTACACCGTGTGCCCCGCACCTCTGAGCCAGTGTCCTGAGGTCGTCTTCCTGATGGTCCGGTCTTCCTGGACCCCTATGAAATCCGTCGACTGCCAGCTGTAGAAGAATCTGCTACTTGCCTCCCTGCGGTAGGTCTCGCTTCTGGTGTAGGCTTGGTAAAAAAGCTCTCTATGAGAAGAGCTCGCTCCAGTACTCCTGCCTATGTCGGAATGCTGAGGGAGATCATCAATGCCCTGATCTCATGCCTCAGTCCTTGCTCGAAGGTCCGATCCCGGAAGAATGGGTCTCGTACCATGTCCATCAAATAGTGCGAGAGATTTGTAAATCTCGCCGAGTACTGGGAGACTGTCATGCTGCCCTGCCGTAGTAGTAGAAGCTCCTAGATGCACACGGCACAGAGGGTGGCTAGGACAGACTCCAAGAGGAAGAGGCACTCAAAGTCCGTCCAGAGGAGTGATGCCTCGTCGTGCACCTGGAGTATCAAGATCCACCATCTGCCTGCTTCCACGGGCAGGGGGATCGCTGCGAGGATCACCATGAGGTCAGCTGGTGTCCCCACTAACCTGAAAACCCACACAACCTCCTCCAGCCAATCCTTGGATACCTGAGGGTCCATCTCCCCGCGGAACCTGGGCGGTCTCTAACGCTGAAACTCGTGCAGCACACTAAGGTGATGTGCACTATTAGCTTCTAGGGATGGTAGCATCGGTGGATCTTCGGGTAGAGGTACCGTCGGTGCCTCCACTGTCAAGGGGCCCTGCACCAAATCCCCGTCGCTCGATGGGCTATCATCAAACTCAAAACTTGGAACCCTAGCTGGCTACCATCGTGGGGCCATCCTGAAAATAAACAGGTGCGCCATGGTCAAACAGTATGCATGGTGAGCTGAGACAATGAAATCACAAAGAAAATTTTTGAAACACACATGCAATAAATTTTTTCGTGCATTGAGTTGGAAATCAGAAGTCCGAGTCCTGGTGTATGGATACGTCGGCCACCGCACCAACAATGTACTCCCTAGACTGATAAACATACTCAATGCCCTTAAAATTATTTCTTCACATAGAAGAAAGATCAGATTCTAGAGTTTTGTAGAAGAAATGAACTCCTCTGATTCCAATTTGTCACGATCCGTCCTCGGGAACCGTGTCGTGACTACCCCAAGCCCACCTCCCATAGGCCAGGGGCTGGCGACTAGCACCAAGGCGTAAATCCCCACAAAAGGGGAAGGCATTGACTTTATAAAGTAAACAAACACCATGGATTAAGCATGCATAAGTAAACACTAATTAAAATTGGGTTCAAATAGTAGTGTGGAATAGTAAGTGGGCCAGAATACAAACCCAAACTAAAAGTAAATTACAACTGGAAAGAAAGTACAACAGCTGAAAGTAAAGTAGCAACGTCGAGCTGTCCACTATAAGTCTAACCTGAATGGTGGGTACAGATATCCTTCTCACCTCCTCGGGTCCAACCGGCCGCTCCGTGTACGTCCCGCCCAGTGGTCCACCTCCAGTTACCGACTTTCTCCACAAGCCTCAACCACGATTAGTGATGTCGGTCGTCTGCATCCAACACAACGTAGTGTCGGCATAGCCCGTGCATGGGTGAGTATACGCTACTCAGTAGGGACCCCGAGACCCCTGAAGGTCTCCCAGAATCCACAAAGGATAATCCACAAAGAAAACATACAATCACAAAGTAACAACCAACACTACTTAGGTATATTCCCATACATATACCTAAGTCATCAATTCTCGTTCGGCTCCTACATGCGAGCCCAAGTTCGATCACGTCCACATAGGAGTACAACCCATTCTACACTGGATAACACAACCCAATCCACATAGGATATAAAGTCAAACATATCGAAGATATTGATTGAAAGTCAAGACTCAACTCACATAGGTATACTTCTTCATAAGGTGATAGAGATGATCAGATATAGCCACTAATTCATCTAAGCTGGGACCCACATAGGATACTAAACCAGCTACTCTTCCAGACCCACGTAGGATAGCAAGAACAGAGTCCGACACTGCCAGACCCACGTAGGATACAAGAACAGTAGTCATTGCCATCAAACCCACAGAAGATTTTAGTGCGGTCTTCATCACTGCCGAACCCACATAGGATTTCAGTGTTGTCTTCATTGCTGCTGAACCCACATAAGATTTCAGTACAGTCTTCATCGTCGTCGAACCCACGGAGGATTTCAGTACGGTCTTCATCACTGCCAAACCCACATAGGATTTCAGTGGAGTCTTCATCGCTGACGAACCCACATAGGATTTTAGTGTAGTATTCATTGCTGCCGAACCCACATAGGATTTCAGTGCAGTCTTCATCGATGTCGAACCCACATCAGATTTCAGTGGAGTCATCACAGTCACAATCGTAGTCGCAGCCAGCTCTAGGGTTCCCGCACATAGCATGCTCATTTCTAGGAGGGTCCGCTCCATGAGCCTTGGGGTCAATACATCAACTGACATGTAGTCTAGAGTTGATGTATCTCAATGTTCCATCTCGACAAGAGGAACTCAACGTGACAGACGACACGTCAATCAGACGCCCGGTCTGAGAGTTATTGGCTTTTTCGTTCCAGGGGTCCGGTTGGTTTTTAAGTAAAAACCAACCCTACCGCACTCCAACTGCGTCCAAACCTCAAGCGGAGTAAACAAAAAGTTCTGTCTCACTAAGAGAAATCCAAAAAATTCGTCCGAACGTCAATCGGCGTCCGGAGCTCATGTTATAAGCGTTTCCGCTCCAAGGGCCCGGTTGGTTTCGTGTTCGAAACAACCTGGACATACCCAATGTTCTTCGAAAACATGAGTGCAATATACCAAAACGACCGTATTAATCCAAGGATCGCATCTAAATTGACGATGCGTCGGTTGGATGTCCGTAGCACAATATACGGGCAAAAAAATTACTTGTCCGTTTTTAGGGGGTTTTGGGCCCGGACCGACCCGGCCCGAGACCCCTTGGGTCGGCCCGAACCGTCTCGGCCCAAACCGGGTCCGGGTCTGGCCCATTAGGGTGCGGCCTAGCCCAGCCTGGGTGGTCCGGCCTCAAACGTGTTCGGCCATGCCGAGCTGAGCAGAACAGGGTGGGGGGGGGGGGCTGCCCCCTGATTGAGTAACTGCGGCCCCCACATGGGGGGCCGCTCCTTCGGCCAGCCAGGGGTTACGACCATCAGTTTCATGGAAGTCGGCCGCCCTGGTTTGGCTGGTCGGTGCTGCTGTTGCGGGACCGCTGGGGTCCCGCCCCTCCGAGGTGTCGGTGGTCGGAGGTTCCAGTCTCCCCGCCTTGCACCGTCGCGGCTTCGAGCCGCGACCTTGTCTGACCGGCGTGGCGCGATGGCACCGCGGCCCACTCTGGCCGCGGTGTCTTCGTGGTTCTCTGGCACGACGCGATGGCGTCACGGCTTCGTTAGGCCTCAATGGCGCGATGTGACGGCGCCGCGCATCTTTGCCACATTTCTCCATGATTCTGCAAGGTGTCGTTGCACCGCGCCACCTTCTTTCGAACCGCAACAACACAACAACAAAAGGGGGAGGAGAGTCGGCCATGTTTGTGCGGTCCGACCTCCTCCTAATATGTTGATATCTAGTGGCACTAAAAATAAATACGAATAATGACAAAGGATATTTCACTAACAATAAGACATTAACCCCTACCTGGATAATGAGAAGATGTTCGAAGAGCGTCGCGGAAAGAGGCATCGCGGGGTGAGGTTCCGTACATGTTGATAGAGATTGTCCGAGGTGGAACGGCGTCTCCCATCCTTTTACGTGGGAAGAAGAATGAAGGATGGAGTGTCGTCGTTCTTCAGAAAAAGGTGTGATGGCCTTCTTCGTGTAGGTAGAAAAGTTCTTCGCTGGGAAGATGATGTTCCTCCAAAATGTGAAGAACGCTCCCCCCTTCAACACAACGAAGTAACCACAATAAAATAAGGCTTTAGCCTTATTTTATTTCCTTTGCCAACACTTTTAAATTTTGAACATTCAAAATTAAGTTTACTCATTTAATGAAACATAACTTGTCAAAATTAAATGAGGTGATAATTTGTCAAAAATTAAATTAGGGGGGGTTGTGGAGTTAGGAATGTGAGGGGTTGGGATCGTGTGGGACCCACCTCACCTTTATCCTCTCAAGGTTGGTTAAAAACATGTGGGTCCCACCACCAACTCCCTTACTGAGGATAAAACTACCTTGTCGAAAACAAATAAAATTTATAATATATTTTTATTTATTCCGCACTAAAACCACAAATTTAACAACTCCTCCCGTGCAAACGCACCTTCGGAAAAGGTGCTCCTAAGCAATTATTGACGTTGTGGTTTCATCGGTGCCCTCAGATTTCAATTCCAAGCACCAGGTCAAAAGTTAGGAAAACCTGCACATTCGTTCACTGAACGTACCTGAGCTAAACTTCAGAAATTGATTCTGGGCACACCGGGCCTCAGAATCAGGTGTCGTCATAAACTGCGTTCTTGTGAAATCCAAAAGAAAATTAAGAAAAATTTCCCATTAATTTTATGGGTCTTTACACATATGACATTTATATGGATTTAACTATCCCTATATTTTTACTTCTTTGACAGTTCATATGATAAAAAATTTATATAAGTGGTAAGGGCCTATGTCATAATATCATCATTTTACAGGATAGTTTAGGTTCAAGTCTACACTCGGGAATATTTCTCTACAATGTCCATGGTTTCTAAAAAATAAAAAGTGATTTTATTATTCTCATAAAAAATCTTTTTTACCCCTGTTTTACTTTTTGAAATGGGTTTAAAGCCATATTGTTTTCATTTTTTTAACAAGGTACTTGGTGAATTTTCAAGAAAAATATTGAAGGAATGTTTTATTTAACTTATAAAACATGTGTGAATTTTTCAATCATTATGAAACCTCAATGATATGAATTTTTTTGTATGTTTACATGTTTATTTTAAATGAAAATGTTTTCATTTATAGTGGTAACCTTTTTAAAATATTAATTGATCATAAATAGAAATGTAATTTTCCACAATAATTATTCAAAGTGATATATCAAAATAATATTCCATATAATATGAAAACCATTGATGTTACTGAATATTTAATAAAGATATGATCCTTGGAATCTATAATTATTTTTTATATGTATGGTATATGTTTATAATGAAATAATGTTTTTTATTCTTGTTACTTAACCATGATATATTTTTTTGAAAAAATTATTATGAAAGCCAGTTATTTTCATAGGTTCTAATATGATGAATGATTTTTGATCTTTTGGATGACATGTGTATGATTTTAATTATTTGATATGGGTAACCTATATTACCATTTGATTCCATAGGTAAATTATCATATCTCATGAAAGTTTAATGAGAGTCATGTCAAAGTGCATTATCCTTCATGGGAAACAAGTTGAAGTGCTTTATCCGTCATCAAAAATAATATTATATCCTTTATCAACTAGGTGAAATAGGTGTTGATTCTGGATATGCAGATCTTTGTAGTAAACCATGATATATGAAATGATTACTATACATAAAATTTTTCCACCCACACATTTATGAAACTAACTTATAGTTCATGATTTATTTAAGAATATTTCTCTTTCTTACTATTCATTCCTATTGAAATGATAAGGTTTTATTGCATAAATCATGTTTATGATATCTATGAAAATGGGTATGAACGTTTTATGTTATTTTATGGAATTATAACATTATGATCATATTATTATTTCATATTATCATATATTGATATCTCCCATGATTACCCTTATGGAGACTTTGAGCATACCCTTTCTTATGTTGTAATTTCCCAGGTTATAAAGAACAACGCTAAATTATTTTTTTCTTTGAAAGTATTCATATGTGAGTAATTTTATATAATATTTTGAATACTTAATAGATAATATGAAAATACTTATCTTTTTGGAGATGATGTGGATCATTTTTAACCATTTTTTATGAACAAAATGTGTTAATAGTTTTTCCTAATTCTCTAAAATCCTAAACCAAAACATTCCTTTGGTACATTAGTGGTCCAATATTTCCTTTTGTTGTTGTATTTTTTATGGAATTTTTTTCACATTTATCAATATCAAATGTATAAATGTAATGTTGATGTTTTTAGCACTGAATTTGTGAGTGCATATCTTGGGATATTATAGTTATTATCATGGTGGGGTTTAAAAAATTCCGATTAGGATTTTCTCATGAAAATTTATTTTAATAGATATTGATATCATCCATGGTATCTAATTTTGAGGTTGACTAGATGTTTATAGTCTTAGACACTCCTTTTAAGGTTTTAGGTGATTGTATTTTAAGGTGGTTATTCATATTTTGGGATAAAAATATATAACCCCTATGTTTAACATGCTGTGTTATTTTAGGAATAATGAATTTAGTATTTTGATAAAATCTCTAATGTTATTTATAATATTCAGGGTTTATATGATCATTCATTACGAGGTAATTATGGGTTATTACATTTTTTGGATGAAAAAAAAGGTATGAGATAAAAATTGAGGTTAAAAAATTTATTTAATGTTGAATATATTAAGGTTACTTGTTTCAATTTTTATCACATTTATATGAATTTTTGAATAATTATATTAATATTTTTTTTATTAAGAAAATAAAAATTTCATGTCCGGTGATAACCAGTCACATCTAGAAAGGCCACAAGGCCAGGACCCACAACCAATGGGAGAGGAGGGTGTATCACCTAACACTAGCTTATGTGATGTCCTAGTTTTTATGAAATTTATTTCATTATTTATACATTATGATAAATAACATTTAAGTTAATTTTTTTAAAGTATGTTATATTTTTTAGATTACCATGGGATTGGAAATTGATTCTTTCATAATTGATTAACATTATTTTAGAATATATTAAATGTTTTTGGGAAGACTATATGATTACGGTAAACATAATATTATTGAATTTTTTGAGTAATTATGACTGAAATTTCATTTGCATGAATATTTGATTTTATTCTAGATTTATAGATAGTGATGATATTTATGGAAAAGGTTAGAGTATTTTAGAGATTATATGTTTATGGAGTCTACATTATTGGACATAAATAATAAATTAATATTTTAAGACTGTGTGATAAAATTATTCTAAGGTTTTGGGCATTAATATTACTTTGTAATATTTTGAGGAATTTTATGCACTATGATTTATTTTTCCTTCTATTTTGATCTTAGTCTATTACCCTTTATTTTTGGAGATTAATGTATTTTTTATTCATCAAATGCATTATTTATTTTTAAAATTATCATATCATCTGCAAACCATTTTGGTTTTAATTAATTAATATCAAAAATATGGATATGATATTATCATTTCATGTAATAGGGGACCTATTATAATTTGATTTTAGTGCTTTATACAAGAAAAATTCATCTAAAATACCCATCATTTGGATTAAAGATATGAAATTATGGGGGAAATTGAATGAGGGATGAAAATATAATTTTCTTTTATGTATACTTCCTAATGTTCGAAATCTTGATAGTATAATAAGTCCTCAACTATTTGAAAAGAATTTTGAAAACTAAACATTATCAGTTTAATTTTCTTACTGATAAATGAATAGACTTTTAACCCACTATAGATTTATGGTTTTATGAGGGTTAACATTTTCCATACCATGTTTTCTAACTCTCACTATCATTCCTTGAGAGTGAGGTTTTTCTTCCACATCCATGTTTCCACATTCCACCTAGGTTTTTCAATATGTAATCCTAATATGTGTCACTGCAGATATCCATTGTACTTCCATTTATCTCTTTTTATGTGGATATATTATTTTCCCTTTTTATTGTGTGGGATTTAAAAAAAGGTATTTTGAAAATTCATACCCTGTTTACTGAGTCCACGTTCAAATAATAAGGAAAAAATTAATTAATGTGGTGGAGAATATCGCATCACATTATTTTAAAAAATAAATTATATATCATTCAAGATATGAAATAATAAGGTCAAACAAGCAATGAAATATTGTTTTTTAAATGTGGTTGTTATAACATAACCATAAAATGGGAAGGTATGAATAGGATTAACTAATGAATGAAATAAATTTAAAGGTTTATCAAAATATAAATTTATTGAATATTTTTTATAAAGTAGTCACATAATTTTATTAAAGTCATTTTCTTCTTAAAAAATGTTTTTTTCAAAAATGAGTTTTATTTCATCTTATTAGTGAATATTATAACTAATTTATTAAATTTATATAATATGTATTTGAGAAAATTAATTACAGTTTTTAATTCATCATTTAAAAATTATCTTTAAAGGAATTGTTTATAATTTTATGAAAAGAATGATTTTCCAATGAATAATGAAAAATATTAACTTTTATTAAAAACTAGTTTAATATTTTAATGTATTTAAAAAGAAAAATTATATATTTTAATTCGTACATTATTTAATTATTTGATTTTTTTATTTAATTCAATTATTGTTTTTTAAATTGATTATAAAATTTTATTTAGCATAAAAATAATTCATATTTTAAAGTCATTTTATCTATGGTATGAAATGGTCCAAGCCTTTCAGCAATGTCACCTCATTGGAAGCTTTAGCATATGAAGAGGAACACCAAAATAATATCATGTTATTATCTAAAAATTATGATGAAACATGTGTGAAAAATGACGACTATATTACTTTTAAGGAAGATTCAGACGACTTATTTGATATTTCTTCATTTATAATTATATAATCCATTATTTTCCCTATAATCTGAATCTTTTGTGCATCAATTGATATCATCTATCTTAAACATTCCATTACAATCGCATCACCATTCTTGGTCATTATCACAGTGGGGATGCAGCAAGGTAAGGAATTTGTGTAGATGCAGTCTCCATTAGAATTACAAGACACTGCATGTACCGTGATGGATGAAATCTCATTTAACCAATCCATCTATAATGAGGGTATTGCATTTATAATAATTAGAACTAGTTTTACTAGAAAAGACTCAACCATTCCGAAGACCAAAAACTATACCAACTGGAAAATTGAAAAGTAAAAAACATATTGATGCCAAATAGAAGGGGGAGGGAAACAAAAAAATTATATTAAAATAAATAAATTATTCAGGAACTTCAAGGGAATATCCAACACTAACATAATGTGTTCTATTAGGCTCATTATAGGAAAGTACATGCTTGGAAGTTTTTTTCTTTTGAGCCTAAGAAAACTATTTATGATAAAACCACCCCACTTGCTGGGAGTGGATATTAATTAATTTGAATAAATTAGTCTCATTCCAATACTTATAGACTCTTTCATTTAGCGCATAGGGATGTCATAAATGCTTCTATTGTTAGTGCAGAATAACTGGTCATTACATGCATCTTGTACAAATGTCATAGAAAATTTTTCCCATTGGTTTCTTATTATATTAACAAATATATTGATAAGGTAATATTATAGACTCAAATAAAACATCTCTCCAATATTATCAAATTTCACATGATCATTACATGATATTTCAACTCAATTTTATTTATTAATGGGAATGTTTTTCCATTTTCACACTCTACATCCATAAAATAACTCATATCTTTTGATAAGGAATCAAATATTCCAGATGTTATCCTAGTTGGTGCCATGTTTACATGGAACATAAAACATTTTAATGGTATGAACACTAGTTGAATTGATAGACAATTTGTGAATGATGCCACAAATTTCACAAGGAGTTCTATATCATTCCTTACTCTAACTGGATGGAACTCTAACTACCTTCCCATTCTTGTTAACTGTCTTGAAAATAAAGGATGAATCTTCTACCCTTAATGTTCAATAATGAATTGACTGCTCATATAGAGTTTAGAAAATGGTTTATGAAACATGTGAATCGGTTGATGGAAAAAAAACCCACATTCTCCATCCCTAAACCTAAAATTCTCAAAAATAAAATTATTTAATGGAGTTAGGAATGATTTATCTTACTTGATATAGAAATTGATGTACTATAATTCTCTCTTCATACTCTCTAATATTCCATCACCATGAATAACTCTTCTGGGAGCCTTGGTCAAGAAACCTAATTCTCTTCCAAAATTCCCAATCATCTCAAACGTAAAAATAATTTTCAGAAGAATTTTTAAAAAAAATATTACACGCAGATGAGGATAGTAACACAAAATTATTAAATACTCATTTGAGGGATATAGTATATAATCGGACACTTTCTCTTATCCATGGTGAAGACCAAATTAAAGATGATATGAATTCTTTTTCTAATCATGTTTCCAATTTGTTATATGAACCTCATCAATGGAACACACTACAATGAATAATTAATGGAAGGAACCATACAAAACAAGATCATTTAATAAGAAAATATAATTCTTGCACCATATCCTTTGTAAAAAAACCAATGATGTTGTCTTTAGTCTTAACAAAGTGATCTCCTCTGGCTCGGATGGCTTCACCAACAACTTCATCCAATTCTAATAGGATGTCATTAAATAGTTTGTTGGTAGACTAGATATTCATCATTTACGGTTGGTTCTCTTACACATATCATAAAATCAAAAACCATTACCTTGATTCTTAAAGGTTAAAATTCCAAGGACATCATTAAATTTAGACAAATTGATCTATTAAACAATATTAATAATTTTATCAATAAATCCTAGAAAAAAGTCTTTCCAAAATATCAGATATAATTATATCTTGAAATCAATTTCTTTCCACCAAAGGTAGAAATATTCATGACTACCTTCTCACTTCCATGGAGTGTGTGAATATACTCAAAAATCCCATATAAAAGGCAACATATCTTTAAAGAATGAGATCATAAAATCATATGATATAATGGATTAAATATTTATTGGTTGTGTGATATCCTCATATGGATTGAAAATGAAATTTATTTCTTAGGTCAATGCAATTATTGGAAATTCACATATATCAATCCTAACAAATGGTTATTTTGAAGGCCACTTCACTTATTCCAAGGGGTTAGGAAGGGATAACCCCTCTCAAATGTTATATTTTCAATATATGAGGACTACCATAGAATTTGTATATTACATATGGTCGAAAAAGGTGACTTGAAGGATATCAAAGTTGTGAGAGGTATATTATCCTCCTCCCAAATATTTTTTGCCGATGATATTATAATTTTTACTATGGGGGATAGGAAAAAAATCAAAAAATCAAAAAATCAAAAAAATATCTTCTCTGTTAGGTAAATTTTCTAGGCCTAGAAATCATTAGGTAGTAGTCATTCATTTATTTTATAGAAAATATCACCTCTACCCAAAAAATGAAATTGATTAATGAAATGTTCATAATGTTGGGAACACTCCCATTAAACTATTTAGGTGTTATTATGTTCTATGTAAGAACACATGTATCTCAAATAACTCATAAATTGATCTATATTAGGAGAACCTTGGCCTCATCGAAAGGAAAATCTCACTCATAGTAGGGAGATCTTGTCTTATTAAGGATGGGGAGGTATCCAAACATGTTTACACTTTCTTGGTTTAAATCTAGACGACTTATCTAATAAAGATCATTAATTCCTATATCATAAAGGACATCTAGATTACTAGAAATTCACAGTGGAAAATTATCATAGTTCCATGGAATCAATATTGCCAACCATTTACCCTTTGAGGCTTGGGCAGAGAAAATCTTGTAGTTTTTATTAAGTCTATTCAAGATGAATTCAAATTGAAACATTCAATATCATCTCTAATGGCCTTAGATTCCTAAGATTTAGAAAATTAGAGGGATGGATGTCTAGAAAATTACATTACATTGAATCCTCCATTTGGAATGGTCTCAAAACATCCTTTTAGATGGTATTTAGTCACTCCCAAAAGATATAAAATGTCAAATACACTCTCAAATTTGAGAAAGAATCCTTTATTGAAACTCCCTTTTTACCATAAGTAGAACCACTCAACAACCCATGTATCCCCACATTCCAACAAGGGATTAACTGGCCAATACTGACTCTTTTTTTAATGATATAGAATCATGAATTTCAAACTATTATTTCGAGCAACAATATGATTTCCTTATTTTTTGAACCATATTAATATGTAATTTTAGACTATAAGTCCTTTTACAAAAATTCTCTGTAGAGGAAACCCAAATGTAATAGTGACTTTAACACTAGATAGATGTGTCCCTCCAATTTTAAAATATTATGGAGAATCTCCATTAGAATTCCTAGTAGACCATATCCTCCAATGGAGAGGAATATCACTATTCTCATGTTGTTCCCTCAACCATCAACATAGTGACTATCTGTACCACCTTTTCATTTTTCAAATTGAATAATCCATCTAGAAAACACTATTTGTGATCTTTCAAATCCATCCAATGCACATTGATCGAATCGATCACCTCGTGTAGGATTCACTTGACATCAAAATTTCTTAGCAATTGAAAAAAATGTTCAGGGTATCCTATGATTAATTATTGTATGTCTTTTGTAATGGAAGAAGTAAGTCTATGCATGATCACACCACTTTAATTATTCAGTCTACATTGGAAGAAATTTTGGTGGTAGTACAACATGAAATAGTCTTAGAAATTGGTTCTGCAACAATTCGTTTTGAGACCTTATAGTTTTGATATGACAGAATACTCTAGGTAAATACCCTCCCCCTCTAGGCATGATTGAACTTTTCTAGGTTCCTCCTTTTGTGTGATGGGTCAAATGATATGTTGATGGAACTTCTAAGGTAAATCCAAGCCCATTGGGATTCAGATATATTACAAGAGACCATAATAGAGATGTTATAGATTGTTTATACCATACATGTGGTGATTCCACTTCCCTAGAAGAATAAATTCTTAAACTCATAATTGTTTACCATATGAAATGTCAAATGAATTGGAACAATATTTAGATCGAACATGATTCGAATAAAATTTTTCAATAGGAGGGGCTTGGAAATAATCATATTTCATATAAATTAAATACTAAATGGTCCACCATGCTGGACAATCTCTCCCAAATGTATTACATAATCACTCATTCTTTTCATGAAACCTACTCTCTTGCTGATGATCTTGCAAACAAAAAAGTTGACAATGATGTGTGTATATAGCATAATACTCTCCCTCATGAGTAAATTAATCTGTTGAAAAAGGGAATCAAAATAAAATCCACTCTTTCAAACTAGTGTAACTTTTTTTTGTTATATAACAAGATCCGGTGTGCTCACATTTTTCAAAATAGGTCATTTTTCGGAAAAAACAATTTTTCATCACATTTTGCTGATTTAACATTAAATTAAATAATAAAACTTATATTTTTTGAATTTTGAAAATTTTATTCCATATTGGGAATCATTATTACCAAATTTAGTAAATAGGACCCTTTTATTTTTCTTCAACAAGAATAGTACCTTCAGTAATTGTTTTTTCAAAAGGTAAGGGTATATTGTGTAATTTAAGGTAAAAATAAAATGATGAGGACTATAAAATGATCCCAAACCATGAATTTATTTTATTATATGAGTACACTTATTTTATATTAATATAACATTCAGTTATATGATATTTTTTCCATTAGGAAGATAATATAACCATTATATTATTTTATATCACGGGATTTCTAACATGTCACCAAATTATTTTAATAAAAATAATATTTTTAATATGTGTCTATTTAAAGTATATATTCAACTAGAAATATTATTTTAAAATATAGAATATTTATATTATTCATGTTAATTTATTTTAATATTCATCAAATAATAAATAACTTTAAATACTTACTCAATGATGGCGTAGAAAATAATTAATTAATCCAAAAATTAGATATAAAAAATTAAAATTTTAAATGTTTTATATTTTGAGAAAATTAATTTATTACCCAATTTTTATATACTACATTTATATGTTTTTTATTTATTAGAATATTTTTTATGAAGCCTATTTTTTATCATGATATTATTAATGTCAAAATAATTAATAGTTCTAAAAATTGACAAATTGATATTTTGAATTAAAAAAAGCATAATTAAATAATATAATATTCATAAAAATATAACATTTTTACAAATTATTATGATATGGATGATAATATAAACTATGGTCCATTTATGTTACTTTTCCATTGTTAGTAATTATATTAACCACCATGGGGTAAAAAACCTTATTGCCACAGTATGTTTAAAAGGGTTAATGAGGAGGGAAATGATGATAGCACAAATGTGACCAACACCATCCCAAAAATGTTTAAATTAGATTATTTGGACTCATACATATAATATATTTTATTTAAATTAGTTTTCATACAAAATTAATTAAATATTAATTTATATTGATTTAATATTTTGGGAAATTTAAATATTGAACCTCCCATATCTTATTAAAGGGAATATTTTCGTCACACTAGAGCACATATAAAACCCCATTTTTCCTCAAATACCAAAGAAAAATACCTTACTATAATCCATATAACCATTATATATGTCTTTTAATAGGAATAAAACAAGCCTCAGGTATCTTTAGGTGATAATAAAAGGAGGTTTTCCAAAGAATAGGTTGTTTTTTTAATCAATCTTTTCTATTATATTTCTTCTTCCACTTCCTGAAAATATTCATCAAACAAACTATAATAATAACACCATTATCCTATAGATACTGATATGATATTATGTTAACTTTCGAACCTATATCAATCTCCAACATCCATCAAATGGGAAAGGAATTCTTCATTTGTGTGTAAAACAGACTACCATATTGCGAACTAATGTGATTCATTTTCCATCATCATATTTCAAGAGGGGTTATATAGATATAATTAATGTTTATATATTATATTAATTAAATATTTTTCATTATAAAAATATAATATTTTATTTTCCATCTTACCATCTTATGCACTGAAAAATGATAATGTTGCTTATGTGTACGTGTGTATGTGTTGACTAACACCTCCTTGAAATGATACGACTCATTATTCATCACCACATAACTTGGGTGATATATATATATATATAAGTATATTTATTTAAGTAATATAAAATATATTATATCATGGTAATTATTTAATGATAAAATAATACATACCATCGTTCTATATTGATCATTGAAACGTTGAACCATTATTCATGTGTATGTACATCCTACCATCTCCATGACTGTAACATTGTTGATTTATCATAATCATATTTAATTCATGGATTTAAAAGTATATATGGTTTATAAAAATGATAATTATTTCATGATTATTATTTCGAATATGATTTAATAATGACCTATTCAACCATAGTCAACTTACAATAGTCATTTTGGACTTTTGAACCAAATAACAGTAAAACATCTTAGCTCCTAAATGTCCTGAAGGCCTTCATTTTTTCATTCATGATAATCTACCATTATAGAGAAGAAGATTAATACTTACATGGACCATAGGCTCTATGAAATTACAGGACAGAAAGTTCTAAAGAATTAATTACAGACAATGAATACTATAAATATCCCGTCCCGGGTGTCTGTATTGTGATTAGCTCTCCACCATTGCATTGTTGTTAGGCTAGTTGTCCTGTATGGGGGTTGATAGACGTGGTAATGTTTAAAAATTATATACCCCCTAATTCATCCAATTATATTTGATATACTCTCATGAATTCACCTTGATCTGGATCTTATTCTAGGGATTTTTCTTTGAAAAATCTATCTAGTTTTCATCTGCACATTAGGTGGCCCAAAGGCCTTAAGGTGGCCCAAAGGCCTTGAGGTGGCCTAAAATACTTTCTAACCCGAAGTCCTAGTTTTCCCGAAGGCCTTAAATACTCCATACCCAAACCAGTGGCCCAAAGGTGAATAGATCGAGCTCCTACACAGCCAAATATTACATGTTACATTACTACTACAGTACCATAGAATTATTCCTCTACCCAGAATTGAACCTCAGTCTCCTGGATGCACATTGAGTGTCCCCACGAACTAGGCTAAGGATCAAATGCACTAAAACATCTTATCTGAACAGAGATGAATAAATTATAATAATAAAATGGTAATAAGTGATATAAAGGGAATAATAATGTTTAAAAAGGTTATTAATAATGTAATGAATTAACCTTTGTTTATTATTCATGATGATAAAGAAAATATGTGATGAGTCATACTCATGGTAAGGGATTTCCTTCTCGCTTTTATTTCAATGTGTCACATGATATATTCACCAATTATTACCTTTTTGTTGTGTATATAATCCTCATTAATTTTTTTTAGAATTATTTTTAGAAATTATAGGGTTATAATTATATTCATCTATGTTTACTTCATTCATGGGTCTTATGATTCAATATTTTACAAATTAGTAAGTGTTTATTTCACAATGTTGTTATTATTCAGGATTTTTTATATATAAGTCACCATATGAGAATATTTCTATTACATGACCAAGTATTATAAAAAAAATACAATTTTATTTAAAATTCTCCTAAAATTTATTAAAGTCATTTTAACCCATGTTTTACTTCTTACAAAATTGTTTTAATGGAATTATTTTTTTCCCAAATGTGGTAATTATTTTTGGTTCAGAATTTTTTTAGAAGGAATGTTTTTTTTAACATATATAGAATGAGGTTAATTTCCCGATGTCATGATTCATAATTGACTCAAATATTCAATTATATTTTTTCAAATTTATTTTTAAATAATTTTTTTCAATTGTAATTTCACAACATTAAGAAATTATTTTAAATGTAAAAGATATTTTCCCATGAATTATTACTAGTGCTATTTCATAATCATTTCCTATATATGATGACATCATTTGATGTTACATAATATTTATTAGGGATATGATTGAAGTATTTCATCCATATTATTTATATTAATGGGTTATTTTTAATTGAATTATATTTATGAATCACAGTACTTTTCCATGACTTATGTTCTTTTGCAAAGTAGATGAAACCCATTCCTTTTCATGGGATCTGATATGATCAAGGATTTATGATCTAATGGAACATTTATTTTTGATTTTAATTATTTGAGTTGTTGGACATAAATATTCCTCCAATTCCATGGGTAAGGTATTATATCTTATCGGATTATTATGGGAAACAAGTCATAGTGCATAATTTATTATGGGAAACAAGTTGAAGTTCTTGATCCATTATGGGAAACAATTCGGTCTACTTGATCCACTTGGAAAAAACTATTTATTCCTAATATAATGGTATTGGTAGTTAAAATTTATTTATAAAATGTTTTATAAACATATGATTGTGCCACACACACAAATTTATGACATGAGCTAATGGTTAATGATTGAGTTATGGTGATTTCTACTTATTATTTTTTATATTTTTCGAAATTATAATATTTTATTCCATAATGCTTGTTTATTATCTTTATCATATTGGTTATGGAAATTATAATGTTTGGTCATGATATTATATCATAATGATTATATTATACTTTCATATAATCACTGATTGATATATCTCATTATTACCATTACTGAACATCTCAGATCATAATTTCTTATGATTCCATTTCCTAGATTATGATGAATGATTCTAAATGATTTGTGTTTATAATTGTTTTATTGGTGAGGAATTTTTGGGGAGATGTTTAAGACTTAACATGGTATATTATAAAATGGTTATAGTCTGAGATAATATTGATTTTTATGAACCATTTTTTATGAACTCATTTTTTAAGATTTTTTTGGAATTATATAAAATAGTAATCCTAACTGATCATTGGGTATGTAAGTGATCAAATATTTCCTTTTGGCATTGTATAATTTTATTGAATTTTTTTTTTCATATTTAACAGTATTAATACCAGAAATGTAATGTATATTTTTTTAGAACTGTATCTGAGAGAGTGGGTCTTAGGATATTACAAATATTATAAATAGAGATTAATAATAATGTAGATTAAAATAATTTTATATTGAAAGGTAAATTAATTAAAAATAATTACAATATATAAATTAATAAAAAAAAATTAAAGACTCGTACATTTCCAACTATCTTTTCAATGCTTTAGGTTTAACCCATAAGAACTATAATAGCTTCTTATAAACACTATTTTTTTGTAAAATAAAGAGTAAATACATTGTCACTTTTTTATGTAAATAGGAATTAGAGTATTTCTAATATTTTTTATCGAATGATGGGTGAATTGTTTAACCATTTAAGGATTTAGGGTTTTCAAATCTTGGTTGTGGATAATTGTGATCTAATAGATTGCCAATGGTTTTAGATCATGGTATTTAACATTTATAACATGTATTTTTCAATTATTATTAGTATAATTTAACTCCCTTTAATTATATTATTTTAGTGTTGAAAATGTCTGTTTTCGAAAAGAAAAAATGTATCCTTAAAATATAATTTACAGTTTGAAACATTTTTTATTTGTATTAATAATTTATTGAAATGTTTTAAACTAAGTTAGGTTATTGAATTAAAATAATATAGGTAGTGTATTCTTTTACATTATTTATTACATAATTTTTACCTAAAAATGAAATCATAATTCATATTGTATTGGAATATAATATTATATTAATGACATAAAAATTCATCTCTCTCGGATTATTCCAAAAAATTGACCATTGTAAAATTTTTACAAAATAATTATATATTTGAATTATTTTTTATAAATAAAATCCATAAATATTTAATATTTTATCATTCAATAAAATTCATTGTTTAATTTGAAGTCATTTCTTCAGTGGAAAAACAATTTACAATGAATTTTAAAAAAAATTTATTATTTATTGATATATATGTGTTATTGATTTTTCATTCACTGATTAATAAAAATTAATTATATTTACAAAATATCATTTCCATATAATTTGATTAATATATTCATTTCCACTTGTGTTAAACACATAATGGTCATATTTTTGTTATAGTAGTAATATTACTATTTTACTATTTAAATTGTCTCACTAACATACATATAGTTATATTTCAAATTATAAATAGACTTTATTATATATTCCAAACACCTTTAAAAAACTCGTCTAAGATTCTCTACCATGTCTATTCCATTTATTTCGTTTACTTCATAATAGTAATATATCATTCAATTTTTTATTCTATATTGTATATGATATTATAGAGTTTCTAATTAATGTGTTTCCATATTTATTTTCATGTTCTATAGAACAAAGTTATATAATTCTAGTAAATATTAATATCTATTCACTGTTATAATAATATTATTAATTTTCCTCATACTGTGTGATGAGTATTTTAAATAAATATTTATTTTATGTTTCATAATTCTTGGTCTTAAATTCTCCTCGATTTCACAATTTCAAACTTAAAATTTAAGGTACTCATAAATATATGAAAAATTTTAAGTGGTTATTAATTATAGCATCCTCATACTCCCTCATCACATACTCCAACAAGTGATTCATCTAAATTACATTTTCGAGCTATGTTATTTGATTTTCCAATACATTCGCTCTGGTGGTACGAATATAGGGAGGAGATTTATCTTATGATAAGTCAAAATAAAACTTCATTCATAAGTGATCTGTATATAGATGGGTATAATATTTACTTAAATAAAAAAGTGACATGGAATACATCACATAAATTATAGAGTTTATGTAGGATATCCAATTAACAATCCATAACTCAGTTTCCCTATAATATCTAAAAAGGGACATTTCACCATGGACATAGGTTCCCCTCATTATTAAACCTCAAAATTCCCATTACTCATGATACCTTTTAGAATAAATGATTCAATAATTTAAACTCCAATACCATTCAATGATTATCAATTGAAATTTTCTTATTAATCGATCCATTTTTATATGATTTTGAATTTATCGCACTTGACATGTTGTCTTTGTAACACCCCATGTTTATATGGTCCTTTTTTCAAATAAATCTCACTTTCATTTATGTATTGCAATTAACTAAGACAAACATTCCTTTCACATAGAAAATCATATTAGAGTATATTATATGGATGATAAACATGAATATGTTATATTTAATATTGACGTGGCATATATTACATGGAGGAATATATTGGCATACAATATAAGCAACATTGATGTTTCTATGAAGCATCAATCGATTATTAAAATTATTAAAATTAGAAAATTCTAAACCAAAAATTAAACGTATTAATATATATATAAATAAATAGATGTAAAATATTTTTTAAAATGGTTTTAAATAAATAAAAATTATTGATAACATAAGATATATTTTTTGGTGGCATATTTAAATGTTTTAAAAATACTATTTTCTCAAATAAAATGGTTTTCATTTCATTTTATAAAATAATTAAATTAATTTTGGGAACATTTAGAAATTGAATTTCATAAAATTAACATTATGTTTGAATTTATTATGTTGAGTTTATCTTATGGATATTTTTTGGGTTTTTATTGAGAAACATCATTTTTATGAATAGTGAAAAATACCAGATTTTAATTCGAAACTGATTTTTCATTGAACTTATTTATAATTGTAAATTATATTTTAATTTGATTTAAAGTTTTTATTAGATTATATTATTATAAATTAATCCTATTTATTTAATTATAAACACATTCACATTGAGAATGGATATAAAAACAGATCAAACTTTTGATCATTTTTACATAAAACACGCATTGTCAACCTGACTATGAGATTAATTTTAAATTTATTTCAAACACTTTTGTGATTTAAATATAGAAAAAATGGATTCAAAATTTTTAATAATCATAATTAAATTTTTTTAATATGTTATGAATATTTGTTGATAAAAAAATATTTGTGAATGTGATTAAAATTATTTACTTTGATTATGGTTAAATTAAGCTTAATAAGGGACTACAAAGATAACTTTAATGCCCAAATCAACCTAAAACCTTGTCCAAAATACATTGAATGGAAATTTTTAGATACTATCTTATATTATATTAATTTATTATCAATATTGTATTCAACTTCAACATGAGAAATGTGGGTAGAATTCTCTCTTCAAATATTTACAAGATGCCACTCCCCCTTCCCAATAAAAGGAAATCACCCCTCCATCCTCTTTGCACCACTAAAACTGATTAGGTTATGAAAATAAATTCTGGAAAAATAAAACAAAATCCCTCCTATTTTCCATAAATACTCCTTTTGGGAACAAATTTTTCTATGTAATCCTTTTTGCACAAACCAAAATGAGTTACCTGATTAAGAGGTGACACCTTCTCTCAAACTCATTTGTTTTGTTTTACTTTTCCTCCCCTCCACTCCATTTATTACATTATTATATAAAACCCCCATTATCATTAATATAATATTATGCTAATATTATAAGGGTTAAATATACACTTACACACACCATCATTTAAGCAGTTTTGAACATACTATTTACCTGTACGATGAACTACCACCTTAGTAAACGATGATTGTTCATTTTTTCCTTTAACACCTCACATGGTATAATTTTTTATGAAATAACACTATATATATTCAAAGATATGATATTTATTATTTAATTAATCATATTTAATTATTTTAAAACACATATCTTCATACATTTCATTTGGTGTTAATATGATAATTTCTTTTGAAGTTATATGGACTACTGCCCCCTCAAAGTGATGGGATTAATTCACAAACTACATGGAATGTATTAAAGTATTATTTAGTGGTAATATAAGATATATATAATATTATAATTAAACTATAATTATATTATATACATATATTCATATATTTAATTTTCAATCATTATTTAAATACGAAAAAAACAGAAACAACATTCATGTGTATGCACGGCTTACCAAATCCATAAATAGTGTATTCCATTTTGTACATAAGTATTCTATAGAATATTATTATAAAAATATGTATAATGTATAAGATAGTTATATCATGTTTAAATTCTTCATTCATGATATAATTATATGGATAGTTGATATAACAA
This sequence comes from Viscum album, assembly GCA_963277665.1. Taxonomy (NCBI): domain Eukaryota; kingdom Viridiplantae; phylum Streptophyta; class Magnoliopsida; order Santalales; family Viscaceae; genus Viscum; species Viscum album. Next base: position 1,514,562,304 of record OY728120.1, read on the forward strand.
ATAAATACATATGCGAGGAACAAAACCACTATTTTCCAAAGTGAACACTTAACAAAAGATGGTTAATAAGAGGGTAATATAATGACGAAATTAAGCCATATGTGTAACAAGATATAATAATATGGTTATATAAATCATTTATAATAAATTTATATTTATTATTTAGATGGGTTTAATGAGTATGATGAGAGTCAGGGCACAATGTAATCGGATTTCATCACACATCTTATTTCTGTGAGATGCATGATTTTTAACCACCCATCCTTTTTTATATAGTATGTAATGCACAAGAATATTTTATATATCCATTATAATTATATTTATGGGTATTCACCTGTCAATTTTATTATATTTATTTCAGGGGTTTTATGTTTCTAAAGTTACTAAATCTATTAAATATTTTGTCCCAATTTTCCTTCTTTAGAACACATGTTTTATTATGAACAGAAATTCATTTTGAGGTGTATATAATTCAGTTTTAAATATTATATCATAAATATCCTTATTTTCATGAAATTATATACTTATTTTAATTTACTTTTCTTAGATGGATATTATGATCCCAAGTTTCCATGTAATAATAGCTTATTGAAATAATCTCACAGCTTAACAATATGGTTTATGTTTTTCTCCTCTGATAATGTATTGTCAAAAATATATCAGGAATGCCCATGAGTTTCCTTATCCTCTATTTATTCAAGATATATCCATGTATTAGTACTATTTTTCTTCTATTTGGTACTTAAGATTTTTCTTTTATATAAAATATTATTGTCCCTCTCTCTAATCAGAAATATATTATATTCCAAAACCATCTTTTCAAAAATGTTTTAAAACATGTTTTCGAAAGATAATTAAACATAAATCTCATTTAAAATTTATTTTAAAAATGTTTTTGGGTTTTCAATGATTTATTTATATTTTCAATGAATTTTTTTTTCATACGATGTTATTTTCTTAATACATTTTTTTCAGGAAGAAAGTATATTTTCATCAAGAAATGTTATTAAAAGATCATTCAAAATTATTTCCCCTAAAATATAACATTTTCTAGTGTTACTCAAGCCTTTTGGGTAAAATTATTCAATGTTTCTATTCATATTCATTCTCTAAATCGATTATTTTTTGAAAGCATGATGTTTATGAAACCCATTTATATTTTACAGGTTATGTACTTCTGAAAATATCTTCTTTTAAAGGGTTATCATTGTGATGAAATGATTATTGAACATGTATTTTTTCAATATGTAATAATATGAGTACATGTTTATTATACCCATTTCATTTCATGGTTTATGATGTAATTACTTGTGATATAGTCTTACATTTATGTATGATTTCATTTATATATGAGTGGGACCTATATCTCCCTACAATGAGTTGGATAAATATGTATATCTCATGTGATTTAATAAGATGGTCTTTGGAATGATCATTGACTTATACGATGGCCATGGGAATGAACCATGACTACCACGATGGTATGAGGAGTAAACTCATTCTACGAAGATGTCCATGGGAGTAAACCATGACTAACACGATGGTATGGGGTGTGAACTTGTACTACCAATATTTTATAGGTAGTGAAAACTTGTATACTATGAAAATCGTATTATATATGCTTATGTATGTTCCACAATTCCATATTTTATTCCTATGTTATTATTTCTTGGCTTCTGTTCTTTATGTCCTTCTAATTCTTGTCTTATGAACTAAGATAAATTATTCCATTATTCATGTATTTAAACAATGATATATAGGGTATGATCTTTTATTTTCATGGCCATTTTATCATACCCTTATGCTCAAGATCATTCTTACATATCTCCCTTGTTTACTCGAACTAAGAATTTGATCTCATCCCTTTTTATGTTTCCTCCATAAATTTATGATGATATGTATTATTATTGGTTTGAAAAAGAAGGGTCCAAGTCAAGAAGAACCTATTGGGAGATAATGATGCTCTCTTATGCATTAGTCTTTATGTTTCTATGTTTCTAATGGAACTACACTAGTACTATCTTTAGTAGTCTATTTGTAAAATGATTTAAGTAGTATGAAAAATTTATGTAATGTCAATGTATGAAAATATTGGGTCATTAATGTTCGTATCAGAGTAAAGATTTAGTTAAACTTCAGAATATAGTATGATAAAACTATATTGAGAACACTAAGGACATGTCTAAGGATTAGTCTAAGGATAAATAAAAATATAGGAAAATTTCATCGAATTCTAGTAAAGGATAGATTTTGTGGTTTCCTAGAAATACATCAATGACTAGATTATAAAAGTGGATGTGGATTTGGAATGGATGTACCTTGGGATACAAACCACAACTAGGTGTTTTAGGCCTAAATCAGGGTATTCTGTTACATGAAAGTGGGCCTTGCTACACACCTATTTTGACACTCTTGTGGGATAATATTTGGAAATTCACAAGTTCATCACTAACCATCAGGATAGAATTAAATATTAATTGCCTATAGATAACCCAGGATAATCCTAATGTGTCTTAGATTATTGAGGGGTTCATAATTTAGACATCATATAAGTTACATTTCATAATTATATGGTTCTTCACAATGATACATGTTTTTTACTCTATGGTTTCTGGTTTTAGTCCATGGATGAATCCTGAAGGAAAAACATTAATGTTGATTGGGATAAAAAATGAAATGATAATCCTCTTGATAAACCTAATTCTATGATATATGGAATTAAAAAACTTATTTCTATGATCATATAACATTCTTAATCTATGAATCATAATAGACATCCAAATGAGAAAAGGAGAGATCAACATTATGTTTAACATTTCATGAGGAAAATTCCACCTTCTTTCAGAGGTTCTTATGATCCACTTGTTTCTAAAAAATGGATCAATACTTCAGAAAAGATATTCTTGGTTCTCCAGTGTTCGTACCATGATAAATTCCTTCTAGATGTCTATCGGTTAGAAGGTGAAGCGAACTAGTGGTAGACACTAATCAATGAATACAAGGCAGAAACATGATATAGTATCCATGGATTAGGATGAGTTCAATAACTTATTTTTCAATAATTAACTTCCTTTGATTCATTATACAAAAAATGTAGAAAGAGTTCACTTATTTGAAGAAAATGGATGATCAATCTATTGTTACCTAAGAGGTTAATTTCATGAGGCTCATGAGGTATGCTTTATGTACTATCATCTATCCCAATTTTGAAGTTGATAGAGTTTTCATTGACTTAAATAAATTTCTCAGAAGGGAATTGGCCATAATATGATTTAGTAGATACAAATAGATTGATTTTTCTACTATCATGGTTGAATTGGATGTTGGAGTCACATATAAATCTCATGGTTTTGATAAGAACTGAAATATGGAGTTTAAAGTAAAATATAAAAACCATGAAGAAGAGAAGATGATCTTCCTTTTATGTCTTATGTGTGGGAGGAAGCATAGTGTAAATTTCATTAAGGGTTCTAATAAACCTTTTAACTATATATGGGAAAGACATCAGGAATTTGATTTCTGATGTGATGGGAATAAGTTACCTAATGTTGTGAATGGGTAAAAAGTGGTTCAAAATGAAACTCCCATGATTTAGTGCTACAATTGTATGGAAAAATATCATTATTCTAACCACTACCAAAACCCATGTGATGGGGATGAGGATCAATGTCTGCAACATATTAAGCTATGGTACAATGATAAATCTCATTAAATCTCTATTTTTTATGAGGGGTGTGATAACGACAAGATGAAAAGTACACTTACCATGCACTCTAAAACTGATATTATAATGTTTTATTCTAGATCTACCAACTACTTAATATCTAAATAATTAGGTGAGGTTCCTAATATTCCCCAAAAACAATTATATGTTGAATTAGTCATATAAAACCCTAACGGTTTGATGATTGCATATCAAGTTTATGATTTCTCTCCATTTTATGTTTCAGGGAATGTACTTCTTGAAAATCATGTTATTCTAAATTTTGTTCAATTTTATGTAATATTAGGAATTAATTATCTTTATATGAATTAATCCCTCATCAATTATAGACGAATAGATGTTACATTGGATATTCGAAATCCTCCTATGATCATCCATCCTTGTGATGATAATTTTGAACATCCATTGAATATTAAATCTACTTAGTGGGTCTTAGTACCCATTCGAAACGGTTATTTATCTTAATTGGTAGGGAGAAAATTTACATGGATTATATGAATACTGTTTATGATTTTGTGGATATATTCCCATAATATTTTACTATCCTTCAACCAAAATGTTCAGTTGAGTTCTCAATAGAACTCATATGTAGTTCCACACCAATTTCAAATACTCATTATTTAATGTATCCAATAGACTTGTAGGAATTGATTAAAAAACTCAAATAAAACCTTGATAAGTTAATAATTTCGGCAAGTGTGTCACCTTGGGGTGTACCTTTTTTTTTGGTGTGAAAATGAATGATTGATCAATGTGACTCTGAATTTATTATAAATAGTTAAACAAGATCAAAATAAAAAACAAGTATCCTCTTACCACTATTGATGACTTGTTTTATTAACTACACTAAGATCAATAGTTTTCTAAGATTGGCCTTAATTCCAGTAATCATAAAATCAAGGTTTAGAAGGAGGATATACAAAAGATGTCATTTCTTAAAAGGTATGGACACTATGAATATATATTGATTCCTTCTATTCTTACTAATACCTATGATATCATCAATGATTTATTTAATTGAGTCTTTATTGGTTACCTCAATCAGATTTGGGTAGTCCTAATAGATTATTTTATTTTCTATTCAATGAGAAAGGAAGAGCATGAAGATCAATTGATAATTATACTAAATACCATAATAAAGGATAAACTATATGTATAATTAAAAAATATTGAATTTTGGATATATAATGGTTCATTTTTTGTTCACATAATCACAATAGATAGTATATAAGTAGCTCTATCAAAGACAGAGGCTATTGAATGATGTCCTAGATCAAGCACGATGACTGAGATCTGTAGCATTCTTGTTTTAGCTAGATATTATCGATGATTTATAGAGAATTTCTCAAAGCTACATAATCCTCTCACCAAATTAACTTGGAAGAGTGTCAAGTTTCTTTGTAAATATGAATGTGAGTAAAATTTAAAGGAACTAAATAAATGGTTAGTCAGTACACCAATGATTACATTACCCTATTGTAGATAAGGGATTGTAATCATTAGCATTGCATAGAAGATGGGATTGGAATGTTTTATTATTCAGAATAACATGGTTGTATCTTACGACTCGCTACAATTGATGATTCCTGAGAAAAATTACCTAAATCATGCTATGGAGTTAGCAGAAAATATTTTTTATTTAAAGATGTGGAGGTATTATCTTTATGGATAAAACGTTGATATTTATAAAAATAAAAAAATTAAATATATATTCACACTAAATGAGTTGAACATGCACCATAGAAGATGGTTAAAGTTGTTAATGTTTTATGAATTCTCTATAAATTACCATCATGGAATATAAAACAAGGAGGTTGATTATTTAATTCCAAAGGATCGTGAAAGTAAATTCATGCTGAGGATCAAAAAAGATCCAAAATTTTTATATTTTCAATGGATGGATCTATATATAATGAGGGAAGGGGAAACACTTATCTTTTTCATATGAATTTTCAACACTCTATCCAAGTGGAGATTAAGGAGGTGCATAATGGAGATGAAGAGATGTAAAATAATGTAAGAAATTTTCCTGAGTTTAACCTTGTTCAGGATATAATAATACAGTTTATGAACCATATATGGGTTTATTGCATACCAGATTTGGAGAAGGATATTTTTGAAGAAACTCAATGTTCTTCAAACTATATTAATCTTGGAAGTATGAAGATGTATAACGACATGAAATAATACTTCTAGTTGGATGGAATGATGAAATATACCAAAAATTTTATACCGTGACGTATGGTATTCTAACAAGTTAAGGCGGGAAGAAAAAAGTCAAAGGGGATGTTGCATCCATTACCCATATCATAATGGAAATGGGGGAACATCACTATGGATTTTTTCAATGGACTAACCCAACAATATAAAATGTTTAAGGATATATGGGTTGTAGTAGATCCCCATACTATGTCACCACACATCATTTATATAAAATAGGGATTCTCTCTTGATTATCTTTCTATGATATACATTAAGTAAGTGGAAATTTTTCATGGAGTAAAACGTTCTATTATATCATATTGAGACTCGAGGTCTACCACAATTTTCTGGTGAATTCTACCACAAGCACTTGATATAGAATTCAGTTTCAAAATTTCTTGTCATCCTTATACTAATGGTCATCCTAAAAACAATTCAAACCTCAGAAGATATGTTGAGAACTTATTCACTTTATTTCGAAGGTGGTTGGGAGCAACACCTTCCTATATTAGAGATTTATCACAACAATAGAATTCACACAAGAATTGAGATTCCACCTTAGGAATCAATTTAGTCGAATAAATTTAGGGCTCCAACATGTTGTGATGATGTTGGAGAATGATATCAATCGAGAGATAATATTTTTGAGGAAATGGTCGAGAAGGATATAACCATTCATCAGCATATCAAGGCAGCACAAAGTCAGTAAAAAAAATATGCTGATAATCATTAGTGAAATGCAGAATATAATGATGGTGAAAAGGTGTTTATATTAATCACATATTGGAAAAAGGGTATGAGATTCAGGAAGAAATGGAAACAAATCCCTTGGTATATCGGTAACTTTTATATTTTTTATCGCATCAGGATGGTATCCTATCACAAGTAACTTCCTCCAAATATCTCTCAAGTCCATGATGAGTTACATGTCTCTCTCCAAAGGATGTACATAGCTATCCTGGTGCATGTACTAAACACAATTCTTATAGAGCTAGGGTAGGATATTTCTTATGAGGAATAATAAGTTGAAATTTTGGACCGATTAGAAAAAGTTCTACAAAAAATGAAAACTCACCTGGTTAATGTTTTGTAGAGAACTCACCAGTTATAGGTAGCTACTTTGAAACTTTTCGATATGACAAATTAAAATTAACCTCACTTTTTTAAAATAAGTGATGAATTTCTAGGGTGAAATTCATTTTATAGGGGCTATAATTTAACACCATGAGTTTTAATGGACCTTTTTTGAATAAATTAAATTTTCATTTATGCCTTGAAGTGAACTATGTCAAAAATTCATTTCCCATGGAACATGGAAATGGAATATCTTATATTGAACATCAACATGGTTTACTTTATATATAACATTGACATTTTTTATGTTACATGTAACAATGACTTGGTGTCCATTACACGCAACACAAATGTTTCTAAGAAACATAATTTTATTGTTATAATTATTTAAATGAGATAATTATAACATTGAAATTAAAAAAAGTGATATAAATAATGAAAACTAACTTTAAAATATTGTTTATAATTTTTTTATAAATATTTATTATTCTAAACAAAAGATATTTTTTTGGAAAAGTCTTTATTGGTTTAAAAAAACAATTTTATGAAATATACTATTTTTCATGTCATTTTGTGAAAAAAACATAATTTTAGATACATTTAGAAACTAAATATGTTAATGTAAAATTAATTTTTATTTTATAATTTCTTAATTATATTTGGGGTAATTTTTGGGATTTTTCTAAAAAACATCATTTTTTTATGAATAATGAAAAATATCACATTTTAATTCGAATCTGATTTTTTATATAATTTATTTATAAGGATAAATAATATTTACATTTGGTTTAAAAGATCATTAGATTATATTTTCCTAATAAATCCAATTTATTTAATTATAACCAATGTCACATTGATAATGGATATAAAAACATAGCAATCTTTTTATTATTTTTACATTAAAACCATCATTGTCGACCTGACTAGGGGATTTATTTTAAATTATTTTATTCCAATTTTGTGATTATAATTTTAAATAATGAATTCCATATTTTTAATCAGAATAATTTATAATTTATTAAATGTTTAAAATGTTTTTTACCAAAAATATTAGTGAATGTGATTAAAATTTACTATATTTGTTAAGGTTAAATTAATCTTAATATGAGACTAAACCATATCCTTGTGTTCAAATAAAACCTATACACTTATCCAAAATCCATTTTATGATCATATATCCATAGTATACTAAATATTATCGATTTTTTATCATTATTGGATCCACGTGAAACATGAAAAATGTGGGTGGAATTCTCTCTTCAAATATTTTCATGGGTGCCAGTCCTCCATCCCTATAAAGAGCCACCACCAATACTTCATATTCGTACCACTAAAACCACTTAATATTGGTAAATATCTAAATAATACACTTCACAAGATCCCTACCCTCAACATTGAAGCCTCAGTTTGGGTGTAAAGTCATTCAAGAAAGATTGTTAGCACAAACCAGAAACAGGTACTCAATGAATAGGTAACACCTTCTCTCAAGCTCCTTTATTTTATTTCCCTTATCTATCCCTCCACTATATATGTTACATGATTGTATAAAAAACCATTATATTAAATATAATAGGATTTTTTTACTATGTTTAAAACCTACACTTAAACACACCTCCATCTATTGGGTAACGAACATACTATTTACGGTGTAAATAGAACTACCACCTCACTAAAAAATGATTGTTCATTTTTCTTTACTACCTCTCGTGGTTGAAATTAGGATAGAAACACTATATATATATTTTACATATTATATTTATTATATATTTAACCTCATTTAATTCTTTTAAAACATATATCTTTATACGTTCCATTTGGTGTTAATACTACAATTTCTTTTGAGGATGTGTGGACTACCGCCCCTCAAACCGATGTGATTCATTCACACACAACATGTAATGTATTATGAATGGGTTTAGTGAAATTATATAATATATATAACATTAAAATTTTAATTTAATTTAATTATATACATATACATAAATAGTTTCTTTTCTTTATTTATTTCTATACGACAATAAAAATAGAAACAACGTTCAAGTGTATAAGCGGCTTACCATCTCAATGAATGGTCTATTCCATTTCATAATTATATATTCAATAGATTATTATAGTACAAATATAATGAATATATATGATATATATATATTTTTTTAAATTAAATATGAATTATATAATTATAAGGAACAATAATATAAAAAATTAAGAAACATGTGAAAAACAAATCAAATATTATCCAAAGTGAAACCTTAACATATGATGATTAAAAAGGTGGTAATATAATATCATTATCAAAAAATATATGGTATTAGATATAATAAAATTTTTCTATAAAATATTTATAATAAATTTCAATTTATTATACACGTTTTATTAATGATTATATTGAGATTCAAGACATTGGGTAAGGGGATTTCATCTCACTTTTTATTTCTGTGAGATACTTGATTTATTCACCACAGATTATTTTTGTATATTTTATGTAATAAACCTAATTTTTTCTATCTTTATTATAATTAAATTTCTTGGTATTCACATATTCATTTTATTATATATATTTCATTTGGTTTATGTTTCAAAAGTTATAAAATAAGTAAAATAGTTTTGTCACAATTTTCTTTATTTGAGAATCATGTTTTTTTATGCATCTACATTCTTTATAGGCTATATATATTTCCATTTAACATGTTATTTCATTAAAATAATCCTATAAATGATATTCTATGATTCATTTAATTTTTTTTTCTTACATGGAGTGTCCGATCTTATGTTTACATGTGAGAAGATCTTATTAAAAAAATCTCATCGCTTTTCAAGATTGTTTATATTTAAAATTCCTTTGTGGAAATATTGTTATCAATATCAAAATAATTATAATGAGTTTCCTTCCCCATTATTTATTCATGTTATGTCCATTTATTAGTTCCATTTTTTCAATTCTTTGTTAATTAATATAATGTTTTTATGTAAAATCTGATTGTCCCTCCCTCCGGTCAGATATGTATTATTTTCAAAATCTATTTTTTCAGATATTTTTTCAAAAAAAAAATCAAAATATATTTTAATCCCATTATCAAGAAAAAATATTTTAAAACGATTTTCTAGTTTCCAATAGTTCGGTTTTATTTTCATTGAAAATGGTTTTCAATAGTTTTTATGTTTTCAAAATACTTTTTCAACATAGAAATAATATTCTCCTAAATAATTTTTTTGAAAATATCTTTTAAAATTATTTCCCATCAATGGTACCATATGTTGGTGTTACTCATGATTTTATGGGGAAATTATTCAATATTTTTCATTCATATTCTTTCTCGGAATGGATTATGTTTTGATGGAATGATTATTATGAAACACATTTCTCTTTCCGGGGTTATATTCTTTTGAAACCTAATTCGTTTCATGGGTAATAGTTATGTGAAAATGATTATTAAACCTCTCTTTTTTCCATGGGTTATGATATGATTACATGTTTATAATACCCATTTCATTCCATGGTTTATGATATGGTTTATTATGATGTTTTGGAACATGTATTTATGATTTCATTATGAGATGGGTGGGACCTATATCATCCTCTAATGCATTGGGTAAAGATTTATATCTCATTATATAGACAAAGATGGACTTTGGGATGATCCTTGACTACTAAAATGGCTATGGGTGGGAACCATGACTGCTCAAATGGTATGAGGAGTGGATTCATGCTTCTAAGATAACATTTAGAGGGAACCACAACTACCAAGATGGTATGGGGAGTGAACCTATACTACCAATATGGTCTTAGTAGCAATGCCATGGATTCTATGGAAATCATATTATATATTCTTATTTGTCTTAAACAATCACATGTTTTATTCCTATGTTATGATTTCATGGGTTATAATCATTTTCGCCTTATTATTAACGTCATATGAGGTGCCAATATTGATTCCATGATTCATTTATCTAATTATTGTTATGTTGGATATGATCTTTTATTTTAATGATCATGTTCTAATACCATCAAACTCATGATTTTACGTACATATATTCCATGATTACCCATAAAGAGCATTTGATCCCAATGCTTTTTGTATTTCCTTCCATAGGTTATAATGATATGAATTACAATTAATTTTTCTAAGATGGGTTCTAGTTTAGAAGAAACTAGTGGGATATAATTTCTCTTGATTATTAATCAATGTTTATGTTTCCAGGTTTACAAATTAACTTGACCAATATGGTATTTGGGAGTCTATTCATATAATTTTGTAAGTATTCCAAGAATTTTATGTGATGATAATGTATGAAAATTAAGGGTCTATATAGTCTTATCAACTATTTTTGATCCAAAAAGCCTTCTTTCCCTAAATTCATCCTACTAGTTTAGAGATTAGTATATTTTCCCACAAAACATTTTATGATATTTTATATTGGATTGTAGATTCTTATTATATGAGAGTTCCATAAAAGAAATATTTTTCCCTAATGATCCTCTGAAATAAATCATTCCTTATATCAACATGTCCTTTGTTCATTAAATAGTCCTTTTAGACTTCCCATTAGTTTTAGAATGACATGATGTTCTCAACTATATTTTAGTGTCTATTTAATTTTATCGAATCCTCTTGAATTTTTATATGAAATGGAGTTTTGGATTTGAAAACATTAATATCGGGTCAAAATAAATGCTCCTAATATCAATAATACAAATATTTATAATTTTTTAAGGTGATAGATCCACCTTAATTTGTATAATTTTTCGAAAAAAAACTAAGGTAATTCATGGTAACTAAATTTTTTTCATTCATATAGGATGTTATAGAAATTCAAATAACAATGACCATTGTGATATTTTACCACTTCAAATATTTAATTAGGATAGGTTTCATGATTCATTCATCCATTTTATCTCAATGTTTAATTGTTTCCCATACCAATCATCTTGGAATAATGGAAACCATTTTTCTTCCTATTGTTCTGGTATATATGTTCCTATAAATCCTTAAATAAACAGGATTAATAAATTCATATATTAACTTTTTTAGGAGATAAATAAATTATTTCCTTCATCAGTTGTGGTCCTGATAATACATATAATCTATTTGCAGTCATCAAAAAAAATTTATTCATAGTTTAATTCCTTCAATTCACCATTATAAGATCCAATGATTGTATGACATGAAAATTTTATAAGGAATTTGAACAATCAATTACAAGATGGGTCATAAATTTAATAGAGAATCAGAAAAGTATTCAGTTATTTGGAATTCCTCAATGTGATTTTTTAGAAATGTAATGACCATTAGGAGGTGTCTATGGAGGGATTTGGGTGATGTTTCAAAAGATTTGGATAATTCTAGCTAATGAGAATATCTTAGGGTGAACTATTTGAGGGAAAAAATGCATCACCCTATGGAAATATAATATTTTTTCTTAATATTTTAAAGGGAAAATTTATCACAAATGTTTAGAACAAGGTTATGGGTAAATAATGTTCCTTTTAAAAAATAATCCTTGTGAGGTTCCAATGGTTTTTCATAGTTGGTGAATGTTTAGAAAAATCATGCAGATAAACCTTTAGAGGTGTGTTGCTTTGGTATTAGGTGGATAATGGTTGAAGTATGGATTGAAAAACCCTAAATAAAAAACATATGACCTGCTAAAAGGGGTAAAATACCATTTAACCCCTCCCCCTCTAATTTTAATATGGGTAATCTATATTTTCCCCTTTTCTCCCCCTCACAGGAGTTGGACTCCATCCCCATTCCTTCCCATCATCAAGAACATTCAAGAAGTGGTTTTTGGGGGTTTCTCTCGGCGATTCATAGTACCCAAAACAATATATTTTCTTCACTTATTTCTCCTCTCTCTCTCTACTCTAATAATGAGATACTTATTTAGGGTTTTTTTATTATTATTAAACTAGATCATGGTGTAATTATATACCACTGATGGAGTTTCCAATCTATATAATAAGAGGGTGACCTAGGACATTTTTTCCATGTTTTGGTTCATCTTTTTGGTTTATGTATGTCATACCAATGAATTTCTATTTGTTTTAATGTAAAATTTAAATTCATTAATGATTAAATAAGATTTTATGTGGTAGGTTTCTCTTTTATAGGGTTCAGGGTTTTGTTGGGAGATGTTATAACCTAATTTATTGAAGACATTATAATAATTGGAAATCTAATGAGTTACCTAAAATTATGTAAATTTTGAGTTTATTTAATTAATTAATTATGAATTTTGTAATTAATTAATTTTTTATATTTGGTGTCTTCTTTGAACTCAAGTAGATTAGGAGTTCATGGTTAAGTAAGGATAAATATGGATGGTTCTATATGGACCATTGTAGCTTCTATAATTAATTGGGAGTAAATAAAAAAGATTCTATAATAGTAGGGGGTCTAGTGTACTTTTTCTATGGAATTTGTGTTGGATTATGATTTATTTGACTCTTGGGCATGAACCTAAGTGTGGTTTCACTGGTTAAAATTAATTATGTTGATTTTTTATTTAAATTATATTAAAATGTGTTTTTAAAATTAATTAGAACTAGGGGTTATGAAAAACCCTTTTCATTATCTTGAATCCTCACACATCTATAGAAAATTTCATTATTGTTGATACATCAATGGACTTCGGCCCTCTCGTGAGTAGACTATGGACCTAATTAGAAAATTTTTCCTAATAACATGGGATTGAGATTCTTAAAAGTGGTATGTGAGGGTGGAAATAGGGGTCATATTCCATGAAAGAATTAGATGAACTCTATTGTGACTAAATATATTTAGTCTTTTTGATACAGTGGTGAGATGAATGGTTCGTTCCTTTATGGTGTGACCAGGCCTGAGTGGATATACATTAGGCAGATGGGGACTGGGTTGGGTGAGATTACCAAACAAGTATAACTATGAGGAATGGTATGGTTCGGGGCCAACTCTTAACTATTATACTTTTAAGGATACCCAATGTAGCTAGTGAATCAGTGTTACCCTGTGGATGATGTTATAGGATGGATATCCAAAGAGTATCGGGTTATGAACCTAGACTATTTATAAGACCATGGGTTTCAAGTAGAATTTATCAGTTCTATGAGACCAAGGAGACCCTAGTAGGTTCCTCGTGACACGAGAACCTAGATACGTGTTAGTTATGCATATGGTTTGAGATTTTCAATGGAGTATTCTTAGAACATGAGTTAATGTTTGAGTGAAAATGAGATGGGATGTTCTAGGGTTCAATCTTGAGAGTATTTCCATGATTTTATAAAATGTTGGGCATAAGGATACAAGTTTTTATTTTTATTTATTTTTTATATGACATACTCCATAGGGAATTGGGATGATTTTCTAGAAACCCCAATAAGGGTATATGTTGAAATGCTTATTGGGCGGAACCCATAGTTGTGGACACTCCCAAAGGATAGGTCTGTAGAGATTCCTATAAGTCTTATTATAATATGAGAATAATATTATAGGGGAGGGATGAAATTATTATTGGGATTATTCTCAATATTTCTATATGGAAAATCTGGCTCTGGCCTACTGGGGGATATAAAGAAATGGGTTGGAGCCTATTATCTGCCAAGGGCATGCTATCAGTCAAGGTGTGGATTACTTGGTATAATGGGTTGATCTTGGATCTAGGTTCCTAATGACTATTTTATACTCATATAATGGATTTATATGATATTATGTGTGTTTTTCTAGGTATTTCAAGTTAGGTTTGATCAGGTATGTTGTGATGGAGCAACTATGAGAAATCTCTATGTCAATAATACATTTTTAGATATTACGAGTTGTAAAAACCCCCAAAGGGGAGGTTTCTGATTACTATGGAATACTCAAATAAAGGATGTTTTTTGTCATATTACAGAACGAATCCTTTGGGTGGATTGATAGGCTATAATTTTCATTATTATCACATGAACAAATAACAAGTTATTTTGGTTAGCACGGGACAATTTTGGTTTTTCCCAAATTCTTTTTTACTCACACCCTACTTAGGCCACCTCTACAGATGGGTACCCGAGAAGAGTTCACATGGTTATAGGTACGATCTGGTCCAAGATGTAGAGTTTTTTCCATAAGTACGACTTAGATATGTATGTGGATAAAGGGATGAAGTTTGTATTGGTGATTTCATGGATCCTACATTTTCAATTTTTGGTTTTTTTCTAGTATATGTAAATAACCTAGTGGAAGGTCTGACTTATATATAGTGTGTATGTTTGGGCCATTATGGAATCCAATAAATTATTCAATTTTTATTGCTTTAATTTCATCAAAATTTAAATTTTTTAGAAATATGGATGGTATTTTGTTATTTTATATTTGTTATGGACTTTGATATATGGGTTATAGTAAACCCATAATACCCCCTCAATCGCCCACTTCTGGTTGAAACCCAATGGTGTATGAGAAGGGATGCATGTGGTATAGTGGGGACTATTTAATCTGGAACCCATAAGTTTTCATGGGAGATGGTATATTACAATGTTGAATCCTTGAAATTAATTTACTTTGTATTACTATTTCATGATTTGGTATACTATATATTTATGAATTTTTTAGATCATATGATGGATATTGGACTGGAGCATTGATAACAATTATTCTAGTAAAAATTCCATGTAACAGAAAATAGAATTTTTTGATTTTGGTTGTTATGGTTTTATTTTATTCATTAATTAGAAAAAAAACATGTTTTTAGAATTTAGGATTTATTATAGATTTTAGGATCTTCCCCCTTGACAAGTGGATGGTGGTTTGGATTGGAATCTTATCCTTTAGGGGAAGGAGTTTCACATATCATACTAGACACATGTCATTTTCATGAAATATTGGTATGATAGTCTATGTTTTATTCAGATAGGACTAAGGATCAATTTTTTAAAGTTTCACAACAGATCATATAATGTTTTTTTGTGTATATAGTTGATTGAATTCTACAAGACTATGAAAACATGTATAAGAATTTCATTCTGATGGTAGGTCATATGGATTTGTGGTGAGATTCTCTATAATGAGGATGGTGACTCAGTCACTATTCATAGTTGGTGTAGTGGACCTGGTGGGTTGGGATAAGAATAAGGTACCTAAGTGTTTGAACCCTTTTTTGGTATTAAGGATAATCTATTTAAAGTGACATGTAATAAACTATATATTGTTTTCCTATATAGAATTGAATTACATTCTACTATATCAAATCATATGTATGAGTTCTCCCTCAATGTGGGTCTTTTAGGATGATATCATTAGATATGATAAGAGTTTAATAGTGATATGCGATCCTCATGAGATAAGTCTTGTTTGTGTAAGCTTGTAAGGATTGGTTCCCTAGTTGTGAGCATTTTTTGGAACATTATATCATCAAATGTGAGAAACCATGTATCAGTTTTTTGGTATGTAGGTGGAATGAGACTTTTAACATGGTACTAAGGGCGATTCCCCCTGATTTATGAAATAGTTGATTAATGTTACTGTTTGGAATAATTGGGACACCAAGAGGCCTTTGATTTTTTTAGATCCTAGTTGGTTATTTATTTCTCTGATCAGGGGTGATCCTTCAAAGGCATTATTCTTGGATTGTTTGTTTCCATTTGAGATAGAATCTGATGGTGGATGTTTTGGGGTACATGACCAATGAATGAAAGGTTCATGGATTGTTTTAAATTACCATGTTGAGGGATTTGGTATTGTAGGAAGAACATGGAGTTCTTGTTAATTGAGGCTAGTTTCGATGCTCATGATTATCGGGGTGTCTAACCCTACTTAATAGTGTGTGTGGTTTCTAGAATAGAACTAGAATGAAATATAGACCTTTATAATGGGATATGGTTTTAGTAGAATGTCCATATGATGGGTAGATTCAAATGATGGTAATGGTGTTGAGTTGTATCTAGAAATGTGGTTGGTTTAGTTAACAAACATGATAAGAAGCATGGTCGGTATGGCCTTGATGGAATATGACTCCCTATATTGCGACTTTTTTATTGGAATCAAAGAAGAATTTCCTTTATGGGCTTAGTACTGAGGAAGTTGATGTGATTATTCTGGAAATGATGGAATGGTTCTCTGATGAGGTTTCAAAATGTCTCTTGGTTAGAGAGGAGACATTGGATGTGCTTCAAGTTTCTTGGATTATGTGACCTAATTTTGGATCATGACATGCATTTTCAATGAGATATCATGTTAGGGGTTAGAAGTATATGATTAAGGATTATGAGGAATCACGCAATTAGGAAAATGGGATCTATTGAAGTGTCAGATGGGAAGGAAAAGGGTCTTTCCTCAATAGTGAAATGATAAGGATGATAATAAGTTTTTGAATATGATATCAATCATAGCTGTGTGAACCAAAAAATGAGAAGGGTCTTCATAATGAAACTGGTACAGGGATAGCCATTTTTTTGTTTTTATTCCAATGGATAAATTGATCAATGAGATACTAGATTCCATAGTTAAATCAAGATATAATTTTGTTATTATTTTTAGATGGAGTATATGCATTGGAATATTTCATAAGTTGGTTTTGATGATATTTATGTATTGGAATAGAACTTCAAAAAATCTCATGATGGGGGACAATAGAAGAATGGGTAGATTGATGAATCAAACATAGTTTTACAGATGAAGATAATCCAAGTCATTGCTTGGGGTATCGTAATGATCATGGGATGCCTTAGGGGATAAATGCATCATGATCGAGCTATATGATAGAATTATCTTGAGTATCACATAATTTTCATGATGGGTCAACTATATGAGGTAAAACTATTGTCTCTACATATAAATGGATGAAATATGATAGTAACCACATCATATATGTCATTTTATATACAATGGGATCATTTTGATCATTACTTAGGCCCTTTAGATCCAAAATTATTTGTTTGTGGGTGGATTATGGTGACACATACATTCTATCAAGTAATATACAAAAAATGTATGTTAGGGTTTAGTCATTCCTCACCTATATGTATGGGTGTCATGGTTCGGATCTGTTATGGGTGTGTTTTTTGGATTTCGGAGGCATTTCTTGATAGATAATTCCAATGGTGGAAAGTATTGGGGATTGAAATTTGTAGTCACATGCTATGTAATATGGTGGAGATCACCATAGGAAAATTGATAAAATATTTGAAAAAATGTTCATGTATCAGGATAGAAATGCTTGATTAAGCTTCATTTGAATGTTTTAGTGGGGGTTGTGGATAATTGTCGGTGGTTGGTTGGTTTAATATCACTAGTGGTAAAATAACATTTTGGAAGAAATTTTGTCATTATAGGATGGAAGGTTTCCATTTGATAAATAATTCATGATTGAGGTAGGTCATGAATCTTGTTTTTATGACTATATAAAATTCTTGGTTTCTGATAATAATTATGGTAGGAATGTTATAATATCCCATGTTTGTATGAATTGAATCATTCATAAGTATATTAATTTAGCAATTACCAAACATGATATATTTGTATTGATGATTAAAAATTTAATTCAGATATTTTTAATGCCTAAAAGTGATGTTTATAAACATATTAGGAGGTCTATAAGGTGAATTAGGGTTTATGGTGAGTCTCGAGACCTTCTGGTGAAGTTTTAGGAGTTTTAATGATTCTAGAGAGGGAGTATGATTTAGGGATTACGGTTTTAGGGAAACCATGTGGAGCCCTCATGTTGAATGAATATTTAGTTAATTTTTTAATAGAATGTTTAGATCACATGGTTCCTCCATGGTAAAGGTAAAACCATGTGACTTTTCGAAGAAACTATGTGAGGTTTCAAAGATGTTCTGTGGTTGGATCAAAATTTGGAAAATGGGTTGGCCAAACCATAAAAGCAATTAAAAAGGGAAAAAAGAATATCCCCACCCCCCCCCCCAAATGTTGAGATAATTATACATATTTTTCCTTTTTCTACCCCACATGAAATATGGTTCCCATCTCCCTTATTTTCAATATTAAATATCCTTTAATTGGAATATTTTGGAAAATTCCATTATCTATTCAAAGTATTTTTAACCCACTTTTGATCTATAGTGGTCTCCTCTCTCACTGGTGGCTCTATCATTATGATCCTTGTTAATGGTCTATTATTCTAATTTCAAAAAGGAATGGTGGAATTAAAGAGACCCATACATTACATACATTGTTATTACTTCAAAATTGAATCACACTTATTACAACATATAACAAAACCATGAAAGGACCATATAGGTATAGTGTCTTTAGAAACTGGGAAACATAAACAACTGGTTCATAAATCAACTACATTGGCTCCCTTTTATTTTATCATATCTAGAGTCCCTTTTGGAATATCTTAATTAATACCCTTATTCCTAACCTAGGGAAAAACATACAAAAGAGTGAGCTCAAATGCTCAGTAAGGGTAAACAAAGGAAATATCAATCATATCATATTCATAAAAACATAACATTTTGAAAATCTTAACCTGCAAAAGAGATCATAATATCATAACAATGGATAAATCATGGTTTTGAAATGTAATCCCAATAATCATAACATAAAACATGAAACTTTTTGGCATACACACATAATCATAGAGAATCATTTCTTAGTAGTCAAGACTCATTGCCAAGACTATTCTAGTGGGCAAAGTCCATTTCTGAACCGAGTTCACTCCTTGTTTCAGTCCTGTATCACTAAACCAGATTAACCTACCATTACATCCATGTCTATATCATGAGATATAAATCTTTACCCAGTGCATTAGAGGGAGATATAGGTCCCACCCATCTCATAATGAATCCATTCTTATGGGTTCCACAAAATCATAAATCATATAGCATAACCCATGTAATAAAAATGGGATTCTTAAACATCATTCCATCATAACATAAACCATATAAGATTAAAGGACCTCATAAAAATAATTCCATCATAACATAATAAAATAAATGTACATATTGGGATTGAAACAGAACCCTATGTTATCTTAGATGGAAAATAATTTTCATAAAATTCTTGAACTCCATTCTTGAGGAAAATATACCTACTACTTTAAAAACATTTTTCCTTTCATAACATTTCATACAATTTTAAACTAAAAGAAGTTTATTAAAAAAACTTGAAAACTTCTAAAGGAATGATCATGGAAATAATTTTCTATAGAATCATAAAAATCCATTCATGTCGTATAAGTTAAAAAACATTTTTTTCGTACTTTGGCCGGAAAAGTCAAAAAGTACCTCATACTAAAAACAAAAAAAGATTTCTTTAATATCATTTAATAAAAACTCACCAATGGGTAAAATTGGATTTAATAAATTGTAGGTGGATAGAAATAATATTACCAATTTAGGAATCTTGGATGTCGATGATAAATATTTCCCAGTAAATTCTAAAGTATAAACAATCTCGGATAAAAATGAGATTGCGATATTTTCCCTTACCTTAGGTCTGATATGCTTCATACATATCTGAACCTCTTGTATAATGATTTAAATAATGTAATTTACTTATTAAAGTATCATATTCATTTTTATGATATCATATATGGTATTATTATTATCTTTTTATTAGTAATATCTCTGTGCTACTTGTTATTCGGGTGTTCATTGCTTTATGTTCTTATGCGTGTTTTGTCGAATAAATTCATATTATTATTTTTAGGTTATAGATAAATAATTTAAAAAAAAATTATTAGTATAATATATTTCATATTTATTCATTCAATTCATTTATATAATCATTATTAATTATAGATCTTGTAGAACGGTTCGCATCACATCATGGAGACGGTAGGCTGTATGTACGCACGAGTGATGATATCATTCCCATGTTTGTGGAATTGTATTGAAGTGAATGATAGAATATATCAGAATTAATATAATGTCATAATAACCATATATAGTTATTATTTACACCATTATACCCATCTCTGTAAGGTGGTGTTGGAAAACCAGATTACACCACAGCGTGGAGACGGTATTCCTTACGTACGCACGCGCGGTGATTTTGTTTTTTTGAAGGATGGATAAAAGGTGAAATAGGGTTGTTTGATATTTATAATAACATATAATTATATTAGTGATACTTATGTTATTAATTTATTACTAAAAAACAAAATAAGAAGAAGTAGAAGAAGAAATGAATTTGAAAGAATTGGTAAAGGATATTACATCTTCTTTGACACGCCTCTTCTAAACCTCCTATTACGGCAATAAAGATGGTATTTGAAGAAGAACAGAACCTATATATTGTTTCTAGGGGTGTTTAGAAATAAAATATTCAGGTTTTGTCCGAGATTGAAGGCTCAAAAATTTGTAAAGAGGAGAGGGAGGAGGTGCCCTTTTATAAGGGAGGAGAGGGTCACCTTAGGAAATACATAAAATATTATTTTATAATAAATTAATATTCGGTTTTAATAGCTCAAAATGGATTTATTTAGATGATAATGTGGGTATGGGTCGAAATCCTCTTAACCAATAGCTTTTAGACAAGTTTAGGTTTCTATTTTAACCTTATAATTTAGATTTGACTCTAAGTTAAATAATTTATCTTTTACCGTGTCTTCTTGTTTTCTTACACTATATAGTTAATAAACGTACTATAACAACCCAAACGAACCCCAAGTGGTTCATTATTAATATATATAACCTTATCTAAGTCATTTGGCCTAACCTTATATTTTTAAGAATAAAATAACAATTAATAATATAATATTTGTTTAAAAAAACAATTTTACGGAAATTTTGACACTATTTTTCAATTGATTTTTTTGAAAATCATAACAGCATTATTAGTTCGAAACAATTTAATTATATCAATACTAACATGTCATACTAACATATAAAAGTAGTTTAATTCATAAAAACTCTCAAATTACATTTATTTGGGTATTTATAATATCAATTATGATAATATTTCATTAATAAGGTAATTACTACATCATCATTGTGTCATAAATAAATTAAATTATTTAACGTCTAAAAATTATAAATAAAAAACCATTATGTAGGAAATATTTTTAGATTTCTAATTAATATTTATAGTCGAATTTATCTTATGTATAACCCTATATTAAATATTTTTTATTTATTAAAAATTAATTTTAACTCTTTTAACTCTTCTTTAAATAAAATAATAATAAGGGTCCTAACATAATCCAAGTGGACATAAAGAGTAATATTTTATTCCTAAGGTTGTTTTTGGTTGAATTACACTTATCCAATATAATTATAACATGTGTTAGGGTAATAATAATATCATTTTTACCTTTAATTACTCTATTTACTTATAACTGTGGTAAATAAATGTAAAAAGTTACTATTCATCAAAAATTATTTTTATCCTATTGAACCAAATTTTACTCCTTTATATTAACTGTCTCTCGGATTTTCAAAATTCATCTCACAGAAGTGGTAAAATTAAGTTTTATGTACAATTGCAAAAGCTCCTAGGTGGTGGGCAAAAGACGGTAAAAAGTTAAATATATTTTTTATGTATATATATTATTATAAAATTACTCCAATGAATTACATTGAACTTATACAGGTATTATTTATCTATTGTGGCCTAAAATAAATTTAAATAAAAAAATAATTATTTAAATAAAAAGTCGGTTTTAACCAATAACTCAGTGTTTTTACTATTCATAAAAACTGAATGCTTTCTGAAAAATAAAAAAAATTCAACCTAGGATAATTTAGATATTGTGAATCCAAAAATGGAGTCCATTTTGAAATATAAAATTTCAAAAAGTGGGTATTACTATTTATAACGGCTAGTTTATATAATAATTTAATAACATATCTTTTTTTAGTAAAACTCGATATTTCGTACAATGCATGCTATCGTGGAAGGTTTCCCTTACTTGTAATGCAAGCCAAGATAGTGTTGTGTGTAGTGAAAGATTCATTTGGTGACACATATAAAATAATGAATAAAAACAAAATATTTCTCATAAAATCTCGGGTGGTACAGGATTTGGATAGATTTGGTGGGAATTTATATCTACTTATGAAGTGGTGAATCAATATTCCATTTGTATGTGATGGTTCGTCATTTTGGTTGTGGTACTTTAAAACATCAAATTTCCATTGGTTTTAATTTAAAAATTACAATATGTAATGACGAAAAGGTCCTTTTAGGTTAGTTTTTTCACTCAGATTAGGTCCAGTGGTGTGTCGAAGGTGGCCAAAATGCCATTTATTAAAGAACCGATTATCTTGGGATATTAAGTGAGTTATGTTTCAATATATCTAGTTTGAATTTAATTAATTATTTAATTATAAATGTTATAATTAATTGTTTAATTATTTTTGGCATGGTTTAGGATCTCAACTCGATGAGGTGATCTTAGTTGAGAATATATGAGGGTGGATGGGATTGGAGGGGCCATGGAAGATAATATTAGCACATGGTAATAAATGGAATATAATATTAAATCGTACACAGTCTCATGTACATCCTTATCATATTTATATTCATTTTTGTTTCATGTGATAACAAGGCATCCAATTGTGGGAGATTCCCTTGGAAAATTCAATTATGTATAATGATTTAATTAAATTAAATTAAAAACAATATTTGAATCCAATGAGTGTTAGGGGTGATGAAAAACCCTTGTGTGCTAGCTAGATGCCTCAGTCGAAGATGGTCGAGGATATGACCGTTGAGACATTGATGGCCTTCTGACCTCTTCAGTGGTGAGGACATACCTGAACATACACTTTATCTCATGCCTATGGGCTTGAGATGACACCAAATGAAATTTTAGGGTGGAATTGGATATTATAGTTTGTATAGATCATAGAGGACCCTTATTGTGCTTTGAGATATTTGGTCTTGTTGAGAAGAAGAAAATATAATAGATCATATTATGCCTAATGTCACTAGACTTATCTGGGAAGACCTTAGGCATATATGTATCAGGATAGATGAAAAGACTAACCTAGTGTGTCATTGAGTACTGATTGGTCTGACGATCATATATTGATAATTTTCCTTATAGATAGGTCATATGTAGTTAGAGAGGACATTATACACTATTTATTAGACCATATGATGTGATTTCAATGGATTATTATGAGATAATCCAAGACCGTGTATGATACTAAGGACTCCCATTGTGGTGCCTCCATTTAATGAGACCAAGGGGACCCTATTAGATGTTCCATAATAGACTTCTTAGGAAAGAGGGTGATATAGAGATGCTTATATATGATTTCCAGGGCCTCTTTTGAACCTAGATTGATTTTTGAGACTAGTTTGATAGTTATGTGCTTGGTCATGCTACGGGGAGACCACCACAGTTTCTTGGTGGGTTAGGCATAACATGACCAAATTTTAAAAAAAATTATGTTGATTTCTAATATGGTATACACCATAGTTAATTGTTATTATTTGATGGAAACACGTATAGGGGGTTCTAAAATTCTAATAGTTCAAATGCCACAGTTTTGGAAACTCTTATAGGGGAGGAGGAATGAGATTCCTATAGGGAGTATACCTCGAAGAGAAAAATCCAATAAGGCAGTGTTGAGGTGATTGTAATCCTTATATCAAATATTTTCATATGGATTGTAACTTTCATTCCGGATGGCAGACCTATGGTGGGGGCTAGGGGCCTACAATCTTTCAAGGGACTGTTATCTATCGATGTTTTGAAATTTTTGTATATCAGTGTGATCTTGGCCCCGAGATTAGGATAAATTTTATATAATCCCATAGTTTAGGTAGTTGATACTATTTTTGGTGATACATTGTATTTGGATATTGGGTGTATATAGTATGTTGGGATGGAGCATCTAGGAGAATTTTCTCAGTTTCTGATACTTTTGGGTTATACCTGGTTGTGAAAATTCTCATGGAGGAGGTCTGTAAAGACTATAGAATACCCCCATATGTAAGGTTTGTTATACTATAAGGAAACACATATTTTCAGTTGTATTACTAGTTATGTTTGGCACAATTTCATGATATCAACAAAGACAATGCAGCATCGGCCTAATGTAGTTAGTTTAGTGGTTATTTATTTTCTACATTTTATTTATTTATCCAATTGATCATGTAACATATAAATTTCACAACATAATATGTTTAATAGGGATTGAATTGGTGTTACCTAACTGATTTTATTCTCACACTGTGCTCGGTCGACCCACGACATGTGGGTACCTAAGGGGATGTTCACTTGATTATTTTCACAGGTTGGGTCAAAGACTGGGGGTTTTTCAAGAATGATGGGTCTAAAATTTACATGGATCTTGGTATGAGTTATGTAATAGTGAAATAAGAGATATATTTTGATTATTTTCATATTCTATCATGTATATGTAATCTTCCAATTGTGTGGTCTAATGATTGTGATGTTAGGTTGTTTGGGCCGTTATTACATTCCATTTATTATTTTGATTTGATTATATTTAATTATTCTTAATTCTTATTATTTATTAATGTGAATTGTAATTGGTAAATTTATATTTATTATAAACACAAATAAATTGGGTATATTCTCCCCATAATAGGACCTTAGACACCCACTACTAGTTGGATGCCTCTGACATACAGGGAGACATGTTTTATGTATCATATTGATAGTCGGCTCGAGCACTGGTCAGTGGTCCATGGTGGTGGGATGTTTCACCCATATTGCATAGATTTAATATTCTTTTATAGTAACTTATAATCCTGATGAAAATCATTTATCTTATTTAATAAATATGATTAAGAAATTACTTGAAAATGAAATTATTTTTCCCCATCCCTAATAAATTTCATGCCCACCTTTACTAAATCTTTAAATGTTTGATCATTTTAAATCCTTAAAATGGATATAAATACCTAATATTTCCTACCTAATTCGTATTCCATATTTTTTCCTATCAATGATGGTAATTTATAACATCTTTATAATCTTTTAGTGGTTCGATCCATATGTTATATCTCATTTTGATCTCTTTTTTAAGAATGTATACATTAAACACTTCTGATTCATATATATCCCAAATAATTCATCATGCATAAAATTTTTCCATACCATCAAGTAAAATATTACTTTTCCTTCCTCTATATCAGGTATTAGAGAATTTTCTTCAATGCTATTTTAATTTTCATATTTCATAAGAAACAAATCAATCATATTTCTTAAGGAAGTAGATCATGTCTAATCCTCTATTTGATTCATCACGTTATGTAATAATTTCTTCAATCCCCATTAGAATAATTTAATATCATTGATTTAATTAATTTCATATATAGTTCCTCAAATTAGTATTTAAATTCGATTACCAATTTGAAAGTAAATATATCACATCTTAAAAATGTGAATCAGTTAGATAATTGATGAAAATTTACAACAAATTACTAATAATAACCAGATAATTAATACAATGAATTTAAATTATATTCATTTTTTACATTACATTCATTGAATGACTTGGTCATTAATCGTTTGATAGATGTTCTATCTTTAGAATCAATATTTCCCATAAATAAAACATTTTTATTCCAAAATTCATATTTTTTATGATTCCCATAACACATTTTTTCTCAAAGGATCTCAAAAATTATTTATAAATGGTTCTCATGATATTCATTGATCATTTATTATATCAAGATATCATTATAAATTCATGAAAATATTATGAAAATCCATGAATACTCTATTCAATAGATCCATAACAACTGAGGTTTTGTTGGTTAATCCAAATAGAATTATTTTGAATTCATAACAACTAGACATTCTACATATATCTATATTTTATGTATTATCATTATTTTCCATTAAATTATGATAACATAAATTGTGATGAATCACTGGGATGTATTGAGCCTCTTAAATTTAATCATATTAGTCACCAATGCAAAATAAAGTATACCTGTTATTAATAGTAATTTCCTTGATTTCCATACTATTGATTCAAAACCTCTTATACACATTTTAATAATTTTCATATAGGATAGGTTTACCCTATATTGATACAATATGTTGTATGGATCCATTTTCATAAAACTATTATGGTATGTTTTTAAATTCCACCAATTCCAACATCACTGTAATATAGAGTGGTTTAGATATTGGTTTTTCATAATGGATAAGGTTAATTTAGAGTTATAAGTTATGATCAGGTGTATATAAAATTATGTCCTTATGAAATACATAAATTAAATCATACACAATCGATATATATTTTGTTATTATAGTATCTTTCTCATTCATAGATTGTATTTTATCATATTATTTGCTAATAATTTCATTATGATAAACCATTGGTGGTGGTTCCAAACAGAACTCAAAAAATCAAGTATCTCCATTAAATATTTTACCAAATATTTTCCTCTCATATTTTAATATCATTATTTGAAGGATAAATTATTACATTACACTTGTATGGATAATACATACCAATAATTTTGATAAAATCAACCATGGGTATAATAATCTATTTTTATACATGAAAACCACCATGAACACATATTAAAAGAGGTAAATATATGTTCAACCAAATAAGAATTCACTTTTGTGTTTCAACATAAAACAATTATCTCAATGTATCAAGAGATTGTTCAATGTTCAAAAAAAATCAACCTATTAAATATTTTTCTATTCCAAAATCATTAAATGTATTATCTAACTTTGATTTTATAATCAAATTTCCATCAATCACATCATTTCATACATTACCCTTTATTATAGTATTTTCATAATCTTGACCATTATCTCCTGACCATATTTGAGGTATATTCTATTTAAATATAATTCATGGAATATAATTTGTTAAAAAATACATGTAATTAAGGAATTGGATATTTTTTGTGACATGAAAAAACCTATTGTGTTCTTTCATAGAATCATTGTTTGGTTGAGCGTTCCACCCAAATCCCACCTCCAAAAAGACATGGGTTGATGAATTTCACTAAAAATTTCTACATTGCATGGCTGGATAGTGAACCTAACCAAAACAAGATACGTCCATATTATAGAATAATAATAAAATACAAGACGCTATATCCAAATTTTGAATATTATTCATATAACAAATTTTAAATAATTAAAATATTATAATAAATAACACTATTAAAATAATGAAAACACACATTGCTAACATCTAGTCTAAATAACAACCAAAAATATTTGAAAAGTAGTGTTCCCTGTCACGCTATATTGATACAAAAACACTAACCACGTCAATCATCATCAGGTAATCCGTTGAACTAGATCCATCAACAACACATCATATGTGATCACTCCTAAACTATTTGGATTATTTGCAGAAAAAACACTTGTGGAATGAATTTTCAAACAAGTTTGATTATATATATACCTTATATAATTACTAAATAAAAAATAATATGGAGGAAATTGATATGAAATATCATATAAAATTTAAATACCTTATTAAATTCAAGAGAGCCTAAATAATATTTAAAGATAGATAACCAATAAAATAAGAAGTCAGAACTGCCCAAAGACTATACATCATATACTTCTTTATGTATGCATATAATTATAGAAAAAATATAAAATATTATATACACTACCAAATCCTAAGAATCTCCCAGAATCTATATTATGGGATCTTATATGTTAATGCTAGTGTGTAGTTCAGAGGAGTTCAGGCCCCAAATGTAGTATACCTACCTCATTGGGGAAACAAAGTCGATCAATGGTGTACTGAATCTGTAGATAGAGTACCTTCACTATGTTTGTTGGGGATTTTCCTACCCCATAGGTCATATAGTGGACCCAGGAATTTTTATTGACGCTATGATCAAGTGAGTGAATGAAACCATACTCAATATAAATGACTCATTTCCGAAGTTAGTGAGGAAATATTAAACTAAAAATAAAGTGAGCAAGGGACCTACACCTTCCCATCTGATTATTTCATATATAAAACCAAAATATTTATTAAATCTGGTTGCCTCACCAAAACCTATTCATTTACCCTCTAAATCTCACATATAACATAAAAGATCCACTAAATTTCTTATCAAAGGGTTGGTGAACAAAAAATATTGATCTCAATTGAAAAATTATTATAATATATTATTCATTTTTTTGATTTAAAAATTGAATTAATAATATTTTAATGATATTAGAAAATCAGAAGTACATGACATGTAATTTATTCAGCTTGGCATGTATATCATGAGGGATCAACTAATTCTTTTGTCTAATCAAGTCATTTTTCAATTAAAAACATGTTCCTCTCTTTGACATGGAATGTGATGTCATAGATTCATCCCGGTGTATACATTATAACCCATTTCATTCCATGTGATGGGAATGTTGGGTTTATATTATATAAACACCTTCTGTATCATATAGATTATACATTCATGTTCTTCCTATCGCATGGTCAAGAAATTTACACTATCATGGCGTGTGATTTAAAATACATATATTGTTTGATGTTTTTATCCTTTCTAGAAATTATATCCATGTGGTCTAATATTCTCCCTTACCACACCATAAAAATTATAGTAGATCCACCATTTTTACATGGCCCTCACCAAGCCACCATTACCATCCAATAAATGACCATAATTCTCCCAGACTATTTTGGCATACCAACTATCACACTATCCAATATCCCTCTATTGATCAACCTCCACTATGTTCTATAATAAATTACATATTCTTTCAAAATCCTATATCAAAATTGTAAAATTATTTCCTCATTCACAAATATGATTACTATTGGCCACCATGTTGGTATTTGGGTTTTTTATTGGAATTTATATGACTATTAAATACATGTGGAGAAAGAGGGATCATCAATAGAGTGGTTGGTTTCACTTCCCATTATGATTTACCCAAGCCCTGAGATGATTGGTAGTGGGGATCCACATAATATTTCCAAACCAAATTAGAATGAATTGATGAAATTGAGATAATTCATCCACAAAAATCTCATTTTAAAAGTTATTTTCAAATGAATGTATATTTAAAAAATATAATAATTAAATCTCTACACAATTCTCTTAATAGTTTCCAAAATTTAAATTAGTTCATAGATATAACATTAATTTAGAGATAATGGATAAATTTTAAAATTATGAATATCTACCTTGATTGATTTGTTTTTTTATTCTTGAGATCCCATCATCATTTCCTCATAAATTATCTTCTACCTTTTATGAATCAATGGATCCTATAGAAAAAATTATCCAACAACAATATATATAGTGTTTCTTGAATTAATGGAATCTAAACCATATAATAGATTATAGATAGGTTTATTAAAGAGAAATCATTAGAGTATGATTCATTTCATTTATATCATTACATGATACTGGTCTAGGTTCTAAACCCCAAATAAAAATTATACCTATTCTTGGTAAAATCCACCCATACAATGTCATTTTGTGATGAATTATGTTCATTTGGGGATTCCTTTTGATGATATTGATGAATCAACTCATTATCATGTAAACAGAGGAAATCTATTACATTTTAAAAAAATCAAGAATATCTATAACAATTATATGAATATAAGTCCATTTAATAAAAAATATTTTGAAAAATCATAATTATATGAAAAATCGAAGTCAATAAAACCTATCCATATTCAAATATCTTGATCTTGAAATGAATAATAAAAAAAAATTGAAGTTAATGGGAATTAATTTTATTATTTATATCCTATGATAATTTTTAATGATTCACACACTTCCACATGACTCACCCATATAGTATCACCTACACTCTACGGGTCATCTCTTATCAGTCCTCTATTAAATAATGTACTTTTCAAAAGTCATGTTGAGGTCTAACTCCCCAAAATAAATATTGTTTCTTGAACATATCCCTTAATTTGTGAGATGTGTAATATATTTTTCACCTGATATAATGTTGAGATTAATAACTAGTGATAATCTTCCCTACCTACCAATAATAGGATTTGTAAAGGCCCAATAAACCTCAATGAGTGCTTCCTCCAATGAACAAACCTCATCAAATGGTGTTTTGGGGAGACTCTATAGAACCAAAAAATCTCACTCCTAAAAAATAAATGGTCTATACTGTATTAAATTTGTAGGACCTCTAATGAATTTAATATTTCCTCATTCAATTCTAGATCACTTTTACCTTCTCTATCATCAGAAATTTTAACTCAAGCATTAAAATTTATTGATGATGATTATCCATCAATTAAAGGGGTGATTTTTAGTGTCACCCATAATGGTCCCTAAATTAATTCATGATTCTATGTGTGTGGTAGCTATTGTTTCTCAAAAACCCCATTTAGGGTTGGTGATAATTCTATAACTTAACAAAATCAAGAAAATAATTTCCAAATATTTCATGAATGACCCAATTGGCCCTCATAGTTTTACAATGTTTCTAGATATATGAAACCATAATCAAATACAATTGGTTACTTAAAACCTCTTAAAAGTCCCTCCAAACACTAGTAGAAAAACACCCCATACCAAGGGTTTGAAACTTTTGGTATAATCCTCCAATCCTTTGGTATATCCTATACTAACGGTTCTTGGGAACCGTGACCAAGTAAGTCATGCAGACATGTCTATACCAACGGTTTTCCCAAAACAGTTGGTATAAACCTATAAAAATGGTTTTCAAAACTGTTGGTATATGTAATATGAAAAATCTTTACCAAAGGTTCCATAAAACTGTAGGTGTATGTATTTCAAAAAAGAAGTATTCAGTTGGTTTTGATCCATGTACCTATAGTTTATGATTGAACGTCCTAACCACTAACCTAACTTGACTTTTGTGAACATAATTTCCTAAATATAGATATATATATTTATATGTATTATCATAAATATTTAAAATTGTGAATTATTTAATGTTCTCTATAAGAATATTCCATAAAAAATACATGTAACTATACCAACGGTTATCGAAACCATTGGTATATACCTATACCAATGGTTTTGAGAACCGTTGGTATAGATTCCTTGATTTTGGGACCTATACCAATGGTTTTGGACAAAAAGTTGGTATATGTCCCAATTAGTGACCTATACCAACCTTTTTGGCCAAACTGTTGGTATAGATCCATATAAGTGAAATATATCAACGATTTTCCCAAAACCGTTGGTATAGATCTTATTTCTAGTAGTGAAAATGGGTTTTTGAATTTAGTAACTCTATTAGAAATTATGACGGAAGTATCTCCTTGTGTAACGCCCTAACCTGAATCGTAAGATCTAGGCCAGAGGGTCACATGAACACATGTACACCTTACCCTACAAAATATGATAATGACTATAAACAAGAGCATGAATGGTTCCATGTACATAATATTCCATTTATAATAATATCCACACATCATAAAAATAGAAAATCATAAATAAATAACAACATTATTATGTTTTGAAACAAAAAGAAAAAAATCATATAGTATCTAATGTCAAAAATTTAATACACGATAATTCCATGGACCCACAAAGTGGTATATTAATGAATTTATAAGGATGGTATAGTTTAAAATAAAGACATTTCTATGGTATTCCATTGTTCATATTGGAATTGCACATTTCCTCTAAAAATCTTCTGGTCAACTGCCCAATGTAGGTCCCTTCCACATAGCTCGATACCTTACCAGAAAATATAGATTTGTATCAAGATACCCATATAGAGTGTGAGTATGAACTCATTAGGATTTCACCAATGTGTTAGAAATATAAGTGATGAAATATCTAAATGTTTATTTCATAAAAAAAATATGTGAATTAGAAATCAAGTGTCGAGTTATCTTACCCTGACTAGGATACCATAAACCTAGAATCTTCAAGCATCAGCATCAAACTACAAAATACGTAAAAAATTAATCATTTCATTAGGACGATCATGAAATATATTCTATATGTAGACTAGACTGACTCAACAAAATTTCATACATCCATGATCCACATTTATAGACCAATTTCATTCCCTACTTTAATAGAATGTCATGGTTTCCACATGGTGACCCAAATCAATACATTAGGAAAATCCACACAATCCCATGTTGACCCAATCTCGAGCTCAGTGGAAAGAAATATTCACAAATTTCATCCAAATTTATATATTTTGGAAAATTCATAGTATCTCAAGACATATTTGAAGTTGAAATTGTATCATTTGAAACACAACAATGACAATAAACCTCTAAGGGTCCAACTAGCTAGCTAGACTAACTATGAACATTGAGATCATCCGTAGAGATACCATAAGTGCATCCATATATAATTTATATTATAACAACTAATAACCATAACATATCCAGACAGGGTGTCATTGCTACACACACACACACCCATATGTGAAGCATATCATGTATGGATTCATAGGTCATGCACACATCTTCATGAAAATGATATAAAATAAAGGTCTTATGGGACACATGAACACCCATGTAAAAAGAAAGTGTTATAAAGTTTTATTAAGGACATAAAATGGAAAGGAATTAATTCCGTAAGATTATCAATTCCCATATCCTTTAATTCTTACCCAGATGAAGCCCATGAAAGGAATTACTCTTGGGGGTTAGCTATTACAATTAGATATTGATCCAATATAGAGAAAAAAATTGATCCTTAATTAATCCGGTCTCTAATCATTCAATGGTCAAAAAATTTAATGTTACATCATTATTTAATCCAAATAATTCCATAATAGCCGAAATATATGATTAATCACAAGAGAAACTGAGGATTCATTTGGAATGGATTATAATTACCAAACAGGGCATCTCTAGGATGATCCAATACTAAAACAATGAGGGGATGGAAAAAAGAGAGAAAAAACTACTTTATAGTGTGTCATGGATTGATTAATAACCCTCCATCAAAGATCAAGTTTTCTTTAATAATTTGGGGTAACAACCCTTGAATATCAAGATTCCAATTCATCCAATTAAAAAAACATTCATAACCAGGATGTGGTGATTCCCACCATGGTTTTTGTAACCCTGACCACACCTTTTCTGAGAGATCCACCATTGTGAAATTATGTGACATTGAGTGAAACCCTTGACTATTTTAATCCCACTATCACTTACACCATTGTGTTTTAAGGAAATTATGGATGATTTACATATGGATACTCCCAATTCCTCATTATAAATATCATACATATCCATTGGGTGGTTTGTTCTCTCTTTTTCACACATGTAGAATCAAATACCAAAATGGATTCCACAAAGGCATGGTCTAGCCCATGTAACACCAAAAACAACCAAATTTTCCACCAAATCCACCAAAGCATTGTAAATCCCCCAATGTATTTTCATCTCACCCTCGATAAGTATCTCTATAGGTCTGCTTAAAAATCATCCAATTGAGCCTATACATTTTATTGTCTCCCCCATTTTTACCTTTCAAACACACCCTTGTAGAAAAGGGACTAAAAAATGTGTCATTATCATCGCTAATAACAATTTATTTCTCTAGTACAAAATTCAAACAATCGAATTCACAAACTCTCCATTATGTTCCAAATATAAATCCTCAACAACAATAAAGTGAATAGGATCAGTCTTGTTCTTTCAAATCATAGAAAAATAGAATACATTACTCATACAACAATATCATATAGGATTGTCAATTCAATAATCCACTATCATGATGAGCTCACTAAGCTTAAATGATCCCATAAACCATGGTGCCTATTTCCCCTCTATCCATAATCATATGTGTCTCAAATAATGTATAAATCCTAAGAAAAATTAATCACCCATAGAAAACTATAGATATCAGCAACATATTTCTACAATGGATAATTACCTACTCTTAGAATTCATCAACCAGTTCTAAATCATATACACTTGCTTTAAATTCTCTCAAAAAAAATTAGATAACAATTTTATCACATTCTTCATTCCAACATAATAGGGAATGATAAGTATTACCAATGATATCATCAAATAGATCTACCTAGCTAAAATATAAGAGATTATTACTATACAAAAACTCTACCAAGGTTATATGATCATCACATATTATGTTTAAGTCCATAACTCAATACTTGATCATAACATCTATAGTAGCAATCCTCCTTTAAAACCTTACGTTAGATTGATAATGATATGTCATAATAAACCTCAGTCGATTCCCCATCACATTTTTCAACCCATTCGAAAATCACAACATTAAATGAGCATTTCATTCAGATACATTTCATATAGAAACCCCATGTGGCCACACAATCTCTCATACATAAGGGTCTTAAAACTCAACTATATAATGAGTATCTTGAATTTATAATAAATTAAAAACATATATTTTCTGATAAACCACAACACCTTCTACTTTTCAACATATGGTGTTCCTAGATAACCTTGTTACAAAAACAATAGTAACTTGATCACACTTCCACACTTTCAGGTGAAGAGGCTGGAGAAAAACACATATTCACTAATTCTTAGAATTAATTCAATGTTAGGTAAGATAATGACAGCAAAATCCTACAATATCCTTTTTATACCTTTCCACAATAAATATCATCAATTATCATGATATATCTTATTTTATCCAAGATTCACTATCAATAGTAATATATGAGTGTCTCTCATTAGTTATTATCTTATAGATGTAACAAGGAAATACCTTTCTGGAATGTATATCATGTCATCCACATAAAATTAACAATAAAAAAGAGGATAATTTCTTATAATTAAGTAATTAAATATTGAATATTATGTATTAGACTCTGGGATAGCGTTCAGTCGAGCCTCTAAGTTAGAAGTGATAATTATGGGAGCAATGTTCATCAACCCTTGATTTTTTGATTCACCCCTCAGATAGTCTACTAAATAATAATCCAAATCCACTATTCCTCCAACAAAAGATCTCCAATATCATGGGTTTTCGTACCGATATAATCTACAATGACATTATCATTCCAATGTTCATAAGCCATCTCAATGTCAAACGTTTTTAGGTACTCAACACAAATGCATCTTCCTAGTTCTAAAGTCTCACTGAGGGAAGATATGTCATAATATCTTATAATATTTATAAATTATAAATATATCATTGAAAAGATAATGTCACCAATAAATCATGGAATAAACCAAAATTTGTTCCTTTTGTCCATGAGTAGTGTATTTCCACTTTTGAGGTCATTGATGGTGAGCCCAATAGGAAACTAAAATATCACTCTATATCAAAATAGATACCAAGATAACTCACTAATCATTTTTGTAAACTAAATAAAAAAATCATAACCTTAGTAAAAATTAGTATTGAAGAAGATGTTATAGAAACCCAATACTTTTACACATAATATTTATTTATTATTAAAAATATATATCCAATAATTCTAAAACAAGGATTTTAATGTCCTAGTATCATTATAAGCCTGGTTTTCTCAAACATAAAACAAAAGACCCTAATTTTATTTTCCTTAATGAGATCCTAAAAAAAGTTCAAGCTCTTAAGGTTACATGGGAAAACATGTGGAATTCCAAAAGAAAGATTCAGATAAAAGGAACAGTAAGAGAATAAACATGATAAGAATGTAAAAAATGTGAGTTAATGGTATTATATAATATCATAAAATAAAAGGCTCATGATTAATCATATAGAATAATAATTTAAAGAATATTGAATTATAATATCATGGAATTATAGAAAAGGTGGGGCAACCTAAAGAACAAAATATTCACATGAATTGGATAATGACAAAGACCACATAACATGGTGGACATATTTTCCATAATTGATTAGGTTTACTCCATAATACCACACAAAAAATCTCATTATACTAAAACATAACTCAATGAATTAGAGTGCTATATAGGTGTACCATTAATAAAATTTTTATGTTCTATATATTCCACCTATAAGAAATTAATCCTAAGTCATACAATAAGAATTACCCATTTAATGAAAATGGGCTCAATACTATTTATTCATATTATGTTGAATGGAAATTTAATAATGAATACATTTGAGAAATGATCATATGGAATGTATTGCCCTTTAAAAGAAATGGATAATAAACTAGATATGTATGTGAGAGAAAGATATATATATAATTTATATGCAATAAATAACATCAAATATTGTTTTCATTAATGCAATTTATTCTAAAAATATTAAACTAATTCATGAAGAAACTAACAATTTCACATTGAGTAACATCAAAGGATGTCATCATAGATGGAAAATGATTTTGAAATATTACTTTGAAAATATATTGAGGAAAAATTTAGTTTCCATTATGAAAACACATATTTAAAATATTATAAATTTTTTACATTAAATATTTTTTTAATATAACATTTCAAACATAAATAAGAATATTCAATGAATTGAATGGTTCTAAGGGTAGATGTTTTTTTTCAATTTTGAATACATTAAAAAATAAATATTCCTTTCAACTTTTTGTAAAAAGGTAACAAAAGTACCTTCTTTAGAAATTTATGGTGGGGTTAATTTTAATGAATTTTCTAAAAATACAATTAAGGTAAAAATTACATGAAACCATCATTTTAAATGATTTGAAAAAAATTAGAAAACATGTTCTTGTATTAAAAATTATTTTCGATTGAAGATATAAATAAAGTTAAATTTTATTAGAAA
This sequence comes from Viscum album, assembly GCA_963277665.1. Taxonomy (NCBI): domain Eukaryota; kingdom Viridiplantae; phylum Streptophyta; class Magnoliopsida; order Santalales; family Viscaceae; genus Viscum; species Viscum album. Next base: position 1,514,599,810 of record OY728120.1, read on the forward strand.
TAGTTTATCATTATATTTAAGTACCAAGAGTGGTGAATGGACATATTTGTTGAAAAAATCATAAATAACCATATTAGAAGAAAATTAAGGCTTTTATTATATAATATTAAAATAATTTATGTCAATGGAAAATCAAGTTATGGAACCCAGATTAAAATGATATTGAAACATAAACCCTTATAACTTTAATAAATTTTGAATCATAAGATAAAATGAATTATGTAGATGAATTGTATCTTAAAATCACATCATGTGGGATGGAATCATGATATAGTATGTAAATCCGTAGTATGTGACCCATTAAAAATAAATTTGGTGAATTAATAAATGGGTCTGAAGGTAGTACGTTTGAGAAAAAATCCTTACAAAGATTGTATCATTTAGGTGGGAGTTAAAAAATTTGGTGATTTTGTGTAACAAATGTAGATCTATAAAATAAAGTGTAAATAAAAAATAAATAAATAAAAATTTATATCACACATAATCATTGGATAATACAATATATGATGTAGATATATAATCCAATGAATGAAAATTGAGTTAACTAACCCCTTATCTCACGATTACCTTTATTTGAGAAATCTATAACCTCCTAAATAGTTTCATAATACAAATAAATAACTCATTCTAGAATAATATAATTTTTTATAGTATCATATATTATCCCATTTATAACATCATATCGCTTGTTTATTAACAATCGTTCATTATCAAGATTGATTGGAGGTTTATTTCTTTATTTTATAATAAATGTTTTGTAATTAATGGTCAAGATATCAAAAATAGGATACATTTAAAACATATTAATAATTATATTAATTATATGAATATAATTTTTTAATTAGATACAATTTTATAATCGTTATTTAAATTAATACCTGGTTAATGAATCACATTGCTTCATGGAAATGGATGGTTATACATACGCACAAGTGAAACTTCTTTTCCCTTAAAAGGTGAATAGGAAAGAAATTGTATTGTATATTAAATTTAAAAAATAAATATAATTCCATATATATAACATTTATTCATTAAAATTATCTTTTATTACCTTCCATGTAAATCATTAGTGAGAATTAGTCACGCCACTTAGCAAGGTGATAGTCTTACGTACACATGAACGACATGATCATTAATTCAACTGATTGAAGGTAGGGAATTATTTGAAATATTTATTTTCTATAATGATTAATATGTAATTAATATCATATATAAACATAAAAATAAACCTAATTACCTTCTCTGTAAATCATATGTTAAAAACGAATCATATCACTTCTTGAGGCGGTAGTCCACCGAACATAAGAGTGGTGTTATAGTCGTCTCTACAAAATGAAAAGTAAGAATATATATGTGATATTATAATTTTATAAATATAATTATATAATTATAATTATATAATAAATATGAAATTTAATTTTTAAATTCATCATTATATCTAATCCTTATAAGTGGTTATGAAAAATGAATTATGTTAGTTTGCATGACTGTAGTCCTCCATACACATGATCAATGGTTTTTCCCATTCGAAGAAGGAGGAGATTGTTTTAGGTAATTAAATTTACATAAAAAATTGTAAATAATAAAATTATTTTATTATATCATCATGTTTTAATAATATTTGAATGTTGTGAAGAAAAAATAAAATCAAACATGATGATAAGGATGTTACTTCTTATTCGTATAACTTATTTTTGTTTCCCCCAAAACATTCCATGGTTTCAATTATAAAAATCAAGGATTGTAGGATGAATTTAGGGAAATAATTAATTTATTTGGTTTTTATTTTCTGAACCAAATAGTTTTTTAATTATGGAAAAGAGAGGAGAGGATATGGCCTTTTATATGTGTGGGACATGATACACTAAACATTTTTTAAAAGACAAAAATTCACCCATATTTTTATCAACAAAAATGATCTAAAATGGACTATTATATAAAACTATAAGTTATAAGGCCTAAATACGAACATCCAGTAGTAATTATACATGATTTGGTCATTTTTAACCCATATATTTTATGTTTAACAACACAAATAAACCCATTTTTTCTGAAAAGGTGGTAAATAATTTTTCAAATTTTTATTATTCATTATAGTCAAAAATAATATTGAACTAGTTATGAAATATTTATTATTCTGATTCCAAAAATGGAATAAATTTTCCCAAAATAAACTTTAAAAATTTGATGAATTTAATTTTAAAATAAACCAATAAGTGTGTCAAAAAATGGGTTTTCAAGAAATTTATTTTTAAGGAAAATATGATCCCATATTAACTATAGGAAAATAATTAAAATTAAAAGAATTTAAATTGATATTAATTGTAATTTAATATATATAATTTATGTAAATAATTTCTCATTATGAATTTTTTTTATTTTTTAAAAGGGATAAACGTTATACTCATTAAATAAGTCTTCAAAAAAAGGTATTTTAAAGCCTAAAAATATAATTATAAAAAAATGTAATATAAAAATTATTTAAATGTAATTATTTTAATTTAATATAATTAAATAAATATTATTTTCATTTAATTCAAAATTAATTAATAAAATCAATTGATTTATTAAAAATAATTGACAATTTAAAAAAACATTATTATTCACTATTCAAAAAAATTCAATATTTTCGTGATATAAAAAAATGTCACCCTAAAATAATTTATATATTAATTATTTAAAAAATCATTTTATAAAATATACTATTTAAAATTTTTTAAATTAAATTTTGATTTTTTTTCATAAAGAGAAACTAAAACACTTTTTAGAAAAATACAGTTTTTCAAAAAAAAATCTTTTTTATTCAAAGTTTTTTTATTTTATTTTTAATCAATACATAACCATTGAATTTATTTTATACATGGGTAAAACATATAATTTTAATAATTTTTATATTCTAATTAATACTATCCAAATTAATGGTATGGTTATAATAGTATATTATATAGCATTTCTTTTAGATTCAAGGTTTCTTATTCAACAAGTTATCAAAGAGATTGATTTTATTTAAAAACAAATATTTCATAATGTTTTAGGCTGTTACATTAGATTATATTATTGGTTTTTTGTGTAATATTTTATATCTAACCTGATATTCCTCTTTTAAAATCATTGGTTTTTACATTTTACCCCATTAAATAAATTGTGTCCTCTCAATTTAATCTAAAAGAAAGAAATCATGTGTTTGAATTTTAAAATTTATAACATGGAAACCCCAATAATGTAAAAAGGATTAATAAAAAAGTTCCTTAGAAATATGGAAATTTAAATTATAAATTTTTTAAATAAATAATTTTCCACATAGGATAACATTGGTAGTATGATTAGATAGAAGAAAAAAATTAAATAATTATTGAGATTTTCAGAGGTCATTGATCACATGAAAGTGAGAGCTCAAGGGAATTTTTAGGAACACAAAACCCTATATATTTTATGAGTTAAATGAATTTTGATTCATCATAAATTAAGGTAATAAGATAATATGTTTTTTTCAAAACACTTTTCCTATAGTTGAGTGATTATTTTACTATCTAGACTCAGAATAAAGGAAATATACGTACTTGATAAGAATAATTTCATCTTTTTACGAATTTCACCAAAATATAAATTTTTTACCCAAATTATGATTATTTAATATTACTTTTGAATTAATAAAAAATTAAAATATAATTATGACATATCAGATATTACAAAAATGAAAAAACAAGTTGTTACTTGAATATTTACGAAAACCAAAAATGGATAGTATGAGTTTTCTCACACATTAATCTCCAATACCTAGGTAGTAACTCCCAATTATAAACTTAATCCATTACATAAGTATAAATATGGAAAAATATTCATATTAATTCTTAAGAAACAAAATATCAGTCATCCCATATAATCATTTATTTTAAATATAAAGGTTATACATACATCTACCAAATAAAACATCTCCCAAAAAATCATTACTCACCTAAAAACCTTGGATTAGCATAATATTTAATCATGAAATAATTTAAGTAAAAAATAATTTCATACTAAATTTTAAATAACATAGGAAAGTTATAGGTTTTATGCCTTTATCACCCTCCAGTTTTCGGTTCAATCCCAACGGCCTTTTCTTATGTAATGGGTTATATTGTTCATCATGTGAGTTATCCTTTTTCGAAAATTATAGTAAAACATATGTGATGATCAAAATAATAATTCACCATTATCTTATAAAATTCTCAGAAATATGATAATAATCTTTAAAAAAAATATCAATCATCAAATCATCATTTTTTAACCGTTCTGGTTTCTTATATGACTCATTATTTTACACAAAATCATCTAATTACCATGGCATAAAGAACATATCCAAGGTTATTATTTCCTCGATTGTGAGTTTTTTCTGATAGTATCACCTTACCATTAATTCAGTTTTATAGGTCATTAGTACCATCCAACAATTTCTTGAAAATAATTAAAATAAACCATCAATATTAAAATCATTATAAATATATTTCATGGATCACATGATTCATAGATTTTAGTGCAACATCTCAATTAACCCACTCTATTATTTAACCCTAAACTATTAAAAATCATCTTATTCCCTAATACCACCTTACTATAATGTTTCCTTTTTAATCTATTTGTCATCTTCAGTAAAACTATTACTTATAAAACGTTTTTGATCATATTCTTGATATTTCTCCTAGGACATTGATTTTTTATTTCCCATTATTTCAATAGTTAAAAAATAAATCATTAATGAATACCTAGGTAAATCATTATTCAGATAAATTTCACTAACTGAAAGATTCATTTTTACTTGGAAATTACATTATATTTTCCCATATTATACACACATAAAACATCTTCACTTTCATTTGATACATTCCCTTGAGTTATTCTTCTCGCATTATCGACATATATAAATCTAAATCTTGTTCCCTCTAATTTATCTACCACCCAAACTCTCAATGAAGTATATCGATATCTTATTTTATGAGTCTAAGAGTTGTTCATGGTTTGATTTTTTAATCATATGTTACGATAATTTATTAGTATTAATCAAAATATACTATAATCTATCTAACATCTCATTTAGTTCCTCACCAATATATTTGTCATCACATTTAACATTTACCTAGGTCCTTTATGTTCCCTCAATTGAATTAAAATATATTGATGACTTTGGGAAATAAAATTCCAAGTGGGAAATAAAATAATCTTGAAAAATTATTTATAAGGAATATAAATCACGAAACAATCATCTAAATCTAAGAAACCATAGATTTAGTTTATTTCATCCATGATCTTAATCTATTCAAATATATAATGGAGGTTCGTAAATACATAGTGAATTTCCAATGAATATCCCTTGCGAGTATCAAACACGTTATGTTGTAGGGCCCTTTTCATATACTATGTAATGCTTGAGTCCAGATCGATGAGCCATTTTTTTAGTTTTTTTAACACTAGGTACGTCTATTATCGAACCACATAAACTTTTAGTATCCATATAGGTATGTAATTACTCAAAATCACTCACTCTAAACATCACCATTATTCATGGATATTTTTATATACATATAATTATCATTAAAATTATCCTTAAACCTATCCTTAAGGTTTTCACTAAATATTTCTCATCCTAGTTCCAAAGGTTAACTAATCTTTCCTCTGACACTAATTTCTGTAACACAAGAATTTTACACATAATCTTTTATGATTATTAAAAATAAATATCCAATAATTTAAAAAATGGTCATAATTGGAAGACTGGTTTGTTAATACATATAATATATAATCCTTATTTTATTTTCCATAGTGATATCCTAATATCCATTCAGCCTCTTGAATTTGTGTGGGATAAAATGGGGAATAAATAAAGGGATTATCTAAAAATTTGAGTATGCGAATTAACATTATAATGAATCATAACATGTGAGTCAATGGTATAACACGATATCATAAAAGATATGGAACATGAGTAATCCTATGGAAGAATTATTTAATTTAAATGGTATAATAAAATCATATCATCATAGAAAATGTGATAGAAACATAAATCATAACAAAATCATAGGTCAAGTCTAACTACCAATAAACAAATCACATTAAGTAAAGAGTCTCATAGTGGGTTAGTTTCATTCCCTATTCCCATACATGAAGTCTCATGAGAATAAAATATTACACAGTGAAATAGAGAACTATTCAGGTGCACCCATCATAAGATGTTCATGATCTATGTGTTCCACAAAAAATAAATAAATCATTAGTAATAACTTATTAATTACCAAGGGAAATAAATTGGATCTAATAATTTTTCATCATATCATATTAAAAGGAAATTTGATAATGAATTAATTTTTGAAATGATCATAATCCTTATATTGCCCCATCAATAGAAGGGAGAATAATTTAGGTATATTTGTGAGAGAAATATACATAATTTAGAAGAAAAAAATAACAATAAAGGATATTTTCATTTCTGAATATAATTTTAAAAATATTAAAATATTTCATGATTAAAATAACTTTTTCACATTGAGTGACATCTAATGATGTCATCTCAGATAGAAAATTGATTTTGGAATATCACGTTGAGAATTTCTAGAGGAAAATAACCTTTCAAATTTGATAACACATTTTTTAAATCTACAACCTTCAATATAATTAAAAAATAATTTTTTATAAATTCCTTTATAATATAAATATGAATATTTAAAACATTAATTCTTCACGATGGTATATGACTTCCTTTTATGCTCAATATGTTAAAAACAATGATTCCTTTCACATTTTTGTAAGAAAAGTGAAAAAGCACCTTGTTCAAAAAATAAAAGGAATATTACATTTAAATTCTTTTGTAAAAAAAATTAAGGATAATAATAAATTATTGAAATCATAGTAAAACATGTTCAAAACTTTTTTAGATGACATATGTTTAGAATAAAATGGATTTTTGATTGAAGGGAGAAATGAAGTCGTATTTTCATTAAACACATTCTCAATAATTTAAAGTTCCAAAAGTGAAGTATATTATTATATTACATTAAAAATTAATTAATAATAATATGAGATGAATATTTATGAGGTTTAGTAGGCAAGGATAATATAATTTCATTCAATGTAAATTTATTCATGAGAAATCTCGATTAAAATGATATTGAAGCATAAGCATGGTTCACTATGGTAACTTCAGAATCATAACATTAAAATAATTAAATAGATAAATTTTAACATAAAATATCATTATTTATTATTTATTCAAGATATATTATGTAAATTTTATGTATATGAACCATTCAAAATGAAATAATTGAATTAATGAAATGTGTGTCAAAAAAGAGGTTTGATATAAAACTATTTTAATATTCGTATCATTGAGGTGAGAGTTAATTAGTGGGTTGATTATGTGTTAAAACTTACACCCACCAAACTATAGTGTAAATACAACATAATTAAATCAAAATAAATTTAACATGAAATCTCTTCATAATGTAATATATGAAGTCGAAAAATAACCCATTGAAAGAAAATTGAAATAAAAACCCCACACCTCATGCATCAATTTAGTTCATCATTAATTAACCTCATGTATACTGGTTTTAAACATGTTATTAACTTATAATAGAATAATATTATTATTTTTAATCAAATATATAAACCTATTATAAAATCATATCACTCGTTCATTAACAATATTTCATTATCACTATTTTTTTGTGTCAATTTATTTGTTTTCTCATGAATGTTTCTCCATGAAGGTTTTGGATATCAAAAATAAGATTCAATTACATCAACCCCAGAATTATATTAATTCTAGAAATATTCTTTTCTCGTTTAGATTTTTATAATCATTATGTAATTTGTAACATTAATAATGAAACATATCTCTTCATACAGATGGTAGTTCATACGTACGCATTTACGTTGTTATCATTTCTTTAACGGTGGAACGTTTCAGGAAGTGGAATGTAAATTAATTTAAAATAATAACTATAATGTCATATATATATATAATATTTTTATTAAATTGATTTTTTATTGCCTTCTATTTCAATGTTATGTGAAAAATAAGTCATATTGATTCATAAGGAAGTAGTCTACAGTACATCCGAACGACATTATCATTTATTCAATTGATGGTATGGTAATAAGTTATATGATATATATATATATATTAAATAATTTTTATTTTTCTATAATATCATATTTTAAAATTAAATTAATCCTTATTACATTACATGTAAATTTATTATGAAAAAATCATCACATCGCTTTGCGAGGTGGTATTCCCCCATACACACAAGCGATGTTATCGTATTCTCTACGATATGAAAAATCAGAAGGTATATCGAAAATTATAGTTCAAAAGGTATAAAATTATCATAAATATAACATCTCAATCATTATATTAAAAATTATGTCCATCCTTGAGAATTAGTGATGAAAAATGAGTTACGTCGATTCGTGAGGGTGTAGTCTATCATACACTTGATTAATAGTTTTGTTTCCAATATGAGGGGTTGAATAATGTTTTATGTCATTAAATTAAAATAAAAAATATCAGTATATATAATATAGTGAATTTATTATATCATCATGTATTAATAATATTTACATTTGCTGGAGGAAGAAATACAATAAAATTCTCAGTTTAGGACGTTACCTCTTCTTCAGACAACTTTTTTAGTCTCACTAAAAGGCTTCTTAGATCGAATTTGTGATCAATAAAAGGATTATATTAAGATAGTATGTAACGAAATATGTTATTTTGTGAATTTTTTTCATAATTTTTTTTATGGATGAAAATTATAGGATATTAATGGGGCCATTATTAGTGGGAGGGGACACACTTGGAGTTTTTTAAACAAAAGAATTACACTCACATTTTCCTCATGAAAAAATGCTCCAAAAAGGAAATTTTGAGAAACATAGAAGATATAATGTCCAAATATGAAAATAAAATGATAATTATACATTTTTTAGTCATTTAAACCCTAATTGTTTTCATTTTAGCCTCGGATAAACTTGTTTTTACCTTAACCATGGAAAATAGTTTTGTCTATTTTCACTAGTCATTTCGGTAAAAAAAATTTGTTGATATTATCAGATAAGATAAATTATGATGATTAAAATATTGAATTTATTTTTCCAAATTCAACTAAAATATTTTTTAGGGCTTATTTTGAAATTTAATCTATAGACCAGTTCAAAAGACAATTTTTTAAGTAATAAATTTTTCAGAGAAATATAATCTAATATAAAATATATAAAATTTAATCATATTTAGATTAATTTAAACTCATATTTATATAAATGTTATATATAAATTTTATTTAAATTTTTCCTCACTATGAGTTATTATAATTATTTAAAATTGAAAAACTTTATAAACATTAAAACAATTTTCAGAAAAAATGTGTCTTAAAGACTAAAAATAAACGTATATTAAAATATAGTATTGATATGATTAAAATTTAATTAATTTGTTTTAAAATAACAATAACAATATATATGTTAATTTTAATCCAAACTACTATAAAAATGGGGCAAAATTTATGAAAATGAATGACATTTTTATAAAAAATTGTATTTCTCATTATTCACTGAAAATTTAAATATTCTGAAAAAACCGAAACATTTAACCCTATTTTAATATCAATGTGATTAATGAGAAAATGATGTTATTTTTGAAAAATAAAAATCATGAATTCGGTAAAAAATATCTTTAAATTATGTGTTCAAAAACATCAAAAAACTGCATTTTAATAGAAGATAATTTTTCAGAAAGAATTTATTTTTCTTTCAAGGTGTTTTTTTATTTCTAATCAATAGATAACAATTGATATAATTTTATACATTTTTAAGACATATATTTTCCATAATTTATTTATTACTATTAATACCCATAAAATTAACAACCAGGTTATATTGTTATATTATATTTCAGTTTATTTTGATTTGGGGTTGTGTGTTTTACAAGCTATGGAAGAGATTCAGTTAACTGAATAAGAAATGTATCATAAAATTCCACTGTATTACATTGTTTCGGAATATTTTTTTCTTATAATATAAAATATTGAAATGGATTTTATTGTTTTCAATATAATGGTCTTATAAATGTTAACATTATATTAAACTCTAACAATGTCTCCTCATATGGGATAATCAATTCTAACATCACTCCCTTTTAGAAGTTCCTGTCATAGGAACTACTCTGTGGGGAAATTATTGAATTAATATCCTATAATATCCTTATATAAAATGAATCTCTGAAACTTTAACATGTTTATAGGTCATTCCCACGACATAATTATATCAACCATCATTGGATCAATAGATATTCATGTCTCAAAATAACTTTTCGAGGGAAACATACCTGTTGGATCCAAAAGTATCACTTCTAATGTTTGAAAAAATTTAATTTCATCAAAGTGTACTCAATATGATCTTTAAATTTCAATTATATAATTTATAGGTGCCTAAATATAAAATAATACTATAAAAAAATACAATGATGATGGAGTATTGGTATTGGTGAAATATCTTATTCATGAGTTCCATGAACAATATAGGAGAATTCATCATCCCAAAAGGCATTTTGAGATACTCATATAATCCATATCAACATTGGTAAGGTATTTACCCACAAAAAACAATGTAATTGATCGAACAAAACATCAATACTTGGAAATGTATACATTTTCTTTACTGTGATATGATACAGATTCATATAGTTCACTCTTAGGCAATGATTATCATCATCATTCTTAGGGAACCCAACTAGAGAGACCTGTGGAAATTTTTTCCCTAAAATTATTCCTTTTAACTATAAATCCTTCGGTTTCAACATTAATTTATTCAACTATGCGAGTGTTATCTACTAAGGAAGAATTTATGTAAGCTTCCCACTATGTATCAGTTTAATATCAAACTCTATCCCCCTATTAAGAGGGTGTGTTGAGAACTCATCTGAAAATACAACTGTATGATGATCCAATATGGTATGAAGAGGGGATGGAACTTTTCCTTGGTCTTATTGAATAACTATAATTTTAACAAATATTGTCATGGATCAATATTGGATATGGTATTGTTCCACCATTCCTGCTTCTAAATCCAATTCTCTAGTCAATACATGATTTTTTCCCTTAGGATATGTAATTATTACTCTCCTTTGAAATAAATCTATATGATATTGGTAACTAGTCATCTAGTCAATACGAAAAATATCATCAATAAAGGTCATTTATATGATTATGAAATTCTATAGATTTCCATAACTAGAAACCCTCATGGGACTCTTTGGACACCTCTGGAGATGATATACCTTATTTCTTAAGTGTGTATCAAGAGATAATTATTCAAAGGATAACATAACCAAAAAATATAAGACAAGAACAAATTGATCATAAATAAATTAATGGGAATCTTCTATATCACATAATGAAGTAGATAGTTTAGACCGTATATGAACCACATGTTGAAGAATTTAATGTCCCGCTCCTCCAACGGTAGGAACCTACTCCAATGCATAAAAATTTCAATTTTATTATCCATATCTCTACCCTTTAGAATAAAGAATCACCTAGGACATTGAATTTTTCAGATTTTTCAGTGGTTGTTGAGGTCCTCTAGCTTCTTGCATGGACTGATCATTCTGATCCCAACCTTGATTCCTTCACTCAACGTCACTATAGGTGACACATCTTACAACACAAATGGAAACCTATAACAGTAATGGACATAAAGGGAAATACTTTTCTTTAATTCTGAAATTATAACATCTAATTGAACCCCTTTCCATATAGGGGGATAAAGAATCTATACTCTACTCTAGTTTGTTGATGTCACCCTAGTTCATCTAATTTACATTCCTCTTCCTATTACCATACGAGGTTCCAAAAAAATCACCTAGAATCAAACTCCTTGGTCCACCACTGATCTGAAGAAAAAAATTCCCTTATATTCCTCTAGACTCTACTTAATATTAAGGTCTTTCTAAAGAACTTCTGTATATATCATCATGACAAATTTCAGGACCTAGTATCTTAGTTCTGGTCAAAGGCCAACCCAAAACATCTAAGGAGCCACCAATTCACTGAAGGTTTTGGGGATGATGATTTCTATAAATACTAATAAAAATTGAAAATTATCATATGATCTTATCATCCCTAATATTAAGTAGCTATAATATAACAATTTAAAGTGTTTTTTTTCTAACCCATTGGATAGACCAAAGGACCCCGCTAAATTTCTTTCTCCCATAAATCTGAGAGTGCATCATGAGAATGTCCCAAGACCAGAAAATCTTAAATATATTCACTATTTTGTCTCATAATAGGTATACATTGTGGAATTTTGTAATATTTTGTAATGAATTTTTAGAAAATCATATCATATCTTACCAGGATAACTACTCAATCACTTTATGATCACACTCGAATGATCATTATGTGAATACATTGAATTAGATGATTTCCTCATCTATAAGTCATAACCACCTTAAAACTATACAAGGCCTAAGTCAAGCCTTCTATAACTGCACATTAGTCTTATTAATATAAAACATGGTTCATATAATTTCATCATTGGAACAAATGTATCACATAAGTACAAAACATAGATTACTAAAGACATTTAAATATTTGAACTACTACGTATGAAAAGAAAATGGATATATAAAATGTGATCCAACATGATTACTCAAAATAAATGAATACACAAAAATCCCATAAATCGAAAAAGTATTGTAATAATAATAGAAATTAGTATGAAACAATAAAAAAACACTTACAAAAGAAACCCCATCATTTCTATCTTCAATGTCTATTAAATATGAGTTGTCTTGCCATGTATGTAACTCACCAAATTGAAATCTAGATAAAATATATTCATAAGAAATTCCCAAAACACAATCATGAAGAAAACAAATCATTGGATACTACTTTTTAATGCCCTAAAATGAATAATTCGGTCTGGTCTTGGGTGTCACATGACTTCATGTGTGCCTTTCCATATATAGAAGGCCATCGACTAATGATTATGGCCTTAATAGTTACATGGGGATAATATTACCTTAGTAAAAATATCCAAACATAATAAAAATGTTAAAAAATAATTAAATATCCATAAAATTACACCACAGAAGATAATCAAAAATAATAATTTATTATAAAATGGAATAAAATTCATACCAGATAATCAAAAGGACCCCCAAACATGTAGATATACCAATTTATAATGATATAATAAATTCATATATATGCACTTCGATTTTTTCCAAATGTTTTTTCTAGAATATACCTTCTCCTCCATGCTCCACGTACTTAATTTCTAGATTCGAGGCCCTTTTCCTTAGGGAGATCCCTAATAATAAAATCTAATGGTCCATCGATTATCCAATATAGGGTGTAAGTATAAATCAGGAGGGATACCATCAATGTGTCCAAAATTTATGTTTAGTAATATATAAATTTGTATTCCTTGAAAATTTTGTAATTTAAAAAATGAACAATCATGTTTCGAATCATCAATTGTTATACAAGCTTCCATAAACCACATCTCTACCTTATTCAACACCAAGTGGTAATTAAACTAAAAAGTAATTGTTTCTTGATTAATAACATTCCTTATATTCTGCAAGTCATCTCTACTAAAACAACTAACATTCCTATATCCACTTTCCACTATAATGAAACAATTCCACACTTAACATTATGGGAATGTCATCGAGTTCACATATTGACCAAAATCATGGCTCCAAAGAAAGAAAAACTACAATATGTTTTCCAAATCTAAAACAATGGGGAAAGAAAAGTTCTCACATTTTTACCCAATATATTGATTTTGGGAGAAACACACTATCCCAAGTCGTAATTGAATGAAAGAGCATAACCTTTTAATCATAACTAAAACACTCCCCCTCTAAGGGGACAACTAGTCGAGAAAGACCGACATATTGCCCTAATACTATCCATAGTGAAACCATACATGCATCTATAAAAAAATACATAATTTATAAATTAATAACCATTTAATATAAAGAAATATTACCAAGTATACAGACACACCTACATTTGAATCATATCAAGCAAGAGCCTCCTGGTTCATACATACACCCAAACCCATATGAGAATCATATTAAGGAAGGGTCTTTTGGGTCTTGAAAACACCCACCTGAAAATCAAGGCATATAAATTTATATAAATTTAATGAAGTGGTAATAGATTCTTACATAAAGGGTATAAATTCTCTATTCCATGAATTGATACTGGGATCAAGCCTATATATTTAATTACCCTAAAAGGACCACCATCAACAATAGAACTCAATCCAATCAATAGAGTGAAATAGTACCTCAATATACCTAGTATATGATCATTAAATTTTCAAATAATTATCTATTAAATCATATAGTAATTTATATATCTTTCCAAAATATTACATATCCAATATTCATTCAAATAGAAAGAGGCGGTTAGGATAGATTTTCATAAACATACCAAACATGAGCATGTGGATTGATATGATATTCATGAACTAAGTATATGGAATGAATAGAGCCAAAGTTTCTTTAAAGGGAGTAATGTGTGAATTTATATCCTTCCATTAGATATCTCACATAATATCATTAATATAATTAACTCCACTTGATGATCTGGTGGATGATTTGTGCGTTTCAACAAAAATTGAACAATCATCACCATATTGTGGTAATGACCTCCAAGACAATGGTGAATTTGATCATACCATTCCCTAGATATCCATCATGGTGACACCCCATGATATGGAGTAACACCCTTGGTGATTTTAGACCCACCATGGTGTGGTGAGTCCATTCTGTTTGGGGTCTGTGGGGAGACTCCAAGCACCTTAGACCTCATGCCACACCTATAAATTCAGCGTTTTTGTCTCCATGTTTTTCACAGGTGGACTATAGTCGTAATACAACATCCACCGTAGAATGGTCATTCTTTTGGTACACCTAAAAATGCCTAATTTTCCCCCAAACCCACAAGGATGTTACCCTTTATATCCATTAAATATTATCCTTGTATAGGCATCCCAATATCTCTATTAAACTCTATTATTAAATATGAAGGAATTTGGATGATGTAGTTATTTAACAAATGATTACCCATATAAAATCATGAATCTTTTTTTAATATAGATTTTCTTTCATGAAAATCATCGATATCCCATACCACTTCAGTGATGAATCCTCAAGGCACTATTTTAGATCATCTAGACCCTTATGCTCAACATTTACTCAGTAAAAGGTTTGGATATATGACATAAACCATGAAATGATCCTATTAATTCATTGATTATAATATTTATTATTTAGGTATTAATAAATCCTTCAATTATTATAGTAAAAAATATGTTGGTTGTTTTGATCACTATCATGAAATCCTTACATAGCCTAAGGGGAACCACTATCAACCTCTAGAAGATGATGAAATGATCTCTACCATAAAAAAATAGGATCTATATATTGAGAATATATCTTCAAGAAATATATAAAAATAAATATTTCAATGTGGGGCCCCCTTACATAATGAATGATTGTAAGGTCCACCACCGTTGATTGAAGGTAGGTAAAATCTTCCTCTTCCACCAAAAACATCAGAATCAAGGATGATAATTTAGATTCCAACATCACTAACTGGTCATAATATTCATTGATAAGGTAAGCCACCATGTCATATTTTCCTCCATTTTATATAATATGAATTTTACAATACTATAGAAAGTAAATCCATTGCCTCTACCTCAGGTTGAGATCTATTGATGTGAAATTTTAACTATCTCTCTTATGATCCATGTGTACCATAAATCCCTCATTGTGAATATAGTTCCTCTAAGAGTTTAAATAAATCAATGTTATCCTGATATTGATCTTATGGGATGAGAAATTATAATCATGAGGATTTTAATATATGATATTATAATAAATATAATTCTACCAATGAATTAGAATTCATCCAATCCCATTTATAGAGGAATGAAAGAAATCTACATACCCAAATCCTTCCTCTTGAAATAAAAACCAAAAAGTACTATTAAATTTTTTATTAATCTATTATAATGATTTTTTCAATGGTCATACGAAATGATCTGATACCCTTTTTAGGAATGGGTAGTCAGGGTAACTATAATCCATGAGATGTTTATGATGAATATTTGGTAATATTATCATAATATAAAAATGATATACACTTTGGTTATATTTTTGGAGGTTCCCTAAAAACCACTTCCCTGATATCTATAGGGTCTATCATTACTACATCCATGGAGCTGATGTGTGCAAAAAACTGGACTTTCCAAATAAATAATATTCCATATGCGACTTTACTGCATGATTGGTTATATCAAATAATGTAAATGAAAATCCTCAAATGTGAAATATAGTTGTCCATTATAGAATAATAGATGATGATTTATAGATAATTACTACCATTAACTAGTCCAGTAAGGTATTTAATAGAAATTCATTAAACCTATGAACACAACGTTGTATTTATTCACCTAGAACATCATCTCTAGAAACTCATAATGATAATAAGGACACATGAACAATATTTTTAGGATATCCATCATGTAAACCTGAAGATGGTGATATCTATATTGAAAATCAAACATCATGAAGCACTTCTCTACTTTAGTTTAGTAAAACTAGCCATCAATCCCCATAAGAAGTTATTTTTCTATTATCACATGATTTGGGAGATTATAGTAATTAAAAATCCCCAAAACATATCTACACTATTGGAAAATAGAACAAGGGATTCATAGAGAGAATACAATGGTCCAAATAAATACTTTTTAAAATGCCCTATAGTTATATCTTCAGTTCCCTGAACTCTATATGGGAAATATATTATAGAATATATGATATCACTAATATACATGGATGAAAGTAAATACAAAAATTGATCTATGGATGAACAAAAAATCCCAATACATCCTCTATAGAATCATTCATACACTCTTACTTGGTACTAAGAATAATATCCTAAAAGGGATATATGGAACACATTGCCAAACTCTCCAATATGATGGTAATAAAAAAATAAATTCTTCATTATAATACATGTTTTTCATGAATAAATATCTCACTAACAAATTAAAGTGAACCTAAATCAATCATATTAATAATATTTAACTCTTTGATGATATCTGACTATCTGGGCATAAAGTAAAGATATTCATCCCATAGGAATGATTGTGACATAGTTACTTTTCTTATACTATATAAGGTTTCACAAGAACATATCTACATTAAGTAAAATGTGACACTATCATATAATATTGATAATAATATATCTGGTTATATTAGTAGTATCTATCAAAATGAGTTTCGATAGGGTCTCTACTAGGATCTATCACCATTGGAATTATAATAAAAAAATAATATAATGTCTCACACTATTTTTGAACATTAAGATTTCTACTATAGATAATAAAAATATCAATCCTTAAACCATGTGTTTTTTTTCTTGGTTTAAACCCTCCCTAACATGTTATTGTTTCACCTATTGTGGAACTTCTAGATCATATTCTGAAATGACATCATAGTGGACCAAAATGACCATTGGGTGCAAGACATATATATCATATTTCCCTCTGATATTATGGTCCTTGAACTTTTTCTCCCTAGATTCCCTTAACTAATAATCTAGATGGATAGTGTAACAAAATGGGGCGTAGATCACTAAAATAATAGATTATATTTTCTCCGAACTGGCTTGATCTTCCAGGTGACTTTTCCATCATATATCCTCAATACTGGGAAGTCATGTGCGTAACATATTCTAAAATGATCCTAATTCCAATCATTTAAAGGATAGTTCTTGTAACTCTATCCCTATGTAACCAAAAACTAACCCATCCATGGTTTTTCCTATTATATTAATTTCACATTCACCATAACTCTCTTGAAATCTATCATTGGTGGAAATTTATTACGGAAAAACTCCATCTTGGATCTCCCTGTGAAATCCCAACTCAAAATTTCAATATTCCAAAATACATTACAGACTATTTAATGGGAGTAACACATCATTTATATAATAACCAATTTTTACTGAAAAATTAACATTCCATCATGTTAAAGGAGCAACATATACCTTAAAAATCGATAGATTCATTGGGTTGCAATCCTCTTTAATGTGGTAATCAAACTCTTACCAAGGTGGAGTAACTTTATAATGTGTCTTTATAGTTGAATCCCACCAACCACTCATTTCACCATGAATTATTCTTTCTATAAGGATAAAAAACTATTCAGTGGGTGCTTGAAATAGTTATAACACATGCATCCCCACCTTCAGTAATTTTTTGATGTCATGTATATTAAGATATCTCCATAACCTTGGTGGTCTATATGATTGAAATAGATGTAGTCCATCCAGTTTATGAGAATTAATTCCCTTCCAAAAATGGTATAATCTACTACAAAACTGGTAGACTATTGTCTGTATACCCCAATGATGGATTATATATTATCTTTGAAATAATTTGGGTGTTTGAAATTTAAATTCTTAAAAGAGGTAAATCTAAATCGAGTACATAAATCAATGCCTTATTTATAAACTAATTAGTGAAAGTTTCCTCAAAGATTAACAGTCACTTATCAAAATACTTCCATTGAATTCTAGATTGATGTATTTTTTGTTCAATCAAATATTCATCAAGATAAATATGAATTATTAAGGTTTGTTTTGGTGATATAACTCAACAAGGATAGAAAAATTCATATATAACATGCTAAATGGTATATGTACCAATCCATTTAAACTATAGAAATTATTCCTCAGTGTTATATGTTTAAAAATATATTATTTTTGTCATAGATAAATTATACATTGGAAGCCATCACCTATGATAGATTCTCTAATATAAAAAACAAAGTAAGCACCGCTTCCCACCAATTTGATAAACTAATAAATGTAATATCATAAGACTCCTTGCTCCAAACCTCATTGAATGGTCTAGTAACATAATCGGATGCCCCTATGAACTAACCTTCCCCATTAGGTCCCCACTGGGATTGGTAGTTAGGATGATAGTGACACACTAAGACTACCTCTAATAGGTCAGGCACTGGTGACTAGCACTTATAATTTATATCTCACAGGGAAACCTTATCGTAATGATCCTTCCCAAAATAACATTTTTAAATAATTTATTATAATAATGTAATATTTAAAACAATATAATATTGTGTAATAATATAGAAGTAAAAAATCCAAATAACTATAATATTATAATAAATTAAACTCTAGAAATAAAGGAATCAAAAAATATCAATATCCTAAGTGAAGAAATACCTAAAACTACTAAAAAAATAAAGTATGCATCACACAAACTCCCAAAAAGACTCAAATAAGAACAATAAGCCTTTAGAACCACTATGGACTACGTATATCCAAAAACATCATCCAGGATCACCCCCAAAGCTATCTTTGATCTATAAATAACAAAAAAACATGTGTGTTGAATACCCAGGTAGTGGTGAGTATTACATAACTAGTAGGATTCGTCAAAAATAGAAATCGAATATAGAAACAATAAGTTAGTTAAGATCAATTCTTATGGTTCTTAGAAGTCTAATAGAACACATATAAAATTTGAGGATATAAAAAAGGATTTATGATGTCCCAACTCCACAACCCATCTCAATAATGCTTTGCGGTCATAGGGTACCCAAGGAACCTAGAGAATCATAGTACATAGAATATATAAAATATCATGCTTCACAAAATATACATAATCTCCCTGAATGTGTAGAAAGGGACATATTCATCTCTAATGAAAGCATAATGGTTTAGGGAGTATCATCCTTATTTGGATAACCATGTCTCATCAAGGAAACCATGTAGATCAATGGATTAAAAACTATTTTGCTGGAAGAGAAATTGTAACAAAATAATCTAAGCCACCATCAGTACCCGAGTTAGATATCCACATGGATTGGAGAACATTATTGATATTCATGGGAATTCATCATGACACATTAGTTATCAACATTCAATTATGGGAATGATTTCACCAATTAAAGCTACAAAATAATTTTACCAGAATATTAAAATAAAAATAAATCCAACAATAAATCATATACTAGAAAACATGAAATCTGAAAATATAAATAAAACGACATAAAAATTAATACAATAGATAAAAGTATAAATATAAAAAAATGAAAAACATTGAAAACATCAAGTGACACTTGAATTCCCTCCCATGTTGTGATGACCTGCCCCAATGGGACCCCTCTAGGGCCAATAGTAATCCATGGATGACACACTAAGACTACCTACAATAGGTTAAGGGACAATGATGAGATCCAAGTATAAAAAACATGGAATTGGAGGCCTTATTCTAATATAAATGTACCAATGCATCTGCACACACAAACACATCTCTATGAAATAGCGAAGAGGTATAACAAGACTAAATCCTAATGTGTTCAATTAATGAATAAAAAACCCTATAGTAAGTATACAAAAGTATATAAGAGTAATATAAATAAGAAAATGAAAAAAATACATGACCAACCAGAAATGGGTTTCAACCATAACAACAAGTTGAAAATGGAAAATATGAAGAGTCCCCAGCTCAAATATCCTAGTTCGACCACTAAACATGGTTAGCACCTCCATGTACCACTATGATACTCTGAAACTAGGTCCACTAATGCCACCATGAATCATCATATCATCTTCATAAGATAAAACATATGTCAGAAATCTCATAAATGGGTGAGAATATATATACCAATTAGGATGCCAAGAAAACCAAATATAGATGAAATAGTGTGAGATGGTATGTTCAACCCATAAGTAAGAGGGTAATGGAAAAACAAACATCATAAATGCTCATAAATAAAACCAAGTGAATAGATAAATGGAATCCCAAAATCTAAAACAAATTTATTAATGATGTGAAGTCATCTGGTATCTCCAAATGCCCCATCTCTGATTCCTAACACCATGTGTAACTTCATAAGAATAAGGCTGGATTTCTCACACTTCACCAATGCTCACCACAATTGAGGGAGCACTAACTCTAGTGGAGGACCCAATACACTCTATTTCATGAATACTGGAGAGTACCACTCCATTGATAGAGGACCCACACCCTTTTTAGTGTGGGGGGTTACATAAACCATCCGTATGATTTGAATGGGGAACTTTTACCCTAGTGTGATAGGGGAGTACGAAACCCAAAATATCTAAAGTTTATAAACTTGATCATTTTCCACATCAAATCTTCACTGGAAGAATATTTTAACATGTAATTACTTGTATCAAATATATTAAACCCTAAATAAGGCCACCATTATGTTACATGTGGAAAACTATTTAGGATATTCTAGTCACATGCCCAAATATGACTCCTAAAGAGGGAGATATTGAAGGTTAAAATTACAGGGAAAAGTAAAAGACATCAAAATTGGGTTACATTGGATGCCTTTTCTAGTTTGGGCATGCTTGTATTATCTATATTGTGTATGTTTACTTTGGGATATTCCCATATACTATGGTTGGGACTAAGAAATATCATTTTTTTCTAGTACTCAAGTCATGTATGTCTCTGTATACCTGGTTATTGTCATATACCTAGTCATGAAAAATCACATGTACTCAAGGGGTACATTTTGGGTCTCCAACAACAAGTAACTTGGTGTGTGGGTTGACCACACAATGTTTGATATTTAATTCTTCCTAAAATCTTATTCATCATTGAAAGTGTAATTTTAATGACCATACCCTTTTACACACTTAATTTAATGATTTTAAGAATAAATAAAAATCAAATTAGAAGCCAAGGATCGTAAAGTCTAGTTTCATGGAAGAGTAGGTACATAAAAAAAATATGGGACTCTATAAAATATTTATTTATTTATTCATCATAAGGACTTCCTAACTTCCATTGTGCTCATACATCTCTATTGGTTAACCTTGGGATAACATGAACACTGGGATGAGATAAAAACCCCAGTAAGGGAATAAATATAAGAATAAAGTTTTATCACAAGGGTTAGAAGGCATGAAATAATGATATAAAAAGGAATGGAACATATGGAATCCAAACATATAAACATGTGATCAAATTAACATGAAGTCATAGTAATGTAGAAGAAACATAAAAAATTACCTTTTCATTAGTCAAGGCTCGTTTCACAAACAGGATCACTACTCGTGGATAACCATTAAGACCGTTTCACATGGTAGCACTAGTCAAGGATAACCGCCAAGACTATTTCACATAACATATCATGATACTCAACATTAACCCTAGAATTGGAGTTGTATTTGTGAATACCCATCATAACATGTCCATGAATATGGTTTCCACATAATGAATCATACATAAGCATAAGGGTACCCATGGAATGAAATGGGTATCATATTCATGTCGTGACAAATAATGAATGGTCATACCATACAAGAGTCCACGAATGAATGGTATTAAAACATATATGATCATTCATAAGTGAAAAGAATATTATATCATGGTATGTGATTTCAAATATAAGTGACAACATGTATGAAGAGGATTTACGAAATATTAACATTAAAACATTTTAGCACAGTTTTATGGAAAATATTAAAGAGCATTTAAAATATAAAAGGGAATATTATTATATATAAAATATGAAGTGAACCAAGAATGTATTGATAATTAAATTAAGTTATTTTAAAAATAATGGAGGCTCAAAATATATTATAATGGTTTCTTGAAATTGAATCAAAATTCAAGAAGTTTCCAAAAACGGATTTTCTTATCAGGAACAATTATGGAGGGAACCTCTTATAAATTTGTATATGACTGAAAGAGAATAATAAATGGAACATGGTAAAAGAGTTTGGAGTATAAACATAAAATTTATATTTTGTACATAAAATGAATAGATAACATTATTTTTTGTAAAATAATGATAGAGAAACCATATGGGAGAATTGCGGTTTGGGTAGAATCACATTCCATAAATCAGATGGTGTCCTTCATTGGATCTTAATGTCCCCTAGAATATATCTTGATTGAGAACCTATTTATTGGGGAGGATTTTGTCTTCTAAAGAGACAAAGGGATTATGTACATGGGAGAGGGGCTTAAGGAGAGATTTGAGCATAATTTTTACTACATACAATGCATGAGAGGAGTGAAGAGAAGTAGTAAAGAGTGGTGGTATTTATATTGGAAGAGAGGAGGGGTTTCCCAATATTTTAATCACTTGTTTAATATTTTTGTTCAAGATTATGAATAATGATGATTCTTGAGACCATAAATACTTAATAGAGGTTATGAGTTTGAACCAATGTCCATTTACATCATTAATGACTCATGTATGATGTAGAAATTCAGGTTTTAGAATTTAACATAAATTATCATATTTTACAATTCATGAAAAAACAATTATTTTTTAAAAATCCCAAAAATTCACCCCAACAATTTTCTAACTTATAGAATTATAAAATTAACTCTATTTTATTAAAATAAAAATCTTAATATGTTAAATTGAATTTTTAACTAAAAACATAATTTAATCGAAAAATACTAATTTTAAAATTAAAATAATAATTATGTTCTCCTAAAATTATCACATAATCATAACACATTAAAATAATAATTTTTCAACTATTTTTCTGTAAATAAATTTTCTTTTACTATATTAAATAAATCATTAAATTTTAACTAAATATAAGACTTAAAAATATACCAACACATTATTAATAATTTTTTTTAAAAATTATTTACTTATACCATGATATAATTATATCATATTATAACATATAAGATGGGTAAATTTTAATTATACATTTATTTATAAGGTTACTATTCAATTGGCTAGTTTACTATTCATAAGGGTCACATTACTATTCCAAAGGTCGAGTTGCTATTTCATCGGTATGTGTTCCTTATCTTCTAAAGATACCTTTTATTTAACTCATTATTCATTTATATGGTTTTTTTTTGTTTTCTATATGTAATGTCATATGATTGTAATATATTTATAAGAATGGAATTTTAATTGATAAAACATTTGGTTTTTCCATTATCCCCCCTTATGAAATTTCTCCCTTGAAATTCCATTTTACATTCTAGGATTTAAATAGGTGTGGGTACATTCCCTTCATTACCTCCTCAAGGTCCCATGTTTCCTCTGCGTACTTATGGTTCCACCATAGTACATTAACCAGGTGAGTAGTCTTGTTGCATAGAACCTTTTCTAGATGATCCAATATCTTCACTATCTTCTCCCCGTAAGAAATATCATTCTCCAACTATACCACCTCTGAAGTGAGTAAGTGTGAAGGGTCTAGTATGTACCTCCATAAGAGGGATACGTGGAATACAATGTGTACTTTATACATAGTAGGTGTAATTTCTAGTCAATATTCCACAACTCTGACATGATCAAGAATCTTGAAGGGGACAATGTACCTAGGACATATATTTCATTTCTTACCCAACCAAATTACCTTCTTCCATGGAGATATGTGAAGGAGTACCATGTCTATATATTTTCACTCAAGGTACCATTAATGATTTTCGACATTACTCTTTTATCATCATTGGGATACCTTTATATACATCTGAATGGTTTTTACATTCAACATCATTTCATTGACCATTTTATGTCTTATAAGCTTACACTCACTAACTTCATTCCAATATTCTGGTGTTCTACACCTTTTCACATAAAGGGATTCAGATGGTTCCATTCAGATGGTTGAGTGGAAACTATTGTTATAAGATAATTTGATCAGTGGATGATGTTTTTACCACCCTCATTTAAAGCCCATAGAAAATTCTCTCAACATATCATCTAATTTATGAATCGTTCATTCAGATTGTCCATTATATAGGGGATTATAGGTTTTACTAAAGTTCAATTTAGTTATTAGAGCATGATTAACACTTTTCCAAAACATTTAGGTGAAGATCGAATCTTTAAAAAATATAATAGATAGTGGAACTCCAAGAATACTTACCACTTCATTGATATATATCCATTAAATTTGGTCCAATAAGAATTCCTATTTAATATTGATAAAGTGAGATGTCTTTGTAAGATGGTCCACAATGATCCATATAGAATGGTTTCCTCTGTATATCCTTGGATGACTAGTGACAATGTATATAGTGATGTTCTACCACTTCCATGTTGGTATGGATAGTGGTTTCATCATCCCCTTAGACGTTTTTCATTCATCCATCACTTATTGATATACTAGGAACAATGATATATAGTTAGTAATCTCTTTCTTCGTAGTGTCCCACCTAAATTTCACTCAGATATCTCGAAACATCATTGTGATCCCTAGGTGAATAGAGAAGGTTGAGTTATGTGTGTCATTCAAATGCTCCATTTTTATCTCGGGATAAGATTGGAAACATAATCGTGGACCAAAACTTACAACCCCTTCCTCATCAATATTGATGTATTAGCATATTAAAATTCTTATATATTCTACCCTTTATTGAATTTTCATATCTTTCCTTAGAGAATTCATTTTATTCTCCATGAGGGATGGTTGAGAAATCATGTGAGAAATGATTGATGATTTTCCTCCCTTAATTATTACCTCTTACATCTTCTGAAAATATAAGAATATTGGATCCTTTTAAATTCCGATCATTGATAAAATGTAGGATCTTTATACTTAGAGAATCTACAACATTATTTTCCTTATCAAGAATGTAATGGATTGAGAATTCATAATCTAGGATATATAACCACATTCATTGGAAAATATTAATCTCTTTATATGTAAATATATAATTGTTACTCTTTTGATTAGTATATATCTCACACTTCTCCCAATAGAGATAATGCTGCTAGATTTTCATGTAAAGATCACAGCTACCAACTCCTTGTCATGCATGAGATAGTTTTGATCATGGAGATTCAGCTACCATGTGGTGTTGGATATAAATTTATTCATTTCCATTAGTACATAGCCAAATCCGTTCTTTGATCCATAGTTGTACACTATAAATAGATCTCTAGTTGTTGGGATAGTGAGTATTGTTTCAGTTATAAGCGTAATTTTGAGCTCCTTAAAGATTTCATCACATTCATTTGTCCTGAAAAGAAGCACTCAATTATATGTCATCATGGTCATTGGAATTTAAAATAATAACATGTTCTTCATGAATAAATGATAATACTAGGATAGACCCAAAAAGTTTTAGATTTCCGTTGCAGATGTTTTCATGGGACACTTTTCAATTTCCTTTGTCTTAGAAGTGTAACGACCCGAAATTTTGAATAAATCTTGTTTCCTAATTTTATGTGTTATTTTATTTTATTTTTATACTCAACAAAAATGTTTCATTTGATAACATGATTATAATTAAAATGAGACCACTG
Source organism: Viscum album (assembly GCA_963277665.1). Taxonomy (NCBI): domain Eukaryota; kingdom Viridiplantae; phylum Streptophyta; class Magnoliopsida; order Santalales; family Viscaceae; genus Viscum; species Viscum album. The sequence continues at coordinate 1,514,626,184 of OY728120.1, forward strand.
GGTTTAGACGGTTATACGACCATTGGTCAATTTGACCGCTGGAAACTAAATGTTTTGATTATTGTCTCTAAATACAAGTAATCTTGGTTAATTATTATAGAAAGAAGATTTGATGGCATCACCCAGTAGTCTTGGACCGATCGAAGACCATCTAACAGAACTTGGGAAGGAGGTAGCACCACTGGGCTTTTCTCTAGACCAAACCCAAGCCGAACTTCATCGTGTGAAGCTAGAACGGGATCACCTTTGTGAGAAGTTCAAACTGATAGAAATTACTACTCGTGTGATGTTGGCCGAGCCTCCCTCAGATTCTCTCACCTTAGCACACCTTACACATAGGTCCTATGCTGGTGTGATAAGGGGCTATGTAAGGAGACCGTAACTGCCTTGTGTAATCCTTTGTTTTAAATAAAAATTGGGATTTCTTCTTATGATGAAGTTTATGAATTTTTTAATGTCCGGATAAATACAGTATGCATATTTTTAATGAATTTTAGAAAAAGAATATTTTAAAAATGTTTATGTAAACCTTAAATAACTAAAAATGTGTAATGATTTTCAAAAAATGGTCTTCTACAATTATGTTCAGTACGAAATTTAGAGTCTAATTAGATCAACTTAATTTTTGATGAATAGTAAATTATGAATGGTGATTTTTTGCTTAGGATTAGTAATGTGACCAAATGGACTAGTAATCTCACTTAAAGAAAGTATTAATATAATCTAGGCACCATGATTAAGTAATGTGATTCAATAAAATGGTTAAATAACGATTTCATAAATTATTAATCAAGTATTACTTTTTTCGAGTGAATAGTGTTTTTTAATTAAAAAAAATTAAAAAAATTTAAAAAAATTATTTTTATAAAATGGATTTCATTTTTGAACTCAGAGCACTGATATTATGTTATGGTAATTTTTGGGGTTTTTTCTGAAAAAATGAATTTTCGGTGAATAGTGTATTTATTTAAAAAATATATTAAAAATATTTAGAAAATTATTTTTATAAAATGTAGTTCATTTTTGAAATCAGAGCATTGATATTTGATTAAGGTGAAATTTTGGGATCTTTCTGAGAATGTTGAATTTTCAGTGAATAGTAAAAATACAGTTTTAGGGTTTCGGTATGTTTAATGACATCATAACTGTGTCATGATGATGTCATGAGATATTTTAAGGGTTTTCCGGCTAAAGGTGATGAATTATTGTTTTGGGGGCCCCATGTGTCCTAACTCCATGGTAAATTCCAAGGGTGAGCACATGGTTTTGAGAAAAGCACTTTTGAGGTGTCCCTTGGCCATTAATGCCTTGTCCCCTCACTTTCCCTATAAATACCAAGCCATCCTCTCATCCATTTTGACTCTCCACTCTCCCCCAACGAATTTCGTGTCTCATTACCTCCCAAGGAGTCCTCCCATGGTTCCCACAAGCCCTCAAGGCCCAAACCATTGAGTTTTAACAGTTACGCTTTAAGGTAAGGGATTCGATCTCTCTCTTTCTTTTCAAGAAATCTCTTTTATGTAATTTCTTTTATGCTCCATGTTCTTATGTTAAAGGGTGTTATTTTATACTCGAATTACATCCATTTTCATGTTCACATAATGATAGATCCCCTCTTACTCTCATTGTTTCGTTTTATGAAGTTTTAAGTGGCGCCGTTAGGCTGCTGAATTTTTAAGTGGTTCTTCACCCTTCTCGTTTTGAAGTTATACTTTCATGTCAATTATTTCAAGTTACTTTTTATTATGTTGGGGTATGATCTCTAAATTCATCATACTGATCTTTTATGATCATATGATGAGAGACCCCATTTTATCTCTTCAATTCAGTATTTTGAAGTTTTAAGTGGCGCCGTTAGGCTGCCGAATTTTTCTGTGGTTCTTCACCCTTCTCATTTTGAAGTTCTACTTTCATGTCAATTCCTTCAAGTTACTTTTTGTTATGTTGGGGTATGATCTCTATATCTATAATACTGATCTTTTATGACCATATGATGAGAGACCCCATTTGATCTCTTCAATTATGTATTTTTTAGTTTAAGTGGCGTCGTTAGGCTGTTGAATTTTTCAGTGGTCCTTGCACCTTTCTCCCTTTTTCAAAGTTCTAATTCCATGTCAAGTCTTGCAAGTTCTTTTTTATTATGTTGGGGTATGATATTTATATCTATCATACTGATCTTTTATGTTCACATGATGAGAGACCCTATTTGATCTCGTCAATTCATTTTTGGTTGAAGTTTATGTAACGTTGTTAGTCTGCCGAATTTTCATAAGAGAAACCTTATTTTTTTCTTCCTTTCATGTTCTTCATTTCATATGGTATATTTTCAAGTTTCATTACCATGTTCTTAAATCCCTTATATTCTGTCCCTCTACTGTTTTATGGGTCATTTATGAATGTTTGACCCATGTCCCCTCTCTTTTCAATGTTTTCTAAAACCCTGTAACATAGCCGTTATTATGCAGAATTTTCGTCTCAAAATGTCTCTCTTTTTTCTAAAGTTCTTTATTTTTAAGTGAATAATCAAAGTCCCCTCTTCTATATGGGTATTCTCATATATACCAAAATGTTCTATTTTAAATTCTGGGTTTTACATACATGAAACCCGCTTTCCCTTTCTATGGGTTTAAAGTGACATAAAGATCATGTCTTTAAAACAGTTTTTAAAACGTTATGATTACTAAATGAAACCCATTTCTTTTATGCTATATGGGTTGTTTATGAAATGATTGAGGATAATATGTGTGGATCACATGAAAATAAAGACTAATTAAGGGCGCACCCTGATAGCACTCCAATGCATTGGGTAAAGACTTAATCTCTAGAGATGAACATTTTTAACGACGCCTTGGTGAATAACCTTGGTAATTTTAACAATACCTTGGGGATGGACCTTGGTGAAATGAAACGATTATCAATATTAAATGTTGTAGCCACATCTTCAAGTTATGAAAAATGTTATTTTTATTATGATGTATCTTATGATTCCTTTCTCTTGCCTTAATGTTCTTTTCATGTCCTTATTGAAGTATCTCAAGTTCACATGTAACATGTTTCTCTTGTTTCCCTTACTGGGCCTTCTGCTCACCCTTTCTTTTGATGTATGTCCCCAGGTTATGAGATGCAGTAATGAACCTAGGATGAACTTAAGGAGAAGCCTTTCAAGTGTTTAAGAAGAGTGTTTTTTTTTTTGTTCTTTTCATGTATTATGTTCCTTGTTTCCAAGACACTAAAACTTAAAGATCCTCAGTTCCGTGTAATGGAATGAAAGTTGTGTTATAAAAAGATGGGATGCTATAGTTGGTATCAAAGTATGGTTTAGTTATTTGTGGAAATTAGGATATGAAAACTTTAGGAAGAAGCCTATAGAAAAGTTAAAAAAATAGGAAATCATCCTGGTATTTTGGTGAGTAATGAGTAAGGGGTTTCCAAGCAAATACATCCCTGTCTGGATACGAGTAGGTAGAGGTGGCTCTGGCACAGATGTACATAGGGGTAAAACCCGAAAACACTGCTTTGAGCTAGACTCGAACGGGAACTAGTACACGACAACAGAACTTGCTGCACTCTTGGTTACGACACTCCCGGGGGATATGCTTTGGTAAATTCATAAGATTAGTATGAACCATTGTTAAAGGAACAAAGATAAAATAATATAAATATTCACATAAGAATATATGATCATGGATAACCTAGATGGGAACCTAGGGGATCACAAGTTAGGGTATAATTTTCTTCTACAAGTTATCCTTATATGCTTTTGGTTCCTTTTCATGATTATTGGCTAAGTATTTAAGCCCCTAATTATGGTTTCTTTTTTTAGTTAATGGCGGGAAATGGAAGAACATGTCCGAACAACCAATGTGATAGGAAATGAGACGATTGTTGTATTAATATGACAGGGATGATTAGGGGATTAAAAGATGATTATTATTTTGGAAGACGTTCACTATTTTGGGGACCCCATATGATCGAGGTAAATATATTACTACGATATTTTCATTGAGGAGTAAGGTTGACTTATATTTTGCAGAATCGATGAATTTAAGGTGGACTTATAGTAATTTAGGTTACTTATGGGAATGATTAACCTATCTTGGGTAAAATATGTTTAGGTTAGATACTTTTATTATAAGATGTTAGGAGTGGTTGATGTTGTTTGGAGATGAACAATGATGTTTATTTTGGAAGACTATGTTATCAAATCCTTCTGGTATTTGGGTTTCAATCTTAGTCTGGTTTATTTTGAGGAATTTTAAGAACCGTTATTTATGGAATGGTCTATGATGAACTTTGTCTTGTACCATGTAACTTTGAAGATTTAAAAGTAGTTTCCATTCCTATGGGATTATTTCTTTTTGAAGAGGTGTTTTACCTTACCCTTTCTATTTTTGGGATAATGTTTAAAGATAGAAGAAATAGATAGTTAATATTTTGTAGATTATGAAGATGATTCTTATGTTTTGATGAGACCAAGTAGTTTTGAATGCTCGTAGTTTGGAGAAAAGATTAGTTTTTGGTAGAAACTTATTAAAGGATGAAACTCTACATGAAGATATGTATATTTTCTTATGTTTTTGTTTTATGTTGTAAATGAATTCCTCAAAATTATGAAAAGGAACGTAAAACAAAAACATTTTTGATTTAAGTTTCCTACTAGGTAATCATAGTCCGTTTACACACATCATAAGTTTGGAATTTTCTTATGGTTAACTTTCTCCTAACCATGTTCTCTATCACTCTCCCCCAGAACTTGACCCTTGGTTTTTCTTCCAAGTCCATGTTTTCCTACATGGAATCCTAGTGTGGGTTAACTCGGGTGACCTTTGTACTTCCCTTTATTTCTTTTAAAGAAATAATTTTACTGACTCCTTTTCCAATGTGGTACTTTCAATGAAATTTCAAAACCCAATTTTAAAAATTGCGAGGACGCAAGTTTTTAAGGGGGGAAGAATGTAACAACCCGAAATTTTGAATAAATCTTGTTTCCTAATTTTATGTGCTATTTTATTTTATTTTTATACTCAACAAAAATGTTTCATTTGATAACAAGATTATAATTAAAATCAGACCGTTGGGTTTAGACGGTTATACAACCATTGGTCAATATGACCGCTGGAAACTAAAAGTTTTGATTATTGTCTCTAAATACAAGTAATCTTGGTTAATTATTATAGAAAGAAGATTCGATGGCCTCACCCAGTAGTCTTGGACCGATCGAAGCCCATCTAACAGAACATGGGAAGGAGGTAGCACCACTGGGCTTTGCTCTGGACCAAACCCAAGACGAACTTCATCGTGTGAAGCTACAACGGGATCGCCTTCGCGAGAAGTTCAAAATGATAGAAATTACTACTTGTAAAATGTTGGTCGAGCCTCCCTCAGATTCTCTCACCTTAGCACACCTTACACTTAGGTCCTATGCTGGTGTGATAAGGGGCTATGTAAGGAAACCATAACTGCCTTGTGTAATCCTTTGTTTTAAATAAAAATGGGGATTTCTTCTTATGATGAAGTTTATGAATTTTCTAATGTCTGGATAAATACATTATGCATATTTTTAAAGAATTTTAGAAAAAGGATATTTTAAAAATGTTTATGTAAACCTTAAATAATTAAAAATGGGTAATGATTTTCGAAAAATGGTCTTCTACAATTATGTTCAGTACGAAATTTAGAGTCTAATAAGATCAACATAATTTTTTATGAATAGTAAATTATGAATAGTGATTTTATGCTTAGGATTAGTAATGTGACCAAATGGACTAGCTAGTAATATCACTTAAAGAAAGTATTAATATAATCGAGGCACCTTGATTAAGTAATGTGATTCAATAAAATGGTTAAATAACGGTTTCATAAATTATTATTCAAGTATTAGTTTTTTCGAGTGAATAGTGTTTTTTAATTAAAAATTAAATTAAAAATATTTAAAAAAATTATTTTTATAACATGGATTTCATTTTTGATCTCAGAGCACCGATATTACGTTATGGTAATTTTTGGGGTTTTTTCTGAAAAAATGAATTTTCGGTGAATAGTGTATTTATTTCAAAAATAAATTAAAAATATTTAGAAAATTATTTTTATAAAATGGAGTTCATTTTTGAAATCAGAGCATTGATATTTGATTAAGGTGAAATTTTGGGATCTTTCTGAGAAAGTTGAATTTTCAGTGAATAGTAAAAATACAGTTTTAGGGTTTCGGTATGTTTAATGACATCATAACTGTGTCATGATGATGTCATGAGATATTTTAAGGTTTTTCAGGACAAAGGTGATGGATTATTGTTTTTGGGGCCCCATTTGGCCTAACTCCATGGTAAATGTCAAGGGAGAGCACATGGTTTTGATAAAAGCACTTTTGAGGTGTCCCTTGGCCATTAATGCCTTGTCCCCTCACTTTCCCTATAAATACCAAGCCATCCTCTCATCCATTTCAACTCCCCACTCTCCCCCAACGGATTTCTGGTCTCATTACCTCCCAAGGAGTCCTCCCAAGGTTCCCCCAAGCCCTCAAGGCCCAAACCTTTGAGTTTTAAGAGTTACGTTTTAAGGTAAGGGATCTGATCTCTCTCTTCTTTTCAAGAAATCTCATTTATGTAATTTCTTTTATGATCCATGTTATTATGTTAAAGGGTGTTCTTTTATACTCCTATTACTTCCCTCTTAATGTTCACATAATTATAGATCCCCTCTTACTCTCATTTTTTCGTTTTATGAATTTTTAAGTGGCGTCGTTAGGCTGCCGAATTTTTAAGTGGTTCTTCACCCTTCTCGTTTTGAAGTTCTACTTTCATGTCAATTCTTTCAAGTTACTTTTTATTATGTTGGGGTATGATATCTAAATTTATCATACTGATCTTTTATGATCATATGATGAGAGACCCCATTTGATCTCTTCAATTCAGTATTTTGATGTTTTAAGTGGCGTCGTTAGGCTGCCGAATTTTTAAGTGGTCCTTCACCCTTCTCGTTTTGATGTTCTACTTTCATGTCAATTATTTCAAGTTACTTTTTGTTATGTTGGGGTATGATCTCTATATCTATCATACTGATATTTTGTGACCATATTATGATAGACCCCATTTGATCTCTTCAATTCAGTATTTTGAAGTTTAAATGGCGTCGTTAGGCTGCTGAATTTTTAAGTGGTCCTTGCACCTTTCTCCCTTTTTCAAAGTTCTAATTCCATGTCAATTATTTAAAGTTCCTTTTTATTATGTTGGGGTATGATCTCTATATCTATCATACTGATCATTTATGTTCATATGATGAGATACCCTATTTGATCTCATCAATTCATTTTTGGTTGAAGTTTATGTAACGCTGTTAAGCTGCCGAATTTTCATTAGAGAAATCTTATTTTTGTCTTCCTTTCATGTTCTTTATTTCATATGGTATATTTCCAAGTTTCATTACCATGTTCTTAAATCCCTTATATTCTATCCCTCTATTGTTTTATGGGGAATTTATGAATGTTTGACCCATGTCCCCTCTCTTTTCAATGTTTTCTAAAACCCTGTAACATAGCCGTTATGCTGCAGAATTTTCGTCTCAAAATGTATCTCTCTTTTTCTAAAGTTCATTATTTTTAAGTGAATAATCAAAGTTCCCTCTTCTATATGGGTATTCTCATATATACCAAAATTTTCTATTTTAAATTCTTGGTTTTACATACATGAAACCCGCTTTCCCTTTACGTGGGATTAAAGTGACATAAAGATCATGTCTTTAAAGCAGTTTTTAAAACGTTATGATTACGAAATGAAACCCATTTCTTTTATGCTATATGGGTTGTTTATGAAATTATTGATGATCATATGTGTGGATCACATGATAATAAAGACAAATTAAGGGTTCTCCCTGATAGCGCTCCAATGCATTGGGTAAGACTTAATCTCTAGAGATGGCCATTTTTAACGACTCCTTGGTGAATAACCTTGGTAATTTTAACGACACCTTGGGGATGGACCTTGGTGAAACGAAATGATTGTCAATATTAAATGTTGTAGCCACATATTCAAGTTATGAAAAATGTTATTTTTATTATGATGTATCTCATGATTCTTTTCTCATGCCTTAAAGTTCTTTTCATGTCCTTATTAAAGTATCTCAAGTTCACATGTAAAATGTTTCTCATGTTTCCCTTATTGGGCCTTCTTCTCACCCTTTCTTTTGATGTATGTCCCCAGGTTATGAGTTACAGTAATGAACCTAGGATGAACTTAAGGAGAATCCTTTCAAGTGTAAAAGAAGTGTGTGTTTTTTTCTTTTCATGTATTAAGTTCCTTGTTTCCAAGACACTAAAACTTAAAGATCCTCAGTTCCGTGTAATGGAATGAATGTTATGTTATAAAAAGACGGGATACTATAGAAGGGTCCACAGATATTCCCTTTATTGTGATAACATGACCTAATAATGTTACTTCCTATTTCAAGAACTCACATTTACTGTGTTATGCATAAATTTTCTCCCTTCACAAATTCATCAGCTCAATATTGAAATGCTCTTCATTTTCCTCATTTCTCTTGTAGTAAATCAGAATATCGACGTTGAAGTCTAACAAAAATTTATCAAGGTAATATATAAATATTGTATTCATTAAATCCATGAATATTGATGTAGATTAAATAATTCTGAAGGGGATCACTATGTAATCATATTGTCCATACCCAGTTTGAAAGTTAGGTTTAGGAATATCTTCCTTTATCACCTTTAATTGGTTATATACAGACCAAAGCTAAACATTAGAGAAATCACTGGACCCACATAGTTAATCGAACAAATCATCTATATGAGGAAGGGGAAACATATTATTTATCATGATTTTATTAATCTTACAATAATCAATTCAATTGCACATTGATCCATCATTCTTCTTGACGAAATGGACCGGCACAATATATGGTGAAGCAGTCGAGAAAATGAAACCCTTCTACAGATTATCATGTAACATTATCTTAAGATCTTCTAACTCAAGGTTTGATATTAAGTATGGTATCTTTGATAAAGGTAAGGATATAGGAATAAGTTAAATTTATAAAAATCCCTCGATTAGGAGGAATACCATGGGATTATTCAGGGAATACATTAGTGTACTCCCACATAATGGGAATATTGTCAACTATTATCATCTTTTTTGATTGAATCATTCGAAAAAGATATAGTTTCTCAAAAGGAATCATTATCCACACTTGAGACAATGATTCTTAAGGAGATACATTTTCTTCCAAACACGTGTATAGGATTGGAAGATACTCTAGGATGGGAAGAGTGATCTTCATTTTTGGAAAATTGATGTGGGCTTTGTATAATGATAAACAATCCATTCCCAAGATAACATCAAACTACACTAAAGGAAGTATGAAAAGATTTTCTAGGAGGTTGTGTCCACAATCATTTACCATAGATGAGTTATAAGTCATGGATGAAATAATGTCCCCATTATCTATTCTCGCAGAAAACATAACCTCTAAATTTTGAGGCGTTGTTTGAATTGTATTACAAATCATGAATGATATGAAAGAATGTGTAGAACCGGATTCAAATAGAATGTTTTAAATTATTGAAAGATTAACTAGTATACCTTTCACCACATTGTTTTTTAGATGCATCGCAGTAGTAGTGATAGCTTAATCCATTCCATGTTTCTTTGAAGGTTGTTGATGATTTCCTTCCACAAGCCCTGGATTAGAAAAAATGTTCATATAATTCCCAAGTTCATTCCAGTTGTAACAATCCACTAAAATCCTATTTTTGATATAAACATTCCTTTATTTATCCATGTTTGTGGGATTCTTCATATCCCTTTGGTATTTTTTCACCAAATGTACCATTATTTCACCCTTGAATCAATTCCTTCTTCCCATTAGAAAGTTCCCAGTATGATTCTTCCCACAATATTGACATGTGGGATGTTCAATCTTCTTTTCCATTAGGGGATTTATTTGTTGAACCACCCATATTATATTCCATTTTCAAATTTTTTTATTGGGACCAGAAGCCCATGAATAGCTTCAGATATTAATTTTAAACTTCATGGAACAACATAAAATCTCTTTATAACTGTCAAAGTATCGAATCGCCTAAACATTTCGTAGACTTGGCATTAGTCTACCAAAGAAGAGATCCACCATGATATAGGAATTCCTGGAAAATCCGGAGGTGTATATTCCAATACTTGTGAAGTTTTCATCATACACCCAAAGAGACTCATCTTCCTTCTTCTTGATTCTGAGGAACATTCATTTCATTTTGAGGTGGAGGGTTCGGAGAAAAAAATTATTCAAAAAAATCTAAAATTATTCCTAATACCAGGAATCAATTTCCTCTTAGGAAATCATATTATTGATCATTACCCAACATTAATTTTCTTCCCCATCAAAATGGTATACCACTAGTATGACATTCTCTACTTCTGAGCACTGGAGGATAGAAAATATGTTTTCAATGGAGTTATTACATGGTTCCTCGAGGAGGGAATCCGATGATCCCCTAAACATCGAAGGCCTCTTTTTCCTGAAGGATACAATGGAAACTAGCTATTTCGCTAGAGTATGAGGTTACTCCACATGATTCTCATTATTATTCATAACATCAGCAAGATGAGAAAGTAATTCCATAATACTTTGAGTACCCATTCTGATCATAACAACCATATCATTAGAGAAATCATGACATTTCATGTCACATTTATTGATGGAATGAGTTCATATATTTCCCTCCAGTAACTAAAAAAATAACTTAAAATTATGGATATTTAATACTATGCTAATAAGCATAAAAATGGGATGTTTCAACATAAAAGGATAATCTCTTAATGGAAAAGTATATCCTATCTTTTGGTTCTCAGGGTTTTAATATTGGTTATCCTTTATTTGATTCATAAATTATAATATTAGGGCCTCTTTTATTATACCCTTAATAATGGTTCATAATGATCATATGAATTTACCAAATAATATCCCTCGGGATGGTCATACATCGAGTTCAGAAATGCTTGTTGTTTTGCACTATTTCCCGTTCGAGTTTATCTCAAAGTGGTGTTTTGAGTTTTACCCCAAGATATATCTATTCTAGAGCCACAACCACTTTTTTATATCCTGATAGGGATTTATTTTCTTCATAACCCACTTACTATAAACATACAAAAAATTTAGGGATGTTTTCATTTAAATAGTCTCATACCTATGGTTCTTATTATAGTGCTCTATTCGTAATTTCCAAAAATATGTTGACCTTCATATGATACCAAATATAGTGACCCTAGACATATAAAAATTTCCTTACATGATTTTTACAATAAATGAATATCATATTACAATCCAAGGCTCATTACGTCTAGTGTCTTAGAAGACTAGGTACATATAACTGAAATCATGGGACTAAATAGATCATTTCATTATTTAATCTTCATAAGTAGATCCTAAAATCTATAGTTATCATACATCATTATATTATTTCTTTGGGACAACATGAAAAAAATGATTAGCGAAAAATCCCCATAATGGAATAAACATAAGCCTAAATCTTTATCACATTGGTTTGAATACAAGACATAATGATACAAAAAGTCATGGAACATATGTAATCAAAACTTATAAACATGGGATCATATAAACATAGACTCTTAGTATTGTGGAAGCCACATAAAAAATAACATTAATATTATTCAAGGGTAATTTCACAAAGAGGATCACATGTGAAGGATAACCACCAAGACTGATGCACGTGGGGGCACAAGTCAAGGCTAACCGCTAAGATTGTTGTATATAACGTCTCATGATACTCATATTTATCCAATACATTTGAACTCTATCTGGGAACACCCATCTAAACATGATAATTCATATTCATGAAACATAATGAATCATCCATAATCAATCATACCTAAACATAAGGGTGCCCATGGAATGAAATGTGTATCATAATCATGTATTAAAGCCTAATGAATGGGTATACCTTACAGGTGTCCATGAAAGAATGGAATTAAAACATACATGTAAATTCATAAGGTAAAAGAATAATATATCATGGAATGTGATTTAAAACATAAGTTAAAAATGAATGTATAGTATTCCTGAAATTTTATCATTAAAACATTTTTTTGTGTTTTAAGGAAAATAATAATGAGAATCTAAAATAGAAAAGGGAATAATCTATAATATAAAACCAAAATTGAAAGAAGAAAGTTTTTATAATAAAGAAATGTGGTTTTTATGAAATAATGGATTCTTAAAATTGATTATAGATTTGTATATAAATTCATTAAGTTTTCGGGAGGTACCCATAAATGGGTTTTCTTATTGGTAAGTATTGAGGAGGGAACCTCTTATAAACAGGTATATGATCAAAATAGAATAATAAATGGAACATGATTCAAGAGTTTTGAGAAAGTGCATATAATTTGGAATATTTAAATAAATATAATAAATAACTTTATTTGGGTAAAAATAATGATATAGCATCCTAATATAATAATGGAGGTTCGAGTAGAATTCCTTGCCTTAAATATGACGATGTCTTTCACTTGATATTAATTTCCTCTTCAATATATATTCCTTGAGAACCTGTTTATTGGAAAAGAATTTGTCTTTGGATGATACCTAGGTATTTTGGATGTGGTGGAGGGGATTATGGAGATATTTGAGAAGAATTTGGACTAGGTACATGGATTGAGATGAGTGAAGAGAAGAGGTTAAGAGAGGTGGTATTTACAGTGGATGAGAGGTGGGGTTTCCCATTATTTTAATCATTAGATTAATGTTTTTTCATATGAAAATTATTGATTATTTTGACCAAAAATAGAAAATAGTTCATCTGAGTTCAAACAACTGGCCATTTACATCATTCATGAATTATGCATGATATAGAAATTTAGGTTTTATCATTTATCGTAAATTATAATATTTTATTATTCATTAAAAATTAATGTATTCCTGAAAAATCCAAAAAATTCATCCTGGTAATTTTTCAATGTATATAATTCAAAAATGTACTCAATTTTATGAAAATAATTTTTTAGATATGTGAAATTTAATTTTTAATTAAAATCATAATTTACATGAAAAATAAAAATTTTAATATTAAAATAGCTTGTCTAACACTGTTAATAATTAATTAAGGTCTTTTAAAATTTTATTATAATCTTAATAAATGAAAATAATAAATTTTAATTTCATTTTTTAAAATAAATTTTCTTTATATTTATTAAAGTAATCATAAATTTGTAATTAAGTATTCAAGACTTAAAATATACCAAAAGTTTAGTAATAATTTTAAAAATATTTATTTACTATTACCATGAAAGAATTATATCATCTTATCACTTATAAGATGGATAATTTTTTTATACTTTCATTAGTGAGGTTGTTACTCAATCGGCCGGTTTACTATTCATAAGGGACACATTTCTATTCCAAATGTCATGTTACTATTTTATTTGTATGTGTTCCTTAACATCTATAAATAACATTTATTTCACTCTTTATTCATCTTTATGTTTTTTATTTTGTTCAATATTTTATCTTATATGATTATTCTGTAATTATAATAATGTAATTTTTATTTATAAAACATCGAGTTGTAATAAGAATACACTATGTGTCTTATACGGAAGTACACATCATGTATGGTAAAATTATTTTAATAACATTTAAATATTTCAGACATCTACACATACACCATTGTAAATTCAACCATGAAATATGATAAGTATTTTGTATCGGGAGTGTATAGTTCTTAAAACATTATCATTATCTATATTTCAAATACATGGACCACAAATAGCTAATCCTCCTCACACCGTACCACTTTTTCACCCCACCCAAAAAGAAAAACCCTTTGATACGGTGTCTAATCTATGTTTTCAACACAGGTATCCTACACCCCATCTTGATGTAATGTAAAAAGCTGATTTTGACATCAATCTCACATACTCCATGAATTTATGGGTTTTATCGCACTCAAACCCAGCTTGGAAAATTTGAATCACTGACCCCATATGGCAAAAATTAATAGCAAAATAATGATGGGAGGAAAATTATAAGAATTAGTAAGGCTGTCATTGGTTGATGTGATCCCATAAAATCACCATAAATTATATAAGAAAAATGGGTTTTAATCCCATGTGTAATAATGATAAAAAAATTGGTTCCAGAATACCAAATGAATAGGATCCCATGTAGAGAATGAAAATAATAGAAATAAGCTAATAGTAAAGCATTACATAACAAAAGAATCAAGGGAAGAAACACATAAAAAATTAATGTATCCTAAATCAAGACTTGATCAATAATTGGTGAAGAAAATTTCCATTAGGGAAGAAGGTATTGATCCCACTACATTGTTCATCTATGTCAGGATTATCCTTAATTGATGTCCTCTATCTATGATCCAAACACACTAATTAAAATAAATATATCCTCCTTCTCTCTAATCTCTAAGGGTTATGTGTTCAGCCCTTCAAATTTTTGAAAATTAAATACTTATAGGTAGGGTATTAGGTTTAGGTCAATAAATAAAATAAATAAATAAAATTATTTATTTTATTTGAGGCACCACCAAAGGACATCTTTAACCAAACTCCCTACACTAACTAACATTATTTCTTGTGTATGGTTAACAAATTATCCTGAAAACAACTATGGTCTCAAATTTTATATCTTAGTAACTAATCAGTGTATTAACCAATTTTTCAAAAATATATTTCCATGTGTGTTTTAATATATATTAATTTTTTTAAAATATTAATATTGGGGTCCTAAAAAACACAAACAAGTTACCAACATTGGGGATGAAAATAAAATATAAAAATAAATATTCAAACGGTAAATCCTATAAATCCAAATTCATTACATTCTCACCCACATCAGGGATTCTCTCCCTAAAAATCACAAGCTTCAATAAAATGTGGGGGTGATAACACCACAACTAGTTGTTATAATCCATGGAGATCTCATTTGTTCTCTCATGCTACCAATTCACTCAAACAATAGGAATGGTCCATCCATGCAAGAACATATCATGTCAGTCCTTTATTACCACTAGGTAATTTGAGAACTGTGTTATGTACTTGATTCCCAGCTCACCCCCTCAATGAAATGTGATAGGTCGTGCACTTATCTCCTCATCTATAGACCAAGGAATATTCCATGCTCTCAATCTAACTATGGGGGTATGTCTAGGTAGTGGGAAAACTCTCCAACCCTCCAGAGGATCTAGAATAGCCCAAATAACCACAAAGATAACTTTCATCCCTATAAAAATCCTATAAATCCATATTGTATGGCTACTCATAGGAAAACATGTTCTCCCTAGTTGAACTACCAAGGCCTATGATTTTGGTGTATGTAAGATATATGTCAACTCTGAGCTTCCCTTAAACACTCACATATCACATGAACTATAAAAATTACTACCCCCACTAGTTATAACCCAACAAGATATGTCCCAAAAATCATTGTATAGTATAAGGGAGAACATTAGGGTCACCTGTATTGAGTCTTAAAAGATGTCATGTTGATAGTTGAGAGATAAATACTATTATAAGAAAACTCCACTAATATAAAGGAATCTACCAAGCTTTGGGAAAATTCTAAAATGTAGCCTATCATCATATCCTCAAAAACCTATATTGTCAACTCAGTATAACCATATTTCTAGGGGTGACACGTTATTCTCATTTCTAACTAGGATTTTAAATCCTCATGTACACCCCTCCATAACCATTAAGTGAACCAAGAATCATGGCCTATGATGACCGACATATGAAACCCATGAATTTGATTGATCTTTCACGCATAAAATTTCCTCAAACCCTCAATTGAAAAGTACCCATGGATTGTAAAAAGGAATAAGAATTTCTGATTGGGTTGATAATAACACAA
Source organism: Viscum album (assembly GCA_963277665.1). Lineage (NCBI taxonomy): Eukaryota > Viridiplantae > Streptophyta > Magnoliopsida > Santalales > Viscaceae > Viscum > Viscum album. The sequence goes on from OY728120.1 coordinate 1,514,642,075, forward strand.
AAAATCATTACGAAATCCCATTATCCAAAGAATCCATAATATAGAGTCCATTTATATACCATGAAAATTCCATTATTGGATAAATAGAGGTTCTGTAAAACCTACAAGAACCAGATGTTATACCTTTACCAGTTGATACATGAGGAATCAAGAGATGAACTCGGCAACTCTCCACCCCATTCCATACTACCAAATATACCACTGAAGTTATTTTCACATATTTTACACACACATATTCACATCCAGTGGAAAACTCCTTCAAAACCTTCTCACACAACATGAAAAAAAACTATCATTAATCCATAAAACCGATGATGTTCTCCCCACCTTCTGAAAATTTATTTGGTGTATCTTCTAAGGATATCTGGGAAAAAAACCCTCACTATCCACATCTCTCAACTATGCATGTCTCACAAACTAAAGAATTGGTGGAGTCACCATGATTGAATGAAGGTAATATGAAACCCTCTCCTCCACTAAAGCCAGACTCATACAATACAACTACTCATATTCCTCATCCACTAAAAGAGAATTGGAAATCCTTGTAAGGAATATACCGCTACATTTCTCATTCCTAGAGTATAAAATATCTCAAATTCGTAGTCGTGTAGAAAATAAAACAATTGCCTCTATCTTAGATTGAGGTTTCTCTACGTAAAGATATACCTAAGACATTGTTTGTCTAATTTAACATAAAAATTCTCACCCAAGATATAATTCCTCCACATATTCATAGAAATGTATACCACTTCCAACTATAAGTCCTGGGTCACATAATTTATTTCATGGGATCCTAACATACTCAACCTGTAAGTGATAATGGACTGCCTATTCATCAACAAACATCCCAATCCCAACTATAGAGGAATCACAAAATAACGCATACTCAACGACCTCCTCTGGTATCCTCAACATTGATGAATTATTCAACCTCTACGTCATCTCCCCAATTTATCTTTGAAATTGATTAGTCTTATGAAACATTTTTCCTTTCTATGTTATGGTAATCATAGTGGTTATTATCATTGAAAATATTTCCACAATCCTCTAGTAGTACCCTATCAAAACAAGAAAACATTTCACATATAACATGATATTGGTTGGTTCCCAATGAATCACTACATCAATATGAATTTTTTTATTACCTAAACCATGATTAGATATGGAATTCCATAAAAATTGAAACTACCAAATCCATAACTAACACATAAAGTGATTACCATTAATATAAGTATCCCAATATATGTCCAAGACTTTCCAAAAAGGATCTTTATGCTTCTAACAATACATAGTGTATATGAAAATTAAAATTATAATTAAAAATATAATTCTATCCATGTATGTAAGAAATAATATGTTTATAATATCCATGAACATAGTTGGGTAATTAGTCACAACAAATGGAATCACTAGGAACTCATAATGCATGTAAGGACATCAGAATTTTGTCTTTGGAATATCATCCTCATGAACCCTTCACTTATGGTAGTCGGACCATTGATTTCACTTTTAAAACCAACTCATACCTTTAATCAATAAAAAAAATGTCATTGATCTTCCTTAAATGGAACTTTTTGTTCATATTTACCTACATTAGTCAATGATAATCCTTGAAATGTCCCAAACACCCATCCATCTTTTTAGTGAACAACACCGGAGCCACCCTATGGGACGTAATGGGTCAAAAAAACCACTCTCTCAAATTTCTTCCACCTGCAACCTCAACTTATGGAGCATATTGGGGGCCATTTGATAAGAAACATAAGATATAAGTGTTATCTTAGTGTGAAATTAGATATTATATTCAGTATTCCACCTCAGTGGTAGTCTAGGGACATCTTTGAGAAAGATGTCCATGTAATCCTATAATACTGTTTGAATCTAGATTCCTACAGAGAATATTGTTCATAGGAATAAACCCTCCAGCTTATGGATAAAAGGATGAAATTTCTTTCTCATGGTTCCCAATTTCACATCTATAATATTTCACTCTCCCATGAAGGTTAATCTCATCCCATCTATACAAAGGGGTCTAACACTCCTTCAATGAAATACTATCTAGTCACACTACAGGAAAAACCCATCCATACCTAGGATCAAGCCGGAAGGATTCAACGAAATGACCAAGATGTACAATTTAAAAGACTATTTAATGAGTATAAACTTTCAAAATATTTTTATGTATGATATAGAATAATCATTCCCTGAAGAAACTTCTATCCATAGTTGATCAGTGAAATAATTATTATGAAGCTCTAACCCTCGCATAAGGGATATAGAGATGAATGAATGACTAATCTATGTGTCTAAAAGTATTGGATATAAAGTAGAATGAAACAAATCAGACCATGAATCAGTTCATGAGTAGCTAGATCATATCCCTATATATTCTTCAATTACCCACTCCCTCAGCCAATAGCCCTCTATACCTATTATGGTCCACCAAGCGGTGCTGGTGGTGGAAGTTGGTTATAGTGTTATCATTCTTGTGTATATCCTCCTAATAGGCCTTCTACTTCTCTTCTATCAACAAAAACTCTCTAGGGGCCTCCCCAATCAGTCTTAGAATACCCCTAATCTTGGTGCTTACTTAATCAAGGAGGACCATAGACTTACTTTCCAACCTGTATAGCTCGATGAGTCTAGAATTCATGAGAAATGTGACCTCACCCAATCAATGGATAACATAATCCTCCATTAGGACGACTAGATCCCCTATGTAAGACCCATTAAAAATATCCATATCCCTGATTCTAAGCATGATTATGACTCAGATGCTGGGAAAAAACATCTAATGTCTGCTAGATGATGCAAATGACTCAGCCCCATGGTATGCACTATCATCTCTATATTTCTGAATTACCTCTACTAGATATTTCTCAATAACCAGGGACCATTGTACCACTCCAACATAAGTGGGAATAAATAAATAAAAAATCCTAAAATAGATGTATCTATGAAGTCCCTATTCAAACATTATTTACTAGATGTATCCATAATATAAAATATTGATAGTGTGGTACGTGATTTCGATAAACCTTATGGAATTCACCAAAAATGATATATCACCCTCCTATAGATCAAGAATCTCCTCAAACTAAAAATAATGAATGATAGAATGGTAATAATTATAAAAAATGCTACTAAAATTTTGTCCATTAAATCATCATCTTATCCTAATTCTAAGTGGTCATACACCCTTCAATACCCAAATGCCCCATAAAGAAGACTAGTCATAAGTGAAACCATCTTATCATGCATGATCTAAAGGGGAAAAAAATACCTAACCAATACCTCAATTTAATTCATCAACTATAAATGTGTATATCCCTCCTTGAAAGTGTAGTGGTGTCTATCACTGGAACACATGTAATATGCTAAGACAATGTGAATCATCATCTTTTACTATAGGAATTACTGGCTTCCAAAAATATTAATGATCAATATCCTAGTCCAGTAAAAGTGGATCCATATTCTAACCATCATTTGTAAGCACTTATATCTAACCAACTTAGAGAAGCACCTCAAATATTTCCCTAAGAACTAAGGCCTCTTCACTCAACTAATTGTTTTCATTGTCCTATATCGATATCCTAACGGGCTATCAATGTAGAGGCATCCAAAAAGTTAAAATATGTACAATGGTTAGATGTGAATATCTAGGGTGATTACTCTAGAAGGCTGTGAATGTAAATACATTCACTACTATATGATGCACATACCATTTTTCTATAAAATTGATGCCTCATCATACTAATTCGAAAAGAAGGTGATCAGAGATTATATGTATGAATTCCTTAGCCATCATACTAACACTTGGTTCCCTATTGTGAGGGGAGAAATGATACACTACAACCTCATTTCCCTATTTTTTGGAACAAATACTCATGACACATCCACCTCAAAACACTAACTCAAGGACAATCCACCTTTGATATACCTCCATCATGAGTCGAATAACTAGTATCATGCATGGGATATCAATTATATTAGGGTAACACAACATGCCATTCTGTAATAGTAAAGGGGTAGGGACATGAATTGATTAATAAAAACATTAAATGGTATGCCTTTGAATAAAATAATTTTACCCATGCATGCACACACACACACAGAGACATATCCATACAATAGTGCAGAGATATAATGTAAATAAATCATATATAATGCAATCAAGGCATGAAAACCCCTTGGAAATATATCAATGTGAAGAATAGTAATTTAAATAAAACAAAGTAAAAAATAAATTCCCAAATAGAAATGATGTTCCAACTTCATAACAACTAAAAAAGGGAAAAAATTAATGGGATCAACTCCAATATCAAATGTTGTCCACCAAACATGGTCAGCACCTCTATGAACCACAATAACCCTAAAAAATAGGGTCTACTAATTTGACCACTGATCTTTTTATCAAGATCATAAGATACAACATGTGATGTAAAATCCCACGAAGGCTTGAGTATATACATACCAAGTAGGATTACCTTAGAACCAAATATGGAATAAATTGATAGAGATGTTCAGATCAACCCATAAGTAAGAGGTTAAAATTAAACCAAAAATCAGATATGCTTAAACCCAAACCTAGGTGATGAAATGAAGGGGGTTTGCTTTGGTAATATCTATCTATGAAATATGATGAGTCCTCCTGAAACATATAAGGTCCCATCATTGATGCCCATTACAAAGTTAAACCTCACAAGAATTGGGGTGGAAGTCCCCCACCTCATCATTATGCTCCACAATCAAGGGATTACTCACTCTAGTGGATGAACCACTCCCTAATAGATCTCAGGGACAAAGGATTACCACTCCATAGATAGAATAATAATTCCCAAATTAGTACAGTGGTGTAACAACGCATCTAATATGAAGAGTACAGGGAACCCTTTCCTTGGTGTGATAGAGGAGTACAAACCCCAAAATCTCTATGTCGAAAAGAACTAATCAATGCCACCATAAAATAATCATGGGAATTAGTGTTACACTCACAACTCCTCTTTTTGTATCTCTTATTTCAAAACAAATTCCAACATCATGTCCTATATGGAATAATTTTCTGGATAGGCTACTTGTGTTCCCGTATATGAGTCTCGTAGAAGGAGATACACATGTTATATGTTCCTTGTAAAATTATATGGTGTGTATGTTGGGTTACACATCATGTATTGATTAGTATGGGTGTGTTAATTTAATCCATCACTTCCCAATGTTCTTTAGTTGTTTCTCATGTATTCTGTTTATGTTTTGTGTACTCTGGATATGGTAGGGTACTTTGTTTTTTGTATCTTCTTGTATACCTGGTAATGCCCATACTCATGTACTCTCACACTCGATTGTTTTTTGTCTTTGTTTGATCCGGTCCATTGGAAATCCCGATCCTTTTCATGGGTATTTTGTGAGATGAATATTGTGTTTTGAAGTTTTATATATGTATAATCACCCTAATTTGTGTTCCCCATTTCTTGTTTAGGAGTTTTTGAAGAAAGGGTGGTTACTACAGAATTTGGGCCTACTGTGTGCCCATTTCCCATTTTAAAAAGCCGATTTTGTTTCTTTTATAACTCCATTTTTCAACATTTTTCACCCATTCCACTTCCCATGTGTCTTATACTAACATATTAAAATTTCCCTATCATGTCGGACCCCATATAAATTCATAATCATGTTGAATTAGGGTTACTTATTTAGGTATTGGGCCAGCCCATGGGCCATTTTCCATCTTTAAAAAAAATAGTTTATTTCTTTTATATATTATACCATTTTTAATATTTCTCAGTTATTACACCTCCCCCTCTAAGAAAATTCCCCTATCTGCACCACCCTTATCGATTTACCCCCTTTGGAGCTCATATAGGTCGCAGAATAGGGAGAAAGTTCTCAGGTTACCAAAAATCACCCAGAATTGTTAAGGTAAATAGTTTTATACATAACTCATTCAATTCGTTCTATTTTTCAAAAAAAATTATTTACCTGGTTCTTCCGGAACATTATAGACTCTCCAAGATTTTTAATCCCATTCCCTCATATCTAGGGGTGGAGATCTAATGGAATACAGAGAGTTTTCTATTTAAAACGGTGAGATTTCATCTCCTTTATCCTCCCTCTTCTTCCTCCTTTCATTATTTCTTTGTTTTATAATCTTCCATAGTCATGATAGACCTATAGTTCTATTATCACATGGTTTTTGATGGATTTTATATTCATTTAGCTCCGTTCTTCATAGTTTTAGGGTTTATAAACCCGCAGAGGGTGTTTTCGGGTGTGTGTTTCCATTACGTCGAGGATTTGAGGTAGGAAGTACCTTGAACAAACATTATTCATTTATTTTTCATCATTTTAATACTTTTACAACCTTATTTATATTATAACTTCTTCTGTGAAACTTTGGTTATGAAGGTTTTGTTTTCAAATTATGTTTTTTGAATTATTTTGTTAAAAATATAGTTGTTTTGGTATAAATGTGCACTCCTCCTATTTGATAAATTATTCCATGAGCTTTATCACTAGGTTGATGTTATTTTTAATATGTCTCAGTAGCATGAATAACATTACGGCATGAAAATTTTGTTTTATCTCTTTTTAAGTTCTTAACACAAGTTTTTTTAAAGAGTTCATGTCATGTGTTCGGTAAATTGCCCGGTTGGCTTTTTTATGTCTACTGCAATTTAAAAAAATTTGTTTGGATATATAAATATATTGGAGGAATGTAATAAAATTATTTTTGGATCCTTTTATGGATTTCTAATTTGGATTTTCTTTTACAAACAAATGGATTTTTTAAAACATGTTTGGGCCTAAGTTGCTAGAAAATGGCCCGTTTCACATTCATATAAAAATGGTTGTGTTTTGAATATGTCACCTATGTGTTTTAATGTATTTTGTAATGTGGTTTTATTCTGTAAATTGTGTGTAAACACCTCCTTAAAAAATTTAAATTCATAACTTTTTCATATGTTAGTTTTGAGAAAATGTTTAAAGGCCCATTTAGCCTTTCCTAAAAATGAATAATGTGAGTTTTACTTGTATATACCATGTTCTATCAATTGGGATTGTTTTATGGTCCATGAAATGATTTTATTAAATATTTTTAGGGCTTCCAAATATGTTTAGGTATGGTTTTTATGTGTTTTTAAATTGAAATAGTGTTTTTGAATGAGTTTTATGTGCAAAGACTCAATACACTCCTGGAAATTGTTTTATGAAAAACTTTAGTGGTTTGTTGATTCGTGAAAGAAATGTGAAGAATGTTTTGGGATGTTTTGTGTTTATGGTTTGGGAATGGTATTTTGATAAGAAATCTGTATTTGATAATATCTGTAACTTGATTGAGGACTAAAGGAAATCTTGGGTATCTAGGTGGGTGGACGTGTACTAGTATGCTAGTGATCTTGTGGAGTTTGGCCCCTGTTTCACGTAGAAATTTTGACGATGACAACACTAACTAAACTATGATGATGATGATGTTGGGGTACCACTAGGTTATGGGTATTCTCTCTACTATTGGATCATGTGCACGGTACCGTATATTTATTATGGTTACTTTCATTGAGATATGAGGTACATCGGGCTCACAACTGACTAGTGCCTAATGATGTTCCCATGACTTGTGCTCATTGGATATTTTGTACTCATCATTGTCATATGGTGTGTTTGGTTGGTAAATTCATTAGTTTGTGTGATTTATTTAAAAGTTAAAATTCTTTAAATCATCCCTCTTGAAATCATTTTTTTATTTTGAAGTTGCACCGCTTTGAATGTTGTTACTTTCTTTCTTGTTTATAAAACATGCATGTCTTTGTCTGGTACTTCTTTTATAGAATGGGACCTCATTTGGAAGAAACAACTTTTTATTTTTATTTAATACATGAAATTGATGTTTCTTTTATTTTCAAGGATGTGAATTGGGAATATAATATCAGGATATCCTACTGATTTTTAATACTCACGCCTATAGTCTTCTTCTATTTTTAGCCCTGATGCAGGTTTCAGCTTGAGTTTTATCGCCTTGGGCGACATGTGATCATTCTTTTAGAGAGTTAAAAGTGGGGTCACATGGAGTTATTTTGTTATTGGGTTTGGTTAGTTGAGTTGTCGTCTTAGTTTTACTTTCAGTTTCTTGTACGGATAATGTTTTGTTCACTTTTTTATAAAAATGTATTTTGGGCTATCCATTTCTTTATGCTGTTTGTTTGATTGTCCGTATATCAGAGAAATCATTCCTTTGTGTACTATATTGATTCTCATGGTGCTTGTCGTCATTCTAGGAGGATCGGGAACTCCTCTCGGGACTTGTCGCGGGCTGGCTTGGGTGACTGGTTTAGGGTCGACTCGGACTGGTTCGTGAAAAAATGGTATCAAAGGAGGTCCGCTCATAGCAGACCATTCTTTTTAGAGAGCCCATGTTATTTTGGGGATTTCAAGGTAGATGGAGTAAGATTTTTGGGACTTGAGGGGTAACTACAGTAAGAGCATCGCTAACTCTTTCTCATTCTAATCCTCAGGTTTCCATGGTAAGTCCAGTTTTATTAGTGTCCTTTGTTCTTGTTGATTGTATGGTGTTGGGATATGACAAGGGGATTCTAACTACTGTCATTCGTAAGCTCGTAGGGCCAGGAAAGCCATGTGGAGTGGGGGAATGGTCCAAATAAGCCTCTCTGTGTTGGTGTTGTGTTTGACATATGGCCACCAACCATATGGTCAAGTCACCAACCATATGGTCAAGTCACTAACCGACACTAGTTCCCTTTTTGGGTCTCTAGAACATTTCTTTAATTCTGAGTTTTTTGTTTTGAAAATCCTTGTCTGAGAATAGTGGAAATGGATTTCGAAGAAAGAATTGGATTTTGAAAAGTGAAGGGGGGGTTCAAAAATTAAATATAAGAATGGTTTTGGAAGGTTGTGTTTTTATGAAAAAAAATTGGAGGGATGTGGAAATGATTTAATAGGATTGGATTTTCCCTAATCTAAACTTGTGGTTTGTTGGAATAAAATGTTTTTAAATTGTGAATAATTTTAAGGTGATTCTGAATCTTTGTTTTAAATGGGGTATTTTGGGATGTTAAATATTTTTTTAATCAGATAAATTAGTTTTGGAAATTGGTTTTGATTAGTTGGTGTTTTCCTAGAAAGGTTATTGGTCTTAATAGACCTCATATTATGAAAATATTCCTTGCTGAATTTTAAAAAAATGGGAATGGGTTGTTCGTAGTGGCTTGGTTATTTTAAAAAAATTTAAAAATGAAAAGGGGTAGGTTTTTAAGAAAATGGTTCTTAATTAATTGTTGTTTCTTTTGTGAAAGATGAAAAGGGTTTTTGACATGGTGGTTGGTGTTCCTTTTGAAGGTAAATGATTTTTTTAATGATGTTGTTTTGATTTATCCTTTGGTGCTATCATGGGTGCTCACATGCATGGTTTTATCAATATCTAGAAGGATGGACTATTTGGAATGGTGTATGGGTGCCTAGGGTGGAATGGAAATCTGTATTTGGGTGAGACTTGATGAAACACCATTGGTGATTGTGGAAACCCACCAAGTTAGTTTGTTTTTAAAAAGTGTTTTTAGCTGTAAAATTGTGTCCTTTTATTGATAAACCAATCATTATGTGGATTATTATTTTCTATATCCTAGAAGAGTTGTTTATTTAGTAAGCTTACTTGTCATCTAGAATTCATACTGTTGTTGTTTATTGTGATGAGATCTTGTTGGTTTCTCTATTTTGGAGTAATTTTCATTGGGTTTTTAAAAGGTGTGTTTGATGTTGGGATGTGGCCATGGATAGTTCTCTGATGGAAATATTTCCCTCTGATCAACCTAAGGATTCATTTCAAATGATAAATCCACCTCTTTTGATGATTCCTCAACCTATTTGTTGGAATAGAGAGCTATTTGGGATCTATTAAAAGTGCTTCTAGGTCATGATAATTCTATTGGACATAGCAGTTGTTTTCATTGATATTGATGTGTTTCTCCATATTCCTTGTCCATTATGCCCCTTGTTGGGAGTGTGACATAATTTTGATATGAGTCTATGAGTTACTATTTAGATTAAGGTGTTTTTTTGAGCAGGTGAGTTTTTTGGAGTGATGTAATCCTTATAACCATGACTGTGATGTAGGAGATGCTTCAAGAATCCGGGCTCCAGCCATAGGCCTCAGAGTGAATATTTTCAGGCAGTCAAAAAATTGACAGAGGTGTGGAGTTCTCGATTAGGATCATGCCTCCTCTATTTTGGTAAGTTAGTTTCTATGTCAATGTTTTGGTTCCTCTTTTCTCTTAATTTATCTTTGTCTCAACAAGAGTTGTGGACTTACCCCTCACAAAGTGTCTATGGTTATGCCTTCATGGATGTGAGTTTTCACTCAATGTCCCTGTGTGGACCACCTAGGAAAATCACATGTGGTCTTAGTGTTACCTACTCATTGGTGGAGATTTTTTTGGTAGTTACTTGTTTTCTCTTGTAGTTTCAATGTCCTAATTATTGGGTCCCCTTCCCTCCCCTCCCCGAGTGGTGGGGGTCTAGATATGTGATGAATGTCTTGGACTAGTTCTTGTCCCCTTCGTTTGGGAGTGGGTGGTTTAGATGTCCATGTTGTAACCCTATTGACTTGGTATTGTAGGTTATTGTAGGAGGGTTTTGTAGGGCTTGTGTGAGTCAGGCCCAATTCTAGCTCATGTTGAATTATTGTATGTTCGTTAATAGTTGGTTTTTAATGGTGGGGAGACACACCATGGGTCTCATGGATCATCATCCTAAGAACTTTCTAGTGATAGTTGTTTCTTAATGGTGGGGAGTCCATATTGGAATCCCCTGGAATATTTGGTTTTTTTGATTGCTCTTTGGTTTGGGTGATTGTTGCATTTATTGGGAGAAGTCCCAACAATTGGGTTCTTGGCTTGGTTGTGGAGGTGGTGGCTTGATATTTCCAATGATTTTCCAGAACTGGTTCAGAGTAGTGTGTTTTTTTAAGATAGATTATTAACATCCATTGATGGTTGATGATATTTCATTTTCATTATAGAATGGATCATGTTTATAGGTAATCCTTAAGTTTTTATTTTTCAGATGTAAAGTGTAATGTCTTTCCGGGGGCGGAAAGCTTTAATGGGGGGGGGATTATCACACCCGGTTTTTTTGTCTTTGTTTTGATCCGGTCCATCGGAAATCCCAATCATTTTCAAGGGTATTTGGTGAGATTAATCTTGAGTTTTGAAGTTTCATATATGTCTAATCACCCTAAATTTGATTCCCCATTGCTTGTTTATGAGTTTTTGAAGAAAGGGTGGTTACTTCATGATTTGGGCCAACCCTGAGCTCATTTTCAGTTTTAAAAAGTGAATTTGTTTATTTTATAACTCCATTTTTTTCATCATTTTTCACCCATTCCACTTCACACTTGTCCTATACTAACATATTAAAACTTCCATATCATTTTGGACCCCATATAAATTCATAAGTATGGTGAATTGGGGTTACTTATTTAGGTATTGGGCCAGCCCATGGGCCCATTTCCTGTTTTAAAAAAATAAATTATTTCTTTTATATATTATTACATTTTTAATATTTTTTGGTGATTTTACATCCCAATAGAATCCAATACCCCTATTTGAACCCCCCTTATCGATTTGAACTCTTTGAAGATCATATGGGTCTCGGATTAGGGAGAAAGTTCTCAGGTTACCTCAAATTGCCCAGAATTGATAAGGTTAATCATTTTATACATAAATCATTCAATTCGTGCTCTTTTTCAAACAAATTTAATTCAACTAGCTCTTACATACAATAGGAGACTCTCCAAGAAGTTTCATCCCATTCACTTTTCTATAGGCATGGAGATCTAATGGAATACAAAGAGTTTTCTAGTGGAAACGGTGAGATTCCATCTCCTTTATCCTCCCTCTTCTTCCACCTTTAATTATTTCTTTGTTTTATAATCCCCCACAGTCATGATAGACCTAGGGTTATGTTATACCATGGTTTTTTATGGAGTTTATATTCATTTAGGTATGGTATTCATAGTTTTAGGGTTTATAAACCCGCAACGGGTGTTTTCAGGTGTGCGTTTCCATTACACCAAGGATTTGAGGTAGGATATCCCTTGAACAAACCTTTATAATTTAAATTTCATCATTTTAATTATTTTATAACCTTATTTATATGATATTTTCTACTTTTAAACTTAGTTTCTAAAGGATTTGTTTGAAAATTATGTTTTATGACTTATTTAGTTAAAAATATAGTTGTTTTGGTATAAATGTGCACGCCTCTTATTTGATAAATTATTCTATGATATTTAGCACTTGGTTTATGGTATTTTGAATATGTCACAGCTTCTTGAATAACTCTATGTCATGAAAATGGTGTTTTATCCCTTTTTAAGTGCATAACAGAAGTTGTTTTTTTAAAGAGTGCATGCCATGTGTTCGGTAAATTGTATGGTTGGCTTTTATGTGTCTACTGCAATTTAAAATATTTTTTTGGATTTATAAATATATTGGAAACATGTAAGAAAATTATTTTTGGGATCCTTTTATTTCTTTAAAATTTGGATTTTCTTTTACAAAGAAATATTTTTTTTGTTTACAACATGTTTTGGCCTGAGTTGCCAGAAAATGACATGTTTCACATTCTTATAAAAATGGTTGTGTTTTGAATATGTCACATAGGTTTTCTAAGGGATTTATGACTATAGTTTTATTCTGTAAATTGTTTTTACACACCTAATTAATAAAATTTAAATTGATAACTCTGTCAAATGTTAGTTTTGAAAAAATGTTTAAAGGCCTGTTTGGCCTTTCCTAAAAATGAAGAATGACTATTTTACTTGTATATACGACGCTCTGTGAATTGGGATTGTTTATTAAATGTTTTTAGGGCTGAGAATATGGTTTGGTATGGTTTGATGTGTTTTTATAATTCAAAGAGTGTTTTTTAATGAGTTTTATGTGGAAAGACTCAATACACTCCTTGAAATTGTTTTATGAAAATATTTAGTGGTTTGTTGATTTGTGAAAGAAATGTGAAGAATGTATGTGGTATGTTTGTTTGTTTATGGTTTTGGAATGGTCTTTTGATGTGAAATGTGTATCTGATAATATTTGTAACTTGATTGAGCACAAAAGGGAATCTCTGGTATCTAGGATGTCGGACGTGTAATAGAATGCTAGTGATCCTGTGTGGTTTGGCCCCTGTTTCCCGTAGCAAGTTTGACGATTACAAAAATAACTAAACAATGAGTATGATGATTTTGGGGGAACACTAGGTTATGGGATTCTCCCTACTAGTGTATCGTGTGCACGAGAATAGATATTTATTATCATTACTTTCACTGAGATACGAGGTACCTGAGGCTCACAGCTGACTAGTGCCTAGGGGTGTTCCCGTGACTTGTGATCATTGGATATTTTGTAATCACTATCATCATATGGTGTGTTTGGTTGGTAAATTCAGTAGTATTTTTGATTTATTTAAAAGTTAAAATTCTTCAAAGTATCCCTCTTGAAAACGTTTTTTTTATTTTGATGTTCCACTGCTTTGAAAGTTGTTACTTTCATTCTTGTTTATAAAACCTGCATGTTTTTGTCTGGTAATTTTTTTTTGCATGGGACTTCATTTGGAAGAAACAACTGTATATTTTTATTCAAAATATGAAATTGATGTTTATTTTATGTAAAAGGATGTGCATTGGTAATATAATATCAGGCTAACCTACTATGTTTTAATACTCACGCCTATAGTATTCTTTTATTTTTAGCCCTTATGCAGGTTTCAACTAGAGTTTGATCACCTTGGGCAACGTGTCAACATTTGTTTGGAGAGTGACCAGTGGGGTCACATGGAGTTAGTTGGTTATTGTGTTTGGTCAGTTGAGTTTTTCGACTTATTTGTACGTTCAGTTTCTTGTACAAATAATGTGCAGTTCAATTTTTTATATAAATGTATTTTGGGTTGTCCACTTATTTATGCTATTTGTTTGATTGTTCATATATGGGCGAAATCTTTCTCTTGTGTACTCTGTTGATTCCCTTGGTGCTTGTCGCCATCCCAGGAGGATCGAGAAAACCTATGGGGACTTGTCGCGGGCTGGCCGGGGTGGCCGGTTCGGGGTCAACTCGGAATGGTTCGTGACATGTACTCTAGTAGTATACATCGTGCCACAATCATCATTTCACAAGTTGTGTGTAATGAACAAGTTTCATTTTATATTTAATTCCTCCAAAAACCCAATCCTCTATATCAAGGGGAATACATTGTGTGTGTTCTTCTGAATTACATTCCTTTTATGTCATGATTTTCCAAAAACTCACAAATCATTCAAGGGTTTTTTCAATGAACACATCATTAAAAATTCATCCATGAAATATTCCAAGTAGATTGGGTCTATATTTTACTAAGCCTAAAGCAATGTCATTGAATATATTCCATCCACCAGAACAACCTATTGATCATCCCCACCACATGATGTCACCACATTGACCCACCCACTAACAAAACACCTCTATTAGGCCTCTAATTCATGTTACCAACACCCACATAAGACATAAATTCTTGATAAAACTAGAAAAACTAATTCATATGTAATTTTTTCATCCCCAAGACTATGGGTTTTTGGTAGTTCTTAAAAAAATCCTGACATGGTCGAATTAGCATCCCCATAGCCCAAAAATGATGAACATGAAGAATGGTGGTAGAAAGGAATTATAACGTAGTAAGATTCTAATTATAAAATATAACCCCATCATGTGACCATAAATTAAAAAACAAAATAGGGAAAGAATCATAGGTTCAAGAATGAAAAAAATTGGTTCATAAATACCTAATGTAATTGGGATCACTTGAGGAATATAAAATCAAAATATAGATATTGAATCTATTCATAAAAAACTTACAAAGGGTGGAAATACATAAAAAATGTTCACTGCCATTATAATAGGTGGTTCATTGGTGAAAAATTATTCTCCTATGGTAGAATATGATGATCCTTATTTTTTGATATCCACCCCATGATTCTCTTTGATTACTATCATTGATCCACAAACACTTTTCACCAATGACCTTCAAGCTCTATTCCTCCTCTATAATCTCGTAGGGTTACCTAGAAAACCACAGAATTTTTTATATTTACATATTTATAGAGAGGAAATTACATTTAGGTCAATAAGTAAAATGAATTATATAATTTATGTAATTCAACGACAATGGCCACCATTAACCAAACAACCAACACCGACTATTTTTATATTTTTCCTAAGGTAAACCTCATGACAAAAAAACCCATAATTTAAATTTTTCCATATGAGGTTCTAATCAATGGGAAACCAATTTATTCTAAAAATATTTTCTTGACTTATTTAATATATAATATATTTTTAAAATATATATATTCTAGGTCTGATGACACCCAAACACAACATCGACTCTAAGGAAAACTGTAGATATATATAAAGAAATATTTAAAGGATCAAACATAGAAAGAACAATATTAATTACACATTCTACTAGTTAAATTTATTTTTATGTTAGATAATAGTTAAATCTTGACAAATAGAAGATCCACTATATTTACCTCTAAAATACACCAAATTGAGACAATATACACACACATATCGATGTATATGTAGTCTGTGGGTAAACATCCCAGAACGATACGACCATGTTATTCATACATAAACTTTCTAAAATAAACCACAACATAATAATTTAAATTTAAATAATAAAAGTAAAATTTCATTATTATGTAAATTAAGTAACATGGTTGAAATTCCATTATAACATCCAAATACTATATGAAATAAGACATAAATATATAACATAAAACCTAAAAGATAATTGTGTACATTAAAATAGAAAAAATTCATGCCTGAGGGAAAACCGAGTATAGTAACCTCGTATTTTCATACGTAGATATTGAATCTTGATAGATTAATATTCAATTAATTTCACAAATATATACCTAAGGAGTGTAAATTTTTTGTATCTTTATAGAATAGATACACAATCATTTTATTTCATGAAAATTATTAAACATATCCCTTAAATAACTTTCCATTTAGTAAATTTAATACACATACCCTATATAAACCATTCTTCATAGCCTAGGGAAATGAAAGATATGTATTGGTGTGCTTAGATGGTATGTAAGGGTAAACATGGATGATTTGAACTGATGATCATATGAAAGAATAAGATAATTATAATGGTGTAATATTATGAGAATAACCTACAAATTTCAAAGCCAATATATCATGGATCATCATCAGGATCAACACTATAAAACATTATCATTCCAAATTACATGAATCGAAAGGGTGATAAATCATCAGAAATCAATCATTAACCATAAGTTCATGTCACATAAGTTTGGAAACATTTTATGTATAATACAATTTCATATGTTATGGTTAACAGACGAGACCACTAAAACATAATAGATCAAACTTAAACACTTTTTTTCCTTTTAATAATAGATCTGGAATCATCACTAGTTTCTCATAGTTGATCGATCATATCGTCATGTTTCCCATACTAGATCAAGCACACCGGCTTGTTTCTCTTCATTATCTAATGAGATATAAATCATTACACAATTCATTAGAATCTCATATAGGTCCCACCCATTACATAATCCATAAATATTTTTCGACAAGATCATATAACATTCATCATATCATAACCCAAGAAAAAGGAATTGGATTTTTTTAACAATTCATCATATAATAACCCAAGAAAAAGTAATGGGTATCAAAATCGTTTAATTAATTCATAATAAAAACTAGTGGAAAGGGAATAGGCTTCATAAAAATATTTACATCATAATCATTAAATTTTACTATAAAAATAATGAATAAGAATGATACCATTTGAGCGTATTTCCATTAAATCATAAACAACACCCAATGTTGTTGTTGATGAATAAAAGTTATATAAATAAACATTAAAACATTCTTATTGAAAATATCCTTTTCATTTGAAATATCTTTTCTTAAATATAATGTTTTGAAAAAATGTAATGAATATGTTTTCTTTTATGAACACCCAAAAATATTGTAACATAAACTACAAATTATTTATTTTTCCTATTGGTGGAAAATTATTTTCATTTATTACATGTTAAATCAAATATTTCTTTAATATCTTTGGTAAAATTTCAAAATTTCCTCATTTACATAATGAATAAAATCATTCCTTTTAAAAAATTAAGTAAAAATTAAAAAAGGATAATTATGTCTTTGAAAAATCATTGGAGATTAATAAATTTGTTTAAGAAAGATTTAGGAGACACAGATATGAAGAATAAAAATTTCCACTGAAGATATAAATAAATTCAATTTTAATTAGATATATTCTTTTGGTCTCTAAAAGATAGGAAAATGAAAGTAAAACATTTATTCTATATAAATAACCAGTTGAGATGAAAATTCATGTGTAGATTGAGAGGAATATTATAAAATTTCATCATTATAAAAAAATAATAAACAATATTAATAAATAATTGGATTATAATAAAAAATCGTTTACCAAATTGGTAAATATTGAATCGTGAGACCCATGAATGAAATAAAATAATATATATATATATATGAATCACTTTAACATACATAAAAATATTAATAAAAAACTTCATGGGTAGTATGTACATAACCCAAATGAAACAAGTGGTTAATATTTCTTTGACCTCATTCAGATGAAATTGAGATAGAAATCTCTTACTTCAAGTCTCAACATCCTTCGTTCACATTCAAATCTCCTTGACAAACAAAACCCTCATATGGATCTCTTATTAAGGAACCTAGGGTTCATATTTTGGAAATACCAGCATCTCTAGAATATGTATATGAATTTTTGGGAGTTATTTTTACTTATTTTGGGTTCATCCAAATGGCGTAGGGTATATTATTGTGTGAAAGGAGGAGGTGGAATTTTATAAATGAAAATGAGTGGAATTTTTGTAAATACACAAAACATTTCAATAATGTAGAGTCATCCTCAACCCAAATGCCACAAAAAATTATATCTATTGGATTATTTGAGATAAATGATTGAGATACACCTCCACCAACTAAAATACTATTTGTTTTAAACATGTTATTACATAACCCCTATGCTTACTAAATTTTACCATTTTAGTTTTCACAATTTTAAGTAGGCTTTTTACCTAGGTAATTTATCATTTATAACTAAAAATAAAATTAATCTAATTAGATAATTATAACCCAATTAATCTATATATGACATAAATTATATAAAATAAAAAACACATGTGTTTTGATAAATTAATTTGAATAAAAGTGCATGTAACGTGGTAAATAATGATTTACCCTATATCATGTTAACAAATGTGTTACAACATAGGGGTCAACATAATTATTGTACAAGGGTAGTTGATATATGAATGGACCGTGGTAGTCATTTTTAAACAAATTCTAATTTATTTTAAAAATATTTTAATTTTTGGATGATTAAATCATTTATAAAAATATTTATTTTAAAATAATATTAATGTCAATTTTGACACTATTAATATATTCTGAAATTAATATGTCAAGAAAAAGGGTGGATTCGAATATATTCTTTTCAAACAAATCTAAAATTTTATGTTTATAAAAAAACATGGAATAAAATAATTCAAAAAAATGTTTCTTTTAATAATTTTACAGTTAATTATTTTATTTTTCTATTAATTAAATAAACACGATGTTTTTATTGTATAAGAATATAATATTATTATATAATCACTAAAAATTATTAAGAAATTTCATTCAAGAAATTAATATGACTATTTTCAAAATTACCAACAATATTCATTCACATCATTATTTTTTATTTATGTGAACACAAAATTGATATTTAAATCCAATGGGGTGGAATTTTATTTTTTTCATTACATAAATAATTATATTGGTCTCATTCATGAAAAAAAGTCCGAAATCACATTAAAATAAATAATATGTTGATAAGGGTCTTAATATTTCAATAAAATATAATTTAGAAAAGTATTTGGGTTAGTTTAACACTTATGATTTTAGGTTAACCCCCCTATTAAAAAGTTTAAACTATAATCATGGAAGTTAATTTTTGAAGTTCGTACGGTCCATTAGACCAAAAATTAAGATGAAATTATAATATAATATTTAATATATATTTTTCAAATACGGAATCCATTTATCCAAATTCAATTAACAAAATTCAATGAATGTAATTAAAAATTAAACCTACAGACATGATAAAGCCGTTATCCAAAGAAAAAGTATTCACAAATAAATAATGTTTTGATATCAAAATTAAATTAATAATTGATAAAAATGACTTAAATTGGATTATTAAACATTTAATGCAATGAGTATTAATTTTATGACAATTTTTAAAAAAATCAACATTATAAATACTTGAATGGAATAGTTGATTTTTAATAAAAATCAGTATTTTCTACAATACATTGAAAAATTAATCCTTTTTAAAAATTCAAAAAAATAACCAAAAGATTAGTTTTACATATTAATATCAAAACTAATATTTATTTTTTCAAATAAATGTTCTAATATTTCCAAAAATTAGATATATATTTTTTACAACAATAAATAAGGAATTTTTTTTGAAGTTTTTTTTGATCCATATAATGTCATTTCTAAATATTAAGTACTTTTTGATCAATACATTTTCATTATAATTTTTTTATTCCTATTTATAGAACTATGATGAATGTATTTGTTAAAATGGTCATGTTTAAATGATAATATTATTAATGTGTCACAATTTGTTAAAACACGGTGCTACGTGTAATGAAAGCTGACAAATAAATTAAATTTATTTGTGAAAAAATCATAAAATCTCTGTGTTACATTCTACACCCCCCCCCCCCAAATAAAATATTTCCTCACAATTTTAACTTGATCTCGATAATCAAGGGTTTAATATTTGATAATTATTCTATACAATACCCACATCATAAAATGGTGGATAAAACATCATCCTAAAATGAGGGAATGATAAAATATGATGTTCATCTAGAATAACACATAAATGGGTTTGGCAATATGAAAAAAATGGTTGGAAATGAAAATATATACACAAAATATAATACTAACACCCAATTATAAATAGATAATGATAGGTAGAAATGTCATGACAAAGTCAACAACCACATAAATATAAATATATGGTGAATTAAAAGATAGTGTCTTCCTAAAAATGAATGTAATAGAATTAATTTTTTTCACAATATCATATTCCTAAATTTCACGTAATTTTTACTAAAATTATAGAGAACTAGAGAATATATACATACTTTTTTCATTATATTCCATAAAAATAATCTCATTGCTTGATTGTGCAGAAATATATTCTCACTTCATCACATAATCTATGAAACTATGGAGAAATTTTCATTCATATAACACTAAAAGAACATAATATCCATAAAATTTTGATAATTCCATCCCTTATTCTCTAGTTAGCATAAAAACCAAAATGGTTAAAAAAAAGTTATCCAATATGGATAAATATTCAACTGATATGGCAATATATTAATCTATTAAAACTTATCCAATGTTCAACTAAAACCATTCAATAAATTGTTAACCTTATTACCCATTCAAATTTAAATAATTTATAAATATGATCTCTAAATTTCCAACAATAAACATAAAATTAATCCCACAAATATCATAAATTAAATATTAATTTCCACTAACTAAATATGTGCATACCTTGGTCATATATTCTAATTAAATATAACAGTAACTAGAATTAACATAAACCTTCAATGAAAATAAAAATTCTTCCTCATAACTTAAAAAACCCCTAGATTATTGAATCTATTCTATAAATCAAAAAATTATTTTTGTCTATCAACAATAAAATAACCAACTTCTTCATCAAATCATTAATCAGTAACAATGTAATAAATAGTATCAACTTTAATTTGTCTATATCACTCAAATATTTATCTTAACTAAGCACAATTATCTCATCATTGGGAACGTAGAGAAGGTTTTTCCCCAAGGACAATTTTTTCACAATATATAACCTTTCCAATAATTCACTTTTCTAGGATATAAACACCATACAATATATTCATAAAAATCCTAGATGTAATTTTTCTAATGAAAAATCCTTATATATTTCATGATTTATATAACATTATTCTTCAGTTCCAATACATAAACACTTCTATCATTCCACTTCATTATCAAACCATTAACAATGATTAATCATAATATTCCTTAAAACTACCTTCCTTTCATATATTATTTTTAGTCCCTTCATCATCATAAATAAATCTTGTACTCATAAAAATATGATGATCATATTCTAGATCTTTACCCCTAGGAAATAAATTGTTATATTTCATGTTGCTTCAATATTTAACACATTAAACAATTGATGATACATTATGGAAACCATTATTCACACCTATTAAGTTAACGAATCTTTTCATTTATAAATATAAATTGCATACATTGATCCCTTTTTCTCCTCACGTTAAAATTATTCTCATTCATTTCATTCATACCTTATGTGATTCATCCAAAATCTATACATGTTGGAAGTTGATTCTTTTATACTTCATAGAATCTTCTAATCAATCTCTTCTTAAACATTATCCTTCTATTTTTTTATTTCAATAGTTGGTCAATTTTCTAGTTGTATTTCAAATATCATGATAAATGATTTTGCATAATCAAAATATCCTTCACTCTAGTAGTCATCCGATTTAGTTGTTCATTTACAAATTTTCTATAAAATTCAATGTTAACTCAGTTACTTCCAGTTCTCCACATTGATTAAAACCAAAAATCATAGTTTAAGAAAAAATATTCATAGTGTTAAACCAAAAAATCCTGAAAAACATTTATAATATTTCTAAATTAAAAAAAAAATTAATATTAGTCACCATAGGCATAACATATACCATTCATGATCATAATATATTCTAATACATAATGATGGTTCATAGATTGGTTTTTTTAATTTCCATAATGCATCCCCCAATTTTTTCAAATCAAGTGTTTATCAAGGCCATTTTTTATGCACTAGGTGATGATATTGCTTAGCTAAATACAACCTTTTAATATCTATTTCCCCAAGGTAGAGTTGTGTTGGATCCACATACACATTTATTATCTCGATAGGTATATAATTTCCTGATAACAAATCACTATATCCTTCAAAAAAATTATAGTATATTTTACTAGAACTAGAATTATCCTTAAACATATCCCTAGGAAAATCCACAGACATATACTTAGGGATCAAACTAAATTTTTCACATTAATATTCATAAGGCTAACTAAAATTTATCTCTGGTACCAACTATATTGAACTAGTATTTTCATTTATAGAAATTGCATCTTGATAGATGAATATTTAATATATTTTAAAAATAATCTCCCATGGACTGTAATTGTTTATTGTATTTGGAGTCTATATTTAAAATCTTCTCATTTCATGAATGATCTCCAATATTTCTCATAAATATATTTCCATTTTTAACAATTCATAGACATACCCTATATAAACCTTTATTTATAACATGATGAAATAAAACATGATAAAGGGTTGGCTTAGAAGCTTAGTATGGGTAAAAATGGAATATTTCAAATGATTATCATATGAAAGCATAAGATAATAATAAAGGAATGGGATTCTGAATATAACATACAACCTTGAAACCAAATCTCTCACTTATTGTAAACATGATAAATAACATAAAATATTACAATTTTGAAAACATATACCTAAAGTGTGAGAGATCATCATACATAAATAATGAACCATACTTTCATGTCATATAAGTGTGTACCCATCATAATTATATAAACCATTTAATATGTCAAGTTAAACATCTATGACCACCAAATCATAATAGATCTGGAATCAATGCCAATTTTTCATTTCATAATGAATCAGTAATCATCACATTTTTCCTAAAGTCCTTCATTAATATTGTCTTATTTCCCATAGAGAATGAACAACACAATCTGGTTCCCATCATTCTCACATGAGATATGAGTCTTTAACCAATGCAATAGAGGGAGATATAGGTCCCACCCAACACATAATATAAACATTTTTTTTTCAAAATATCATAAAACATTTAACATATCAAAACCCATGAAAAATGAAATGGTTCTCATAAACATTTCATCATATATTATTAGGGAAAAAGAAACCGGATTCATAAATATTTCATCATATGATCACATCAGAACTCAGGCAAAAGAAAAGGATTTCATAAATATCTTATAATAAAAATAGTAAACATAAACCATCCAAATAAATAATAAGGATGATACTATTATAACTTATACGTATTAAAACATACGTATCACTAAATGTTTTCGAGGATGATGAATTAAAATTATATAAAATGTCATTAAAACATTCTTCAATACAATATCTTTTTTTCATTTTAATTGACTAATTTAAAATCTAAATGTTACCTAAATATTAAGGTAATAAAATTATTTGAAAATAAACTATATAAATTTTATATGAATCTAAAAATAATTTATTGGTCTTGATGTTACAAAATTGTGTTCATTTTTTACTTTTTAAAATAAATATTCCACTCAAATATTAAGAAAAATATCAAAAGTACCTCATTTATAAAAAAAATCCGTATCAAACATTTAGTAAAAATTGCAAAAAGATTTAATGGTTATTTTTGAAATAATTTTAGAATAATAAAAAAGTTATTTCTAATATTTTTATAAAACCTATACATGGAAGAAAAAGTAATTTGATTGAAGAGTGAAAAAATTAGATATTTCTAAAAAATGTTATTTTTTTGTCTTTAGTTATTAAAGATTATAAAATAAAAGGAAAACATTAATTTTACATAAATAACAATATTAAGTTAAAATTATTGATTTTATTGAGAGTTAGATTATTATATTTCATCATCAAAATAAAAAACATAAATAATCCTGATAAATAATGGTATTGGAACATAAAATTATTTACAACATTTTTAACTTTTGAGTCATAAGACCCACAAATGAAATAACTTTTATGGATATATAAATCTCCATAAAATTCATAATACAATGTTAAACGAAAATCCCTTTACTCACGTCCTAACATCCTTTGTACAAATTTTTACCTTCTTCACATTGAGAACCCTCCTTTGAATACCTTATTTAGTAAAATTGGAATGTTATTTTGGGAAGTCCAATATCTATATAATTTTTATAAGTATTTTGGTTATAGATATCAGTAGCATTTGGTAAATCCAAATATCATAAGAGGTGTAAATAATTGAGGGTAAAAGATGGTCTTTCATTATTTAGGAGGAATTGAATTTATGTAAATACCCAAAACTATTTAATAATGAATAGTTAACCTCAACCCAAATTAGACAAAAAATGATATATAATTTATTGTATTGAAGATAAAATTGATCTACACCTCTTCCACACAAAAACACATATTTTTTATAAATATTGTTCCTTAACCTCTTGTTTTTCTTACTTTTATCATTTCATTTCTCACTAAAATATGTAGTCATTTTTCCTTGATATTTTATTATTTAACACTAAAAAATTGAGTTTTATTATTTATTTTTTAGTCACTCTGTATATATATAATAAAATTTGTTAAATAAAAATCCTAATTTGGTGGAAAATTAATTTTACTACAATTGATTGTAACGCACAAAACCTTTTTTTACTGTTTACCATGGTAATGATGTTTTCATTATCTATTGTTCAATATAATTATTATAAAAGGAAAACTAGTCCATTAATGAAATATGATTTATATTATTAAAAAAAATACCAATTAATTTATCAATGATATTATGTTTGTTAATTTTTAATAATGTAAACTATTATTTATTATAAAAAAAATGAATGTAAATTTTGACAATATTCAATTTTATAATTGAAAAATATCACAAAAAAATTTGGATTTGAATAAATATTTTTTAAAAATGTATAACATGTTTTATTTAACAAAAAACATGTAATACTATAATTAATTAAATTTATATTACTTTTATTATTTTTAGAATCATTTCTTTTATTTTTTAATTAATTAAATATTTAACACATTTTTGTTGAATAATAATTTAAGATAAATTATATATCAATTAAAAGAATATATAAATTATCATCATAAAATTAATTTAATTTCTCCATATATAACCATCAATATTCATTCACATCTTTACTTTTTCCCTATATGAACAAATAATTAAAATGTAAAAGCAAGAGAGTGGCATTTTTTACATAAATTATTATATTGGTTACCTTCATTGAAGTGTCCCAAAAACACATAAAAATCAATAAAAAGGTGATAATAGTATAAATATGGTCATACATTAGTATTTATAAATGTATTTGGTTCAGTTTTTTCATTAAAGTTTTAGTTAAACCCCCAACCTGTTTTAACATTAACTGTGGTAATTATTTCTTATTGTTTTTACTATTAATTTGACCAAAAAATAAATTTAAATTGTGATTATTTTAAATATAGAATACATTTTCCCAAATTCAATTCCCACTACTAGAGTAATATAATTTAAAATTATTCTCACAGACAAAATGAAACAATAGTTTTCTAATGAAATGCATTCCATCAGTATATAATTTTTTATTATCAAAATACTATATGAAATTGATTCTAATGAACTATATTAGATTAATTTATATATATTAATATAAACTGATTTTACATTAAAATATTTTTAAATCAGTATGGATCATTGTAAATTCTATAAACAAAAAGGTTTCATTTCATAAAACTTATTTTTACTCACTCTTCATAAAAAATTAATGTATATTAAAAATTATAAAATTTTCCCCCAATAATAATTTTGAAATTTTTATCAAATAAATGATGTTATGTTTTTCAAATAAATTTACAAAAATGTGAACATGTTAAATATATTATTTTTTCTATGAAATCAATAATAAAAAATTTAGAAAGGTATTTTTAGTGTATATAAAGGCTTTACTAAAAACTAAGTTCTTTATCAATATGTTTTCATTATATCAATTAATTATACCTAATATTCCAAAATATTATGCCAATTCATACCATCATGTTGAATAGCATGGTTTTAATGGTCCTGATTAAATAATAATATTAATTTTATATCACATATAATTAAAACTCAATGTTCTTTTTAATGCCTGATATAAATGAAAAAAATGAAAATGAAAATATTTTATAAAATATTATGGTGTTACAATTAGGATCATGGGAATATAACTAGGGATTGAAATTATATAATTATTAGGATCCTCATGCTAAAACATAGTCATTCCAATGAACATAGAAAATCATTTGGAAAAGATACATTATACACTAGCATAGGGTCATTTGGATAGAAATGTTATATCCATTATCCAAGGGTTTACCAAGCACTAAGATGGATCCATGTTGGGTTATATAATGATATTCATTAACCACATTGATATAATTTACTCACATGGACCCATGAAGGGTAGTATAATGATATCTTTTTTTCAAAGTGTTACCAAGAACTAACATTGACCCATTATGGGTAGTTTAACATGTCATTCACAAGGTCATGTTTCTTTATTATCCATTTTTAGTACTTGTAATATTTACCAACTAAGTGCCCAAGTTTGCTATTGAGGAACATCCATGATAATTTGGTTTAATTTAATGAAATAATCAAGTACGTAACCATTCCATATTAACACTTCATAGGGATATAACAAATCCAGTTTTTTTAAATGTGGGTAATTACTAAATGAAGAATATAATATTGAATAATCATTATAGGTTTAAAAAAACAACTTTATTTATAAAATATATTCCAAAAAACGTCTATAATTTAAGATAAATTATAACATATCATTTTATGATGAAAACATACTAATATCACTAACAATCATACTTTTAATTTTAAAAAACACCTCGAGCATTTCACTTTATAATAAAACTATATTATTATTTATAAAAAATAAACTCCACAAAATTACTCTGAAACTATTAATGGGTGAGAAAAAAATATATAAATTACTCATATGTAATAAAACTGACTTCATTTATATAAAAAACTATTTTAAATCATTATGAACTCACGATTTATTGAATGAAAAAATATATAGATCCACTTACCTATTTTATCCTCTTAAAAAATTTATATCGGTATTTTCCATATAATACCATCTTTTTTAAGATAAATAATTATTATTAATAACTTTGAAACCAAAAAAGTGAATCATACTATTTTCCAATGCTTTTTAAGTGGAAACACTTCATTATTAACCATAGGTTGAGTGTAGAACATACTACTTGGTGTGGATGAAATGTTTAGAACCCCTCTTTATCATATGTTAAAAATAAAAATCCTTTATGGGTGCTTCTCTTAACAATAAAAAACATCAAAACACATGAACCCTAGGATAGGGGAACATTTGAGATGATTAAAATATATTGATATGGATGAAGAGAAATAAAATAATATGTAGTTTTTTATCATTGATTGCGTGGTTGGAGGTAGAGAAGAATATTGTATATGGTGAAGGAGGGAGCTCAAATCTCCTATTTGGAGTGTGTTGAATGAGTTAGATGAAGCAATTCTGGGGTCCAATCAATTTTAAGATTATATCTCATTAAATATTAATAATAATATTATTAAAACGAAATTCTAGAACTCTCAATATGAAAATGATATTGGTTAAGATCACACAATATAATTAATCACTTTATAAAATTTGAAACATATTCCCTAAAAAATAAAAATGTAACATTAATAATTATATATTAATATATGTAACAAAAATAAACATAAAACTCATTAATAAATATATTTTATATTCAATCAAATGTGAATTATTTAAAACAACATCAATTAATTACATTTATATACAAAACACATAAAAATAAAAAAAGACAATATAAATTTTATTTACAACATGTCTTTGGAAGTCCAGATATAAAATTTAGTGACTCTTATAGTCATCCCACTGTTTATATAAATAAATTATATATCTAATTAAAAAAATATATTTTTTTATATCATTAAACTCATGATCTATTCGTAGGGGATCTCTATAACCAATTAATTATATGGGGGACCAATGTATTTTCATGGAGGCGGTGATGAAGTGACTACTTGAACCAATTCCTAAAATAGAGGAACCACAAAAAAAACTCTATTGGGGGGGAAATTAACACCAAAAGAGTCTAATTAACTCATGTCCTATCATTATCTCATCACTAAGGGTGTACCAAACTTAATTTTCTCTTCTATTTTCATACTCAAAACCAGTCCTTGACCATACAATTATAATGAACTTAAACCCCCCAAACCCCCATTAAAATATCCTATATGTATATGGTGAACCTAAAATTATAAACTATAATGAAAAATATTCTAAATGTAATATTTATTTTCTCAATTATAACTCCTAGTAAAGAAGATATAAAAGAACCCAAAAAAGTATAACTATATGACATGTACATTATTCGACAAAACATATGTTTCCCAATGGGTAATCTTGTACTTTTAATTTGGATGTTAATCATGCCACTCATTAAACATAGTGTGTTCTTATATTTTTAATATAATGTCTAACAAAATGGTAATATGATTATATACTTTATGAATCGCGTCTTATTGTGTTATATCTCAAAACTTTAGAACCGTTACTTTCTGGGAAATATTGTTATTGTGGTGTCAAGGTATGTCCAATTGGTTTGGAGGTTTTTAGGATAATGGGAGTGTTACATGAATTTTTCTAATGGTTGTGCAATAAATATATTGGTTGTGTAAAACAGTGTTAAATGAATTGTAGAAGGATATAATTGGGGTGTAGGGAGCCTGAGGATCTATTTTTTAGGCCACTTCCAATTTTAGGGTTGTTGTAGCATGGAGCATGGTTTATAGAATAGACCCTCCCATAGTTTGTGGCGACATCATAGAGACCTTGGATGTTGTGTAGTGTCCTAGGGGTTAGATTTAGTGGCTATATTAGTTTTCAACCCATTTCCATGTAGAGAAGAGATACATTTTAGCCTCCCCTTTGGCTATCAAGGGATCACGACATAGTTTTTTGGCTTCATCATAGTTTCCTTTACTGTTTATAGGATCTAAAAAGTGTAAATAGTCATGGATCATTAGAGGATCAATTTAACGGAAGGGATGTAGCATGGTGATTGGACTTATGATGTGGTCCTATTTTCAAGAATTATATGGCATGTCCCCATGGGCTGCATCAGGGTATTTTGATGTTCATCCTATTTTAAATTCTAAATTACCCTAAAACCAACCCACATTTTCTTTCTTTCACTAATTTCCCATGTGACCCATGTTCCTAAAAATGGGAACTTTCAACCCTCTTTGAGTTCATTTATACCTAGACTATTGGGCATCAATCCACAGTAGTTTAGGTATGTTCCTTTCTTCATTTTCTCATTTTTCATATCTAGGAAAAATGATTCCAAGGTAAAATGTGTTGATTTGATGATGTTTTGATATGTTAATATTGTGGTTATTGTTCTCTATGTTGGTAGTAGTGGGCTCACCCATTGTTGTGTTCATCCATGGAATTATTATTGGGTCACCCTTGTGTAGTGGATTAGAGATATTCTTTTGATCTAGGGGTTTCCTTTCATTATCACATAGTGTATTATATGGTATGATTTATTCTTTTTTACCTTTTAGAAGACGTAATTATTCTATCTTAATGAAGATAATTAACATTTTTAATTTTAATTGATGCGGGAGAAATGAATTCAAATGATTTTATATCTTTTGATATTTATTAATATTTTGATATTACATGCTATGTTCCTAGTTTATACTTGTATCCATTGAGGGATTTTCTTACACATAAATTTTTATTATTAGGGAAAACATGCTGTCTATTGTCTATAATATACTAAAATGGTATTTTTTAATCGCATATACTTAGAAGAAAATGTTTTCCCATGGAAGATTATACTTTCGTGTGAATACCATTATAACTAAAGTGTAACATGATGAAATCTAATTGAACGAATATGAAAAATGTTTTACAGATGTGATGTTAAAGTATTGTGGTCATGTTGTGGTTTTTATATGTTTTTTTGTGTGGGTGGATAATATGATATGATGAAACCGTGTTATGGGGAACTTTTGATGAAAAGGTGGTGCTGATGTGAGGTATGTTGTCAAGAATAGTGGATGAGGAATTGGATTTTAATTTATATGTCGTTTTGTTTTTCTAGTTTCTCGAGTATTAATGGAATTAAATGTTAATTTTATGGTTGTTATGGCATGGGTTGGTTTGGTTAATTGGATGTAAATGGTTAATGAGTTAAAAATTAATTTCAGTTAAACATGATTAATGATAATGTGAAATTCAAAGGGTTAAAATAATATAAAGAATGGGTTATTTTAATTGTATGGGTTGGAAATGTAGAATCTATAAAATGGATTAAACTAATAAAAATAGTGATATTTGGTTCATGATTTGTGTCTTATTTTGTGGTTATGTGAATTGAGGGGTGGCAGCCAAAGTGGTGGTGTTGTGAGTCTTTGAGTGATTTCATGGGTTGGTTAGTTCTTGAATGTGAACCCATAGTTAGGCTTATGTGTGGCCACACACAAACACACACACACACACATATATATATATATATACATTTTATATTCCTACTAAATTCTATGTGATCCAAGCCCACATTGAGCACCATATGTGAACACCCATATATATATGGGAGTGTTACTCCCAACATCCTGGTGGTGAGGATATATTGTGGGATACCCCCATCATCCTCGCTCTCTCTTCCAGGGGAGGTTGATATGAATAAGCAGTTATGGACAGAAGTCAAAAGTGTAGTAGTGGTGATGTGATTTGATGGACCAAGTCTTTATGGTTGGGATAAAATTTGATGATATTGGATTTAGAGGGGGTCTTGAATAGTAGACAGTGGGAATGAGATTGATATTTATCATCTTCATGAAACCCTACAACCATGGATATGTAGTTTTGAACTGATGTGGTGGCCTAGTTGTATGTGGGAAGGGTTTGAAGTAATCATTCTATGGGGAAGTGATTTTATGTGATGGTCTTGGTGTCTGTGGGTATGGTATAATGTAACCACATTTTGGTGTAGTGATAAAATGTGTTGGACAATGTATCTATGAAAAGCTGTGATGTGACCATGGTGTCAATTGGTGATATGTGATGTGTTATACGGATGATATAGGAGCTATAGGGAAGATAGAGTTGGGGTGTGAGAGTAGAAAATATATGGGAATGTCATGTGGGGTACACATTATCGATATTATTCAAATTATATTACTATACATGGTTTCATTATTTGGTGACAATTCCTTGGTGAGGATGGGTTTCGTTATATGACATGTATAGGAGTTGTTGGTTATGGTATTTTCTCATTGTTGAATTAGTATGTATCATCCACATGTGTATGTGAAACATTGGGTTTCTTTCTGAGTATAATTATATTCTCACCCCAATTATATATATATTTTTTTCAGATTTCTAGTAGGACTTCATTGACTATTCTAGGCATTACTAACCCAGACCTTGGGATAGTTTTCATGTCACTACATTATATTTATTTTTGGGGTATTTATTTTGAGACATGTATCTATACATATTTTATTTACACATACATTATGGGATGGTTTAGCTAACATTTTATATAATGTCATGTATTTTATTAACCATCGAATTCATATCTACATATCTATTTATTATTAGAGGGCAATTCCTCCCATTTCGGTGATTTTTATACCATCAGAAATGGTCTCTATCCCAAGGCCAAAAATAGGTGGGACTCAATCATTGTAATCAATATTCCTTCATTGTCCGACATAGACAGTTGCCTTCGGATTGTGAGGGTCATGATATAGTGGTATCAATGTTATGGTTGGGGGATAATATAGAGTTTGGATTTAGGATGAATGAGGACTACAAGGTTTGGTAGAGAAATAGTTTCAGTATATCATGGTGTATAACATTAGGCTGAGAAGACCAACCGGAGAATGAGATTTTTGGACCCTTATGATTTGACGCAAGGAATATGATACTAATAAATGACCAAATGAGGTGATACCACTCTTAGGGTAGGGACCATGAGGTCTGTATTTTTTTATTATTGTGTGGTATTGATTCTAAGAGGATGAAATAAATTAAATAAATATAAATAAAATTACGTACTAATCGGTATTATGATATATCTATTTACCATTAATCTATGTATTTTGGATGATTTTTGGGTGGGTTTTAGGTACTATAGTTTCAGAAAGCTTACCTAGTTGATCACTAGAAGGATGATTCAGTTCAGGGGGATGATCAATAAAAGATAATGTTGTGTTATATTCAACGATATGGTCAAGATATTTATGAGGGAATCATTTATGATATGGGGACTGAGTGTTAGTTAGAGGATCTTGATATTTCTTTCAGTTTGATCTATGTTCTAGTAGAGTACTAGGTTTCTCTGGTAGCCAGTCCTATGTAAAGATATGTGTATCAGTGGTTGATGTTAAATAATGGTGAGTGGAAGGAGTTAGATGTGTTTTTGGTTTACTATTAGAAATAGTTCCACGTAGAGTTAGTTCATCTACCATTAAGGTAGTGAAGAGGAAATAACTACTCTTTTTTAGAAGGGGATTTTTTTGCCCCGAATTTGGGGATTCAGTTCAAGGACCTTCTTTATTTTTTCCCAGATCTATTTCCATAGAAGGTGTTGTGTGCATGACATATTGAGGAGCTGATCCATCATTTGATCCAATAAGTGGTAAATCCATTTACATTTCCAACATATTGGTTGGTTTTTTATGAATTAGGTGTTTATATAGGGGATTCAATCTTGTGGGGGTTTACTAGGACATGAGGATAGTAGGGTTTTTCATGGGGGAAGAGTTGTCATTTTAGGTTGCAGGAACCAAGACCATCGAGGTTCTGACCAGTATGGAGTCTACCTTAGTAGCTTCCTTTATACATTTAACGGTGCATTGGGTTCTATTATTCTCCTATGTAATTCAAGATAGTTTTATTTTTTTATAGGGTTCATGGTGCTCATTAGTTCCCAATAGTTCTTCGAGCATAGTATGGTGTTAGTGGGATGGTTTAGTGCCTGAAACAGAAATAGCTTCCTATGAGATCATTTCAAAAATATGGTAAGTTGTCTTATTATCCAAAAATAGAATATAGATCTTCTATAGGAAGACCTCAGGACGTACCTCATATGAAGGGACCCTGGCCTGAGTGTTTCCATGTAGGTTTCCGTCAACAGAGATGAAATGGAATTGGGGAAGGTTAGTTAGATACAATGGAGGATGATGTGCTAGAGGGACCAGAGATTATTATGAGGTATGATCAATTAGTCTTCCAAACCTTTTATGACTTTATTTATTTAAGAGATCCACACATCTTTTTTCACCCACTATATTTCATGATGTAGGATAAGATATAGACAAACATCATATTCCCCTAGCATTTACTTCAAAATTATGGCTCCGACCAATATTTTATGATGTGTGTCAGGGGTGTAGACTGATGATATCACCCCATTAGTAATATGGGGATATCTTCTAACTATATATCCAACCATATGATTTTATTCATGGAATTGAATAGTTTTATTCTATGATTTTCTTTAATCGACTAATTTTGGAGGAGAGTCATGTTATTGGAAGTTGGTGGTATGTGTGGGTTTTTCAATGCTGATAGGAGATATCAGTATATAATTATAAGTATGGAGCACCAAATTTATTTTACGGTCGGGATCTATTTTGAATCTTTATGAGAGAGGGTGGGAGAGGTCCCCATGGTCTTTGGGTAGTTTCTACATATTTTCCCTGAGGAGGATGAAATGGTAACTGCTCAACGTTATGTTGAGTTTGGGGTAAACTTGAAACCCATCACTTCTTCGATTTTGATGGATCTCTATCATATAAAACTATATGATTTATGTTTGTTGAGTATTTTGATAGATGATCAGTGGCATAAGGGTTTTATCCAACCCAGTGTGTCACAATGGGGTGAACTATTAATTTTCTACAAGAAAAATGATGGTAGTCTTAGGTTTTGTATAAACTACCATAGGTTGATCCAAGTGATAATAAATTATCCTTACCCTCTCCCAAGGATAACCAATCTGTTTGACCAACTAATATAGGTGAGTTGGTATTATAAGATCAATTTACGTCCTGTGCATCATTAGTTGTGGGTGAAGGGGGGTTATGCCTCAACGGCTGACTTCAGATGTATGTATGGGAACATCATGTTCATGGTCAATTCATTCGGTGTCATGATCAACAAGTTGTGTTCCTGGGTCTCATGAAATCCATGATCCATGAGTTCTTGGACTAGTTCATATTCAAGTTCATTGATGACATGTTGATCTACTAGTAGTCAAAGGAGGATCATACCAATCATCTTAAAGATTTCTTATAGGTTATTCAATGCCCACATATTTTTGGTAAGTTATCCATGTGTAATTCTTGGACATTAGAGGTGAATTTCCTAGGTAATTTGGTGTCTCAGAAGGGTGTATCCAAGGAATCACTAAAGGTCAAGGTAGTTCTTTCCATGGAATCCCCATAGAATGTAGCATAGGTTTTTATCTTCTTATGTCTAATGGGAAATTATAATGTGTTTACGTAATATTTCTCATTCATTATGTAATTGTTAATATAATTAACTAGTAAGGGATAGACATTTACCTAGACTTCCTAGTGTTCAGAGGGGTTTTATTACCTATAGGGGAAGTTGATCAGTGCTCTGATGCACCCGTTTCCAGAGGAGGGATTATTATTTGTGGTGTTTTACGAAGCTTACCTCCTGAACATGGTATGAATCTTGAGGTATAAAAAAATTATGATATCTTATGGATTCGGGCAGTTATTTCCCCTAATAATATATATTACACCAATCATATTTATCAATAATAAATTTAGTTTAATTTTAATTTTTTGATTCATTACGTCATTAGATTGTTCTATGTCGTCCTCACCAATCATGGTTGTTTGAGTTATATTATCTTCAGTATGATCTAAATCTATGAAAATGGTTATGGATGGAGATTATTTATAATTGGGATGTTAATATCTCTTACACATCTATAAAGGTGAATGATGTTGACAATTCTTAGAGAAGGATGTCACTAAAGGATATAATTCAAGAGTATATATATTCTTAGAGGGTGATGGAGGAGTTAACATCCAAGTAATTATATGGGAGGGTGGTTGATGGAAGATATTTATTTTTTTAGATACTGGGGTAGTCTCTTATAATTTTTTAGGTAGAGGAGTCTCCATGGGGAGACTCATAGATAGAGTAGATTTGTGATCATGTTGGCAATGGTGATGCTTTGGAGAGATGGTTGGAGGATTTTCAGAACCTGATGTTGTTTTAGGGGAGTCAGTTTCTTTCTATAGAGATGTGTGAGGAAGTCCTTCATGTGTTTTGTATCTCATCATTGGTTTTCCAACCAAATGTTTTCAATGTGTATCATATCTTGAGTACCTATTTTTGGTGGAATGGGATGAAATGAGTGGTGGTGGAGTCTTTGGCTCGGTATTGGGTTTTATTTTATGTAAAGGCTATGCATCAGGTTATTGGTGGTTTTTTGAAACCCTTGGATGTACTCTATTCGAAATTGAGCTACATCACAGTGTATTTAATCACATGAATACCTCTATATGAGTGATGTTATGATGATATTGGTGTATTCATGGATCTATTGATGATATTAGTCCACTTCTTATAGATTTTAGAGTTCGGATCTATAGACTTTTTTCAAGGTGTTATGTGGATGATCTTGTGTTGTTTCATAGATTCATGAAGTCTATTATCACAAATAGGGATGGATGTTTAACTTCTTGCATCTAAAGGGGAGTATAGTATGTTTTTTTATCTTAGTTATCCCTCAAAACATCTTTACACACTCAAAATGATGGAAAGAAATTCTATCAAGACACAAAAGGATATGTTGTGGGCATGAATATTATAATTTGGTGGATATTGGGAACAAAATATGGACCTAATTAATTTTTCATATAATAAAATATTTCACTAATCTATTAGAATGGCCCTATTTGATTATTTTAATGGGTGGTCATATCATTATTCATTGTTCTGGACTGAGGTTAAGGAGTTTTCAGTTCTCAATCCAAATGTGGTATAGAGAATGATATAAAATACTCATCTTTTTATAGTGGGTAAAATCCTCACAATACTATCATTAATATTATAATGATCAAAGGAGGAGGCCCTTGGAGTTTGATGTCATAGATCTTGTGTTCTTAACGGTATCCCCTCGTAATGGATAGTTGAGGTTTGGAATAGGGAGTATGTTATCGCTCTATATTTTGGGCCATTAGAGGTGTTAAAACATAATGTCGATGTGGATTATCATTTAGACCCTATAATATGACTTGATGAGATTCAAAATTTCATCCAAACATCTCAACTTTTTCAGTATCTTCCTGATGACCCCCACATCATTGACTGGGGAGAATTGGATATTGATGTTGATGTGATATTCAATGAATGGTCAGTGGATATCCAGGATCAAAAGAAGAAGTGTTCTGTGGATGGATCATTCTTTTGGTTTGTGTGCTATGGATGAATGGTGACCCATAAGAGAGTACATGAGAGTGTGAGACATAGATTCCTACCTATTACCTGGTGTATTTTAGTTTTTTTATTTCCGTTATTTTTTCATGAAGATATGATCATTGGATATTGATGTTTTATGAGTTGTTCATTCACATGATGTGATGTGTGATTAAAAGCATCTATAATATTAAGAAAAAAACCTGATTCCTAACCAAGATGAATTATAGTTTTAAATGATTTAAATTATGTGGGGGAGATAGTGATGCCTAAATAGGATAATATCATGACATGGGAGTTCTAATTCCTTGAAATCTATGTTTCATTTCGAGATGTGATATAATAGTTATGATCATTGGATTTATCCTTATGGTGCATGAAGTAGTTGAATTTATGGATTCTTATGTTTAATGGAGCTTGATTGTTCCTAGTGGTGAGGATAGTAATGTGGTGTGGTTGTGTGAAATTTCCAGTGGTTACTTTCCTTCAATTTGTGGTGTGGTTGTATTTCTTTTGGGATGAGAAAATTGTGATGGATCACATTGGATAGTTGTTTGAACATGTTTTTGTTGGTTTTGATAATTGAGGATGAAAATACATTAAGAGGTCTCTAATGTAATGTATCATATTTTCTATCTTTTTCTTTCTAGTATTTATTGTGACGGAGGTGTCTAGGTATGTCTCAATGTGTTTGATGTTGTTTAGGGGAAGTGAAATTCAACTTCCATTTTTTGAAAGGATAAGGTGCAGAGCTCGTGGTTGTAGAAATATTGTGGATGATATGGAGTGGTTTGATCCAGACACAATTTAGGGAGCCTACATAGGTATTTTTAGGCTACTTCTTCTTGGGGGGTAGTTTATCCATGGATATTGGGTTGTGTCATATACCATATTGGTAGTTGGTGGTTGTAGCATGGAGACCATGGCTATGGCATAGTGGCCCAGGGATTATATTTTAGTGACTACCAATTTTGGAACCACTAAACTATAGAGTAGACCTATAGCATAGCCACCTCTTTGACTGTCAGGGTTCTGTGGTGTAGTAGCTTTGGCTTTGTTGTGGTCTTCCCCTATTTCTATAATCTACAACAAGTAAATATTTATAGATCTTGGAGTCTAGTTTCACCAGAATGGATATGTTATGTTGAGTGATCTTTCCCCATGTTCCCTTCTATTTTTACACATTCTGAAGCATAGATCCATAGGTTTTTTAGTTATCTTATGTTTTTCATCCTAGCATAAATACTAAAATCCTCTTAGAATAGAACACTTTTCCATTGTTTTTCTCATTTCATTGGGGACTCAAGTGCATCTCAAGGAAAACCTTGATCCCCCTTTTAGTGGATTTTGACCCATCCATTAAGGATTAATCTTGGGAAGTCTATAAAATTTCCATTCATAATTTTTTCCAAATTTTCTAATCTAGGAAGTATTATAATAATGGAAAACATTTGGTTTTGATGTTTTTTATGATGGGATGTTATGGTTGTTGTGTTCTATGATGGAAGAGGTTCTCTTCCACATTATGGTTCCTTGGGGTGACATTCTTTTTGGTACAGACTTTCATAATGTATTTAAGATCTTTATTTCAAGTTGGGATTTCTTTCATTTCTCACCTAGTGTAGTCATGTGGGATAGATTATGCTTTTTTATCCTTGGGGAGAATTGTTTCATCTATTTTAATGGAGATAATTAACCGGCATAATTGAAATTGATAGGGATATGATGAAATTACATGGTTTTACATATTTTAATATTTATTGATATTTTAATTGTATGGTATAAATTCCCCATTTAAAATTTTGACTGTTGGGGTATTTACATGCTCTGTGGTTATGGGGATTATGGAAACCATCTTGTTTATTGTCTGGAATCACCTAAAATAATGTTGGTAAATCACTAATACTAAACTAAAAAATGATTTCCCTTTGATGATGATTATTATTTTGATAATAATCTTAAAAGTATTGTGGAATATGATGAAATTACCAAGAATGAATATTATTTTTTTATGGTGTGATGATAAATTATTGTGGTTGTAATGTATTGTGGTAGTGTTTTGCAGGGAAATGTTATCAGATGAATTAACTATATTGTGGAGCGGTTGTGATTGAAATGTGGAGGTGATGTGGGGTATGATGGCTTAAAGGGCGTTGGGGAATTTTTTGTTTGTTTATGTATGGTGTTTTGTAGTGCTGGTTTCTATGGTAGTAATGGAATTAAATGATAATGAGGAGATTGTATAGAATGCTTTGGTTTGGATAATAGAATTGTAATTGATAATGAATTAAAAATTGAAGTGTGGTTACACATGGTTGTGTTAATATGAAGTTAAATATGTTGAAATAATGGAATGAATATGCCATTTATATTGTTTTGTTTGGTAATATAGACTTTGTAAAATGGATAAAACTCAGAAAGAGACTGAAAATGGTAAGTGAATTGTGTCTTGTTGTGTGTTGTTACGTATTTGGTGGTGTTAATGGAAGTTACAGTGTTTTGAGGCTTTGGGTAATATCATGGTTTGGTTATTGCATTAATTTGAAACCATATGTCGGACTTGGGTGTGTCTATATATATCTAAATTTTATAATCTTCATTATTTACATATGCACCCTACCTTCATTGACCACCATGTATCAACGTCCATATATATACATATATATAAATCAATGGGGTAGTTTTTCAATCATTTTAATGGTGAGGATGGATTACTGCCTACCACTTATTCCACACTCTCTCTTCCAGTTGAGGTTGATATGAATAGGCTATAAGTGTCAAAATGAAAAATTATATTAGTGGTGAGGTAATGTGATAACCAATGGTTCTTTAGGTGGGATGTAGGGTGATTACATGGCTTTTAGTAGGGGCCATGCATGGGAGTTTGTGGGGATGTGGTTTATGTACTTCTTGTTCAAGATACCTTACCACACTAGATATGTGGCTTTGATATAATGTTATAGAAGATGTGTAATATTTAATGGTGTTGTATAACCATGTTGTTGGAAATTAATCAATTGTTATAGCCCAGTTTTCTCTATACATGGTTTGATGTAACCATGTTGTTGGATGGTGATTTGATGTATTGGAAAGGTTATCTCTGGGTGAGGTGTAATGGGACCATGTTATGGGTAATGATGTGTGATTTATCATATTTAAGAGATGTGAGTGACATGACATATGAAATTTGGTTGTTATAGTGTAAAATCAGTGGGAAAGTTGTGTGGGTTAACATTTATTTATATTCTTCATATTATGTTACTTTATATGTTTGTGTTATTCGGTGAGACTTCTATACCACTTTAGAACCTAATATTGAAAAATATATAACCAAATACCATACCAATTCTTTATCCATTATATATATTTTATGTTCCTCCTAGAATACCCATCCAAGAATCCTTAAGGTGTTTTTAAAAGGATATTGTCCATGGAAGATGTATTTGTTCACACAAAACCCTTTCATGTTTTTATTTTTAAACCTCATCGAAATATTATAATTTTATATTAAAATAATTAAAATTTTATTTTTAATATATTAAAATATTTATAGGTTAATGGTACCACAATTTTAATCACACTTCCTTCCAATGGAATGTGATATCACCACTCAAGCATATGTGCGGACTACCATCTCTATGAAGAAATGAATTTCATTTTTCATATCATCACTCATAAATGATAATATTGATGGATTTATGGAATTTATAATATATATATAATTTAAAATTTATTTTCAAAATACAAAATATTATTTATCATCATTTCTATCCATCCATATATTAATGAAAATATGCCTTGGGAATATGTGTGTACCTTCACCTTCATGGCGTGCATTAATTCATTCTTAATAACAACCATAAATAGATAATTATAAAAGTATATATAATGAATTAATATTAAACTTTTCAAATGATTAATATTTTTTATATGATGAAATTATGATTGAGTTATAACTACTAAAATCGTCAAACCGAAACGTGCATGGAAAACATAATAGCTAACACACCAATAAGGATTTTATTAAATAATTAATAATAAATGGATAATTTTAAATTATTAATAAATATAACATAATAATATAATTTTTAATATGGTTCTGGAATATATATATTATAAATATATATTAATTTTATTATAGGATAGTTTCTTTATGAATAAAGTCATGACTTCACGTAAGGGTTTCCTCATCTCAATTTCTCTTCAACGAGCTATGTTATATATTCCCCACCTTATTTATTTTTTATTTTATATATATTACCTAGGATTATATTTTAGGATTATTTTAATGGAAAATATTTTTATTTTCAGAAACTTTTAAAGTTCTCCCTTTGCTGCGTTTTTATTTAAGATTATCAATGTTTTATATATTTACGTTATAATTTTACTTTTCATCTATGTTATTTATGTTTAAATTTACCATGCTGAAATTGCGTATTATTACTCTAAAAATCCCATCTAATTTTTTATTTAAATTTTTTGGTTTCTTTCAAGTATTTTAAAATTTTCCACTCTTTCATACCCAAATAGACCGAATGATTGTTTTATGGAAAATCAGACCTTATTTTTTTTTCTTTTGGTATTGAATCCTTTTCCTCCATATACATGTTCTCTAAATTGTTTTATAGATTTTTTTATCTATACATATAATTTTTATGAAGTTTTTATAAAATACCTTTATCTATCCTTAAAATTAATTAAATGTTATCTTTTCAAAAATACTACTATAACTCACTTTTAACATTTTTAAAAAAGTCTGAAAAGAATGTTTTTTATTAAATGTATAAAGATGAGATGAATAACCCATAATTATTTCATTTAATAATAATTTTAAATCCTGTATAGGTTTCTATTGATTTTTTTTTAAATAATATTCTCATGGCTATTTGAATTTTTATTTTAAAAATCTACCAAAAAAGGATGGTACTCATATTATCAAATCATTGTTCAAATTATTATTATTAATTTATTTTTCATTTATGTTCTCATAATTTTATGACTATTATAATTTACTAGAGTAAAGTCATTATTATACTAATAACTTTAATTCTCTATATTTCTTATGATGATTTTATTTAAAGGATATTTTCCTAACACTCATTTCTTTCACACGGGTTAATTAATCTATGATGAAATGATGTATGATTTTAGTGATCTTATGGAACACATAGGCTTTTTTATAATTATCTGATTGGTGAAATAAGAATTATATACCCCCCCCATCTCATTATATAATTATTTTTTTATTATTATGTAATATGAATGCGAATTGGGTGTGAACATAGTCCAATATGGTACATTTTTCAACATAAAGGAAAAGATAAAGGGGGAAGGAACCTAATTCACTATATGAATTTAGTACAATGTTATTATGGTATTAGAAGGGATAATGTTCTAATTAAATTTTTTTAATATTCATTGAACCAAACTCCAATATAAGGTACTTATTATTATGATATAATCTCATGGACTGCGGTTGATTATGGATGATTACACACTCTTATGACTCAAATCTTTTGTTATGACAATGATTTATGTCATGACATGTGATTCGTGATCTATGAATTATTGGGTATGTTTTTATAAATTTTTATCAATTTATCATACCATTACACTTATATTATGCACATATATTATCATAAGTATATATCTCCCTTGTTTACCCTTCTTACGAATTTGATCTCACCATTGCCTATGTTTTCATTTCCCTAGCTTATGAAGAAATTTTTAAAGTTGGATATGTGTAAAAGGGTTCTATGTGAGATGAATTATTTGGGAGATTTTTAATATATTTCATGAGATATGTTCATTATGAATCTATTCTTAAAAACACTAAAACAT
The DNA here is from genome assembly GCA_963277665.1 of Viscum album. Taxonomy (NCBI): domain Eukaryota; kingdom Viridiplantae; phylum Streptophyta; class Magnoliopsida; order Santalales; family Viscaceae; genus Viscum; species Viscum album. The sequence continues at coordinate 1,514,684,479 of OY728120.1, forward strand.
TATAGTTGTAGGGTGTGTATTATTTTGAAAAATGTGGAATATTCATCTAAAATAATGTAATATTTTTGTATCAAATGATCAGGTCTCCTCATTTAATATTGAAGAAGTGTTAATTTATTTCCATATATTAGGTAATGAGGAATATGATTTGATAACCTATTACATTCTATGATAAAACAAAGTTATATTGGATGAACCAAAATATTCATCGGTTGATAAAAAGGCATTATAATTAAGGGAATATTAGGAATGATTTTAATTGTCATGTTATTTATCATTTTGACTATCAGTTATTAATAGTCACTCTAACCTTTTTGGTTTAATAAAGTGATGATAACTTGAATAATTTATTGAATGGTGAACATGTTATGTGATCAATGAGATTGAATGCCTTATTAGTTTATGGTTCTACCAAATATTTTATATCATAAAAATTTTCTATGAGTATCAAATAACCTATTAAAAAGATAAAAATTTATTTTATAGTTAAAACTATGAATGGTCCCATGATTTAATCTCAAGTATAAGGCTCAACTATAATAGAATATTGTGGGAATGTGCTTCCTAAGTCATGTAATTCATCCTCTAGTATAATTTTATGAAATTGTACTAATGGATTAGAAATATACATACATATAATGTATATAATTCTATAGAAGGGAAGTCACATTATTCATTCCAAATCAACCAATAATAAAATAATTATGTGAGGAAGAACATGAAATTCCAATGAAACTACTTCCATTACTTGTGTCTTACTATTTACTCATTTGGGGTATTTATATCAAATAATTTGGTAGAAACTCAATATGGAAGATATTCCTATTATTTGGAAATATTCTGATATATTTCTTAATTATTTTCCTAGTCCTACCTCTAATAGTGATGTTCATTTATCAATATAACTCATACCCAGTGATACATATATTTTAAAGATTCTACATGGAATGTCTTCAATTGAGTTTCCCGAATCAAAGAAGAAAATCTCGGGGAATTTGGATATGGGATTCATTCAGCCAAGAACTTCAAAATAAACTTCACCAGTCCTTTATTTAAAATTTATGGTTCAATGTGTCTCTATATTTATTTATCAAAACATAAAAATATTACTATGAAGAACAAGTATCCTTGACCCCATAGTCATGACCAGTTAGATAAATTTCATAGATATCAATACATTCCCAAGAATGATGTTTTATTTAGATATCATCAATTAAGGGTAAAAGGGGGGGTATACCCAAGACAAACATCTCAATGAGGAATGAACATTATGAATTTAAATTTATTTCATTTGTACATACCGATTTCCATGATATGTTCATGGATAAAACGAATAGACTATATAGATATTACCTTGATTTGATTATTATAGTCTTTATAGATGATATTCTCAAATATTTAAATATAAAGAAAGAGAATAAATCTAATTGGAGGATTTTTTTAAATATCTTAATAATGGAGAAGTTATATTATATGTATAAAATGAAAATTATTAGTATAGAAGGTATCATTTATGGGTAATTTAATTATAGGATAAATTATATTACTGTATCCTTTAATGAAAGAATTTTTTTAGAAATGAAAATGATAACCCAATGTGGTTGATTAATATACCTTTCTAAAATTTTCTTGTTTACTACAATTTTTTTAAAACATTTTTCAAAAATGTCAAATACACTAACCGTGTTGATTCTAAAAAAAGATCCATGTTTCATTGATTAGATAAATTTGAATAAAATGTCGTCGAATAATAGAGAAGTTTGGTTATTTTACCTATACATACACTATCGTATAGTATATAAGGGTTTATTGATTTATAGTTATGTATTAAAGAAGTTATAGGGATTTAATCTCCAACATAAGGTAATTGTGGTTTCTTATTTCACATGATAATTATATACTAGTGAAAAAATACTTGGATAACAATTTAGAGTTAGAAGTGGTAAATTTTTCATTGAAAATGTGGATTCATTATATTTATGGTGAAAGGTTTGATATATATGATGATCATAAAATCAAAATGTATTTATTACCATATATATAATATAATATTCAGAAAAAATTTGACTTGGATTTGATTAATAATTATGACTACTCAATACATTACCACCCGAGTAAGGTGAACAACGTGGTTAATATTTCATGTTTTAAGTATTATTATATTTTGTTTGTAATGAGGATTGAAATATATCTAGTAGTAATGTATTTTAATTGGATGCTCCATGAAATCTTGAGGGAGGGGATGAATTCTAACCTTCTCAAATGAATTTTCAATTATCCATTCATGTAATAATTAATGAGGTGTAAAAGAATTATTTTCAGCTATAAAATAATGTAAAGAAGGTTAGAGAGGTCAAAATTGATCATTATTAGATGATAAGATTAATTAATAGTATATGTGACCATTAAATAATTGAATTTAAGAAGGATATTTTAGATCAAGCACATATCTCATCATATATTATCCATCCAGGAAGTAAAAAATATTTATAAATTTCTCAAAGAATATTTTAGGCGGGGAAACATGAGAAGAGATATTGAAGTGTATGTATATTTATTCTTGGTATGTCTAAAAAAGGTGGAGCATTGTATGTTAAATGGGATGATGAAACCATGGACCATGCTTATTTGAAAATTAGAAAATATCACATGGAATTTAATCATAGGACTCTGCAAGAAATGTAAAGGCCATAATTCCATTTGGGTTATAGTTGATCACCATATAAAATTATCTCACCTCATTTATATCATTGAATATTTATCACATGTTCCAAATGTTAGGATATATATTAAGTGGTATGTTTTTTTAGAGTACCATTTTCAATTATATTTGATCATAATTCAAGGGTTACATTGACGTACTAAATAAATATTCACCATTCATTGAATAAGGAGTTGAACATTATCACTACATAAATCCTCAAAAATATATTTTGTCTAATAATTCCATTCAAACCTTTAATGATATAAATACATGTTAATATATGGATTTAAAAGGTAGTTGGGGTTAACACCATCCGTTGGCCACAATTTTCTATAATAACATAATTAACTCTTCAACTAATATGGAACATTATGAAAACCTATATTAAAATAAATGAAATGCTCTCACATTCTAGGATTATGTTGGAGAACAAAATCTATTGGGAACTGATCTGGTAGAGAAAATTATACAAAATGTTATAATTATTTAGCATCACATCAGATTAGCTCAAATTGAACATTAAATGTTTTCTAACAATAGTTGGCGAGATCTTAAGGATGATATCGGTGATAATGAATTTTAATAAATATCTAAATAGAATAAGGTTGTGATAGTTTAATATAATGGGATGATTATCCTCATATTTATATCATTCCTAATGAGACTCTTGATCATATTTAGAGGAAATATTATTTCACTCTTCTTCCACTAAACCTCTCTCATGTTCATGATGTCTTCAATGTATCACCTCTACAGATGTATATAAATTATCATTCTCTTATACTATACTTAGAGGATACATATTTGGGGAATGAACATTTATATGAGAAATAATAGATGGAGAATATATATTTTACAGATAAAGTGCTACGGAACCAGAACACTCACTTAGTCAATACCTTTTGGAGAGAAAATAAATTTGAAGAAGATACAAGGGAAAATGACTGTATAATGTGTCATAACTATTCTCCATTATTTCCATTAGAGTAATGAAAATTTTATAGTGATTTATTATAATAAGGGTCGATTGTATAACCCTATTCTTTTATAATATGTATTCCTTTAATTTAAATTATATGTGTTTGGTAGATTATGATTCATGAAATGTCAAACTTGAGTGAATAATTATTTATTAAAATATAAAATGGATAAATTATTATATAGTAAATGAAATTGATAAACTAAATTACTTTTTAAAAACGTTAATACTAACTTATGGAAATAAAATTAATTATAAATACAATATTTTTAACTATTTTTCTAAATTATGAATTTTCTTTAAATATCATACATTTATGGAATAATATAAAGAAACATTATTGATGAAATTCATGTAATAAATAATAGCATAACATTATTACATATATTGTCTTGTTAATTAATAAAAAAAAAATTTAATATAATAATTAAATCCTAAAAAATATATGCATTTTAAAAACATTTTTTTATTAATATATATTTATATTTCAAAGATAATTTATCTTATTTTGAGTGTAAAACCTATGGATTGGAAGTAAGTAAAAAAAATATTATTTATAGATTTTTTATCTACAATTCCTATCAATTTCCAATTTTATAATTTTTCATATCTATTATGTACATTCCCTTCAATATTAAAGTTCATGACATAGTTTTCTCTCAATTTACATTTCAAATTTTGGAGTAAAATTTTGAAGACATTATGTACAATTTGTGGTCTCGGTTTAATAACACCTCTTTGAATTGTGGCATTTCAAGATACATTGCATCCCCAATACAATATAACAAATAGATACTAAATTTTATATATGTATTTCAATATGTTTACATTAACATCAAAAATTAAATATTTTTTATGTATCGTATAATTAAAACTAATTTATATTATAAATTTTATTTCATGTAGGAACCAGATTTAGTAGAAACTATATGTTGACATGAAAATCAAGAGCTTATATCATATCGAGTCAGTCAAAAATACATACGAGAGTGGTGTTAATATTTTATTTCCTTTTATATTTTATTTATTTGAAAAAAAATCTAATATATAATGCTTTTTTAGCATCTAATAGACATGTTGTACATTTATAGTATTTTTATATATGTTGATGTTTCGTTTTTTATGTTTGGTTTTACCCTTAAAATTATTGAATTTTTGATTTTATATATAACTGAATTTTTATATTGAAGGAGGTATTTAATTTTAGATGTCAATAGAAACATAGTTTTTTAAAATTTCTTGTGGTTTTAATCACTATGAAATTTAAAAACCATTGGTTGTTAATTGCTTGTGATTTTAACCATTAATACGAATAATAAAACCATTTCTAAATGATGTTAAACCGTAGAACACTTATAATGAGCACTACTTATGTAAAATAAATTTAAAAACCCTATACTTACAATATTATTAGTAGTTTGAAACACTATTATTATAACTATAGATGGTTAAAAATAACATTGGTATTCGATTTCATTGTTGTTTTAATGGCCACCAAGATAGATATAATCTTTTTTGAAAAAGATCAGCATATTATCTCATGGTTGTTTCAAAAAATCATAGAAATATATATGTGTCATGGTTCCAAAAAACATCCACACATCAAAAAACTGTTTCAAATTAATTTCTGATATAGAAAAAAAATAATGGTTTTAAAAACAGCTAGTTATTAATGGGGGAGGTTTAAAATAAAACGTGTTTAAAAAATCCCACCAATGGTTATTTTTATGTACTATGTTTTCCATTTTGTGATATAAAACAATAACTAATTATCATATTGGGATTTTTTAAAATTGAGAATATATCAATTATTTCAAAGAGACATGTTATGGAACACATGGGTGAGATCCTTTTGAGACTGTTTACCTCACACTATGCACAATCTGTTGAATGTGTTACGGATTTTTTTATCTAATGAGTGAAAGGGAAATGTTTCATTATGAGGGGTAATGTTTTATGTTAGCTTGGTATGAGTGGTTAGATGGAGTTATGTATCCCACATATCACATGAAATGTTCATTGATAGTATGTGGTCCGTTATTTAGGTTTTTTTAAGGAAATATTCCATGGATTTTGTCTTCTCACCTATCATTTTATCTCTAATTTTGTTACACTTTTTTTATTTCATTTTTTCACTATTTTTTTCATTCTATATATATATATCACATATCATGTTTTACCATGGGAACATTTTTACCATTGTTTGTTATTGGATGCCCGGGAGCTAATCACCAACCTATAGGGACCAAGAACACAGTTTATGTATTTTCACTGTCATGATCAATTCCTAGTTAGATAGGTTTTACTATCCACTATGTGATAATGTGATGTAAATTGTATACTCAGTGGTCAAAGGGAAGAGGTTCTATGGAGAGGGTGAATCCAAAGGGGTGAAAGGTATAAATAGTATAAGAATTTAATTTAGAGATATATATGGGGTACCGAAATGGTAGCATGGATTTTTCACTCATAGTATATGGGATCACGGTAGTGGAAATTTTGTCTTTCTCTTTGTAGCATGCATGGAGGCATGGACATGGATTATTGTCGTATTAAGGAAGCAGTAATGATACCATGCTAAGAATTTGTTTATCTAGTGGCCATGGGCTTCATGGTCACAAGTTACCTCTTCCATTTTTTATTACATCACAATATAAAATAGAAATAAAATTTTATTTAATTCAAGATATAAGTAAATTTGAAAAAAAATTATGGAAATTTAAATACATAATAATATATTATTACAGTTTTCAATCAATTTTAAATCATATTATTCAGAAAAAACTAACTTTTATTGACCCATTTTAAAAACATATTATGAAATTTGGTATTGAAAATTCATAATTTGGTATTTCAATTTTCCGAATACAAGTAAAATTTAATTCTTCTAATCAATTTATAAATTTTATTTAGTTGAAAAATTAATAAAATAATTATTACTCATAAATAAATCAATTTGATCACGTTAATTATATATTTAATTAAATAGAAAAACATCAAGTTGCATAATTATTTTTTATATTCATGATTAACACACAAAAATGAATAAACCTTTAAATACATTATTTAATGAAATTAACATATTTATTTAAAATTTGTTCATAATTTAAAAAAACCAAAAAATTACACAATATTTGGATTAATATTGGGTGAATTAGTGATTAAACCCAATAAAAAATTAGTAAATGGGTTCACAACACAGCCCCATACTTTAACTATTAGTAAATACCATGAATTACATATATAAAAAATAAAAACATATAATACCATTAAAACCCTTAATTTATATTCCATTGATGGATAAAATAAATTCTTTATCCATTATAAAAATTATCATTATTTCTATATGAATCATACCACCACCTCATTTATATTCCAGAAAAATTCACTTTCTATGAGTGGAACAAATTATATTTAGGTGGAGTCATTGTTTTAATAATAAACACTTCCATTTATCCCTTTATCATATGTTTCATAAATAACGATTAATTTTACACATTATTGATATAGCTAAAACAAAATAATTATAATTTAATTAACTCATCCTTCATCTAGGTTATATATTACCCTACATAAATTAAATCATTTTTTACAATTATGAACATTATTTTCTTTTATTATTTAAAAATTTCCCATCAATGAATGTGAAAGAAACTATAAAAATGAATTTATTGAATATATAAAAAAGCACTTTACTCAATTACCCAGTGCCAAATGTCTCTTAAAATAAATGTGGGATCCTAATTTCCAATTTTACTCTAGTTTCAATGGATTATATCAGTTCATTTTGATTTGCTTCCAAAGGGTGTTCTTTTTCACATAGGCCGTGTTATATTGGGTTTTATTAAAAAAATCAACTATTCTCATGTTATAATTATAATTTCATATAAATAATTTCAATTGTGCACCATTTCTTATATCTAAGACCATGATTCCATGAAATAAGTTATAAAATCTTTCAACATTATTTTGACACTAGCAATTTCAGAACCAATTAAATCCTTATATTATAGAATTATATTTAAAAAAATAGGAAAATAGTGATGTTTAATGAATGAATAAAACCCCAAAATAATAACTATACAAATGGATATGTACATCATATAAAATAGTAATGATTTTTTTCTTTTTATTATTATTATATTTATTTCAAAAAATAGATTTGATAAAAAATAGTTCCTAAGAATATTTTTTACATATAATAAAAAATGTTACTAAAAATAATTTGAATTCTATGTGAAAAAAAGGTTGAATCTACTCCCCCAAAAATATTCATAACTTTAAATGTATGCTCTTGAAAACATGCATCATAATTACAGTGATTAAACAGTGTAAAAGGATAAGTATATTATATTGTTATTTGATGATAAATAGCTCAATTTAATATCGTTCATTTCATGTTTTGGAAATTTGAGATAATATTCTAGGTTTTATAAATTTATGTAATAGTGGAATGAATAGAATAAATAAAAAATATTAAAAATTAAGAAAATGGAATATAAAAGATAAAAGGATTTTAGTATTTTTTTTCCTCCAAAGAGGGGCTCTATTTAGACATCCCAAAGCTAGAAAGTCTTAAGTTCAATCCTAATAAACATGATGATGTGGTTTGTGTCAAAAAAACAACCACATTTGATTCCTTCCAAATATGATCTCCTTATCTTATACTTGGAGACCCCCTTTGGTAGATTTCATTATTTATACTCCCTTTTGAGCATTACTTATTTTAAAAATAAGGATGGGAAGTTGATTTATGGGGAATCCTCGATATCTTTTAAATCTATTGTGGATTATACTTCCTCTAGATTCTCACCAATTAATCCTACATGGATAGGTTCAAATAAGAATTAAACAGTAAATAATTTAAATTGAATAATATTAAAGCATGGTGAATTCAAGTAATAATATTCCCCCTTATAAATAATAGCTTTAGTATTTTTATCCTCGTTAGTTTCTTATGGGATCTTCTTATCTACTTTTCCACCTTTAGTTGATAATCATAGTGATATTGAGGGAGTAATGGATTCTCCATAGGTCCCTGAGTGTCTTATTTTTTAACCACTTCTAGGGTGGATTTATGATCACTATCTTGGGATTTTTGTGCATTTTCATCTCCATTATAATCATCATTTCAATATTTTTTATGATTTCCAACAACTGTGGAACCATTTTCTGGGGATGATATGAGTAGGATATAAAATTAGCCCTCATCCATCTTTTGTCCATCATCCTAGGTAGTCTCTTGTTTAATTTACTTCTCTTGTTTACCATCAATGGTGGTTAACATAGGTTCTTCATCAATGTCATCCCTGATATGCATTGGTTGATTTTGGTCTAAAAAATTAAACGTATAGATATTATAAGATATTTCAACTTTTATAAAAATATAATAAAATTAATCCTAGTCAGTGGTATCCCCATATACAATTTTACAATGTACATTTTTCCACGTTTAAGGCCACATTGATGTTTTTTTGGGGATGGGGGAGGTTTTGGGTATTCCATGTTTTCATTATCATTTTACACACAAAGGCACCCTATTAATGATTCTTTGGTTACTATAAATAGTATATACTAATCTTGTTTTCATTAAAAATTTTCTTTAATTTCTGAGTGAATTTCATTTTCATCTCTTTATACAATCTCAACAGGTAGACATAGTTGTTATTCTATTCCTTCACCTAAGTATATTTCTTTCATTACTTCATAATACAGGGCCAAAAAATATCCTTATAATCTTGTTATTTCATTTACAATTGATTATATATTAATAAAAAATTGTGTTTTAACAAAATTAGTGAAAGAAAAGTTGGAATAAGGGTATCCCTCAATAGTTATAAATTTTAAATCCTTTTCCAGGTACAGGAGATCAAGAAATATGTGTCTAGTGGTATACAAAGAAGACCTTCTACTCCTAAAAATTATACCTCGACCACTTTGATATCCATTTTGTAAAATAAAATGCGAATTAATTATTCATATTCATGTTGTTAAAAATTTTACATTATTTCTCAGAGGGTGGTGGTTATTGAAGTTGACATGTCTTTTAACCATTTTAGTGTTTCTTAATATCATTTATCTTTAAATTACAAGATCCTTCAATATAGAGGAGTAACTACGAAAATAGTATATTATAAGCTTGTATTTAATTTGAGGGTGTGGGGAAATGTATTATTTATTATAGTTTGTTTTATTATAATAGTATCTTATATCCTCCCACCCATTAGTGTATGTTGAAGGGCTCTCTTGTTTGATGTCTCCATTGAAAATTATACTCTTGTAGTTATTTTTTTAATATAAAATCGAAATATATGTAAGGATATATTAACAAATTTTCATATAGTGGTTCTTTTCTTGTTTATATAAAAAAGTGGGTCGAAAATAGAATTAAGAAAAATAGGAATGAAGAAAAATTAAATACTCATTACAATTTTATTGAAATAGTGAATATTCAGACATATTCTCCAAAAAATAGTACTAATTTGATCCGACATTTTTTTGGTTCCTTGAAAAACAAAATTTTAATTATTCTTAATGTAGACTAGTGGCTGATTAGGGTCATCTCTCAAGGAGGAGGGTGTGGGAGTTTCACATATCCTATTATTTATATATTTCTGTTTTTTTCGTAATTTTAAAAAAATAATAAATTTTGGAATTCCTATTTTATGAATTTAAAACAAAAAAACATAAAATGAAATAATTCATTATTAAAGGGGTTGTATTCGGTTTTTATTAAATACATTATTTATTGTCAACATTTGTTTTCATCCACTAATAGAATCAATATCATTAATATATTACTATTCTATTCTGATTTTTTGGTACTGAATATAGATAGAAGATATATGTCCAAGAACATATAGTTCCACTACCTTTACAATTAAGATATAATAAATACACTCAATAGAGGTATACACTATGTCCAAACACATATTTATCAAAGTTTATTCATCCTCAGTCTACACAATTTCACCGGTATACTATGTAAACTATGAGAGGAATGGGTATTGATTTAATAAATTGGAGGGTTCAGTATCTCATTGAAAATTGCATATGAATATCATCTAACATATTATATACATTTTTCAACTACATCATTGTTGTGTATAAAAAATTATAGAATTGAGGATATAGAATTATTGTGTAATATCCCTTAAATACATGACCCTCGAGTCATCTATCAATAATTACAGAGTTATAGAGATCAGAAAAAAGAAATATAGGTTGAGAAAAACAACAAGAAATTATGGGATAAGAGGATGACACATTATAAAACCTTATTAAAAATAGGGAAGAATTCAAATTATAAAATGGATAACGTAATTAAAAAACTCATATCGTTCAATCGAGCATATAAATTCATTTTCAATTTGAAAAACAAGAAATATTTATAGGTGTTTTGTTAATGTATTATTTCTCCCAAAATTCAGTATCAACCTACAACTTCCTACAGTTTTGAAACACAATTCACTCCTATGTTTCATGATGGATTCATTTAGAAGCATATTTTTAGTTTGGAAAATACACCCATGTCCATGATTATATTCATCCCAGAATGTTCCCATGTAGATATTTTTTACTACATTACATGTGGAGTGGAAAAGTCCACTCTATTTTATGCTCTCATTAGGTCTTTCATGTGCTGGCATGTGGACCTAAAACATTTTCCATGCGTTTATTCATTATTACATATGCCTTTGACATGGAATCTTGAAAGAAATGAGCATTGAGTTTCAATAGATCCTTATAAGAAATTGATCAAGCATTGAAGATATTCAATTATTATTGTTTTATTATTTCTTATCTTGGAGGAATAAAATTAGATGTGACCCTCCATGCTTAAAGGTTGGAATAGTGTTGTAGTGATCTAAACTGATGGATCACAATACCAACATAGGTAAATTTGGATTTAACTTGGGACTTTGAAAGGTATATTTCATGAATCAGGATCAATCAAGTCCCTTGCTAATATATCCTTCATATTAAAGCTCTCATGGAAAAAATGGAATCCTTGTGAACATCATTCTTCATCTATCCAACCAGAACATGGAGAAGGAACTGTGTCACAACACAAGTTATATCTTTATTGGTAAAACACGTCATTAAATTTAGATTTCCCATTTTACTATATTTGATCATTCCTTGATCAATATTGATAAGGCCTGATCTACCATCACTGTGAATTAAATCAATTTTTGGTTGGGTATCCATGTATCAATTTCTTCATCCACAGTGATCTTGAATCATATTTAACATGTATAAATAGCTTGATTTATTAAAAAAATTGATTTAATAATTTTCATCAATATTCTCTATTCACACTCATCATCCTATATATCGATTAAAATTTATTTCAGGTGATTTATCTTTCTAATGCATATAATAGGCTCTATATCATTCATTTGGATCAGAATAATCCTTAAAAAGATTCAACGAATATTACATTGTAACTATTTATTTGGTTCATCAATCTCGTTAAATTTACATGGCTTAAGTATATTTTTATTCATCAAATTCATCCATGGTATTCACTAAATTTTTAATGGAACATTATCCTTGGGTTTGATATCTTAGTTCTATTGTGGTTGATGTTCGTTTACAAGGACGTACAATAAGAGTAACTGTGGATACTCTATAGTCATAGGCTATAGGATTCATAAAGTTGGTGAATACCTAAGGGATGAAGACAAGCACTGTAGTGGAATTGTCTTCACTATTGTAAATGGGATACTAACTTGGATTCATTGTTTTTTACCTCATGTTTGAAGGGATCATGATAGAAGAATTATTTTTTCATTGTCATGATAGTGGGAATAGTGGAATGGACATATCTTGATTAAATAATTATGGCCAAAATCATGGTAATAGGCGAACAATTTTTAAATAGTAGTCGCAGTCTCCACGGTCTGAAATTTCCTTTGACATGTTTTTTCTTCTACTCAATATAAAACCTAAACATAATTAGAATCATTTCCCAGTTGAAATTAATTTTAATAAACTTATTGATAATAATAATTAATAATAAATTATGATTCATTTTTTTCAATCAATATGTAATCAATTTTTTTCAACCACAATTAATTTTCATATAATCATTTTATAAACACGTTCACTAATTTCTGAGAGAAAATTCAAAATTTTAAATTCATAATTCGGAATAAAAATAAAATTTATTAATCGAAATCAATTTATTAATTTAATTTAACTCAAAATGAATATAATAATTAATGCTCCTAATGAAATTCATTTAAGTGCGTTAATTCCAGATCGAATTTAATATTAATACTTTATATTTCTATATTAATGTATGGATTCACTATTAAATTAAAAAATAAATAATTATTTAAATAATTATTCTATACCATTAACTGATTATATTATATTTTTCTCAAAACACACCAAAAATATTTCCTTGTGATTGGGATTAATAATATGGTAATTATTGATAAAAATCAATTAATATTTACAAAATATTTGGGCTAACATAACCCCCCCACACACACATGAACTACTACACTCTTTGTAAATACCATTAATTAAATATATTAAAAATAAATAGTCTAACCTAGACCAAAATATTCAATTTAAATATGAATAAAATCATAGATTCGTCCATTATAAAAATTATCATGCTTCCTTTATGTATCAATCCACAATTTTGTTTCTATTTAATAATAGTTCAACGTCTCTGAGTAAAACCAATATGATATTGGTGGAATAAAATTTTTTACATGAATTATATCTATTTATCACTCTATATAACATTTTATAAAAAAAAATCCACTTCATTCAAGTAACTCAAATGAATTTATTATATGTCAATTACCCACTTCTTCCCCTAGTTTAAATATTCCCCTCACATAGATGAATTCATTTTTTACTATTAGTATTTTTTATTATTTGTTTCTAAATTTTATTTATCTTAATTATTCTAAACTGGGATTTGTGAGAAATTTTTTATAGGAACTTATTGGATATGTTCAAATGGATCTAACTCATACACCAAGTGCCTAAATTCTTATCCGTACAGATGGCCGACCATCTTCATGATTTTAATATAATTAATTTTCCATAACCATGGTTAATAGTTGGTTCTCAATAATTAATAAATTTATATAAATGATAATTAATAAATGGTTTTTATTTTGGGTATGATGGAATAATGACCCCTTTGACCATATATAACCTACCTATGATAGTTTGGACATGTAAGACATATATCCTCACAATATTTTTTGTGAACATCATTGATTAGGTAAATAAATATAACATGGTAATAAATAAAATAAAATTAATAATAATATATAGAAATGTTATTAAGAATGTAAATTATTAACAAATGTTTATTATCTAGGAATATAATGAATGTATGTGACAATTTAGACTTGAGTTAGTGGACACTTTACCCTAAACCCCTCATTTCATATGTTTTGAAGATTTAGTTTCTAAATCATTTTATCCCATGTAAATATTCCGAAAATAATTTTATATCTCTATTTATGTGTACATAAACTAATTATAAATTAAATTTTAGGTAACTTTTATCTTTATTTAAAATACTTTATGATAGAATATTTTTAAATATTTTATTCAGAAAGATTTTAAAAAAAGGGAAAATGAATTCTTTATTTTAACGTATATGTCATCAATAAATTTTCCAACCACCATAATTGTTGTTGGATGTTTGGATTAATTTACAAAAAAAAATTATTTTTGAATAAATACTCCTTCAATTTTTTTAAGGTGTCGTTAAAATGTTTTTAAATGGAATGATTATTTTGACATCCACAAATGCATTTATTATGGGTGTAAAAAATATTTTTATGATTATAGTGATAGAAATTAAAATGTTCTTGTTTTATAATTCAGTTATGGTTCTTGATAATTTTTTTGGATTATGGGAGATCCTGATATAGCTCATCACATTGGGTGATCCTGATATAGATCTGCAATGCATTTGGTAAATGGATGAAATAAACTAGTTAGGGTTCTCTTAGAAGATTATTGTAATTTACTATGATGGATATTCAATTTGTAAGAAGTATAAAAAAATTATTTCCCATGTTACTTAAAAGATTTATCTAAGAATTTTACAGATTCTCATTAAAATATTATGATTTAATGAGGTATGTTAATGAGGTTAATTTTAAAGGGAATTTTATGCTATATATTATGGAGAAAAATTATAAATTTCATAAGGTTATCCTATGTTTTTAATTCTCTATAAGAAACATTTATGTGTTTTAAATTTTTGATTTCTTGGGTAGGAAATTTTTAATTATGAGATCAATGTTTGTTTTTAAAAAGTAATATTTTTATGAGTATTTATAGTATAATGGGTTTATTCCTTTCTTATTTTTTTATGTCCCTTATTGAGATTGTTTTGATCATCTCATGTTTTAAATTGTTTTCCTTAGGGTTTTAAGGATGAGTAGGAACAAGGATAAGGTTGAGAACAAAATTGTGATGATATTTCATGAAATTAAAACATATTTCATTTTAATAGTTTTATAATATGGGAAAAATAGATATTGAGAATTAGTGTACACTTTTTAATATATGGGATTACTATATAATATTTATATCCTATGTATCTAAAAACCATAACAATGATGGTCCTAAAAATATAAATTTTATAATTTGTGAATAAAAAATATTCTATAATTTCTTATATGTTAGTCTTAATACCCCATCAGAAGAATAACGGGATCGAGGATTTTGAGCTAGCAATTATGGAGATCTCCATAGATACATAGTGACACTACTGTCTAGGTGAGATGTTTATTGTCTTTTATAAACATAATATTCTTGATATATATTAATGAAAAGTGATATAAAATCAATATTATGTAATGTTTTAGGTCTTATTCCTTATACCCCATGATAATAATTTGATGACCAATGATTTGGAGTTAGTCAATATGGTGATAGCCTAGAAGACTTGGTGAAACAACCTTCTTGGAAATCTATTTATTGTCTTTTGTAACATCCACTAACCCATCACTCTATCACATTGATGAACTAGTTTATGTATATAACCTTAAGGGTGCCTCCCCATATGCTAGAGGCCACTGACTACCAGTGGGGCTGTGGTGAATATAGTGGGGAGACAATACGCCCTGGTTCAGAGTCACAATACAGTGGAAAATACATAAATATCAAATTCATGAAATAATAGATACCATAAAATAAAATGGATAAAACAAAATATAAATGAAAACTGAATAAACCAATAAACAATAAAGGAATAATTTAATGAAAAACTCAAAAAAATGAAATGAAAAAGGTTGTACAATAAAATAATAGTAGAATAAAATAAAGACTCTAATGCCACAGTCTTGAACCCCATGTTGGTCATGTGACCAACATCCTACCCATCTAGAATGAAAAAATAAACTACATGTTCCTTTTAATATGTCTAAACCAGTATCAATGTAGACTCCCTAGGTACCAATTGGTGGCTTGAGTGTTTTTTGAGTAAAACTCTATAGGTCGATGCCACTATATCTAATAAAACTAGTCTAATAATAAGTTCTTTCAAAAAATGAGAACAATAGGTGTATAAATTAATTAAACAATTAATATAATAAATAAATCAACCTAAATTTTCACCCTTTCATCATTTCAATAATCATATAGTATAACCATGAACCCAAAAAATTATATTTATCACCATGTTGGAATATCATTGAGCATGTAGAAAAATAATACCAACAACCGCTATATATATATATGTTATTACATATCACTAAGCCAAGCCCAGTTTATAAGAATCCCAACATGTGTTAGGGCCTAGCCCGGCATATGAGCATCCTATTATGTGTTAGGGCCTCGGCTGGTATATAAGCATCTCAGCATGTTTCAGGGCCTACCGTGGTATATAAGTGTCGCAGCTTGGGTTGGTGCCTATCTTGTTATATAAGACTCTCAACATGTTCCTTATCCTATCCCATTATATAAGAATCATAGAATTTGTTAGGTCCATCTTGGTATATAAACATTGAATCACTTATTAGGGACTAGCCCAATATACAAGAAATGCTGCTTGTGTCACATGTTTATATAACAATAGAATGTATATCACAATTGAAATCTTATCAAAATATAACCTCATACTGAAAAATATTTATTTCCTGTAATTACAATTAGTCTTGGAATTTACCCATTTATTCTATTAATCAAATAATACATTTTCCAACGATAATCCATAATAAGGAATCACCTAAAATACATGTCATGTAAAAGTCATATTTAAGCCAAAGAAAATTAATTTTTTCAAAGGCTAATGAAAAAATTATCGCATCTCAATAGAACCAAAGGGATCCAAGGAGTGATATAGTTACTTAGTAATTATTGTCATTTTATCAAAAAATTAATTTGAAAAATTCATCAACATAATCACATATATTTTATTCACTTTAGAAATTGAAATATTACCATAGGGTTAGTTTTTAGACACCCTACCTTTAACCAGTGATTAACTCAATGCTTCCAATGAAAAATTCCCTCACATTTAAAGGTGGATAAGAACAAAATTAGAACATAGGACACCCTAGTTCAAGATCAGAACACCAAAACAAACCCACAGTCAAAGTGTTTACAAGAAAAAAAAGGGGTGTTGAATGTGAAGGGAAACCTACGTAGAAACACTCACCATGTATTTGATGTATAATCAAGGAGTTTTGAGAGGTTTAAGAGACACCAAAATCCCTTATATTTTGACCTTGGATCGATATAGACGTGGGTGAACTGAAGAAAATGAGAAACATAATAGCATGGAACACTTGAAACCACTAGGTATTAGACTTGCACAGCATGTAACATGTTCACATAATGTATATCTCAATTAAAAAGGTATGATTAAAAATGTGTTTCCTCAAGATTATAATTATTCTGATTGAGGATTAAAATATGTTAACTAGGTATAAAATGTGTAACCACTTCACATCATAAACCAATTCACAACATCTGTCTTGTGGATGTAACACATCCTTTAACATGAAAATAGAATGTAATTTTCTAGTGAACCATTTTCAACCCAACATCCATGAATGTTCCCAAACCACCTATGAATCCTTCTAAACTAACAGTAAATGATCATAATATTATTTAAAACATTTATACCTTAACTCTATTGGTTGAAACAAAAATTGATCCTTGAAATTTTGGTTATTTACCCCAAAAAATTCTCATTGTCTCTAAACAAGAATCATCCACCAAGGCTTAAAGACAAAGTTAAAAAACCAAAGTAAGATATGAATTCAAAAACTCAAGGAGGGAGGTACATAAAAAACATGATCCTACAACCTCCTCTCTGTATAATATCTCAACCCCGAGCTACTCCAAGCATCATTGGAGGGTATCGATAAACATGGTTGGGCACTATTCTTGCATATCAGACTCCCTCTCTACGATATCATATGGAACACACCCATGATTCCACTATTCTCAAACCATAGGTATTTATCACTATGGTCCACAGTGCATATCAGATTCTCCATAAATGACTCATCATTAAAAATCTAAAAAACCTTGACTACTACCACATAAGAAGGGTTGGGATAATGTATCTGATGTTGTGATATGTGAAACACTTAATTCATGTAACTGTAGCATTTTGGAAGGGATAATAAGTACAATACTTGACTGACCCTATCCACAATCTCAAATCACAAAAAAAAACTTAGGTTCTAGAATTACTCATTTCCTTATATGGTGTTTCCCCATCCTAGGTGATACTTATAGGAAAACACAATGAGAATCCTCAAACTCCATAGGTAGTATCAAATGGTCAATGTATGATTTATGCCTGATCTTCATGGTCATGAAACATATTCTTGATCTTCCAAACCTTCTCAGATGTCTCCTTCACGAGACTAGGCCAAACAAGTGGTGAATCACTTACCTCTAACTACAGAACTAGAGAACCAAATAGTCTTCTATATAAGAACATTAAAGGATCCATTTGGATCAATTCATCAAAACTATTATTATAATATTATTCAATGAGTTATAAATGATCCACACATGAACCACCAAAATGAAAAATATAGAATTGAAACATATCCACCATAATCTAAAGAGTATGATTAGATTGGTCATCAATCAATGGATGATATACTGTACTTATAAGATCCTATTATCACAAATCCTTATGAATCCCTTTCTAAAACCATGAAGTGAAACTTCATTTTTTTATCAAAAAAAATACTCCTTATAACACAATGAAATTTTACTATCTCCCATACATATAGAGTACCCAGATCATCAATGTTTAAGGTCTAAATAATATGAAATAAGTGGGATACCTTCTTCAATAAATCCAAAATCACCCATACTGCATCATTATATTTGGTTTTCTAGGGTAATATTATGACAACATCTATAGTAAAATCATCCCACTTCCATTTAGGATAAGGAAGAGGCTGTAATATCTCTACTGGCCTCTAATTAAAAAATTCAACCTACAGACATGTGAAACATCATGCTAAAAATCCTACAACATTTTTATTCTTTCCTTACCACCAGTGAAATATTTGGATGTTACGAAACAACTTTGTCAATCCTAGATGCACCACCAATCTAGAAGCATTAAAATATCTCACAGGCTCCTTATCTATGATCGTAAGAACCCATTGTTTTCCATGGAAAAGATGATATTTACCTCTACCAGGTGACCATCCCGATGTTTACTCCCATAATATACACCATATCTTAGGACTAAACCCTCCAGATTAGAAAACTACTCTATCATGATCCAGACCAAAATCATGGGTATAAAATATTTCTAAGTCATATTTACTCATCACTAAGACTCATGAACATAATGATGCATGTCTGTAAATAGTTCCATCATCTTCCACTCATCACAAGACTCTTGTACTACCTCTATCTGTGTCTTCCGACACAAGGTGTCTGTAATTAAGTTTCCATTTCGTGGTGTGTAACATATCTCGAAGTCGGAGGACTAAAGATACTCAACCCACAACCTCTTCCAATGGTTCAGGTACCACTAGGAAAATATGTCTCTAAGGCTATTGTGGTTTTTTATAGACCAAAACTCTCACACATAATATAGTGTCTCCAAAATCTCTATCAATGTACCACCATAGCTAACTCAAGATTGGGATAAAGATAAATCCTCTCTTGTGGCCTTATTTGTATAAAGCCATAAGAAACCACTAGGTCCTCCTATATTAGATCTTCTCTAAGTCCAACACTATATGCATCATAGTACATGACATATGCATTGACTATAACAAGTAATGTGAGGATAGTTATGGATGTTAACTTACCTTTAATCTCTTTAAAATATCTCTTTCTTGAATATGAACAAAAAAACCTTCACTCCATTCTGTTAAATCTCTAAAATCGATTTTTCCCGATTATATAAGTCTTTTATAAGGCACTGGTAATAACTATCTAAACCTATAAAACAAAAAATATCGAGGACATTATTGGGTCTCTCCCAATATACCTCAGTTGTACCTTTCTCTATTCCCATTGAAACTCCTACCTTTGAGATTACATGGATCAAGAATTGAACATTATAAATGTAGACACTATATTTGGAGATATTGTTGTAAACCTAATCCTCTCTTAATGTACATTGGATGATGTCAATAATATTGGAATGATCATCAACAAACTGGTAGAACACTATGGTTTCATCAAGAAAAATACCACAAACGAATCTATAAAATGATGAAATAATCGATTAATCAAGGCCATGAATTCAACTAGTACATTAGTTAAACCAAACAGAATAATTTTGAACTCTTACAAGCCATGCCTACTCCTATAATTGGTCTAAGGTATGTCTCATGGTCTCTCCATTAGCTGGTGGAATCCTAATCTCAACTCCATCATGAAGAAAATTTTATTTCCTCTCTGTTAATCAGAGAGATCATTAATTTGAGGAAGGGGAAACTAATTCTTGACTATCATAAAGTTCAATATCTGTTAACCCATAAATAAGCGCAATTTCCTATCACCCTTCTTTATTTAATGGAATGTAGAACCCCATAGAAATGTACATGGTATTATGAAATCCTAATCTTCAATATCATCCAACTAAAATTTTAACCCATAAGTATTTAATGGTTATATCCAATAATGTGGGATAGAAATTGGATCATATCCTATCAACAACTCTATAGTGAACTCAATCTCCCACTCATGTGTAAATTTAGAGAATTATATTGGAGGAACATCCTATATACATTCCACCATTGAAGGAAAAGTATCTTGATGTGTTCCTCCATTATCCAAAAACAAGACATGCTATCTAATCCCTAAGAATATTCAATATTCAATGAATTGGCCCTAAATTATCATCCTAAATATCTCACTCACCCAGGTGAGTACAGTTTCCTCCATCTCTAGATAGAAAGGTAACTACCCTCTCATTAAATTCAATATCATCCGTGTATAGAACTACCCAATATATTTAAATTGTCAAATTGAATCTAGTCATTTATAGAATAAAAATTTTCCAAAGGAAAAGACAACCAAAATTTCAAGAGAGCACTCTTTTTAGTGCTTGATATCCTCTAACCACACACCCAAAGGAGTTTCAATAGTCATGAACCCATCTATGCTCTGCAAAACGAATCCCATCCCATTTTTTGAAAAGAGACGGTATAAAGGAATGTGATGATACAGTATTAAATAAAATTCTTTCTATGTTATATGATATAATAATCATACCTCTAATGGTAGATGGTCCACCATCCAAACTGGTTAGAAGATACTCTATAGAATGCTGTTGACTTCCCCCTCTATACTGAGGTCTAGTATGAATCCCTTATGTTTTTTCTTCGATGTGGTACTACCACTCCTACACTACGGTACCACATGTAACATCCCAGGTATGTAAAGAATAATAGATTTTCATATCTATGTCTATTTATGAATTAGATAGTGTTTTAGAGGCTTAAAATGATAATAAATCCAATCTTAATCTGAGAATACACTAGTATTTTTAAAAGATAATTTTTCTGCCTTTTGATGGTAAACCATTTTTAAATCTAAATTTTGGAAATTTTATAAGCTCTATTTGTAAAAATAAACTAATTCTTTATAATTTGGACATTTAAATATATTTTTGATCAATATTTGGTATTTTTCAAACAATGTTCATTTTTTAATGAATAGTGAAAAATAATGCATTTTACTTCAAAACTTCTTTTTAATCTAATTTAATTATATGGATAGATTATCTTTTTAATTTTATTTAAATTTTAATTAGACTATATTTTTACCATTTAATCCAATGGTGGTAATTATAATTAATTTAACTTTGAAATTGGACATAAATAGTTGTCAATCATTTGATAGATATTGTTTTTTAAAAACACTCATTGTTTTGACAACGGGACTTCTTTTTAAATTAATTACTTCAATATATGTGTACGTAATTTTGTAAAATGTATTCCATATTTTTAATCAAAAGTTCCAAATTATGTAATTGAGATTATTGTGTTTTTTGGACATTATTAATAGTAATGATGGTAATTATCTTTAATTGTCATGGTTAATTAGTAATCAAGTAGTTAAGGGTATTAAAATAATATCATAATAATATAAAATGACCACAAAAAGTGTCCAAATCCTCTTGTTTGTGTCATGGACAATGATGGGAAGTGTTTTACTGAACTTGAGGGCACATGGATTCACATGGTTGTGATAGTGTCATTTATGACATTATTTTTAAAAAGAAGAGAAATATAACAATAGTTTGAATATCCTAAGTAAAAATATAAAATTTTTTTTACATAAATGATCTCTTTGTCTATAAATATTAATTTTAAATCTAAAATTATTTCCTACATCATTATATGTTTTTTTAATTTTTAGGCATTAAATAAATAAATTTATTTATGACTCTATGATGGGGCAGTGATTACCTCATTAATAAACGATTTAAATAAAATGAAATCATAAGGTAAAATATAAGACTTAAACTTGTCTGAAACCTATTGGATGGGTGGATTTAGAACCCTTATCATCTTATTCTCAAAATATATCATTGTGGGACCTTCAAAATCAGAAAATAATTTTATAATATTGTAACATTTCAACACTTTCCAAAAGTGACCCTCCTCCATCTTATAAAAGGCCCCACCCTCTACCCCCTTTCCCACACCTCTCAAGCCATTTTATCATCCAACCACTGCTCATATTATCTATACACATCCCTCTCTTACTCCTAGAATCCTCACATTGGGAATAAGACATTCCAAGGAAGCCTTTGGCTTAAATCAAAAAGAGTAACCCGATTTAGAGGTAATGTCTTCTCTCGAGTTTCTTCCTTTTATTTTCTTTCTTCACTCAACATTATCTTCTTATTATTTGATACCATAATAAAACCAGTATCCTAAATATAATAGGAATTTTTTATGATAAAGATTATACCTACACTTACACACACCTTCGTCTAAAGGTTAATGAACATACTTTTTCTGTGGGTGGCGAATTGTTGCCTAACGAAACGATGATTGTTCAATATTCTTTTAACACCTTTCATGGTGGCCATTTTGATGTCACTGTATTTATATATGATATATATGGTATTTATTTTTTCTATATGATTCTGAATTTTATTTTTAAATCACATCGTTAAGATTTTCATGTTGTGGAATTGTGATAATTTCATCCGAGGAAGTGTGGACCACCGACCACTCAAGTGATGTGACTCGTTCATGCCAAGCATGGAATTTATAAATAATGTAATTAATGAACATATGTTACCTATATAATATATATATATTAATTCAATTATAATATATATATTTCTCATTTAGTTTTAATTCCTTTAATTTGACAAAGAAATAAAAGTAGCGTTAATGCGTACGTACGACTTACCATCTCCATGAATGGTGCATTTCATTTTTTATCTCCAAATGTTATGGAATAGTAAAAAATGAATATACACTGGATATATATGATATTTAAATCATTAATATAATTCTGGATATGATGTACTTATAACTACATGGTAAATTCTTTTCAAACAAGTTCATTTTTGACTAATGTACCGAACATCGAAAAAACATATGATATGAACTCACATAATTAACTAATTATTATAACACGATAATAAGTGATATGAATTGAATAATAAAATTTAAAGTAATTAATTAATAAATTATAAATTGACCGATTTTTATTATTCAATAATATAATGAAATGAACCAGACAATTCGGACTTGAGGTAAGGGACTTCGTCTCATTCTCCTTTCATTGAGGCATACTTTAATTTATATATGACCTTCTTTTATTAGCTGTATAATAAAACCATTTGACTCTTAAAAGGAATCTTTTTAAACAAATAATTTTACTAAATGACAAATGGAATGTTTTTGTCTTACATATGTGGTGACAATGACTTATCCGCCATCGTGACTATTATTTGAGTCTCGGATTCCTCTACAAGCCATAAATTTTTTTAAATGATAAGTAAATACCATGTTTTACTTTTCTTTTATTTTGGTATTGAAAGTGGTTTTGATAATTTTTTTATTATATCAATGTGTTGTATTGATATCTTGTGATTGAAATGTGGAAATGTTATATTTCCTTTATGCATGTTTTATGTGATATGATTATCTTATGGTTATTGGGAATTGTTTATGAAGTCGGGTGGTTCCATGATAAACTAAGGGTGGGTGAGCCCGAGATAGCCCTCCAATGCATTAGGTAATGCAATGGAGTTAAACCCAACGGTTTCTCTGAAGATATTTAGTGAATATAGTGTGATGGGTATTCCAAACATAACCATGATGGTTACTCCATACATAAGAATGTTATGAATGACTCAAGTTACCTTTATGTCTTAGGATTTCTATGAGTTATTTATAAATATTATGATTTCATGAGGTATGTTAAAGTTCTTATGTTTTATGAGTAATGTATGATTTCATTGATTCTTATGTATACGTGGACTAATGTATACTTTATGTATTTTTAAATCACTTACTGAGCTTTTTATGATCATCCCAAGTTTTTTAAATGTTTTTCTTAGGTCAAGGGAAAAGTACATGATTTGATGATAGTGTCGAGGAAGTGTCAAGAAAGAAACCATGTTTTATTTTAAATATACTTCCTTTGGTGGAAAAAAATGAATATTATCTTTGATGGAACCACCTTGTTTAAATGTGGAATTTAATGCATGATTTATGATCTAATTATCTAAAACTCTAAACCTGAAAATCTCCTCAATGTGAATTATTAAAATAATCCATGATTAATTAATGGTTAAGGTTGGGGCCTTATAGTTAGTATCAAAGGTCAGTTTAGATAACTATAGTAGTTAGAATTCTATTAAAATATTATCTAAATATATATATTTTTACACATTATGGTCAAATTGAAACGATGTATCATTTGAAGATTACCATGTTGCTTCATCTAAGACATGTTTGTTCAGAATGGTTTTCTGCAGAGGAAACAGGGAAGAAGTGCTAGGAATGCATACATAAGAAAATGACCTTCCAAATCAGCATCCTTAGATAGTCAAAATTGGAAATAAACAGTTTGGTTCAGTAATGGCGTGGTTGACTAAAGTGATAAATGTTGGTGGTATCCATGCACGAGATCATCAAGATCAACCGTAGAGGAACTTGTTAGTGGTGGAACATTTCCTGAGGAAACATCCCCCATCATTAAGAGGTTCATCTGACCATGTTCTAGCTGAAGGGTGGATTACAGCACTGGAGAAGATTTTCGATGTCATGGGGTGTTTAGACAATCCAAAGGTTAGTCTTGTTGTTTAACGTTTGGAGGGTGAAGCAGATCAGTGGTGGTCGATGGTTAAAAATATCATGGATGCTAATGAGATTGATGCTCTTGACTTGGATGAATTCAAAGGTATGCTTCATGAGAAATATTTTCCTAAGGCTATTCAACTTAGGATGGAAAATAATTTCTTGGAATTGAGGATAGATTACGACTCAGTGGATGCTTGTGATGAAAAGTACACTTGATTGGCAAGGTATGCTCCAAATTGTATCTGAGACCTTGTTAGTAAAATCAATTGTTTTTACTCAGGATTAAAGCCAATATATTGAAGGGAATTAGCTTCTCGTGAGTTCAAATGTTATTATAATCTTTTTCTATGTGATGAGAAGGTGGAAATGGATTTTTCTGATGATCAAGTGTTATATGAAAACCAACAGAAGAAGAGACCGAGGTGGAAGGAGAAAGGGAAGAATCCTTCAAAAATATTGATGGTAAGAAAACTAAGTTTTATGTTTGTGATAAATGTGGTAAAAATCAAGCTGGGGAATGTCTTTTGAATTCTGTAATGTGCTTATGATGTGGTAAGATGGGACATATGGCTCTTGATTGCATTGGAAATGATCTGGGTAACGGTAAGACCAAATTTGATTTACAGTTTTTGAAATGATTCAAGTGCAATGAGATGGGTCATTATGCAAACAAGTGTTCGACAAAGAGCTTGAATGATTGGAAGTAGTCAGACTATAAGCAGAAAGGTGTGGTGAAATCCTTTGCAACTACTTCAGCAGATTTTGGGACATCAAATGAAGTGGTATGAGGGACATTGTTTGTTTTTTCAGATTATGCCAATGTGTTTTTTATTCAGGGTCTACACATTCATTCATCTCTGAAAAATTTTCTAGTAAATTGGGAATTCCATCTCAATAAATGACTCCTAAACATGAGGTAAAAACACATGGGGGAAGTGTTAAGGAAAAAAATAATTTATAAAAATCTTCCTATACTTTTCCATGGAAATAATCTACTTACAAACCTTATAGTTTTAGCTCTAGTAGAGTTTGATGTTATTCAGGGTATGGATTGGCTCTCTGTTTATCTTTCTAAGATTGCCTATAGAGGTAAAGAATTTTCTTTTCAGAAATACTTTCAGTTAGTGTACAAGAATGAACCCTTACTGTTGATAACATAACAAGAGGCTAAGAAACTAGTAAAAGATGGAAATGAATGTTACCTTGCACATATTTACAAAAACAAATGAACCATTCAATTTAATGATGTGCTAGGGGTAGATGAGTATCCTGATTTTTTTCCTGATGATTTTCTTGGAATAATAATGGATCGGGATGTTGAATTTACTGTTTACTTAGTTACGGATGCTAAGCTAATTTCAAAACCCCCTTATCGAATGGATCAAATTGAACTTTTAGAGTTGAAGGATAAATTGAAATATTTATTAGAGAAAGGTTTTATTAGACCTAGAACATCACCATGGGGTGCTCCTATATTATTTGTTAAAAATAAATATGGTTCAATGAGACTTTGCATTGATTATATTGCCTTTAATAAAATCATTGTTAAGAACAAATATCCTTTTCCTCATATCGATGATTTGTTTGATCAGCTCCATGGAGGTCAGTATTTTTCAAAGATTGACTTGAGATTGGGGTACCTTCAGTTGAAGTTAAAGAAAGCAGATATTCCAAAGACCGCATTTATTACAAGATATGGCCATTATGAATCTGTAGTTATTCCTTTTGAGTTAACCAATGCAACTGCAGTATTCATTGACCTTATGAATATAATTTTCCAGTAGTTCTTAGATAAGTTTGTGGTTGTTTTCATTGATGATATTTTGGTGTTTTCTAAAAGTAAATCGGAGCATGAAAGCCATTTAAGGATTATTTTTCAAACCTTAAAAGAAAAGAAATTGTATGGGAAATTCAGCAAGTGTGATTTTTGGTTGCAAAAAATTGCTTTCCATGGTCACATTGTTTCTAAAGATGGAATAACTGTTGATCCTACACAGAAATGGTTGTTGAAGAATGACCAAAAACCACAAATGTAACCAAGATTTATAGTTTTCTTGGGTTGGATGGCTAATACTGAAGGTTTGTTAAAAAATTTCATGGTTATTTGTCCCATTAACTAAGCTAACTCAGAAGGGTGTTAAGTTTATCTAGAAAAAAGAATGTGATGATTATTTTCTGGAATTGAAAAGAAGATTAGTGAATTCTCCAGTATTGTATCTACCTTCCAGGAATGGTGAGTTTGTTATCTACAGTGATGCTTCATTGAAAGAACTTGGTTGCGTCCTAATGCAGAATGATCAGTTAATTGCTTATGCTTCATGTCAGTTGAAAATTCATGAGATATATTTCCCTACACATGATTTGGAATTAGTTGCTGTTGTTTTTGCATTAAAAATTTGGAGGCATCATTTGTATGGTGTAAAGTGTGAAATATATTGATCAAAAAAGTTTAAATTATATATGAACTCAAAAATAATTGAACATGAGACAGAGGAGATGTCTATAATTAATCAAGAATTATGATTGCACGATTCACTACCACCCAAGAAAAGAAAATAAAGTGGAAGATGCTTTGAGTCGAAAAAGTAATGCTTCATTAACAATGTTATATTTGGAAAATGATCCTTTGGTTAAATATTTGATGAATTTTTTCTTGGAAGTTATTGGTTCTTGAAATTCTTCGGTTTTGTTTCAGGTATCAGTGAAATCTTCTATATCAGACAGAACTAAGTCAGCACGGAAGCAAGAGAGTGAGTTGAAAAAAAAGGTAGAGTTGGTTCAGAAGGGTATGTTACCTTAATTCAACATTGATAATGATTGTGTTTTGAGATTTTGGAATAGATTGTGTGTGCCTTGTGATTCACAGTTGAAAATAGAGTTGTTATGTAAAGCTCATAGTTCTCCATTTTCAGTTCATCTAGGCAGTACTATGATGTATAGAGATCTTCGAGAGTGTTACTAGTGGCATAGAATGAAAAGATATATTGGTGATTTTACTGTGAAGTGTTTGACATGTCAAAAGGATAAAGAAGGGTGGCAGTTACCAAAAGGGATGATTCATCCTTTACTAGTTCCAGGGTGGAAATGGGGGAATATATTCATGGACTCTGTTGTGGTATTTACGAAGACACATCGAGCTAATAATGCAATCTGGGTTATTATTGATCGCCTGACTTAATATTCTCATTTCCTTGGTATACGAGATACTTTTACCCTAGATTAATTTTCTCGATTTTATCATAAAGAGATAGTCAGGTTACATGGAGTTCTCCTCTCCATTGTATCGGATCGTGATCCCAGGTTCACTTCTTACTTTTGGAAAGGATTTCAAAAGGCGTTGGGAACTGAATTACATTTTGGTACAGATTTTCATCCTCAATCAGATTGGCAGTCAGAACGAAAAATTCAGACATTAGAGGATATGCTATGTTCTTGTTCTATGGATTATCAGGGAAGTTGGGACCAACATCTTTTATTGTCTGAGTTTTCTTATAATAACAATTTTCTTTCCAGTTTATAGATGGCACCATTTGAGGCCTTATATGGGAAGCGGTGTCGAACTCCGGCTTTGTGGGATGATGTTTGTGAAAGGAAGTCGATGAGACCAGAATTGGAGGAAGAGTTGGCAGAAAAAGTTCATCTGATAAAGAAACACATGAGAACAGCTCAGATCAGGTAGAAAAGTTATGAGGACAAAAGGAGGAAGGATCTCTCTTTTTAGGTAGGTGATCATGTATTCCTCAAAGATTCATCATGGAATAGTGTGATGCGATTTGGTAAGAAAGGAAATCTGAGTCCAAGGTTCATTGGACCATATTAAATTCTGGAGTGAGTTCGATCAGTTGCATACCGAGTGGCTTTACCTCCAATTTTATCAAAGGTGCATAATGTTTTTCATGTTTCAATGTTATGGAGGTACATGCCCGATCGATCTCATGTTTTGAGTCCAGAGGTAGTTCAGCTGGAAGACAATCTATATTATGAGGAACAAACGATCAAAATTCTTGACCACAGGGAGAAAGTGTGGAGGAATAAGGTGATTCATCAAGTAAAGGTTCTATGGAAACCTGTATAATTTAAGAGGCAACATGGGAATCTGAAAATGCAATGAGGGATAAATACCCGCACTTATTTGAAAAGTAAATAAATTACCAGGACACAATTTCTTCAAGCGGGGAAGGATTTAACATCCCAAGTAAGTAGAGAATAATATATTTTTATATCTATGTCTAATTATTAATTAGATAGTGTTTTAGAGGCTTAAAATGAAAATATATCCAATCTTAAGCATAGAATACATTAATATTGTTAAAATATTGTTTTACCGCATTTTGATAGAATACCATTTTGAAATATAACTTTTGAAAATTTTATAAGCTCTATTTTTCAAAATAAACTTATTAATTTGAATTGGGATAGTGAAAATTACTTTGGATAAATTTTTGGTGTTTCTCTGACAATGTTATTTCTTTAATGAATAGTGAAAAATACTGCATTTTTTACTTTAAAACTACTTTTTCATCTAAATTAATTATATGGTTATATTATCATTTTAATTGGTTTTAAAGTGTAATTAAATATATTTTTACAATTTTATCCAATGGTGTTCATTATAATTAATTTCACTTTGAAATTGGACATAAACAATTTTCAATCTTTTGATAGAGATTGTTTTTTAAAAACACGCTATTTTTTTGCACAACGGGAATTATTTTTAAATTAACTACTGCAATTTCTATTTTTGGAATTTGGTCAAATGGATTCCATATTTGGAATAAAAATTTCAAAATTTTTTAATTATGAATCTTTTGTTTTTGGACATTATGAATAGTAACGACGGTAATTATCTTTTATTATCGTGATTAATTAGAAATCGGGTAGTTTAGGGTAATAAAATAATATCATAATAATATAAAATGACCCCAAAATTTGTCCAAATGCTCTTGTTTGAGTTATGGCCGACCATGGGAATATTTTTACCAAATTGAGGGACCATGTAATCACATGGGTGTGATAGAGACATTTATGACATTAATTTTAAAAAGAAGAGAAATATAACAATGGTTTGTATATCCTATGTAAAAACCATTTAATTTTGTTTACCTAAATTATATCTTAGACTATAAATATTTATTGGAAAGATAAAAAGATTTTCTACATCATGGTAATTTTTATAAATTTTAAACATTAAATAAATTTATTTATTTATGACACCATGATGATGTAGTGATTACCTCATTAATAAATGATTTAAATAAAATGAAAGATAAGGTAAAATATAATACATAAACTTGTCGAAAACCTATTAGATGGTTTTATTTTGAACCCTTATCACCTTATCCTCATAATATATCATTGTGGGAGATTTAAAATCCTAAAATCCTTTTATAATAAATTTACATTTCAAGACATTCCAAAAGTGTCCCTCCTCCCTCTTATAAAAGGCCCCCACCTCTACCCCCTTACCCACAGCTCTCAAGCCCTAGGAAGGTCCATCATCTGCTCATATTATCTCTCCACATCCCTCGCTTACTCTTAGAAGCCTCACATTGTGTACGAAGTCTTTCCAAGGAAGCCTCTAGCTGAAATCAAAAAGAGTTACCTGATTTAGACGTAATGTCTTCTCTCGAGTTTCTTCCATTTATTTTCCCTCTTCACTCAACATTATCATCTTATTATTCGATATCATAATAACAGAAGTATCATCAATATACTATGATGTTGTTATCATAAGTATTCAATCAACTCTTACACACACCTCTTTCTAATGGTTAAAGAACATACAGTTTCTATGGGTGGTGAATTACTGCCTCACGAAACGATTATTGTTCAATCTTATTTTAACATCTTTCATGGTGGCTATTATGTTGTCACTGTATTTATATATGATATATATATGGTATTTAATTTTTCGATATTCTTTGTAATTTTATTTTTAAATCACATCATTATGCTTTTCATGTTGTGGAAATGCGATAATTTCATCTGAGGAAGTGTGGACTACTGCCCCCTCAAGTGATGTGACTCATTCATGCCAAAAATGGAATTTATAAATAATGTAATTTATGAACTTATGTTCCCTATATAACATATATATTATACTGGAATTATAATATATATATGTCCCATTTAGTTTTATATCCTTTAATATGACAAAGAAATGAAAGTAGCGTTCATGCGTACGTACGGCCAACCGTCTCCATGAACGGTGCATTTCATTTTTTATCTCCAAATGTTATGGAATAGTATAAAATGAATATATACTATATATATATGATATTTAAATCATTAATACCATTCAGGAGATTATGTACTTATAACTACATGGGCAATTCTTTTCAAAGAAGTTCATTTTTGACTCATGTACCGAACACCGACAAAACGTATGATATGAACTGGCATAATTAAAAAATTATTATAACCTGATAATATGTGATATGAATTGAATAATAAAAATTAATGGAAGTCCTTAAGCAATTATAAATTGACCTAAGTTTATTATTCAGTAATATAAAGAAACAAACAAGACAAATCGGACATGAGGTAAGGGACTTCGTCTCAATCTCCTTTCATTGAGGCATACTTCAATTTATATATGACCTTCTTTTATTAGCTGTATAATAAACCCTTTTGACTTTTAAAAGGAATATTTTTACACAAAGAGTTTTACTAAATTAAAAAAGGAATGTTTTTGTCTTACGTATGTGGCGACAATGACTTCTCTTTTGTTGTGACTATTATTTAAGTTTTGGCATCCTCTACAAGACATAACTTTTTTTAAATGAAAAATAAATACCATGTTTTACTTTTCATTTATTTTGGTATTGAAAATGGTTTTGATAATGTTTTTATTATATCAATGTGTTGTATTGATATCTTGTGATTGAAATGTGGAAATTTTATGTTTCCTTTATGCATGTTTTATGTGATATGATTATGTTACAGTTCTTGGGCATTATTTATGAAGTCGGGTGGTTCTGTGATAAACTAAGGGTGGGTGAGCCTGAGATAGATCTCCAATGCATTGGGTAATGCGAAGGAGTTAAACTCTCGGGTTTCCACAATGAGATTTAGGGAATATACTGTGATGGGTACTCCAAACGTAACCATGAGGGTTACTCCCTATGTAAGAATGTTATGAACACCTCAATTTACCTTTATGGATTAGTATTTATATGAGTTATTCATAAATTTTATGATTTAATGAGGTCTGTTAAAGTTATGATGTTTTATGAGTAAAGTATGATTTCATTGATTATTATATATACATGGAATAATGTTTTCTTTCTGTATTTTTATATCCCTTACTGAGCTTTTTATGCTCATCCAATGTTTTTTGAAATGTTTTTCACAGGTCAATGGAAAAGTACATGATGTGATGATAGTGTTGAGGAACTGTCAAGAAAGAAACCATGTTTTATTTTAAATATGTTTCCTTTGGTGGAAATAAATGAATACTCTCTTTGATGTAACCACCTTGTTTAAATGTGGAATGTAATGCATGATTTATGATCTAATTCTCTAAAACTCTAATCCTTAAAGGATCCTCAATGTGAATTCTTGAAAAAACCCATGATTGAGTAATTTTTAATGTTGGGGACTTATACCACATCCCCCTCCTTGGGATGATTGTACAATGGAACTCCATCAACCCTTTTTACTAAGTGGAAGAAAATAACCTTCCATTCTCAAGTTTTTTTCTGGATCCCATGCCTATACTATTTAATGGAATGTTCCCAAAAAATTCATAAGGATTTACCAGTATTCTACTTGCATGATACTCTAAATTAGTGTTCATTCTCTAAGGGTACTTATAACCAAACATTCCAAACATATGGAACTAAAATGGAACACTATTATGAGATGGTTTCCAACAACCTTATCTTCTCTTCCTATTGTTTCCTTAATGAAAACCATTATAGTGGAACTTCTTACCACTAAAAAAAGTGATCTCATCTTAACTTACTGAAATAGTCTGATGGTTGTTCGAGGAGACTCTCAAATTTTCATTTTTGATGAGTTCTGAATTCATCATATCCTAAAAACTGCTCAAAAGAAAAAATTTCTCCTATAAACAGATCAAATATAGAATCCCATCCTAAAAATTTATATCCCTAGAATCCTTATCATCTAATGGAGGTGGTTCAATGTGTTGTAGGTCAGTGAAATTTCTAGAAATTTCTAAGAATGACATCCCTATTATTTAGGATGCATGATCTCATGAATCTTCTCATCCCTCGACGTATCAGGTTATTAAGGGATCAAGAATAATTTATCTATGTACTTCCCAAAAAACTACTCCTAGAGATTGAATTTCTATAGAATATCACAAAATTGTTTGGATGGTGCAGGAATCATTTTTGCATCATGATTCACCCTCCCCTTTTAAAGTATCTTGAGGTCATTGAAGATTATATAGAATGAGTCAATCCATAAATAAGCTACCTGGGGTCCTCCCTCCCCCATGAACATAGGTAGATATTGCCGTTGAAACTCTCTCATAAGATCATACATCAAAGTTAAAGTGTGAACAGTCTCCCTTCCCATGGATCACATGACGCTCTGGAAGCTATAGTGAATCTATACAAACATCTAGTCCATATGGGCTATAGGAAGCTCTGGTACAATTTCCTTTGAAGCATGTTTATTACCAATCTCCTGATGATCAATTCGAAGATGGTGTATAGCCATTTTATCTACAATAAAATCATACTCCTTCTAACATCGAGTAATAAAAAGGTAAACCTCAACGTGTGACAAAAATAATGAACCATTGTCTCTCAGTCTCTCTAAATGTGTATTAAAAAGGCCTTTATCATGACATATTAGTTCATTTATTCAATTTATCAGATATAGTAGGTATCTCAATTCATAGATCATATCGGAAAATATATCACATGAAACACGAATATCCTTATCATGAATAATTCATGTCAATATATATCCATATAATCCTATATTGATGTATACATACTCATCTCACACAAAACTATGCCATGAGTATAATTTCAAGAAACAATAGAATCACATACAAAGTGAATCACCCAAGGTGAAATAATATAAAATCATAAAAATTGAACAAAATGAAAAATAACCTCATCACTAATAACTCTGATTTTCCTTCATACATGGGTTAGATACTCCCATGAACAAGCACATTACATAGTCCCAAAAAATCCTAGTCACCTTTCTACAATTCCAAAATTATAATGAAAAATAAATGAACACCTAAACCTTTTACACCACTTTATAATGTCCTTTGGCCCAACATTCTCTCAAATGGCCAAACTGGGTTAGTAATGTGACTTCACGTGTGCCTCCCTATATGCCAATGGATACCAATAAGCAACGAGGTTGTTGTGAATATAGAGGGGAGACTATACCCCCAAGTTTAGTATCAAAATATAGTAGAAAATACATAAAAATAAATATATGAAATAAAATAAAACAATAAAACATAGTGGATAAACCAAAAAATAAATTATATTATAATAATATAATGTGTAATAATGGAACGATGTAATGAAAAACTGAAGGAAACTAAATAAAATGCTAAATGTCAAACAATAAAATAATAGTACAATAAAATAAAGACTCCAATGACCCTAGTCCCAAACCCCAATTTGATCATGTATCCATGATCCACGTATCTATCATCCAATAATAAACTTCAAGTCCCTATTCATTTATCCAAACATGTATAAATATTCTATTTGGGTACCAAATGGAAGACCGAGTACGGTGTGAATAAAACTCAGTAGGTTGGCACCACCATGTATAAAAAAGGCTGATAATAATTTCATCTAATAATGAGTACAACAGCTGTATAAATTAATTAAAAAATTAATATAATAAAAAAACTAATCTACTTCATCACCCTTCAAGAATGTCTCTGAGCATATAGAACAACCATTACAACCACAACCAAGAATCCAAACTAAGTCCTCCGATAACATGTTGAAATGTCTCTAAGAATGTTTCACAAACCTATCAAAACCCACCATATACATATTGTGTTACATATCACTAGGATAAGATTTAAATAAAATAATATTCTCATGTTTTAGGTAAAGCCCTATATATAAGCATCACATCATGTGTCCCTCCTTATACCGGTATATAAGCATCACAGAATGTGTCAAGGCCAATCCTGATATATAAACATCGCAACATGTGTTTGGGCCTAGCATGGTATATAATCATTGTAGTATGTTTCAAGGCCAATCCTAATATATAAGAATCACATCATGTGTAACAAGTTCATATAACTACATCATGTTTATTACAAAAAAAAGATTATCACAATATAACCACATAACACCTAATGGTTAATTATGATAACTTCTATTTGTCATCAAATTTACCAATTTATTCAATTAATCTAATAATCCATTTACATGGTTCTTCTATAATAAGAAATCGCCCGAAATTCATGTCGTGTTAAAATCATATTTAATTCATATATATTTAATTATTTTCAATGGATAATACAAGCTAATTCACATCTCAACAAGTCTAAATAGTGCCTATGAGTGATCTAATTACAGGATTATGATTCCCATTTAATCCATTAATTAATCTCAATGTTATATTTATGAAATCACATTTATTTAACTATATTTATTAATTAAAACCATACTATAGTTTTAGCTTTTAGAACAACCTACCAATACTGAAAATTAACATAGTGCTTACAATAAAAATTTCTAATTAGGATAAAGGTAATGAATATTTCAAAAAGAACCTACATTAACCCAAGTCAATATCCAAAACACAAAACTGTAATATAGTCAAAATATTTACACCATAACAAAAAGGGGTGATGGAAGATAATTGAATCATAAGAGGAAAACCCCAACATGGATCTTATTTATAATCAGGATGTCCATAGGGGAGGAAGATACTCCAAAATCACATAGATTTCAATCTAGGATTGATTGAGGAGAGGGTACACTAAAAAGAATCAGAAACATGAATTCATAGACACTATAAACCCCCTAGGGTAGAGAATTACATGATGTGCAACCCATTCTAGGTATGTATTTCGCAAATAAAAAAATAATCCAAAAAATATGTCGCCATTGGTTATTATTTATCCCAAACAATAATTACATGACATGAACTAGGTACATGACATGTAACCACTTCACATAATGAAAAAAATAACATAATTTGAATTACCATAGTTACATGTCCTGTAACATGTATTTTGAGTGTAATTATCTTGAGAATATTTTTCATCCCAGCTTCTATGAAAGTTCTCAAACAACATATTAAGCCTTATAAACTCAAAAAAAACCCTCACAATCCCATTTAACGCATTTATACCCATAATATATTAATTAATATAATAAAAATTCCCTAAACATTAGGTCATTTCCCAAATAAAGGATCTTTGTATCAAAACAATACTAAACCACCAAGGCATAGAGACAAAGAAAAATCCAATAAAAGACGTTCAACACAAAAAAAATTAAGGAGGGACATATATAGAAAATGATGGGACAATAAATCTATTCTAACCATGAAATTGTTTGGTATATCTTCATTTAAAGTGATCTCAAATCAAGATAGAGGTTATGGATTGATTTATTATAAGAATATTAATTTTAAATAATTTATACTTCAGGTAAAGGGAATGCAACATCTCGAACTGGGTTCCACTAGTTAGTTCCTCAATCTGATTCCTTAGGTGACCTCAGACACACCTCCCCAATTCCAGAGGATTTCGATTAGTAGCAAGGGTCTAATGAAACACATGGGAAGATTATACCCTATTTATTAGAGTATGTCACAATAGATAAAATAATAATCAACATATTAGCATAAAATATAATAATTCATTACCAAAATGATTTCCCAAACATAGATACAAGAACACAACCAGTAGTGATTAGGAAATTTCATTTTATATGGTCCAAGGAGAAAGTAATATCCAAAATAAAGACCTTATAAATAAGCCCAAAAATGGGCCCCGTTATAAGGTACAGAGCCTCCCACCATGCATGCCCCTACATCCCAAATATACCCTCAATATAGGGTTGTTTCCCTTATCCAGGCCTACAATGATGAATTATTGTTGGGTACCCAATGGTAAACTGAGCAAGGTTTGAGTAAAAATCAGTTGGCCACAACCAATGGTGTTTACTAAATATCATGTCTACTATATTGTATGTATAATTACTGATAATATGGAAAATAGAAAACCCAAAATGGGTCATGTTAATTAACATTTATTAAGTTAATTACATTCATTCTTAGTTCTAGGTTTTACCAATTTCATCAAACCTTCTTTGGAATGATATGATCATCTGATCCATGAGAAAAAAACAGAACACAAGTTAAAAAAACATCGACCCTAATACCATTAAAACTACTAGTATTCTTAATTACATGTCTGACCATCCCATCCATGATATGGAATGCCATGTCTACACCCTTGGGTTCAGGAGAATCGGTCCATTCCCTGAAAAACTACTATACACATGGGTTACTGGATCATCATTCTAGCTCTCCCAATATAGTGGAGCATCAGTGAAACATCACACTATAATTTTTCACACTCACATAGGTTCACAATCATTAAATATTTTATTATATAAACAAAAATGGTTCACCATTTCAATTAAATCATATTTCCATGTTTCTTTACAATCATCCTATTCTCAATTCCCCAACATAAGACGATTTTACTTTTTAAACACATAACAACCCTTTATTCCCATTCAAAATACATTTAACTATGAGGATAAGTCACATTAACCAATCAAAACATCCATTCATTTAAAAATAGTCATTTTCATAACTCATCATGTTATCCCAAACAACACGTCTTACCATGTCACTAGTTTAATCCCATTTACTACTAGTTTAATACAATAAAACCCTAAAATTATCATTCAACATCCCAACCTTTCACGTTTATGTGAGTGTTCTACCCCATTAGTGTCCAAAGGTCTAGTATATTCATCCTTATTGAATTATCTAAGGTTCATGAGGGGCTCTATCATCAATCAATTAACCTAATTACCATTTCTTTCTAAGGAAAAAAATAGATAATAGGAATTTACCAAAACAAAGCCCAAAACACATTCAATATGCCATTATTAATATGTTATATAAATTTTAGACCACCTAGCTCAAGTTCATAGATGAACGATCTTTTAATCATATATTGTTATTTAAACTAGAACACCCTTTAAAGACCTGACATAGAATCTATTAGAAAAGTGATGTTCTTGTGATTCAGTAAGAGAATAATGATTCCAAAAGCCTTATTCTATAATATTGAACAATAAGGAGTGTTATAATAACCAAGATCTTCATTTCTCACTTAATGGAACTCAAAATTTCATTGAATCGAATGATAAATTCCCCTTGGTAGCTTGGAAGAGACTACCTCATAACCCTTGCTATTTTAGGGTGAAATGGGAGGAAAATCGGTTTTAGTTTCATAAATTTTGATAAGGGTGTGGGAAAACCCTGTTTTCTAAAGGGGTCTCATGGTTTGACTGCATGGTTGGCCAAACCATACTCCAAACATGCACTGATTGTGCACCAACATCTATCTAAATGGGACTTAGGTCACATAGTCTCCTAGGAATACCACCATGGTTGAAACCCCATTTGAAGGAAACGTGGGATGAATCTATACAAGGGTGCATGGTTTGGCCCCCCCCCCCCTTCATGAAATATTTTACCAAACATTCACCATAATCTCTATGGTTCATAGTTCAAGGACACTGTTAGCACTAATCATGCCCCAAAAATGAAACATGCACTATATGTCCTATTTTCCTTATATTTCATGTCTTAACGACCAAAAACCCCCCCAAGTCTAATCATAATCTTTTGAAATATTTCTTTTACCAGTTTAAGAAGTTTAATAAAAAAACATAAACATGAATATGCTTAATTACATGATTGGGTTCTTACAACCTCCCCACCCTATAATGGATCATCACTGTGCCCCACTCCTAAGTATCACTATGATTCCAAGGTAAGAAGGATGATCCACTGAACACACATATCTTTATACCTCCCCCATGTTTCCAACAAAACATTACCATGCTTCCCCAACACCCATACCAATAGTATTGTCTTATTGTGAAAAATATTACCGATATACCCTATAATAATAATTGAATACTATTAATGGAAGTGTCATCCTTGAACTCAACATTATCAACATCAATCATATGTGATGGTTAGGTTTGAAACTATAAAATCTTTGGAACATTTAAAATATCATGCATACCACAATATCACTATGGAAGAGAAATCGATATGCCAATTGTCCAATCCTCTTCAAAAATGTCAAATAAAACGACGTACCTAGGTTCCAACATACCCCATTTCTGAATTTCATATTGATGCATCCTTTGTGTGACCCAAAATAACACATGATTAGACATAATAAAATCAAGAGGTTGATTACGTTGATTAGAATACAATTTCTCCCTACCTTGATTTGAAGCCATATTTTTTCTAATAAACTGAACCTATACTAATTTCTATTATTGGATAATCATCCCCATCAACTAGGATTATGTATCCTCCATAAAAAATGGTGATCTACATGGTCTATCATAGGGAGCCTCATATAGTGCCATGTGAATAGTTTCCTGATAACTAATGTTTTAAGTGAACTAAACAATCACCACATTATTTTCTTGGTTTCACAAAAATAAAGGACACATTCAACTAAAAAATCATCTAGAACCTGAATAGTGTTCTCTAATTGTTCATATTTCATGATATGGAAATCCTTACTCATAATCACATGGGTACGAACTGCCTTCTCTAAGCCTCTCTAAAAGCGTGAGGTAAATTTCAAATCCTGATCTAAAACAATACAATGAGATAGCCAATGAAAATTTTATATTTCATGCACATATAAGTCACCCAGTTGATCCATGATAAAAGCCTCCTGAAATAGTTTAAAATGTATCACCTTTGTCAACAGATCCACTATTACCCATATAGAGTCATTGTTCTGAGGAATCCAGTAATGGAACATAACAAAATCACTAGTGACATAATTCCATTTTTCATTTTAGAATGGGAAACCGCTATATAAAATCACCATGTAAATAATTCTATTCCTTCACCTTCTGGTAGGTGTAGCACTGCATCATGAAACATGAGACCTCTTTCTTTATCTCTGTCCACCAATACTATCTAAAAAGATCAAAATACATTTTCTCCAAACCAAGATTCACTACCCACTTCGAGGAATGAAACTCAGACATCAATTCTTCTTACACACATGTGGGAATAACAACACGACCACAAAAAAAATGAGCTCATCATCATCAATAGTCCAATCGAAAGGTGACTCCACAAATTCAAGGCTTTCCCAAGAATCCAAAAACTCTGAGTCATCATACGACCTCTCTTTGACCTATCATATAATTGTGGAATCAAAAAACAATGGTGTGAGTTTAATATATCCTTTTATCTATTAAACCTCAATATGAATCTCACCAAAAAAAATTATCTTCCACTCATAACTCAACTTCTGAATTGTCTTAGTCTATGTCATTCAGCTTAGATAATCTGCTACATTGTTCCCTCTTCTGGGTGTGTAAGATAAATACAAATCAAAAGAATATATATACTCAATCGATTTCAATTTATGTAGATTCTAATATTTCTAGGAGAACATGTACTTAATTATTTTATGATTATTATACACAAAAAATATTTCCACCAAGAAGGTAGTGGTGCCAACATTTCAAAAAATAAACCAGCGTGGCTAACTCGGGGTCATGTGTAGGGTAATGTAATTCATGTGGTATCAACATTCACAACACATATGCCACAAGCCAATATCCATGAATCTATATTACCCTAATCCCATCACCATATGAATCACAAAATAAGGTATATTCCTTACCCGTCTGGGGTAGGATCAAAGTCAGTGTAGCGGTTAAATTATTCTTCCACTTCTTGAAAGTATTATCACATGCCTCAAGCTACACCAACATGAAACATTTCTTGGATATCCCAAAATTGGTGCTTCAATTTTTGAAAATTCCTTAATGAACCTTCACTAATAGCCCACCAATCCTAGAAGGATTTATATTTCAAAAACATTATTGGGATGCCCCCAAAATAGAATTTCTTTAACTTTTTTCGATCCATAGACACACCCTCCATGGAGGTGATGTGACCCAAGTATTGTACCTTTGTATCCAGAAACTACACATGGAATGGTTGGTGTATATTTTATTCTCTCTTTGTGTACTCAATATGATTTCAAGATGTTTTTCCACATCATCATGATTCATGGATTAAACCAAGATTGTATCTATAAATATAACCACAAAATTATCCAGATGTGGGTGGAAAATTTGGTTAACTAATTCTATAAACACTAAAACAATGTTTTTTATTTCGTAGGGCATAATAAAGAATTCATACATACCATACCTTCTCCTAAAAGTAGTGAATATTATATCATAAGGTCTCACCCTAAATTTATGATAGCCTGATCTCAAATAAATTTTGGAGAACACAGAAGAACCTATTAGTTAGTGAAAAATATCATCATTATACGGAAGAGGATATCGATTCATAACTATCATCTGAATCAGATTTCGGTAATCAACACACAATCACAATGTCCAATCAACATTATTATTAAAAAATGTGGAGATCCACAATGAACTGTATTTGGATGAATAAACCCATTATTATCCAATTCATCCAATTTTTCCTTGAGTTCCTAAAGTTCTATTTTTACCATTCTATGTAGAGGAATGGAAACCAGCTATTTTCAAAGAATCATTTCAATCATGAACTCAGTCTATTTCTCAGATATAATTCCTAAAAAAATCCATGATATATATATATATCCTATAACTGCTCCACTATAGGAGGAAATAAATCTCACTCTACTCCTCCATCGTCAAGCACAATACCTGATACATAGGATGTGATATCACTTAACTTTTTATGAACTACCCCATCACATCCTTCATGGATATCCTATTACCCAAGATGTACATAAGTTTCACAATCAACGGATGTGAACTTTTCCCTTGAAAGGTAACAATCAATATGGTCTCAGTACGATACCAACCATTCTATCCCCATGATCAAATTAAAACTAGAAATATTGAGCATAAAAAATTCCCAAAGGAAGTAGTGTCGACCAACCTTGACAGTACACTCCTTACATTGTTGGACATTTTACCCTCATACTCCCAATGATGTTTCAATTAATGTAAACCCAAAGACATGTTCCACCACCAAAAACAATTAATTTACAATATAAGATGATATAAAATAATATTACGTCCCTTTATAAAATAAAGCACTAGTAATAGAGGAATTTACATGAATTGTACATCAAATAGTAGATGGTTGAGCCTTTCCACCTCTACGTGTAGACAGAACTACTGGAAGACGACATGCCCCTATACCTTGGGATATACCAAGGGTTCCTAGTGTTTCACTACCCTAATGATAAGGTATTTAACGTACTATAAAAACATGCCCCCACCTTGACCGGTATGGATGGTGGAACTCCAGCTGCCTAACTGGTATGGATTCATTGACCTTCTATGTGTGATCTTCCCTAGCCTAGATCCTCCACCATAGAATGTTTTCTAAGGCTTCCTATGGATCCTCTTTATATGAACTATACCATTGAATTATTGAAATTTCAAAAGTTCTCATGTTCCTTAACCTCACATGTGTTCTGCCTACCACACTGATAGAAGATAACATAGAAAATTCCTTGGGAGATAGTTCCTCTTCTCTGACCACTTTTTCAACCAATACTCTACTAGAAATAGTCAAAATGGATATTACTATTTTCAAAATATGTACCACTAGATATCCCAGCTAAAATAAACTTTATTTCCTCCCAAATCATCATTCTGATTCCAATTATAAATGATTTTCTCATCCAGCGCCACAGAAAACATTTCCAAATGAAAGATAATTTCCTAGTACTTTATCTTGAATCTAATCATTTCTTGAAAACACATAACAATAATCACATCATCTCCTTCAAAGATTAGGGAAACTTTTTACTAATATGTGAAGTGGACTACATAATCCATCACTATTATACTTCCAAGATTCAAGCACATAAACTCTCCATCCTTCCATTCCCTCATGTTCTCAAGGTAAAATTATTCCAAGGCCTTATCCTAGAAATCCTTATATTCCATGCCCTCTATATAATCATCTCAGGCTCATATATCCCACCAATGCTT
Source organism: Viscum album (assembly GCA_963277665.1). Classification (NCBI taxonomy): domain Eukaryota; kingdom Viridiplantae; phylum Streptophyta; class Magnoliopsida; order Santalales; family Viscaceae; genus Viscum; species Viscum album. Next base: position 1,514,728,162 of record OY728120.1, read on the forward strand.
TGTTGGTCCTTGTAAGGGGAGGAGTATTACATTCTAAAAACATCATTGTGTACTAGATATAGGCATTATGAGAATGTGATAATGACCTTTGGTTTAACAAATGATAAAGTAGTATTTATAGATCTTATGAATAGGATATTTTTTCCTTATTTAGATATTTTTTTTATTTTTTTTAATTTATTATATTATATTTTATTCAAATGGTTATAAGGATCATGGAAAATCTAAGGATTTTTTTTCAAACCCTTAAATAAAAAAAGTTATATGGGAAATTTAAAAAATGTGGTTTTTCTTTACAAATTTTTTTCTTGGGAATATTGTAAGTAAATATGGAATTATAGTTGATCCCTACAAAAATAAATTTGTTGATAAATTCCCCACACTTAATTTTTTTACATATATTGAAATATTTTATGGATAATCAAGTTACAACTGAGGGTTTGTTGAAAAATATACTCAGTTGTATAGCCCTCTAACTATGTTAACATGAATAAGAGTTAAATTTATATAAACAAATTAATATGAACATTTATTTTTGGAAGTAAAAAAAGGATATTGGTGAATGGTATAGTTTAAGAAATACTCAGGGGTAATGGTGATTTTTTCATCAATTGTGATGATTTATTAAAGGGACTCCATTGTGTTATGATGCAGAATGATCAGGTAATTACTTATACTTCATGGTAACTCAATCCTCATGAGTTAAAATATCTAATACATGAGTTTTAATTATCATCTATGGTTCTCACATTAAAAATTTTGACATATCATTTATATGGATCCAAATGAAAAATATATACTAATCATAAAATATAATTATATATTTACATGGAATGATTTGAACATGACATATAGAATATGGGTAAAACTGATAAGTAATTCTGAATTCATGATTCATTATCATCGTGAAATAGAAATCAAATTGGTCGATGCTTTGAGATGACAAATAATCTAACATTAACCATGTTAAATTATTAACATGACCCTATGGTCATTTATTTAATGAATTTTAGACTATAATATTTGTATGTAGGAACTTCCTTTGTTTTGTTTTACGTATCAGTGAAATCAACTCTATCTGACATAATTAAGTAGGATTAGAAAGAAGAACATAAGTTAATGAAAATTAGAGAATTGATAAAAAATGGTAAGTTTACTTAATTTAACAATGATAAATTTTGTGGTTTGAGATTTGTGAAGATGTTATGTGTGTCTTATGATCCATATTTGAAAAAACGGTTGTCATGTAAAGATTATAATTCATCTCTTTCAGTTCATCCTGGTATAAATAAGATTTAAAGGTACCATTAGGTGTAGTACATGTGGGATGGAATGAAAATATATATATCTAACATTACAATGAAATGTTTTATTTCTCCACATGTAAGAGCGGAATGAAAATTAGAAAAGGGGTTGTTTCGGCCTTTTCCAATACTAGAGTAGAAATGGGAAAATATATACATGGATTTAATAGTGGTATTACTGAATACATCTCTATGTAACAGTGTGATTTGGGTTATTGTTTATTGGATGACTATATATGCAAATTTTCACCATATACAAGACACTAAATCACTTTATCATCTTTCTCGATTGGATTATAAATAGATGGGTATGTTACATGGAATTTTATCTCCATTTTATATGATCATGATATTAGGTACATGTAGGAATTTTAGAAAGTCCTGCACAAGTCAATGGTAACTAAATTAAATTTCATCACATCCTTTCATCCTAAGTATGATGGATACTATGAATAAAAAATTAAAACATTGGAGGATAATGTTTTATTCTTAAATATATTATCAGAGAATTTCGGATCTGCATCTATTATTAGTTGAGTATTCTTATAATATTATTTTTCATTCCAGTATAAATATAGTTACATTTTGGGGAATTATTTTTAAATTATTTTCAAATGCAATTTTTTTGGATGAACTAGGAGAAAATAAGTTTTTTGGGCTAGATTGGTTAGAGGAAATAGTTGAGAAGGTGATGATAATTTGGAAACCCATAAGGAAAGCTCATAACATGAAGAAAAACTATGTGGATAACCATTAGAATGATCATTATTTTTATGTAAGTGATCATATTTTATTAATGTTTTTAAATGAAAATTTTTAATGCATTTTGGTAAGAATGGAATGATATGTCCCAGTTGATCGGACAACTTGAAATCATAGAGAAAGTTGTATCAGTTTCCTATAGAGTGGAATTGACACCATGTTTTTCCCATGAACAAAATATTATTCATGTTTCAATTTTAGTAATGTATTTTCCATAGTCAGTTAATGTTTTTTATACCTAATATAGTACAGTTAGAATATAACCTTTTTTATGAGGAACAACCATTTCATATTATTGACTATAGAGAGAAGGTATTGCTGAGTAGGGTAGTTTAACAGGTGAATGATTTTTGAAAATACCATAAGGTTGAAAAAAATATGGGTATATAAAAATGATATAATGTAATTGTACCCTCAATTGTGTAATATGTGATTGACGTTTTGAGGATTAAATTTCCAAAATGGGGGGGGGTGTAAGTACCAATGTAGTGATAGAATAAATCTTCTAATTTTTAGTCATATTTTTATAATATTTAAGATTAATTATAATGTGATAGAATTCTTTTTTTATACAATAAATTTTATTTTGAATATATCATATCAGAATTATGTTAGGAGAATTTTTAAGATTTTTTGAAACATAATTTTTTAATGAATAGAGATAAATACTGGTTTTATTAAAAATTGTATATTATTTACAAGGTAAACATGATTCTTTTGATTAGTTTTATATTATAATTAGTTTATTATTATTTATATTAATAAAATTATTGATTTAAAAGGAGTTTTGGTTTTTAATTTACTATAGAATCATTTTAAATTTTTAAAAGCGGAATTTTTCTCAAAACCCATTTTTCAGTTCATTTTATCCATTTAATATTAAAATAAATTATTCCACCTATATGTTTAGAATTTTGAAAATTGGATTCCATTTTTGGAATCCTAGGTTACAAATTTATTAAATAGTTCTATTTTATTTTTAATCAGTATTAATTGTAACTTTAAAAAAATTTATTACCACTAGCAGCTGTAAATCGGGAATTTTTGCATCAAAATAAAATGATATGTATTAGAATATTACCATAAAACATTCCCAACATTTATTAGATGATTTATATTTGAACCTTAACACCTAAGGATTTTTATTTGATATATTTAATGGACACTTTTTCATGAAAATTATTTTTATATTATTTAAATTATAGAAAATCACAAAAGCCACGTTCATTGGCTCAGACATCTCTTTTATATCCACATGGGGAAAAGGTAGGTTATGAACCAATATAGGTATCCATTTATAATTAAACAACATATATTATTGATATAAATTTAGTTATTTTTTGGTGTCCTTTTTGATTATGTTATGATATTTATATTATTATATTTAATGAAAAAATAAATTTGTCACATTAAAATTATTAATAATTATATTATTTATAATATATGGTTATTCAAAATATATCATCAACTATAAATATTTTTTTTAAATATAAAACATTTATAAACATAATTATATTTTATTTTTATTTTATTGAATAAATAATTATCTTAAATAAGTATACAATGATGATACATTAATCATATTATTAATGAATCAATAAATTAAATGATATTAAAAATATTAAAAAAAAATATAATTTTATATTTTTAAGGTGGTCCAAGAATTTTCTGTATGATTATGATATATTTTGGGTGTATTAAATGTTTATTTTTTAATTTATCTTGTTGTCTTATTTTTCTTCATGTAAATGTAATAAATTTTCTCGAAATTTGTATTGATTATATTTTATTTAATTAATACTTTTTTAAATTTATTTACAATTCTTGAATTATATTTAAAAATAAATGATGATTATGTTTTGTTAAAAAATGTCATAAATTATTAATATATGGTCCAATTTAAATTTTATAAGTAAAACCCACCACCTTTTAGTGTTAAATAAATTTCATGATTATTAAAATTAAAAGTGGTTACCTGAGGTTAATAAAAATGATAAGGTCTAAAATAAAACCAAAACATAGGAAAATTTTATTAGATAATGATATTAAAACCTTTTATCCTCTCATATTTCAATATATATCTATTTTTTTATTTTTATTGAAAATTATTTCATTATAATTTAATATTTTGAGGATTTATAGGGGATCAACTAGCCTAATTTATAAACGGAACTACTCTCTTCTCTTTATTTCACCACTTTGAGTCTTTTAGCTCAACCATATTCTATCCTTCTATCTTTTCAACATACATAGATAATTTCATGACCTTATAGATGATTAAAAAACATTATGGGTGTATTGAATCTGTTCATTCAAATTTATCTTATTCTCTTGTTTTTATAATGCCAAAGTATTGAATAGTGTAAAAATTGAGCCTAAGGATATTTTATAAAAATAATATTCTATTAAATTATTTAAAAATAATAAAAAAATATCTTCAAAAATTAAATTTCATTATTATTTGTTCTAAGGTGACATTAATTATTTAGTTATAGTCCAATTTAAATTTTATAACAAAAAATTACAACCTTTTAATATTAAATAAAGGGTTACCATAATTAAAATTAAAATATTTTTACTAAGGTCAATAAAAATTAAAAGGTTTACAATAAAACCCGTACATGACTAAATTTTATTGGATGATGAGATTAAAAGCTTCACTCATCTCATTTTCGAATCCATGTCCATTTGGTGGTATTTGGATTGAAAAGGATTTTATTAAAATTAAATATTTTCATAATTTTGAAATGTGGCCATCTCCTCAATTATAAAAGGGAAGTCCTTCCATCATTTCATCTCACCACCATGATCCTTCTACATTGACCAGACTCTATTAATTTATCTTCCCAACATCATTATCCAAGATTTAGAGGTTCTGGTCGGTCCCAAAGTCTGACCCTTGTTCTTTAGAAATGTTGACAAAAGGAAGTATTCGGAAGTAGAGGTATTAATCTTTACCTATTATCTAATGCTTATTTCCCCTTAAAATTCCTCTTCATGTGTTGTTTCATGGATAAATTAGTAACTCTAGTATCATATATATTATGATATTTTACTATGATTATGATGCATCCATATTCCACCTTTTACACATCCTATGAAAAATAAAAGTGTCGCACGTGCGTACGTACAACATACCTTATCCACACATTGGTGTGATTTTTTGTCATCACAACTTTACATGGACTGTTATAATCAAGGAAATAATTGATATATATGGTACTTATGAAATGATATTAATTCTGTAAAATTAATTTATCATCTAATTATTTAATATTTCACCCATTAAGGGAATGATATCACTGATTGTTCAAATGTATGAGCTACAATATCCATGATGTGATGTGATTTATTTTCCCTCTTCAAAATTCATGAATTTTTTTGAAACTATATAAATCATTAAGTATTATTTTTATAACATTAATATCATTATGGAAATTATATATATATATATATCAAAATGATAAGGTTTAAAATTAAATAAAAAAATGTCTAAATTTTATTGGTTAATGTGATTACAAACTTATCTCATATTATATTTGAATCTATATACATTTGATAATATTTGTATAGAAAATTAATTTTCTATAATTTAATATTTTAAAAAAATTCCAGCGGTGCCCCTATCCTCTATTAAAAAGCATAATCCTTCTCTAATTTCATTTCCCCACCTCAAGCCTTCTATCCCAACCAACCTATATCCACTTATCTTTTCACCATCATTAGTTACGTTCTTGATGTTCTTTTCCTTTAAAAAGACCAATCACATATCCCTTAAGAAGAAATTAAAGGAAGTATACTAAATAAAAGGTAATCATTTTTATCAACTCTTTCTATATTTTTTCTTCTTCCATTTCCTCTTCATATGTTTTTTAATGATAAAGTAATAATTTCAATGTCATCTATATGATAAGATGTCATTATAAAAATGGGACAATCATATTGCACCTTTTATCCATCATATAAAAAACAGAAGCATCACGTGTGCGTATGTACGATATACCATCTCTATGAAGTGGTGTGATTTGTTTTTCATCACCACATTACTTGTCTGGTTATAATAATGGAAATAATGGAAATATATGATAATTTTTATATTATTTAAATTTTATATATTCAATAAATAAAAGAAATCCATTACTATTTCACCCTTTAATGGAATGATATTGTCACTCGTGCATACATATGGCCACTATCTCCACAATGTTATGTCATTCGTTTTCCATGATCAACATTCAAGAATGGTTCTAAAACTAAATTAAATAATTATTAATTATATTAATATCTTTATAAAAATTATATAATTATATTCAATTCCAAAAAACTGGTACATTCATGGAAAAACAAACATGAGTAAACAGGACAATTGACACCCGAAAAAAGGATAATAAGAAATATTATTAACAACTAGGTGATAAGCTAATATAAGGGGATCATATATTATATAAAAATTATGATTATAGTTCTATAAATAATTAATAACATTATTTAAACCATTATAAAAGATATTTTAACATGTTTGATTCCAGCCAAACATTTGGTACGATTATCTTTAACTAAAACAACAATTTAAATGATTTAAATATTTATTAAAAAATTATTTTCATAAAAAATGGTTTTTATTATTTGTATGAAAAAAAAAATATTTAGTTTTTTATATATTTCAGAAAATTTATATTATAAAATAAAATTTATTAATGCAATAAAAAGTTTTAAATTTTCGGATTTTGAAATTTTTAAAATTTTCTAAAATGTTCGATTTTCAATGAAGAGTGAAAATTCTATTTTTATTAAAAAATATATTTTTAAAGTATAAACAAGTTAAATATACTTTTTGGATTAATATTAAATTATAATTAATTCAATGTTGTTTAAAATAGTTGAAATATTTATTTTTAAGCTGATTTTATACTTGAATTTGTTTAAAAACTTTTTATGTTAAAAATGTCATTTTTCTTAAAAACTATTTTTCATTGAATTTTACCAATTTAATTTTGAATTTATTTCTCTAAATTAAATGATTTTAATTTTAAAAAAATTATTCCATTTTTGAAATCATAAAGTCCAAATTTAATAAATAAGTTCCTTTTATTTTTTTCTAATATGAATTGTAACTTTGGTAAATTTTAATTACCAATATTTAAGGTAAATCAGGTAATTGAGGGTAAATAATAATAAGATAAGAACTATAAAATTACCTTAAAAATTCTTACAATTTTAATAGATGATTTATATTCAACCCATAACACCTAAACGTATAATTGGAGTTATTTAATAGACACATTCACATGAAAATGACTGATATTTCTTTAATTAAAGAAAATCACAAATCGTCACTTTCTTTGCTTTAATCATATCTAATGTGTCTAGATGGAGAAAAGGTATGTTATGAATAGATATAAGTTTCCTTTTTGAAAATAATTAAATTATTTTATTTATATGAATTTATTTGTCACTTTTGGGGCCATTTGGATGAGGCTATGATACTTATAATATTTTATTTAAAGATAACACAAAAATGTCACATTCATATTTTTAGTAATTATATTATTTTTTATATGGTATTATTTTGAATATATCTTAGAATATAGATTTTATTTTTAAATATAAAATACATCTCAACATCATGTTATTATATTTTTAATATTTATTGAAGACTAAACTACCTTAAATAATTATAAAATGATGGTTTAGTAATTATTTTATTAACGAAATTTTCAAATAAATGATATTAAAAATATAATAATAAATATAAATTTTATTACACAAGGCCCTCCACGAATATAATATATTATCATAAAATATTGGGATTGAATTAAGTGGTTTTTCAATGTTATCTTATTTTCATGATTTTATTAATCTAAAAGTAATTAATAGTGTTAAAATGGACGCTAATTATATTTTATCAAAATAATTTATTTTTAATTTATTTACAAATCATGAAAACATTAAAAAAATAAATTATTATGATTTTTTCTAAAATTTCACATATTATTAATTTATAGTCCACGCTATATTTTATAAGTAAAAATTACCATCTCTTAATATTAAATAATTTGTTAACATAATTAAAAAACGTTAACTAAGTTTCATCAAAATGGAAACGTTCAAAATAAAACCAAAACTTGTATAAATTTTATTTAATAACGACAATACAACATTATCTTATATTATATTTTAATCTATGTCAATTTAATTATATTTTTATATAATATAAATTTATTATAATTTAATATTTTGAGGATTTCAAAGGGTTCCCCTCACTACAATTATAGAAGGGAAATCCTTCCATCACTTCATTTCACCACCTTAGTCCTTTTTCCTTGACCAAAATCTGTTCATTTATCTTATAAAAATCATTAGTTAATTTTTTCTCCCTATGATACTTACAATAGAACAACTCTAGATCCCTCAAGATGATATTAAATGAAGTGCATAGAAGAATAATTAATCGTCTTTATCGACCCCATAAATATTATTTCTTCTTCCACTTCCTCTTCATATGTTTTTTCCATTATAAAGTAATAAATATTGTATGATATATAATCATATTTTTTATTTTTATTTCGGTACAACCATGTTCCAACTTTTATCAATCTTATGAAAATCCAAAGCACCACACGTGCGTATATTCAACATAATATCTCCACATGGTGGGGTGATTTGTTTTTAATCAACACCTTTCATATATGGTTATAATAATGTAAATTATAATTATATATTATAGATAATACATGAATATTATTCTATAGAAAATGAAATAATTTTCCTTTTGACAATAGTCAACTGAATGAAGACACTTTGGACTTGTGAACTAAATATCATACAAACATCCAACATGAACATAAACGTACAATAAAATTGGAATATGTGTTATAAATGGAATAATAAATTTTAAAAACTTTATTAATAATAAATAAATTAACAAATGTTTATTATTAGTCGATATTAATTTTTCACATGATGATTCTGACTCAATGTAAGGGCCTTTTTCTAAAAACCCTCTTTTAATGATACTCATTCTAATATTTTTTAAAAACTGGCAATGAAATTTTATTTATATATATAATGAATATAATTTCCTGGTTTTAGGATTCTTTAATTTTCTTACCCTTCATTTTCAATTTTTTTAATTTTTTTAAAGAAATTATTATCATTTATAAGTTGGAATATTTGTAAAAAATGAAAAGTGAATTCAAAATATAAATATTGTTTTCCACAATAATGTTTCATTTATAAAAGATTTATATTTTAATCTTTTGCTTGGTTTGATGGTAATTTTTTAGGGGGATGGGTTACTTCATGATAAACTACTGTCGGGTTAGCCTGTTATAATTCATTGATTCTTTGGGTAAAGGGACAGAGTTAACCAGTTAATTTTCTCCTATGATATTTTAGGAATAATAATATGGTGGTTATTCCAAAATATAACAATGATGGTTACTCCGTAGGTAGTTGGGAGATATAATTTATTTTTAATATTGATATATAAAATTATAACCAAGGTTACCTTCTTATCTTTTCTATGCTTTCCTATGTGTTTTCATTAAAATTGTTTGACTTTTAAAATATAAGATAATGATCATTTTAATATAATGATTCATTTTTTGTGGTATAAGGTTTTGTTTCTACGAATAAATTTTACGGGTTCCCACTAGCCTAATGGTTTTCTTTTCATTTATGTCCCTTATTGAGATTTTTACGCTCATCATTCATTTTTAAAATGTTTTTCTTAAGTATCTTAGAAGTTATAAAATGAGTGACTTTCTTTTAGGAGTTATAGAACATTAATCCAATTAGATACTTCATAAATATTTTTGTAATCACAAATATTATGTAAGGTACTTTCTTAAAATTCCAAAACATAGATAAAAAATGGTCCAAATTTTTTTAAAGATTTGTGTATCTTTTAGTAATATTTAATAAAAATAATACATACATTTTTTACATCACATCGGGAAGCATGGGTCTCAGTGTTGAGTCAATGAGGTTTCCTTATGAATTTTCCATTCCTCTATGTTTTAAAAATAAAAAACACTCTATCTTAAGGAAAATTATATTTTCCCTAAGAATTATCTTAATGTGTAAAATTTTCATTCTTTAAGGAAATTTAATCCTTATCTATTTTTTCATTCTTCATTTTATAGTTTCTATAAATATTACACATTTTATTCCTAAGTCTAAAATTTGGTTTCACATCTAAAACCTTCGAATCTTATAAATCCGGGGTTATAGAGTATTCTGTTTTCTAGATTCGAATTCTATGAAATTCAGACTCTAAATTCTATCAAAACCAAACTCTAAATTCTCTGAAATTCAGCCTCTGAATTCTATGAAATTCAGCCTCTGAATTCTCTGAAATTCATACTCAAAATTCTCAAAAATTAAGACTCTGAATTCTTTGAAATTCAGACTCCTAATTATCTGAAATTCAGACTCCGAATTCATCAAAATTTAGACGTCTAGTTCTTAATAATTACAACTCCAAATTACTAATAATTCCTACTACAAATTCCTCCGAATTTAGAATTCCGACCCCTAATTTTTTAGAATTAAGACTCCAAAATCTATTGAATTTAGGTTTTTGAATTTTTTGGAAAACAAAATCTGAATATTCGTGAGTTATAGTCTCTGAATATTTATTTGGATAGTCTTTGATTAGTATTCTTGTTTAGTCTCTGAAAATTAGATTTCATTAAGCATCCTAATTTTTCTTACACTTGTTATAGTTATGAAACAATGTCGTGCTATATGTTTATATCTATCTGTTTCTTGAGTGACATGTGTACATGTCCCTATGAGATTCAAGGAAAAATGTGACCATTCTAGGAGGGATCCAATCGTTGGAGAAGTACCTATAAATAAGATCGCATCTTAATGAGATCAATATTAAGAACTACATGTTGATCACTCTTGAGATTGAATTATATTGAAGTGATTTCTAGAAAAAGAGACTCTCATTCCATGTGCATACTGAACATATTGTTCAGATTTCCTTGTGCAAGTCTAATTGTTGTTGTGCACAATCAAGGACTTCGGAGGATAGGAAGACTGAGGTATCGACTACCTTAAAGTTTGAGTAATTCTCAGGATTGGAAGATAGAGGTGAAAACTACCTTAATTCTTAAGGCCTTGAGGGAATAGCATGATAGATTATGATATTCATATCAAGGGCTTACCATCATGCGGGTAATATAGACTTTCATGAATGTATAAATCATGGGACTTTTATACATGGTTATTGGATACCCTTCTCCTTGGGTTAAAAGATTTCATACTTGTTACTTGTTTTGTTTAAAGTTTATTTCCTTTGTATTTTAATAAAGGAATGGCATTAAACCATCATATACATTCTTGTAATTTTTTATACTCTGATATGTAAGATTCTATATGTTTTAAGGAAGAATATTTTCCTTGTAAACATTCCTTATGTTTCATTTCCGGAACTATATTTTTAGAACCTAGTATGCTTATAGATCTAAAATAGGTCTTGTGAATTCACCTTGTTTAACTTTTGGAAACATAGTTTTCATTAATGTTAAAAACGAATATTTTTAAACATACAATTCACCCCCTCTTATATTTGAGCATCTACATTCATATTTCAATCCCATAATTGGTATCATAGCAAGAGGTCTGAAATACTTATATTCACATATAAGTTTTCTTGATCAAGTTATCATTGTGCTAAATTTTTCCTTGAATAGATATTTTTATCTTGTTTACAAACTATTACTATTAACATGTTTTTGTGGAAAGATATTTTCTTATAATGGAAGGAATGACTACTAGATCTATTGACAATCTAAATCCTACTATACCACCTATTTATGATGGGAATGATTTTGAGTACTAGATATATCGTATGAATAATTTTTTATTAAAATTGTTGTGGAAAATTTTGTTATGCATACTAACGATTACTAGATCCCTAATAAAGAAGTAAGTAACATAACCAATCAAGAAAATTCAGAATTTCAATTAAACTAAAAGGTACATAATACTTTTTTGTGTTCCATAACCAGGCATATATATAGTCAAATTTCATCTTGTGAAGCTGCAAATTTTATCTGAATGAAATTAGAAGTCACACATTTTTGTACGTCCAATGTTATAGAAACTAGAAGAGCTATTCTTGGAGAAGAATATATTGGATTTATATTTTGTTATGGAGAGCCAATTTTCAAGGTGAAACAAAGGTTTATGACTACTATTTACAGCCTAAAATCTATGGGTGAGAGAGGTTTAGATGATGAGGCACTTGTGGACAATATTATAGATATCATGACTAATAACTGGGATTCTAAGAGAACAACTATTGATGAGAATTGGATAGTATCTCAAATCACCCTTGATGAGCTTTTTGTAACTCTTCTTCAACATGAGACAAGAATAAAAAAAGATTCTGATATGAATAAAAAAATGGAAATGATTTTTTAGCCTTTACTGCTACTAAATCCAAGACTCCTGAAAGGATTACAAGATTAATTTCTAAGAAAGTCATTGTTCTATCTGAACCTAGTGAAAGTGAACATTTTTAGAATGAGATAACTAGTCTTTCTTGAAGGATAAACAAGACAGTTCGAATGAAAGACATTCAATATAGATATAAGAAGAAATAATGGAAAGACAAGAAAGACTAGAATGACACTTTTTACGAATGAAAAGGAGTAGGATATATCTGACTGGATTGTCTTACACTTAATAGAAAGGATAGAAAGAAAAATCATTCTTAAAGTAATGGAAAGGAATACTACAAGGATAAATCAAGGAAATTCTTGAAATCCAATGACAAATCTAGATCCAGTAGTGGTGACTCTTTTGATGAATCCTTAGAGTATGAATTTTCTGGTCAGAAGAATCTTGTTCTACGAGCCAGAAGACCCATTAAAAATAATTGTATAATGGACACGGTACACAATGATGAATCAATCACAAATGTATCTTTGAATGAAAATTATGTTGATGATAAATACTATAAGTCTTTAGATGAATAATCTTCTTCTGATGAAGATAATATATTACCTACTTATGAAGAAGTGTCTAGGTTTTCTGAACTTCTTGAGAATGAGAATTTTTATATCAATACAAATCCTGACAATTCAAATTCTATAATTTCTGTTTTAACTAAAGAAGTATCACATCTCTCTAAAGATCTTGATAAAAACATTTATTATTTTTAAATTATTTCCAAAAACCTTGAGGAAGTTAATTCCGACAAGTATAATCTTTCTGAAGATCTTGAGAATGTAATTTCTAAAAAAAATATTTTAAAAAATAACTCTAATTCAAAAACTAATAAATTGAGTTTTTAAACATGGTTATTAAACTAAATAAATAAATATTTTTCTTTAGGAAGTGTTTGTCAATGTTACCTCTAGTAAATAAAACATTGACAAGATGTATTAAAAAATTCAACCTCTAAGGAATAGTTCTATATTTGGTTATACACATTCTAATCTAGTTTTTAGTAATAACTATTTTGTTCCTCAAAGTGATCCATTCTGCACTAAATTCTAGTTTGGTGGACATTGGTAAAAATAATTCTTTAAATAAAACTAAATCTTTAGGTTTTCATAAAGATTATTTTTCTAAGAAAATTTGGATTCCTAAAATCTTGGTTTCTAAAATTTCTAGATCCTAGAAAGTTTGGATTATGAAAGTCTGACACTGTATTTTTCCAGAAAATAAAGATATTACCAACAAAAATACATGGCACATGGATAGTGGATGTTCCCAGCATATGACTGGTAATAAAAACTACTTTGAAATGATTATAAAGATGATAGGAGGAAAAGTATCTTTTTGAGATAATGTTTATGGAGAAATTATTGATATAGGTAACATTGTTCTTATTGAAAAAAAAATTGATTTCAAATTTTTATTATTTGTTAAGGGTCTTAATAGCAACCTCATTAGCACAATTCAATTATGTGATGATGGTTACCTTGTGAATTTTAGGAATGATAAATTCTTAGTACACAATTTCCATGATGAGTTTATTCTTTCGGCCCACAGGCATGAGAATGTAGACACACTAAACATAGAAGACCTTCGGATCCAATATCTACCTTGCCTTAGTGTAATGGAAGATCAATCATGGTTATGGAATAGAAGAATATGACAATTTAATCATAGGAACCTAAGTATAATCTCAAAGAAAAATACTAGTTATGGATCTACCAGAGCATAGATTTGAATCTTTAAAAGTGTTTGATCTTTGTCAATATGGAAAGCAACATGAATCATGTTTTAAATCAATCGGTGAAGTATAAACTACTGATGCAATATAATTAGTTCATATATAACATTTTGGTCCAACACAAACAGAAAGCATTGAAGAAAAATATTATATATTTGTCTTAGTTGATGATTACACTAGAATTACGTGGGTCTATTTTCTAGAAAAGAAATATTAAGCTTTTTATTATTTCAAAATCATTAGAGCCCAAGTTAAAAATGCGAAAAAACTTGCATTTATAACTATTTATAGTGATCATGGAGATGAATTTCAAATTTATGATTTTGAAACTTTTTGTAGTATAAAAGGTATTACTCCTAACTTATCAGCTCCAAGAACTCCTCAACAAAATGGTGTTGTTGAAATAAGAAATTGTATTATTCAAGAGATAACTAGAAACATGTTTATTGAATATTCTATAGCTAAAAATATTTAGGATTAATATGTAAGTATTTCTTGTTATACTATAAATCGAGTTTTTATTAGACATTTTCATAATAAAATCCCCCTATGAGTAATGGAAGGGTGGAAAACCGAGAAATTTCTATATAAAATTATTTTTCTACAAAGTATTCATTATAAATATTAAAGATAATTTACATAAATTAACACCCAAATCTGGTAAAGGAATTTTCATATGATAAACCACAACATCTATGTCTTATAGAGTTTTCAATGAAAACACATGTACTATTGAATAAATAGTGCACATCAAATTTGATGAAACATATCATTTTGTTTTTAAAAAACCTCAACCTACATCTTTAGATGTATTCACAAAATATGATTATCAATCCTTGATAGAAGATCCTTCTGATAAAGAGAATGTTCAAGAAAATAATTCTGAAGTATTTACCATAGATGATTTCCTACCATATGTTGATGAAGAAATTTTACAAAATCCAAATCAGTTGTTTCTTAAGAATCATCTCAGAGATAGTATCATTGGTGATGTAAATCAAACTGTAAAGACAAGAATTCCCTTAAGAAATGGAGTAGAACATCTAGCATTCCATTCCCGATAAGAAGAAAAAAGTATTGATGAAGCTTTAGGTGATGATGACTGGATTTAAGCCAAGAAAGATGAACTTATTGAATTATAAAGGAATAAATTTTGGACCATGGATGAAGGACCTAAGGAAACATCTGTTATTGGTGTAAAATGGGTCTCCAGATATAAGTGTGATGAAAATGGAATCATTGTAAGAAATAAATCTAGCTTAGTTGCTAAAGGCTATAATCAACAACAAGGAATATACTATGAAGAAACCTATTCTCTAGTAGCTAGACTTGAATCTATCTATATTTTACATGCCATTGTAGCATTCTTTAATTTCAAACTTCTTCAAATGTATGTTAAATTTGATTTCCTTAATGGATATGTTCAATAGGATGTTTTGGTTGAACAACCTCCTATTTTTGAAGACAAAAAAAATCCTGAACATGTTTTCAAATATACCAAGGCTTTATATGGGCTTAAACAATGCCCTAGAGCCTTGTACGAAAGACTAATGGGTTTTTTATTACAAAACAATACTTTTAAAGGAAATAATGATCCAAAACTTTTTATAAATAAAGATAATAAATTTTTTGATTTATTTAAATTTATGTCGATGAAATTATATTTAGTTCAACTCAGCAATCATTAACTTATTCGTTTGCGAATATAATGAAATCTGAGTTCGAAATGAGTATAAAGGGTGAGTTGACATTTTTCCTAGGTTTTCAAATTTCTAAATAACCTAATGGAACTTATAAAACTCATCATATGTATATTAAAGATATTCTTAAATATTATATATATGACAACAATAATAGTATATGTACTCCCATTGGTACCTCAAATTTACTTTATCTTGATGAAGCTGGAAAACCAGTAGATCAAACATCCTTTATAGGTATGATAGGTAGTTTACTATAATTGATAGATATTTGTCTAGAATTATTCTTTTTCAGTATTATTATGTACAAGATATCAATCCAATAATAAGGAATCTCATTTAATGCTAGTGAAAAGAAATTCTCGCTATTTAAATGGAATCATGTATTTAGGACCCTTTTATACTCTTAGAAATGATTTTATTTTAAAACATTTTTCGGATTCTGACATTAGTGGATGTATAATGGATAGGATAAGTACATCCAAAACTTTTAATTTCATAAGAGATTAATTAGTTTCTTGTTCATTCAAAAAGCAACATTCAGTAGAACTTTCCACTACTAAAGCTGAATATGTAGCAGCTGGAAGTTGATGTGCTCAAGTGTCATGGATGAAAATCACACTCACAGACTATAGTATGAGTTTTACCAAAACACATATATTTTGTGATAACACTACTACCAATTAAATAAAAAAACCCTACAAATCACTCTCATTGAAAAAAAAAGATATTAGGCATCACTTTCTAAGGGACCACACACAAAAAGAAGATATTATTCTTTAATTTATCAGAACGCTAGATTATCTTGATGATATTTTCACAAAATCATTACCCTCTAATGGATTTGAATACATTAAAAAAATGTTATGAATGATAATCGTGAGTTAATATTCAATATTAACTATTGGTTAAAACTTATCTCTTTACTATAACATACTCATTTTCATAGGGGGAGTACATTTTCTTGGTAGAATTTGTAGTCTAATTATTTTTTTGAAATCAAATTTTTTTTCATAGTGAAAATTATTTCACAATCAAAATTCATCCTAGTGAAAAAAAATCCTAATCGAATTATTCTTAATGAAATTTTTTTGTAATTATTTTTTTCATAGGGAAATTTTTTTGATAAAAATGTTTCGTAATTAGTTTCAGGAATTTTAAGGAAAAGTTTTCCAAGAAGAATTTACCTCATTACTGATAATTATCCCAACATTCTGAAAGGTGCGTTTCCTTACTTAAATTTTTGTAATAATTTTTTACCAGTTATTATTTTAATTTTGTGTGAAAATATATTTGGATTCACATTCCTCAAATCTTATTTTTTATCATAAAAACCTCAAAAGATCTAAACCTGCCAAATTCCTTCTTCGGCTATCAATCTCAATCATCAGATCTAATCAAACATGATGCCACAATTTTATCTTTTTAGGGAGATTAATTTTCACCTCAAATGCCTATATAAAGCCCTCCCAATGGTTTTCCCACAACTATTTTCAATCTTTGGTATTCTGAATCCCTACTTCACTTCTCAAGTCCTGTTCTGAATCTTTAGATTTTCCTTAATTTTGAATGTCTTTGGAAGGTTCTCCTTAGAAACAAATGTCATTGGTAATGGATATATCTAAATGGAAAATATACAGATAAAGGTTAGTAGATCTGAAATTAATAGGAATGTATGTTTCTTTTATCTCAAAGAATATCATGTTGAATGGTTAGGAGAGTCTGGGAGTATCGAAACCAAAGGGATGGGATCTGGTGTATCCTCAGTTGTTAATAAAATTTTATGAATCATCTAGTTTCATTGTAAAAGATGGTAAAGATAAGTTTTATTTCAAGAGTTATAGGAAAAATTATTCTCATTCTGTCAGTATGGCTACTAATATCATTGGAATCCCTTATGAGGGAGAAGCTGAGTTCTGCACCCACAAGCTTCTGGATGTTTTAAGAAGTTTTGATACGGAGAAGTCCGCAGAGTACCGTGGTTTCTTAGGGGTGAAGACAAAAATGATCAACCATCTTTCTACAAATTTTCTGATTTTGTATTTATCTGTTAAATCGTTTATCATTACGAGAAAAGGATATAAGGACACCCAGATGAAAAGTGACATTTATATTTTTGTATTTTCTAGTAAACCTCAAGAAGATTAATCTTATGATGTATATCTTTATGATGATTTCAAAAATCAAGAATGGAACTATCATGTCTCAAATAATTATATATCTAACCATTCTTTCCAAGCACATAGTTCTCTTTCTATATTTGTTTAAAATTCCATGTAGCTCTATACCAAGGAATTTCAAGGTCATGTTTCTTAGTGATGATTCACTGAGAAGAATGAAGGATGGTTTTTCTAGTGAATCTAGAGAATTCTATGATTCATCTAAAGATAAAATAAAATCCTTATAAAAGAAACTGAAAGTGGCTAAGACTACCAAGAAGGGTGTAAAGAAGTCGAAGGTGAAGGAACCTGGAAAGAATGAAAAATCTCTTACTACTATGGAAACTAAATCAGCACCACCTAAGCCAAAGAAGTAAAAGACTTATCCAGATGAAGTAGTTGCCAAGTTGAGAGAAGAAAATAATAATAAGAAGGAAGGAAAGCCTAGTTTTGGATTAGATCCTGTTGATCCAAAATCATTAATATTAAATGCTACTGAGTATCTTGAGAAGAAAGGAATATAAAAGAAGAAAAAGAAGAAAATTATTGAAGCTGAGATTGTTCAATCTCTTTTGAAGGCTACTGAGAAAGCCTCTGAGTGGCTTCTGGTACCAGAAACCATTCTCAATGAACAAGTACCCATAGAGACTCTGGGAATGAAGATAATGATTCTGATTCTAGAATTAGATGCAAAAATCATGTAGGAAGAGGAAGTAGAAGTGGAAGAATAATTAGAAGAGGTGGAAGGGGAAGACAATGATGATATCATAAGGAAAGTATAAATTTATCATGATAAGTAGAGTCTTTCAAAAAAATGTCAATATAGAATTCTCAAGCCAAATCTTCAAAACTTGTTACCCTAGGGAAAGAAGAAAAGGGTCAGGAAGAAGTGAATAAACCATATGTTGATGAAATCCGCAACCATGACTTCTTTCAACCATAAGATCTAGTTGTAGATGCTGAGAAAGAAATTATTGAGGAATAAAAAAAGTTCAACTATCTGATAGTAACCAGAATCTCCAAAGGATACAGATATCATACCGAGAACTGATAAGGGAAAGTAGGTGTTGGTTGATACACTAAGAAAAGTCGTAGTTAAAAAGAAATTTGTTGGTGGTTCATCAAAGAGAAAGGCTGTTGAGATTGAAAACGGGACCTCAAACCCAATCAATATGATTGGGAATCGTCCTCTCTTGGACATGACATCATTTTCCAATCATTGAAGAAGCTAGTTGATACCATTATATTGTTTCTGTGTATAGACTAGAGGTGTCAGTTGCTTCAGCACTCATTTAATCAGAAAAAGGATTCAGTTACTGTGGTTATGAATAAGTTTTTCCAACATAAGTCCGATTTCAAAACAGTCTTCATTGGATATGACACTCACAAAAGTTCATTAAATGAAATCACAAAGTGTTCAAGGAAAACAATAAAATAGATGACAATCCATGATGATTTTTAGGAAAGTGGGAAGGATTATTTTGACACTGAAGTTGGTAAGTTCAATGATATCACTAAAATAATTGTGGAAAAGTTAAGTCTCAAATAAACAACCCGGAAGCAGGAAGAAAAAGACCTGAATGGGAAGATTAATTTATTTCATATGAATTTGAAAAATAAAGGAGATCATAAAATTTAGATTGAAGAAAATATCAAAAATACAGAAGATATTTTGAAGGCTCAAGTAGATATACGTTCGGCTCAAGAAAAAAAATCAAAGCCTTGGAGAGGAAGAATGATGATGAGGAACAGTTTCACAAGAACTTTGAAGAAGATCACATGGAGCATAAGATGATGAAAACCATCATAAAGAAGTAAATTCCAAAGGAGAAATAAGGATAATTTTTTTCCCAATCTGATCTTTTGTTGTATTTTCCTTCCTTGTACAAATTCTTTCAATCATAATGCTATTTTCTTTGTCCCTCATATTTTTTTGTTGTACATGTACTAATATTTCAAGTACCATATTTTTTTTCCATTCTCTTTACTCCATTTTTAAAATAAAAAATGGGGAGAAAGGAATGATAAAAATAATACTACATAATGAAGATAACTCCCTATGTAATGGGGATTCTATCTAAGGGGATGTTCTTATGAAAGAATAATTTCTTATGCAAGAAAATATTGAATATCATTCAGTAAATCAAGAATACGATCCTTAGGGATTTCAAAACCTAATGGGGAGTAAGTCGTATTAACCGTGATTCATAAGTAAAGGTCGATAAGTTTTATTTTCAAATTAATAAAAAACTTTAAGTCATTATATTCTTTTTTGTAAGGATGTTTGTGCTTCCCAAAAAGGGGGAGATTGTTGAATCAATAAGGTTTCCTTATAACATTTCGATTCCTCTATGTTTTAAAAATCACTAAAACTCTATCTTAAGGATAATTATATTTTCCCTAAGAATTATCTTAATAAGGAAAATTTTCCTTCTCTAATGAAATTTTATCCTAATCTATGTTTTTATTGATCATTTTATAGTTTATCTAAATGTAACTTATTTTATTACTATGTCTAAAATTTGGTTTAACATATAAATCCTCGGAATCCAGTAAATCATTGGTTATAGAGTATTCTATTTTCAGGATATAAATTCTCTAAAATTTAGATTCTAAATTCTCTAAAAATCAAAATCTGAATTATCTAATATTCAGACTCTGAATTCTCTGAAATTCAAACTCTAAATTCTCTGAAATTATGACTCCAAATTATCTAGAATTTATACTCCTAATTATTTGAAATTTGGGCTCCGAATTCCTCATAATTTAGACTCTGAATTCCTCAAAATTCTCACTCCGAATTCCTCAGAATTTAGACTCTGAATCCCTCTGAATTCCAACTCGAAATTCTTCCGAATTCACATTCTGAATTACCTAGAATTGGAATCTAAATTTCTATGAATTCAAACTCTGAATTCCTCATAATTCAAACTCTAAATTCATCAGAATTTAGACTCTAAATTCATTGGAAATCAGACTCCGAAATCTATATAATTCAGTTTCTAAATTATTTGGAAAACAGAATCCGAATATCCATGACCTATAGTCTCTGAATGTTTATTTGGTTAGACTTCAAAATTTATTCATCCCTAGATTCCAGAAATTATATTTGATTAAGAAACATTATTTTTCTCACACATGTTATATTTATGAAACGACATCATAAAATTTGTTTCAAACATACCATTTTTTGAGTTACACATGTACAAGTCCCTATGACATTCATGAAAAAATATGAACATTAGAGGAGGGAGTCAACCATTAGACAAGTACCTAAAAATTGTAGGTCATTTGAACAAGCTCATTACTATGAACTACATGTTGATTACTCAAGATATTTCATGTTGCTAAAGTGATTTATATAGAGGTATACTCTAATGCCTTTGCATACTGAACATCTTGTTCAGATTTCTTGTTGAGACTCCGATTGTTTCTGGGTACAATCAAGGACTTCCGAGGTTAAGAAGACAGAAGTACCGACTACCTTATAGTTAAAGGACTTACGGGGATAGGAAGACATAAGTGTCGATGACCTTAACATTTTATGGATTCTAGGGTAGCAAGAAAGATTATGATATTCCTATCCAGGTTTTACCTTAGTGTGGGTATGACATACTTTCTTGAAAGTATAAATCAAGGGACCTTTGTCCACCATTGTTGGAGACACTTCTCTTTGGGTTAAAAGATTTCATAATTGTTACTTGTTTTTTTTCAAGTTTATTTCTACTATATTTTGATAATGGAAGAAAGTATAACCTTCATATAATATCTTATAATTTTTTATAATCTAATAAGTAAAATTCTATATGCTTTAAGGTAGAATATTTTCCTTGTAAGCTTTCCTTAAGTTTCATTTCTAGAACTATATTTCTGAAACCTAGTAAGCTTGTAGAACTAAAATAGGTCTTGTGAATTTAACTTGTTTAACATTAATAAACATAGTTTTCATTATGGATAAAAAGGAATGTTTTGAAATATACAATTCACCCCCCCCCCCTCTTGTATTTGAGTATCTACAGTAATATTTTGATCCTACACTCGGGACATTACATTCCTCATCAGATGAATGGTCTAGAAAATTTTGGAGGTTAGTTGTTGAATTTAAAAAAAATATGTGATATAATAATATTGTGAACTTCTTGGTAATTATGATTTCTTATAAATTCAATATTTTCTAAATTCTGAAGATGGAAATTCAGAATATTAAGAATTGTGAACACATTTCAAGGTTGAAATTTATTTTAGGGATGAAAATGTAGCATCCTAATATTTTAAAGTGAAATAAAATGATTGATAATATATAAGGTATGTCACATAAATCGTAAATGAACAATTAAACATCACTATTAAAATGTTATCATTATAACCAATCCATTAAATTGGCAGGAATGAATACTATTAATGTCATTATTATGTATTTAATGATATTATAAATTGTTAATGTATTAATAATTTATTTATAAATATGTATTATATTTTTAGTATGTTATATTATTCATTAAAAACATAACTTCATTAAAAAATGTTTTCTATTTATCCATATGTATTAATAATATAGTTATTTTTAGAATAATTTATAAAATGATTTTGATAGAGTGATCTTCAATTTTTAAATCAACCAAAAAAAATCTTATGGTTAGATTTTGAGAAATTTTGGAGTAGTTTTATTTTTCATTGAATATTGGAAATTAAATAAATTTATTAAAAATTATATTTTTCAAGTATTTTCATGGTTAAATTAGATTTATTATTGGTTTTAAATTTTTATTAGTTCATTTAGATTTAAATTATTCCAATTATTATTTTTAATAATGTATTTTATACATGAAATTAGGATAAAAAACTTTTTGTTTACATGATGCATTTTTTAAAAATTCTACATTGTTTTACATTTAAACAATTTAATTTTAAATTAATTTATAATACTTATTTTTTTAACCATATTATTATTATTATCCTTAGTTAACTTATTTTAATTTTAATTATAGTAACAAATTATTTAATATTAAAGGGTGGTAATTTTTTATTACAAAATATCAATATGGCCATAAATGAATAATTGAAAACATTTTCATCCAAATCATAATAAAAAAATTATGATCCTTAAAAAATTTAATAAAATATTATTTTGATAAAATATCCTTATAGTCAATTTTTACATTATTAATTACTTGAGCATTAAGAAAAACATGAAAATAAGATAACTAGGAACCAAAGCATTTAAGACACTCCTAAAATGTCATAATCATCTAGGTAATTAAGGTATGTCATTAATTAATTCAAATTATATTTATTTTAATATTTTTAATATCATCTATTTTATTATTTTAGGAATAAAATTATTATTGCACACCACAGTATGACTATTTAATGTAATTATTTATTCACTAAAAATTTAATGAAATATAATGATGTATATAAATCCATTATAATTCAAAATAATATTTATAGTTGAAATTGTCTTCTAGATAATATAATATTAAAAATAATATATTTATTTATAACATGAATGTGTCATCATTGAATGTTCATTAAATAAGATATTATAAATATCATAAACTCAACGATGTGAATACAAAAGTCATAACTAAATTTTTATTAGAAAAATATGTTTATTTTTTTAAAAATAGACACTCATATTCATTCATAACGTACCTTTGTCCCCATGTGGACACATAAGTGATAAATAACACAACGAAAGTAAAATTTTGTGAATTTTATTGACTTAAATAATATATAAGTCATTTTCATGGAAAAGTGTTGATTAAATAACTAAAATTTTATATATAGGTGTTAAGGGTAAAATTAACATCATCAATTAAAAATTGGACAATATTTAGGGTGATTTTATTATCCTTATCATCCTATTTTTAACCTAAATTACCCAATTCAACCTTTACTGCGGGAACAAAAATTATTCAAGTGACTATTCATATTGGCAAAAAATTTAAGGAACTTATTAACTAAATTTTTACCTTAGGAATACAAATATTTAATCAATTTTTGAAAATCAATAACTGAAAATATGAAGATTTTAATTTAAATTAAATAAGGTAAATGCAACAAAAAATGTTTTTTTAGAAAAATTCCATTTTAAAATTTCAAATGTTTTCTTACTCATTTAAAGTATAAAATCATTTTCAAAAACCATAGATGGATTATTTTAAATAAATATTAATTTTTTAAAATTTAAAACTATTCCAAATAAAAATTTCCACTTTTCAATAAGATATAGTTTTCAATAAAACCATTATTATTCACTATTCTTAAAAAATGAAATATTTGAGAAAAATGCTAAAAATTCAACCAAAGTAAATTTTGATATTCCAATTTCAAAAATGAACTTTATTTTTTCAAATAAAATATATACATTTTATTAAATTTTATTTACAAAAAGTGTTCAATGGTAACAAACCATCTTCGATTTTGAATCCAAGAAAAATGGATCACGCTTTGTACACTCATTATTATGGATCATGCAAGAGAAGTTAATACAAGAAAATGTAATAAATATTTTATTATACCCCTATCAATGTTGACCCACTTTCATTTGAATAATAAAACTGAAATCTAACAATGATATATTAATTGAGTTATATCATTTAGCTTTATATAGTATCACACCTATGAATGTGTAAATACACAACTATTTTAGGATTTCAAGTATTCTTTAAGATAAATTTATTGAAACCTAAATCCATGAATATTGTAAACATCAAATTCTATCACCTTCTTTTGAGGATCTCAAGCCAAAAACCATAAATCATTTGATATTTCAGCTCGATTCACAACCTTCATTGTCCTAATAAAAAACTGAGGTGTTACTTTTAACATAGGAAAAATTACTACATGTAAATAATATGAAAATGATTATATACTTTACTAATAGGATAATCATTCAAAAAACTTATTAACATGTTTTGTTAAATCTGGCTCATTTCTCACTCAACTCCTATGTTGTATCATTGTTTAAAATCGGAATTCTTCAACAAATGGATCTATAAAAACACTATTGAGGAGCATATTTTTTTTGTTCATGTATAAAATCCAATTCATTCCGTGTAAAATTCAACCCATTTCTAATTGGTCATCCATTTGAAGTATTGATGACTGGTTTTCAAAATGAGAATTTGTAGACATGTCATCAAAACATCATGTAAAACTGAATCTGGTCCCAATCCCAACCAAATACCTATAATATAAGGTAAATCAATCTTAATATATTTAACATTCAGAAATTATTCCTTTTGGTTGAGATTTATTCCTCACATATGAATTCAAATAACATATATACCTGATGATAAAAGTAATAAACCTATTAAAAAAATTATGCAATGATTTGATAAAATCGATTTCACTAATGAAAATAAAAATAATATCAATGTACCCTTAAATTGGATACATCTGTAGATAGTGTACAGGTCCAATATGTTTATCTTTGGCTAAATGAATAGCTAATTGAATCATAACTATGAAGAATGAAGGGGGGATATAACAACATCAAATTAGAAAGTATCAAAAAATTTATTTCTTGATGTTTATCAAGCTCGGTTACATTTACAGTTTTTCCACAAAGATCTCTGAAGAGATAAAAAACTCAACTAGATCTGTAGTTTCGTTTTTTGGTAATATATGACTCAATTCTAATAGAACCAACTAATCCTTCAGAATATGTGAGTCTTGACATTTAAATACACGAATCTTTTGATTTTTTTAATTCAACACACATTGATATATTACTTGAATATCCTTCTGTAACTTTTACATTCATCAAATTTCAATGTAATATGTTTTTCCCATGATTTTTCATTGTAAAAATAGTCAAAGTATAATTTCCATTCTAATTTTCCCACAAACCAAGATTTATATTAATGGACATCAAATCCTTATGAGCATTAAGGTTACTCTTAGATTTACCCTACTCATTATCCAATGTAAACATTAAATTTTCACAAATGTTCTTCTCAATATTCATTACATCAAGATTATGAGGTATAAAATTAAATTACCAATATGGACGTTTGAAAAATATACTCTTTTTCTTCCTTTGGTGTGTTCCTGCGACTTCGGAAATTGTATCTCATGCCCTTTTCACCCATCATTAAACTAATGACATTTTCTAAATACTTTAGTGATATTAAATAATTTTCCACAGAAATATGAACCATAAAAAGACATTGGTGGCTTTGTACATTAAATATCAGAATTTAGTCATGTGTTTTTAAACCTGAATCAATTAGAATCATTAGGAAATAAATGAACAAACATAAAACACGATTTTCTTCTATGAGATCATTGTTGAGGTTCAAAATGAAAATTACAAAGTAGATTATCCGAACTAGTATGACTGTTCCAACTAAATAAATTTCATATTATGGGGTAGTAATTAATTTTCTCCATTAAAGAATCATGTATTTTTAATATTTGTCTCAATATACCATCATATGTTTCAATTACATCATCCCATAATTCTCTCAATTCATTGATTAGTGGATTAAGGTATACATCAATGTCATTTCCATGAATTTTATTTCCATAAAAATCATCAAAATAATGATAGAATTATTCTTCATACACATCTATGTTGTTATGTTAAATGGGATAAAAACCCAAATTATATAATTATTACCTAAAGTACCAAAAGGGTTAAAACAATATAAATCCAAACCTAGAGGATCATTCCTAGTATATAAAGGAAAATATGGATATAAAAAATTAATCATCTTCCATGATGTTAAATAATTTAAATTTCTCATATAGCTATTGTTACTATCACAATCATTCCACTTCAAGATGTATGCCATCTTAGATTACATGAATAATATTTTCAATTTTGGTTTTTGGGTAAAGTAACACAATACCCTTACAATATTTTTCTTCTTCTATTTCTTCCAGGTGTTTCACTAATTTATAATCTCATTATTTCTCATTGAATTTGATCTTATTTTATGAAATATTATGCATTTTTCCTTATCATTATCTTCTCCATAGTAAATCGTAAAATCTTTAGGGAATTCATTTATTTTTGTATAATCAGGTCAAAGTATGTTGATGAATCAAAAGTAGTGGAGTTATGTGTCACTGAAGTCACATGAAATGGGGTTGGGGTTATGATAGTAGCTATAATGGAGTTCGGTGTTATGGTAGTGTCCAGTAGTGGGTTTGAGAACTGGGAGGTCACATACATGATAAGTCAAATCCCTGATAGTCATTGATGGGAGGGAGAGGTGGGGGTGGGAGTCTAGGGTTACTAGTGAGGGCTGATAATGGTGGGGGTGGGGTTAGTGGTCACCATCAAGGGGAGAAGTGGGAGGGAGGTTCCCTCTAAGGGGAGCATGTGGTGGTGGGGGTCAGGGTCGGGGTACTCCACCGAGTTGAGAGTGAGATGGGATTTTCAATCGAGGGGTGCACCAGGTGGGGGTCTAGAAGATGGTCATTGCCAAGGGGAGAAGGAGGTGGGGCGTTGATCCCAAGGGTAGAGGGAGGTCTGGTGTAACAACCTATATTTTTACAATAACAATAATGCCCACTTTTTAAAAAATTTAATACCATAAGTATAAATATCTAATTTATCAATAAAAAATATTTAAATATGTTAATGGCATCACATAAGGGTAAAAAAACCCCAGTTAAAACTCTAAAATATTAAATTGAATATTTTTAGATTTTTACACTATGTTAGTGGGAGTTTATGAGGCCCTCAAAGGCTTGCAGTGACTGAATAAAAAAATAGTATTTTTATCATGGGAATTTTATTCAAAACTATTGAATAACTCTAAAAAAGTGTGTTGTATAATAAAACTAAGACCATTGTTGGGCTAAGAAAATGGCTTTTACCCTAAGCAGGGTAAATGTTTTCTCCACAATAGGAATTAGGATATGGAAACTGTTTACAATCAGATATCCTTAATAATAAATTTAAATAATTTAATTAATTGATTAATTAATTACTTAATTGTGTGGATTTCATCATCCCCGTGACCAAAAAACCCTCTCCCTTATACAGATAACCATTAATGAAAATGGGAATTTTATTGAACTTGGTTTTTCACATGGTTTGACTTGAAATCGATAGCAATGATATCCTCCAAGACACTAAGGAATCTACAAGAATTTATTTGAATAAAAGGGGATTGAAAATTGATAAATAAATTCTCGAAATGAGGAACACGTTTTTTGAAATCATATAAATATCAGGTGTTCTATACTCTAAAGAATCACATCAATCAACACCAAAAATAAATTTTTGATGATCTAAGGGATATCTAGAAGTCGTTTGATGATATGTGAAGTTTTTCTTCCACTATATAATACCCTCCCTTCGTTTTTTGTACGTTTCTTTATTTTTTATATTTTTTAATTTTTTTTCATCATTATATGTGTTATGTATAAAAAAATGTTGAATGTTTTCAAAAAAAAATAATCTGAAAACTAAACTTTGTATTATCAGAATAAATCAAATTATAAATATGAATATATATATATATATACATTCATAATATTTTTGCGATGAATTTATATCTACTATAAAAATGTTTATCCCTATATATATGTATAATCTCTTGGCATTGAACATGGAAAATTTTCTTAATTTATAAGAAAGATATACATATATATTTATAAATATAATTTTATTATCACATTAAAAATTAAGAGAAACATTATTGTAAATTTATCTAATTTTTATTAATGTCAAATATCAGTAGATAATTGTTATGAATTTATCTAGAAGAAATAATAAGAATGATTATTATTATTGTAAGATTTATGATTCCATATTAAATAAATTATCAAATGATAAATTGTGGATAAAAACCATGTTTTTTAAGGATAATTATAAAATCATTAAATTGTACTGGTAATGTTTTATAGAAGAGTAATTTACCAAAATTAGTATTGGGATATAACATTGATTCATTTTGAGAAATTTTTAAATAATGGCCTAATGATAAATTTTTTAAATTAAGACATGACAATTATTTGAGATAATTGTGTGAAATTATCAACTCTAATTAAAAATGAATCATCTAGTTATAATTACATCAATTTATCAATGATAATTTTAAATATTTAATTGGAATTAAATTTATCAATGTAAGGGAATAATTTAAATTTTAGAAATCATTAATATTATCACATTTTAATTATAAATTGAAGATAATTATCATCAAATATATTTTAAAAATTTTAAAATGATAATTTAAATTATCAACTCATATGAAAATTGATTATCATTTCATATGATGTTTCAGAAGGGTAATATGATAAGTGAAACTTATCAGTGTGTGCGATAAATTTATTAATAATTTGATAATTTTTTAAAAGAGAGAAATAATTATCACATGCGGTGTTTCATTTATTTTAAATAAAAAATAAATATTATGATTCTAGGAAAACATTTTACATAACTTGATCACTGATGTGCCAATAGATTGAGACCTAAAATATCATCCTGACGTCATAAAAACAATGATAGGTTTTCCAACTATTAATGTAGGAAGTTCTTTATACATTTGGGGTTGTTTACAAATGATATCTGTTGATTTGATTATGTGAAAACATGTTTAATTTCCATGCTAGATAGTGAATTCATGTGGATATGTGTGTTGCCTCATAAACTCTATATTACACATTATGTCATGAGTACTTGTGTAATTGCTTATTCACATTACTATGTGATTATTTTTACATTTTGAGCAACAGTACTCATGATGATTTTTTATTCTTAAATATATATATCGTATCATTTAATTTATACCTTGTGGTTTTGTTCTTGGTGCCATTACATGTTGATCATCAAATTGTGTTATCCTTTGGAGGAGGGATGTCCATGACTGAAGATGTGGGTCTGATGAATGGGATAGGCACATGACAATTCCTAGGGGATTCCATGTTGTGAACCAGTATGAATTTTTTTATCCTCTGGAGGAGGTTTGTGAATTAATGATGAAACATGTCCAATACATGAGGAAGGAACACAATGATGCCTTTGGATGAACTAAAGTAAGAGGGGATTCCGATTAACTCCCAATCCCTAGTATGTTACTGGAAAGTGTGCTTCGATGACTAGAGGATTCTTATTAGCTCTTAGTCCTTAATATGTCTACTTAACGATTAAGGGAAATTGATTATCTATCATTTCCCTTTCAGACATAGTGTACATATCTTCTCTTAGAGCATCGATACTTTGTCGCATGATGAATCCAAGAATTATGATTCATTATCCTAGTAGATAATCGTTGATTTATCTGACACCTTGGTTATTCATATGCAATAGAGATGGAATAGGTATGGTTGGGGATATGGAAGCTTTTTTTGCACACAACCACACATTTTTGGACTGTGTGATTACATCACATTATTTTTTTTGGAATAAACATGTATTTTGAGCATATCGGGTTTTGGACGCATTTTTTGTGTCCTACTGAGATGTGTACTCACACCATACATTAGAATTTTGGTGCGCTTTTAGATTTCATGATTTGAGATCTGATGATGGGAAGGGGCCTTATAGTGGATGGTTGAGCAATGGAGCTTAGAACTCAAGAGGACTGGGATAGGCACCAGAGAAATTTGCGTATGATTGTTTATTTATTTTCTAGTTTTCCTTCTACTACATTGTTTTCTTACCACATTTGGGATTTGTTACATTACTGACCTATTACTATCATGGGGTGTGGAAAAAACAAATACAATCTACGTAAAAATTTATTATAGTGGGTTACTAGGTTGTCTCCAGAGAGGAGTGCTCAACAATATTGCTTGTCACTTAAAATACGAGAAAGAAGTGATGTTGTTTTTTTTTGAAATAGTTTGATTTGTAAGAAACAAGAAAATAAATAAAGTTATGAAATTAAATGAATGTTTTAAAAAAATTGACAAATTATGTGATATAAATCAGTGATATTAAATTGTGATTAGGTTAAGGTCGGTTTTCCAATTGTAATTCTTTCACAGTTCACTTTACCCAATTCTCTTCTGCTAAATCATTAAGAGTGAGAATCTACAATCGTTTCTTTTCAATCCTTTCGTCAAATAAAAATGGGAGAATAAACCTTAATAAAACCTCATATTGGTCTACTATCCTTCCAATCTTTAATAGTGTTGAAGCGAATACCCCCAATTATCATAGGCAATTCCGAATCGGGTCTTGTTTATCCCAAGCAATCAAGAACCTTCCCTACTCCCCACACACGTACCAGTGGTCACCGAGTACTTCACCACTAAGTCATGTTCTATTACATTGATTATAAACTATAACCTAGTGGAGGGAGATATTTATCATTGATAAAATATAATTAAAAATAGAATCTAAAATAAGATGCAGTCGTACATGATAATAAAAACTATTATAATAAATTGAAACTGATTTGCAGAAGAGAAAAGAGGATTTTAAAACATTAATTGAAATAACTAATGAAATACTAAATGGAAACCCTCTCCTTTCCTAGTCACATAGAATTTTACCCCACCATGTTAAGGTTAATTGTAAAAAATGGGAAATAAGGACACATTACAAGACTGAGAAATGTAAAATAAATAAAAGAAAGAACATAAATTTGATCCTCTAGAATCTATCCTCCATATGTTTTCCTCTGTTATCACCACCATCCTGCCGAACCTCACTGAGTCACCTTCTTATAGAATGTTGGAAATGAAGTTTTCTGTCTACCCAAAATATTTGAGATTCGTTGGATAGGTGTAAGGAATGATATGTCAAAATCATTTACCATTACGTTTCCTGCCCGAAAAAAATTGTTTCACCCACTCTAGTTTGACGCGCCAAAAAGATTCCTTGATTAGATTAATATTTAATAAACTTCATTGTAAACCATCCATTGAATTTCCTCTGTCGACACTAGCTGAATGAACCCCATTTTAATTTCGTCTGAATGAGATATTTTTGCTCTAATGTGGTGGGGTCCATTCTGCCATCCATACTGAGTTCTCTTCTTGATTGATTTTTCTGTACCATTGTGTTTCGAATTGCATCTTGGTCCAGAATACAAATTTGATGCCCATGAGAATATGATTCCAAAAAAAGTTATTCACTACAATTAGACCAATATTTTAAAAGTTATTCCTAAAAAACAAAAGCTATATAATACTTCCAATTTTAAATAATTACCCCATTTTCACATTTAAGCCCAAAATACACCAAAAACACCTAAATGATTAAAATACAATCTAATTGAATAATTGAGAGGGATATAAGTCATTGAAAAACATATTAATAATAAAGAAAATATTAACTCTATCAATTACCCCACACTTATCTCTTGGAATCCTTGACAATTTTGAATCAAAATAAAATCAAATTAAATTCAAAACCCATATCCATGAGATCCACCAACTTGATAACAAGAAACAAAATATATCATGCCTCCTTAAAAATAGTATTTCAAGTTCTTAATTTATGTTCATTCAGTATATTTTATCTTCATTTATCCTCCCATTCACACAAAACACATATGTAAATTTCATTATCTCTCCTCACACAAATTTCAATTTTTATTTGCAATGTCTTCCTCATCCAAACTCATACAAGGTTCACCATAGGTTTGGTAAATTCCTAAAACTCCACCTTATGTGAGTCAAAGACATATTTTTATCATGTGAACTTTTCATTGTTGTTTTGTGGATTTATCTTGCTAGGATTTAGATGTAAAAATTCTGAGGCTAAATGAGGAGGGCTTGTCACTTTTGAAGAAAAATTACATTACTCTAATTTTCACACAAGTATGGTCTCATCTTCAATCCCATTAGTAGAAATTAAGCTTCATCATCATGTAATATCAAGGAATGTTCACAAAATTCATCATTTCTGCAGTAAACATTTAAATCTTCTGAAATATGATATTTCTTGAAAACTCCAGAAAAGGAAAACCTTTCTTTCTTCATTAAAAGCAGCAGAAAGGAATAGCTTCTCTCATCAAGAATGCTCTAGAAAAAGTACAGATTTCAGAAGAGTTATGTTTTTCATCAGAAATATCAACTATTCAATATTTTATTTCAACCCAATGTTTTTCCCAAGGAAGTAGAACAACATAATATAGCTTCCCCCTACACTTATGTTCTACTAGATCAGGCAATTTCACTTCAAGAGCATGTTGGATAGGGAAAATTTTCTTTTAATGTGGCTAACCTAACAGGATGTTCATGGATTATATGGGCTACAAGTTTTAAATTTACAAGGTAAGCCATAATTAAAGTGATTGTCTTGAAAAGGGATCTTTCAAACCAAAGAAATGCCTCCATCATTTAAAACACATGTAACCCAAACCCTCAAGTTTTGAAAGGAATAAATCCAATTCTGGTTAAAACAGTCATGGTTTGGTTCTCTCAAGAAGTGAGGTGAATATAAATAATATGAAAATAATAGGTTTAGAAGCCTCAAAGGAATGTGATTTCAAATATAAATATGGTGATATGTTGCATGGGATTCAAAAAAAATAGAATATTTTTCATGAAATTCCAAAAGAATTTAACTTCAAACAATGTCATTTTCAGCATTCATTTAAGCTCAGTTTCATGGAAAAAATTATTTATCCCATGGACATGGGTTTCAAAAATGTCAAAGATAACCATTTCAACACAAAAGTTTCAGAAACACACAAAAATTGATAAATAAGCACAAAAAATTTGAAACACACAAATATTTTTAAAACAAATAGGAAAACAAACAACACATAAAAATCCTAAACTACAAAGGTTCCCTCACCAACACTTAAATGATGTAGTGTTCGCAATACATTCAAATGAATTTAACACATAAGAATATTTGAAATTGAATCACAGCAATCAAGAAAATATAAATGAGAGGTACGACTTGAGGGAGTTTATTGATAAACAGGTTGGAGGAGTGTGATCTCCTCCATTGGCTTAGATGGCATGGTCCCAAGGAATTTCTTCAACTTGTTCCCATTAACAGTGAGTAGGTCCTTCGCTCCATCCATCACAATCTACATTAAACCAAAAGGATAGACATGAGTAACTATAAATGGACCTTCCCACCTGGAATAATGTTTACCTAGTGTAAGAACCCGGTTCTTATTCTTGAGGTACGAGTTTCTTCTTTTCCTTTTTCCTTAAGTGTTTTTGAGAAAATAAAAAAATGGGGAATACCCCAAATTTTTTGGGTACATGCCATGTACTTTTCCACATGCCATGTACTTTGGATGTATGGGATGAGTATATAGGGTATGTAGGCATGTCGGCGATGAAGGGTGTAAATAATAACTATACGCCATCTACTTAGTATACACACACCATGTAATCATTCGTCAGGTGAATAGTAAGGCAGAGGAAGTAGCCTCTAGTGGAGAAATAGTACACGCCGTGTACTCATGTCGACAGATGAACAATGTAGCGGTGAAAAGTAGCCTCCAGAGGAACAGTTAAAAAATGAAAAGTGCACTCCGTGTATTTGAGAGTACACACCGTTTATTTGTTATATTCACATAAAATGTGAAGTAGCCTCCTATATCGACATAGGAATCTTAGAATGTTAGAAGAGTGCGGGAGAGAGGGTCGGAGCTTGGAGGAGATCCCAACCACACACCACAACTCAGATTGCTTCATTGACGGTCTCGATTGAACCACACGGGTGAGTTCTTCACTCTTCATGAACCCTTCCTTCCAATTCATTCCCAAGGGGAATTTATTTGAGTTTGAACAAGTAGTTGTTAATCACAGATCTATTCCGTTCTCTGGTGTTTTGGGAGGCACCGTTCACATATATTGATCAGAGGAGATCAAGGTAGGTGGTCTGATGTTTAATTCCAACTGTCATGCGGTTTTTGTATACCATTGGGCTATGCTCCAATGTTTGGGGTGTCGTATGTATGAGGCCTTGATTAATTAAGATATCTAGAATTTTATAGATAATCTGATGATAATTATAAACTACTCTCTTGGATCATTTCATGGATCCAGGGCCACCCTGTGGGTGCATTTCTTTTGTTTAGCCGTTTGGCCTGGATAGCCGAGGGTATAGCATGATTTTAGCATGATATGATTTTTCTTGATTGAAAATATATATGAACTACTTGATTATGTGGTGGGATCATCCCAGTTACTTGTTTAGCCTATGTGAAATTTTTTTTCTAGCCTGAGGGAAATTGTTTCGTTTAGCCTGAGAGAAACTATTCTTATGCCATTGGGCATTTGCTTCCGTGCCTGAGGGAATCATCTCATACGTCTGATGGAAATATTAATTATACCTAGGGGAAATCACCTTAGGGTTTCGATTATGATTATCTGAGGGTAAGTTTTTTCATGTCTGAGGACTCTGTTTACTCTTATATTCACTATGGAAATTTCACATGTTATAAATACCAAGATAAAGCACGGTATTGGTATTGTTTTACCTTGTACTTGTTAGATATCTTGTTGTGGTTTTTGTTGAGGCACTGTTTAGGATATTGTCAGCTGAAGTTTAGTCTTAGGAATTCATAATTCAATTATATTTAAATGTTAAATAATAATTAAAAGGAAATGGAATTAGTAGGAATGTTTACTTTTTAGTACTTCCTGATTTACTGTATTTCATTACTGCACATTGATATTGCCCAAATTCACTAACAGTTGGGCATGGGCCTTTGGTGGTTTCCTACTGGGATTTATTTCTCACACACTATTCGGGTCATGTCGTGGGCCCAAACAAATTATATTGCTACATATTTAGATAAGGAAAAGGGTCCCTATACAGGTACTTAATTATTGTAGAGGAGTAGGAGAGCATGGGACCAAGCTTAGTCTTGTGATGCTGCTGAGTTCCTACTGTGCTGTTTTAGTTTGCTTTACTGTATTTTTATCTTGTATTGTATTGTTTCGTATTGTAATGTATCCTATTTTGGCTGATTTCTTAGACTTCAGGACATATTTCATCATTATATATGATTGTTGGTCTTTTCATTACATCGGTATTGTGTCCATTTCAGCATTGGTATTGTTTACTGATTCTTCTTTTGTATGCTTGTATTTTTTCCACTGCATTACACTTTGACAAATGAGGTCATATTTTACACACTATTATACCAAGGCCCTCGCTACTAGTCAGTATCCTCTGGCGTTTGGGGAAATTTTCTTGAGGTCATATGACCTACCAGATCCGGGATGTTACAGAGTGGTATCAAAGGATTTTTTTTCTTTTCTCAGAGTTGTTTTATTATTTTGTAATGATAGAAGGAGATAGATTGTTTGGGGATTTGGTAATAACTGTGCTTAGGAGTATCTACCCCATGTACAGGTAAATGCTGGATTTCATCGAATTGAATTGTGATTTTCTGTTTATGATTATTACAATTGATTTGATTTTCACTGTTGGGTGACGTAATTGTGGTGTGATATTTATATTTTTATACCTGGATTATATTTAGTCTCAACTCGATGAGATGTGGGTATTCCATATCATACATCATTTAGGCACATGATAGAATCTCATGTCATGCATAGTTTCTATTCCATGTAGGTGCATTAGAAATTACATGTTGTTATGATAGATGTTGTGATAGAAAATGCATTCTATTGTGATAACTTCCTTTATAAAATACCTGCAATTTGAAAGATTATTGTTATGTAAGGTTCTGTGAATGAATGCCACACTTTTGGGTTTTGAGGAGTAAGGGCCCCCATCAGCAGGAATTTGGTGGATCATAGACTTATTTACCTTGTTATAACTTGAATAAGATGCCATGATTTGATTCCCACGGAGTATGGGCCCTCACGGATCAGAATTTGGCACTGAGGTGTTGGTTTCAGTGTTTTATGGGCTCCGTAGTTTTTTTTGAGGCTTACTGTCAAGAAAAACCTAGAATACACACCGTGTAGTTTTGATTACACACCATTTAAACTTCTATTCAGGACAAAATTGAAATAAAAACTAAGTATTGGCCGTGTACCATAAGTACATGTCGTGTAGTTTCAGACCATGTCATTGGTCGTGTAGGTAGAAACACGGGTTCGGAAAACTCTAAAGGGTATGCGCCACGTACTGGTTGTGCACGTCGTGCATGTTGAACCTGTGTCCGCCCGTGTAACTGACAACACAGAGGGACGAAAACTTCATTTATACATGATGTGTCAATGCTGAACACATCGTGTAGTGTAACCTAGGAATCTGACCATGTAGCTAACAACAAGGTTCGGTGTTATCCTTCATAGTACATGTCGTGTCTATATGGAACAAGCCGTGTAGTGTGATCCGTGTATCCGTCTGTGTAACTAACAACACGGGTCGGCAAAGATCTTCTAGTACACGTCGTGTACCTGAGGGACACACCGTGTAGACTTTACCAGTGAAAGACCATGTGGACTTGGCCATGTGGCTGGGGAAACGGGGTTGTGTACACGTTGTGTGCAGGTGTAACACCCCTTGTAGTGTTATCAGAGTAGTTGGTCATGCCACTAACAACATCGGTAGTTGGAATCTAATCCGTACATGTCATGTCTATCTGGAACACGCCCTGTAGTTCGAGCTGTGTACTTGGCTGTGTCGCAGACAACACGGGTTGGTGAAGCTCATCTAGTATACATCGTGAAGACAGTATACATGTTGTGTAGTCTCATTTAATGGAGAGCCATGTGGCTAAGTCGTGTAGAAGGACTCAGACAGGGGATAAAAATTCAAGTACATGTTGTGTGTATGGACAACACGCCATGTGTTTGGGGTGTTACATGACCAGTTTTGGTAAAACTACATGCCCATGTAAAATACATGAGGGAACACACCGTGTATTTTTTGTACATGTCGTGTAGTTTTGTTTAATAAACTTGAATGTTTTCTTTTCCTTGTTCCCTTCTTGAGCTTCCAGTTCTTGGTCCCTGATGATCTTAATTTGAGGTGGGTTTGGACCTTTTAGAGTCATGCCACCAAGAAGACCACGATTCTGTTTTCTAAGAGATCAGCAATGATTATACTCCAAATATGGTAGGCGATGGGCTATTGATGGATCCTCCAGAAGATCCAGATGTGGCGCTAGCTGTTATACTGGACACAGGCACGGAGGTGCAGTTCCATGAATGGTTAATGTGGTTTATGCAGACCTTCTAGGGAGCACCGTCGGTTGCCACATCTATGGCAGAGCGGACACGTATATTCCAGTAGCAGCATCCACCTACGTTTTTTGGGGATGGAAGACCACAGGCTGTGGAGTTTTGGCGGGGTTCTATGCAGAATATCTTCGAACATCTGGAGACGCCTCCTGGGTGGAGGGTCAAGCTCGCTACATACATGTTCCGTGGTTCCGCCAATAGATGGTGGGATGTTACCACCCAGACCGAGAATCACCGAGACATGGAATGGGAAGATTTCCAGGAAGTCTCCTATGACTTTTTCTTCCCAGAGACACTGACGGCAGATCGATCTCGAGAGTTTATGAATCTGCAGCAGGGCGCTATGTCGTTGATGGACTATTCTTCCCACTTCACCGAGCTACAATGATTTTCCCCTATTCTAGTGGGTGATGAGACGTTGAGGGATCGATGCTTTGAGGATATTCTTTGATATGACATCCGAGCGCTGGTGAATGTTTTTAGGTTTCCTGCAGTGCATGAAATTGTGAACCAAGCACTGATTACTGAGCGAAACCTACGAGAATCTGGTGGTGTAGTCCAGGGTGGTTTGACACCAGTTTCAGGTACTATTTCTACCAGTAAGAGGAAGAGGCAGATGGATTTCTCTCAATGTGTCAGTAATATCTAGAGGAATTCATTAGGTGGGTAGGTGATGTGCTACCAGTGTAGTAAAGAGGGGCATAAGAGACCTCAGTGTCCACGTGACCCAGTGGAGTTCTGAGCATACGTCAATATGGGTCATCTGAAATGATATTGCAGGGCGTTCCCAACAGTGGATAGTGAGAGGGGTTCTGTACAGACTCCGCGTGTAGGAGTAGGTCCAGCAGCTTCTTACCAGTCTGGGAATTGGAATACATCAGGACGTACAGGCCGAGGTGGTGGTAGTGACCGTGGTAGCCAGACCACATGATCTCAGAGATAGAAGAGAGGGTTAGATCCAGGTATCCAGGATGTGTCATAGAGCCGTGGCACTAGGCAGACATATGTAGTGCAATAGACCCAACAGGATCTGGATCCTGAACCCTCCACTGTCAAAGGTATTATTCAAGTAGCTGCTGTTTTTTCATCAGAACTTTTTGATACTGGTGCTACACATAGCTTTATATCTATGCCCATTGTGGAGAGCCTTGGGCTCTGTGTTTCTTCTTCTTCTGATTTTATGATCCTAGACACTCTGTTGGGGACCTGATTGGCTAGTTTACATCAGTACAGGGATTTCCCCCAAGAGGTTGGTGTTACTTTTTATGGGATCTTTATGACTTAGAGATGACGAGCTATGACGTCATTCTCCGGATGGACTGGTTAGTACCCTTTCGAGCCTTTGTAGATTGCTATCGTCATAGGGTTAGTTTCACATCATGAGAGGGGGGAGAGTTTCTATACAATGGTGAATGGGATGTTGAGGTGAGCCAATCTAGACTCCCACATCATGGGCGTTGTGGTGTGATAGCCCAGATTGTAAGTTTATATCTAGATGGCCAGGTAACTTGTTAGAAGGATTTCCCTTTGGTGGTTGATCATTTCAGGGATGTCTTCCCGGATGACTTTTCAGGTCTTCCTCCTGAGAGATAGGTGGATTTATCTATTGAGCTAGTGCCAGGAGTAGCACCGGTGTCCATTCCTCCATATATTTTGGCTACACCATAGTTGCATGATCTTAAGAGGCAGTTGGAGAAGTTGCAGGAAAGGGTTTCATCTGACCTAATACTACTCTTTGGGGTTTGCCTTTCCTATTTTCTAAGAAGGCGGATGGTACCCTCATACTTTGTGTGTATTATCAGAAGATTAACTAGTTTATGGTAAAGAACCAATATCCCTTTCCATGGATTCATGATCTTTTTTTTCAACTTCGGGGAGCACGAGTGTTCTCGGAGATTGACTTGAGATCCGGATGTCATCAGTTGCACGTTTGACCGTCGGACATACCGCTTACAGCTTTTTGGAGTCGATTTGGTCTATACGAGTACTTGGTCATGCTCTCCGGACTCACGAATGCAACAACATTTTTCATGGCTCTGATGAATCGTGTGTTCCACCCTTATCTGGATTATTTTGTGGTAGTCTTTGTGGACGATATCTTGGTGTAATCTCACACTCATCATGACCATGCTACCCATATTGAAATCATTTTGAGTACACTGAGAGAGCATCCGTTATATGATAAGATCTCAAAGTGCCACTTTTGGATGGACCAGATACACATCATGGGTCATATCATCTTAGAGGCAGGAGTTGCAGTAGACCCAGAGAATGTGAGAGCAATAGTTTCTTGGGAGTACCATAAGAACGTGTTTGAGATACGAAGTTTTTTTGGGTCTGGCTGGTTACTACAGGTGCTTTATATAGGACTTATCCCACTTATCATCACCGATGATGGGTTTGACTAAAAATTGTGTGAAGATCGTTTGGTCGGAAGCTTGTGAGACAACATTTCAGGAGATAAAGGGAAGGTTGACATCAACACCTGTCCTGAGACTCCCAGAGTAAGGGAAGAGCTATGCAGTTTATTGTGATGCATTAGGTATTAGGCTAGGAGTAGTGTTGATGTAGGGATATTGAGTAGTTGTGTACGAGTCTCGGTAGTTGAGGCCACCTGATTGGAATTACCCGATGCATGATCTCGAGTTGGCCACAGTTTTTAATGTGTTACACTGTTGAAGATATTATCTCTTTGGAGAGAATTTTTTGGTGTTTACGAACCAAAAAATTCTGAATTATATCTTTACCCATCATGAATTTAATTGGAGATAATGAAGGTGGGTTTAATACCTTCAGTCCTTCGACATTGAGCTTTCTTATACACCTGGTAAGAGTAAAACAGTTGTTGATGCACTGAGTAGGAGGACTCAGTTACAGGTAGTTATTGAGGCTAGTGCTGAGTGGAAGCCCATGGATTTGTTCTCTGAGATGCATCTGGAGGTGCACGATAGTCAGGGGAGATCCTATCTTTCCTCTTTATCTATAACTTCTACCCTTTTGTATAGAGTGAGGATGACATAGCGATCAGATTCTGACGGCCTAGTTCTACGGGAGCCAGTGGCAAGTGAGGACCCTCCTACCAGTTGGATGATAGGCGATGATGAGGTACTATGTGTCCATGGATGAGTGTGAGTTCCATGGGATATACGGGCAGAGCTGATTTGGGAGTTTCATGCCTTAGATTTGGCAGTGCATCCTAGTGTTACCAAAATGTACCGTAACTTGAGACGTCAGTATTGGTGGCCGGGTATGAAATGGGAGGTAGCTGGTTTTTTTACGAGAAGTTCCACCTGTTAGCAGGTGAAGGCGGAGCATTAGATGCCAGCTATACTATTACAATAGTTACCCATTCTGGAGTGGAAGTGGGATGATGTCATGATGGACTTCGTGACAGGGTTTCCAAGGTCACCTAGAGGTAGTGATGTTGTATGGGTTGTTGTGGAAAAACTTAAAAAGTTATCTCACTTTTTGTCAATCAAGGAGACCTTCGGTGTTGATGAGCTCAGAAAGTTGTATATCTGAGATATAGTACACCTTCAAGGGGTCCCTCATCCTATTGTTTCAGATTGGGATGACCATTTTCATCTCGTTTCTGGTAGAGTTTTCCGAGGGCACAGGGTACACAGGTGATTCTGAGCATATCTTACCACCCTCAGACCAATGTCTAGTTAGAGCGTATGATATAGGTACTAGATGACATGCTGTGTGAATGCATCCTAGACATTGGGGGATCTTGGGAGAAGCACATACCCCTGGTCGAGTTCTCCTACAATAACAGTTTTCATGAAACTATCGAGATGACACCTTACAAGGATTTGTATAGTAGGCCATGCCGATCACCTTTGTGTTGATAGAGGTAGGTGAGGCAGCTTTACTGGGACCACATCTCATGTAGGAGACTTCAGATCAGGTCCAGTTGATTTAGAAGTGGATGGCTACTGCACAGTCTCATCAGAAATCCTATACTGATCGCTACCGACGACCCTTGGAGTTCATGGTTGGGGATCAGGTTTTCTTGCGTGTTTCACCGAGATTGGGACACAGGTGGATCAGGAGACATCGTAAAATTTCACTGAGGTATTTGGGTCCGTTTTAGATTCTGTAGAGAGTCAGGCCAGTTGACTATTGGTTGTAGTTACCACAGAGGTACCGCGCCATGTATGACGTCTCCCATTTATCTTAGCTGCACCATTATCACTCAGACGCATCTAACGTTTTTCAGCCTGAGGAGGTTTAGCTTCATGCCAATGTATCCTTTTAGGAACATATGATTCATGTTATTGATAAAAGAATGAAGGTTCTCTGAGGCTAGTCAGTTCCTCTTGTACGAGTGTTATGGCAGCATGGCTGAGTATAGGATGAATCTTGGGAGCAGGAGACCGACGTATGTGCTCAGTGGCCTGATTTGTTCTGAGCATTTTTTTCACCACCATTGGATGGTAAATTTGGGAATGAATTCTTTTAAGGGGGGATGTTTGTAAGAACCTGGTTCTTATTCTTCAGGTATGGGTTTATTTTTCTCCTTTTTCCTAAAGTGCTTTTGAGAAAATATGGAAAATGGAGAAAAATCCCAAAATTTGTGGGTACACACCTTGTACTTTTCCACACGTCGTGTACTTTGGTCGTGCAGGATCATTTCATAGGGTGTGTAGTCCTTTCGGCGATGAAGGGTGTAAAAACTGACTACACGCCATGTATATAGTATATATATTCCATGTAATATTTCGGCAGGTGAATAGTATGGCGGTGGGAGTATCCGCCAGCAGAGCGATAGTACATGCCGTGTATTCAGAAATACATGTTGTGTACCCATGTCGACAGATGAACAGTACGACGGTGAAAAGTATCTACCAGAGGAAAAGTTAAAAAAATTAATAGTTCATTCCAGGTACTTGATAGTATATGCCATGTAGTTTTTTGGATTAAAATTGGTAGTACCCTCCTCTTTTGACAGAGAATGCTTAGAACGTCCTAATAGCATGCGAGAGAGGGTTGGAGCATGGAGGAACTCTTGACATCACACCAGAACTTGGATTCCTTCGTTGACGGTCTCGATTGAACCGCACGGGTGAGTTCTTCAATCTTCTTAAACCCTTCCTTCCAATTCTTTCCTAAGGGGAAATTATTTGAGTTTGAACGAGTAGTTGTTAATCCCAGATCTATGTCATTATCAAGAGTTTCCGGAGGTTTTGTTCACGTATATTGATCAGAGGAGATCAAGGTAGGTGGTCTGATTTTTAATTCCCACTGTCATGTGGTTTTTGTGTACCATTGTGTTACGCGCCCATGTTTGGGGTGTTGTATGGCCAAGGCCATGATTAATTAAGATATCTATAATTTCATAGACAATCTGAGGATAGATATAAACTGTTGTATGGAATCATTTTTTGGATCCAAGGCTTCCTCGTGGGTGTGTTTCCCTTTTTTAGCCGCTTGTCCAGGATACCCAAGGGTTTACATGATTTTAGTATGCTCTGAGTTTTCTTGAAAACAATTTATATGAAATCCTTTCTTATATGTTGGTATTGGCCCGTTTACATGCTAAGACTAAGGGAAAATGGTTTTTTAGCCTGAGGGTAAGTGTTTCGTTTATCCTGAGGGAAAATTTTCTTTTGTCTGTGTGTAATTGCTTCTGTGGCTGAGGGCATTGTCTCATACGCCTGAGGGTAATATTTGTTATGCCTATGGGAAATCAGCTGAGGGTTTCGATTCTGATTACCTGAGGGTAAGGTTTTGAATGTATGAGGACTCTTTTTACTCATATATTCAATGTGGCAATATCACATATTATAACTACCAAGCTAAAGCACAAGCTTGGTATTGTTTTACCTTGTACTTGTTAGATAGATTGTTGTGGTTTTGGCTGAGGCACTATTTAAGAGTTTGACATCTAGGGATGAGTCTTAAGAATTCATAATTCAATTATATTGAAGTATTAAATAATAAATAAAAGGAAATGGAAATGCTAGGAATGTTTACTTTTTAGTAATTTTTTATTTACTGCATTTCATTACAGCACACTACTGTTGCACAAATTTACTAACAGTTGCGCATGAGCCTTTGGTGGTTTTCTACTGAGATTTATTTCTCACACCCTATTTGGGACTTGACATGGGCCCAAAAAGATAATATTGTTATAGGGGTATATAAGGGAAAGGGTCCCTATACAAGTACATGATTGTTGCAGATGAGTTGGAGAGCATGGGACTGAGCTTAGGATAGTGATGCTGCTGATTTCTTGATGTGCTGTTTTATTTTTCATTGCGGTATTTTTACCTTTTATTGTATTGTTTCAGATTACAGTGTATCCCATTTTGGCTG
The DNA here is from genome assembly GCA_963277665.1 of Viscum album. Classification (NCBI taxonomy): domain Eukaryota; kingdom Viridiplantae; phylum Streptophyta; class Magnoliopsida; order Santalales; family Viscaceae; genus Viscum; species Viscum album. The sequence continues at coordinate 1,514,772,665 of OY728120.1, forward strand.
CTTTCTTTGTCTTAGGGACAAATTTCATCATTATATATGAATATTGGTCTTTTCTTTACATTACTACTGAGTCCATTCTAGAATTGGTATTTTTTACTGCTTCTGCTTTTGTATGCTTGTATTTTGTTCCACTATGTTACACTTTGAAAAATGTGGGAATAGTTTCCCCCCTATTAGACCTAGGCCCTCACTGCTAATCAGTAGCCTCTGGCGTTTGGGGGAATGCGTTTGAGGACATGTGACCAACTGGGTTCTGGGGCACCTGTTGAGTGGCACCCGGATCCGGGGCATTACACCTGGCATCAGCTTGAGTCTTGAATTGAATAACAACACTTTGTCTCTAGTATTAATGTATTTTGGTTGAATCAGTTTTTCATGAGCCACCCTTGTTCTCTCTTTTTAAATCCTATAATTTTCAAATGTTTCCCTTCTAATTTCATCCAGCTACTATAACTACAATCTTCTCTCTTTCCCAACACTTCTTAGATCCAGATTCATCTACCTCACAACCCAGTATGCCTTGTGTTCCAATTCCTCAAGTATGTGACAACATTGACCATGAATTAACCTATAGGGACTCATTCTAATTTGGGGTTTTTAGGCTGTCCTATAATCCCATAATGTGTCTTCTAACCTTTTTCTCCAATCCTTTCTATTTGTATTACTAGTATTTTCCAAAATTCCTTTGATTTCCCTATTAGACAATTCAGCTTTCCCATTATTCTGTGGATGATTGGGAGTTGATGTTTTATGATGTGCCCCAAACGTTTTCAAAAAATAATCCATTCTCCCATTGAAAAATTTAGTCCCTTGATCACTGATGAAGGCTCTAGGAACTCCAAACCTACAAAATATTTTAGCCCTGACAAAATTGAAAAGAACTTTAACATTGTTGGTTCGGGTGGCTGTTACTTCCACCCATTTGGAAACATAATCAATAGCACGCAGAATATAAGAATTTCAAAATGAAATTGGGAAAGGGACGATAAAATCTATCCCCCAAACATAAAATATTTCCCGACAATTAAGTGGATTTTGAGTAATTTCTTATCTCTTTGAATTATTTCCTGTAAAATGACATTTTTCACACCATTTTCAAAATTCATCAGAATATTTGAAATGTGTTGCCCAATAAAGTCTAGATTCTAAAACCTTCCTTGTTGTCCATTGAGGTACAAAGTGGCCTCCATAAGCTAATGTGTGAGAAAACATAAAGACAGATTCAATTTCATTCTTAGGAAAACATCTTCTAATCATTTGGTCATTGAAAATCTTCCAATGAAATGGATCATCCTCGATTTAATATCTAGATTCATCTATATTTTAGTGAATTTGGTGAGAATTTAAATGTGATGGGACCTGATATGTTACCAGATAATTTACCATGTTTTCATACCAAGGTACTTATCCTTCAATCAAGTACAACTGCTCTCCTAGAAGGTGATCATTCAGTGGTTCAGTGTCTGGAATTTCAACTTCAGCGGTGTTGGGTAGTCTACTTAACTGATCAACAACTTGGTTCCCAGATCCCTTCATATCTTTTATTTCTATGTTGAACTCCTACAGTAGTAGCATCCATCTCAATAGCCTTGGTTTTTCTTCAGCCTTCTTCATCAAGTACCTAAGAGTTGCATGATCAGAAAACACAATGACATTACTTCCAAGAAGATATGATCCAAATCATTCTAAAGAAAAACAACGACTAAAAACTCTTTTTATATAGCTGTGTAGTTTAATTGGGCTGCATCTATGGTTTTTGAGGCATATGCAATGACTTTTGTCCTGCCCTCAATTCTCTGAGAATGTACTGCTCCAATTTCTTGGTCTGAAGCATCACAAAGTAGCTTGAATAGTTCTTCCCAATTGGGTGGCTTCATTACTAGTGGTGTAATAAATCACATTTTAAAATAATCAAAGGATTCTCTAGATAACCCATTAAAATTGAAATCAGCATCATTCAAAATTAATCTAGAGATAGGGAGAGAAATCTTAATGAAGGCTTTGATGAACCTCATGTACAATCCTGCAAGTCCTAAACGTTATCTAACATGTTTCACACAAGTTGGGTAAGGCAAATAATTTATCACTTCAATTTTTGATTTATCAATTTCAATTCCTTTCTGAGAAATGACATGCCCAAGTAAAATTCCTCTCTCAACCATAAAATGTCAATTTTCAAAATTGAAGACTTTTTTTCAATGCATGTTTTCAAAACATTTTCCATATTTTTCAAACAACGGTCCAAAGAATTTCCAAAAACTGTGAAATCATCCAAGAAAACCTCCAAGAAATCTCCAATGTGATCAAAAAATATACTTACCATACACCTATGAAATGTACCTAGGTAATTAAACAATCAAAAATGGCATCATTTTGTATGAAAAAGTACCTAAAGGACAAGTAAAGGTAGTCTTCTCTTGATCCTTGAGAGCAATTAGTACTTGAAAATAACCTGAAAATCCATCCAAAAAGCAATAATGAGTTCTACCTTCCAACCTCTCTAGAATATGGTCAATAAAAGGGACAGGGAAATGATCTCATCAAGTGGCCTTATTCAACTGCCTAAAATCTAACCATACTCTCCAGCTATTCTGAATTCTCATAGGGATTAATTCATTCTTTTCATTCCTCACAATGGTTAGGCTAGTTTTCTTTGGGACTACATGGATGGGGCTAACCCATTATGAATTTGATATTGGATAGATGATCCCAGCTTCTAATATCTTCCCAATCTCTTTTTTCACAACCTCCATCAGGGTGGGGTTCAGCCTCCTTTGGGGTTGTATGACAGGCTTGAAATCTCCCTCAAGAAAAAATCTATGTGAGCAAATTTTTGGGTTTATTCTTGGGATATCACCTAAGCTCCACCCTATTTCTTGGACATTCTCTCTGAAAATATAAATCAATGATTTTTATTGAGTTTCAGATAGATTATTATCAATTATTACTCATAATTTCTCTTCCTACATAAGGTAAACATATATTAAATCAATGTGGAGTGGTTTTAATTCTATATCAGGAGGATTATAAATGGATGAAACTAAATTTAGGTTCTACACTTCAAATGGTTTGACATCCTACACACAGGAAATCATATCATCTTCATCATCATTTAAAAAATTGTCAATGAAATCATATTTTACCTCTTCTTCCAACTGGAAATCAGAATCTCTAATATTTTGGGCATCTATAGGTTCAGTGATATTTTTAATGGAAAAATTCTATCATAATGATAAAAATTTTGGAAACATACCCGATTCTTTAGTTGGTTATATACCATCTTCATGGAAGAGTGAGAGGAGTGAATGATCATCTTATGGGTGCCTCATGGATTCAAAAATATTTAAGTGGACAGTGATGTCTCCAAACTCCATGGTAAGTGTCCTTTCTTGGACATTGTTGATGGTTTTGGCTGTCTTCAAGGAAGTTCTCCAAAAAATTATGGGTGAGTGTGATGGGATTCTATCATCTTCCATATTCAACACATAAAAGTCAGTAGGGAATAACAGATCTTTGACTTTTACCAAGACATCCTCCAGAACTCCGTCTGGGAAAATTTTGGATCTATTTCAATGCTGGACCACCACTCTTGTGGGATTCTAGTGTCCCATCTGCAAAGAATTATATACTGAGTGAGACAGCACATTAATTGATTCACCTAAATCACATAAATAATTAGATAAATTTAATGAACCAATGGTCCATTGAATAGAAAACATCCTGGGATATTGACATTTGGTTGGAAATTGTGGTGTGATAAGGGCTAAGACACTTTTTCCCAAACTGATCCTCTCATTCCCTCGATGTCTCCTCTTCTTGGTGCAAATATAATTCAAGATTTTAGCAAACTATGGAATTTTTTTGAGTGCTTCAAGTAGAGGTATATTGATTTCCACTTTCTAGAAGGTGTCCCAAATATCTTTTTTCATGATGAATTTTCATAGAATTTTTTATCATTTTTAACTTCATTCTCTCCCAGATCATGTATTCTTGTTTCAGGTTTGACAGTGGTTGGTGGTGGGATTTCTTTCCCAATTCTTGTAGTTATAATAATAACATTATCTTTTGGGTTTGGGATTGTTTGGGAAGGGATTTTACCTGGATTTTTGGTCAGAAAGTCCATGAGACGTTCAAACTTGTTGGATAAATCTTTAACAGGGTCATTCAACCCTTAAAACTTAGATTTTTGTTATTTTTGAATTGGAGGTCGTGCACTGGTGGAGGGCTACTCATATGGTATTTTTTGATTGGTTGGTTTTGCGTAAGAAGGATGGTTATAATATTTTTTTGGTTGAAATGGCGGGATATTCTTGAATTGATTCTAGAATGGTGGTTGGTTTTGAAACTGGTTTTGGTATGGGGATCTACCTTGATTCTACTTATTTCTAAACCCAAATTGGACATGGTTAGGATCTCTCCATCCTTGATTTTTTTGGAACTGTCTTGGATGAATGGTTTCCTTACATGTTTCCATTCCCTATATTTCATAACATTGGTCAGTGAAATGATCATGTTATGAGCATAAACTATATAACTTAGTTGGCGCTTGTTGGTCACTAACTTTCTTCATTCCCATCTATCACACCAAACTAGTAAACTCTTCAATCCTAGTTTCTATTTAGGATTATGGATGATAATTTCATACCTCATGAATACCTCTTGTTCCAATACCTCTTGTTCCAAACTGCTACGAGTTCTGGGAAATATTCTCAATCAAGCCCTTGTCTTCATCTAGCGACTTTTCAATCAGTGCACCTTTAGATGATGCATCATGAAGGTTTATATCATTTTCCAGTAGTCCTTGATAGAAAAAGACAAGAAAGTGATGTTAATAAATGGATTGATGCAGAAAAATGGCACATTACTTCTTAAATCTATCATAGTACTTGTAAATGGATTCCCTAGATGATCTTCATGTGGCGTAGATTTCCTTTCGAATGGTTGTGCTTCTAGAGGTGGGGAATAATCTTGGAATAAAACATATTACCAAGTAATTCAAGTAATGTACATCTCCTAGTTTTAGGTTGTACAATAATTCTTTAGTAGCTACATCCAATGAAAACAGAAATTCCTTCCGATTAACCTACTCCTCAGTAACTCCACGGGGTTTGAAAGTTGATAAAACATGTGTGGACTCTTTTATGTATTTGTTTGTATCTTCACCTACCAAACCATGAAAAATTGGAAGCAAATGAATCATATTAGGATTCATTTCAAAATAATTTTTTAATACTGGCATGACATGTTGATTTTTTTGATTAAGGAATTGTGGTGCACAGAGGTCTCTAGGAGTTAGGATTTTATTTTCATCCATGATGACAGGCTCAGAGTGAACACTAGAAGTTTCACCTGAGTCTTCAAGGGGAATTTCATCAAATTCAGATTGGAAATTAATTTTTCTGCATATATTCAACAAGGTTCATTTAATTTCAGGATCTATGGGTAATGGTTCAGTTTTTGAGGCCCTATTCATGCAATTTTGATGAGAAAAGATGAGAATAGAGAAATGAAAAGAAAAGAAATGTTGGTTCTACCTCCCTCAGAAATGGCACCATGTTTTGACACATGCCTGTCATGGGGTGTGTAAAAAAATATATCCTATGTTAAAATGTATTATAGTGGGTTACCTAGGTTGTCTCAAGAGAGGAGTGATCAAAAATAACGTTTGTCACTTAAAATAAGATAAAGTAGTGATGTTGTTTTTTTTGAAATTGATTGATTTAGAAAATATATGAAATAAACTAAATAAAGTAAACTGATTAATTGAATGTTTTAAAACAAATTGAAAAATTATGTGATTTAAATTAGTGATATGAAATGGTGATTAGTTTAGGGTCGGTTTTCGAATTGTAATTCTTTCACATTTCACTTTACCTAATTCTCTTCTACTAAATCATTATGAGTGAGAATCTACAATTGTTTCTTCTCACTCTATTGGTCAAATAAAAATGTGAGAATAAACCATACTAAAACCTCTGATTGGTCTACTCTCCTTCAAAAATGTAATAGAGTTGAAGTGAATACCCCCAATTATCTTAGGAAATTCCCAATTGTGTCTAGTTTATCCCAAAAAATCAAGAACATTCACTACTCCTCACACACGTACTGGTGATCACCGGGTACTCCAACACTCAGTCCTGGTCTAATACATCATTTATAAACCAGAACCTAGTGGGGAGAGATATTGATCATTGAACAAATATAAATAAAAATAGAATCTAAAATTATATACAATCATAAATGATAATAAAAATTGTTATAAGAAATTGAAACAGATTCGCATAATAGAAAAGTGGATTTTAAAACATTAATAGCAAGAACTCATCAAATACAAAATTGAAAACCTCTCCATCCCCAATCACACAAAAGTTTACCCTACCATGGTAAGGGTAATTGTTAATAAGGGTCATAAGGGACACATAACAAGTCTAAGAAAAGTAAAATAATGAAATAAAATAGAAAATTGATCCTCCAGAATCTATCCTCCATAAGTGTGACTATGTTATCACCACCTTACATCTGAAAATCACTGAGGTCCCTTCTTATAGAATTTTGGAAATGAAGTTGTCTATCTACCCTAAATATTTGAGACTCATTGGACATTTGTAAGGAACGATATGTCAAAATCATTTTCCATTACTTCTCATGGCCTCAAAAAACTATTTCACCCACTCCACTTGGACACGCCAAAAAGATGCCTCGATGTGTTTATATTCTATAAAATTTATTGTGAACCGTACTTAGAATGTCCTATGTTGATACCAGATGGAAGCACCTGATTCTAAGGTCGTCTGAATGAGATATTATTGATTTAATGCGGTGGGTTCCATTCTACCAGTCAGACTGAGTTCTCTACTTGTTTGATTTTTCTGTACCATTGGGTTTCGAATTGGGTCTTGGTCCAGAATAAAAATTTGATTCCCACGAGCATATGAATCCTAAAAAAAGGATTCACTTCAATTAGACCAATATTGTAAATGTTATGCCCAAAAAACAGAATCTATATAAAACTGTCAGTTCTACAGAATTACCCCATTTTCACATTTAAGCCCAAAATACACCAAAAATGAATAAATGATGCAAATACAATCAAATAGAAAAATTTACGGATTTAAATAATTTAAAAACATATTAATAATAATGAAAATATTAACTCTATCAGTTACATGTATTCCATGTTTATTTTTTTCATTTTTTCATAATTTATTATATTATTGTTTTTGATAATCTGATCTTATGACATATTATAGAGGGTATAGTATCCCCAAGGTTATACTTCAGACCCTCGAAGATAGTTAGAAACCTCCTATGTACGGGGATGTGCACATGAGGCCATGAAGAATACTGACTCGAACCTAGTCATTCGGGTTAGGATTTTACAAAATGGAATCATAGGACCTAGTATTTAATAAGTAGTTTTTTCTCTTTTCTTGGGATTGGGATAGGTTACATAGAATCTAGGATGGTTTGGACTCGGGTGGGGGAAGTTATGTTGGTGTCTAGCTAGAACTACATAGTGCACCACAAAGTGACCATTAAATGGGAAAATTTTTGTTTCATTAAATTTGATTAAATTCAACTGGGTTGATGAACATGATGATATATTTAATTTATAATAATTTATGTATGATCATTCATCATGAATAGGCATGTAGCTTCGCATTCAATATATATACCTGTTGTTTTGTTGCATAGTAGTTTGTTAAATAAATTCCTTGATTGTGCTATCTATTCAAGATAGTTGTTATATATATCCTTTTGGAAAATATTAGTCAAATAGATCATGTTGATGTGTTAGTATATATATATGATTATGAATAATGTGTAATTATGTAAATGATTGTTATTTCTAAGAGTCGTATGCCTTTGGTTAAGTGTATACTCCTAGGAAAACCTTTTTTGATCACATAGACCTGTTAAGAGAAACATTGTGTGATCCTATACAATAATTAGGGTTTATACTATTGGATATGTTTCTTTTATGAAATTTTTCCTTCAGGATACAATACATTTATTCTTAACATAGTTTATGTATCTACAAGGGAAGCATGGGAAAATACTTCTACAATGGAAGAGGTTTCAGCATTACCATTCGACATAGGATAATGCAGTTGTTCCTTCTCTCGCACTTTCTCTGAGGTATAGGATTCTAGTCCACTTAAAACAGAAATATTTAACTTATTGTTTATCCTAGGCATAGTATATTTCAACAACGGTAGAATATTCCATGATTTCAAACTAAAAAATTCCTCATCCTTTCAGAGCATCAGAGACTCTTAGGATGATGAAGAATGGGTTGTGATATTTCTATGAATTTTCAACCTACTGTAAAATATAAATGAATGGGACATTAAGTTGAGATTTAGAATATGTTGGGAACACATAAATTTTGATACATGTATCACATGGTTCAAACTGATCTAAAAGAGTTCAAGGTTCAAATGTAACTCTTGGAATGAATGGAATTAAAAGGTCTAAGTACTTCACCAACTGGTTCACCTATGTTGTTTTCCAAGAAGGTGGATCGTAGTCTTTAGTTATGCATTGATTACCGGAAACCTAAACCAAGTGATGATAATGAACTAATATCAATTTCACATAATTGATGATCATTTCAATCTGATATGAGGAGCCCAGTGGTTCCGAATATTAACCTTTGATCAGGTTATCTCCAGTTATGAGTTATAGGGGAGGACATTCTAAAGACAGCTCTTTATAGAAGATATGGGTTGTATAAGTATTTGGTAATGTCGTTTGGACTGACTAAGGATCCACCTATGTTCATGGAACTCATGAAAAAAATATTTCATCCATACATTAAATATTTTTTCATAGTGTTTTTTGACAATATCCTCATCTACTCGTGAACATTAGAACAATATGCTAGGATCATAGTGATTGTCCTGAGTACACTCCGAGCTCATAGACATTATGATAATCTGTCAAAATGTGACTTATGGATAAAGAAATTGAGGTTACATGAACATGTGGTGTTTGAAACTAGTATATCAGTAATCCTAGAGACGGTCAAAGTAGTCATGTCATAGACATGTCCCCGAAATGTGTTTGAGATCCAGAGCATCCAGGGTTTATTAGGATATTGCCAACAATTTATCTAGGACTTATCCTAACTATCATCACCCATGATAGCTTTGATGAATTAGGGATCATAGTTTCATTGTTCTACCCAGTGTGAATATTCCTTCCTTGAGATAAATAAAATACTGACGACAGCTCCAGTACTGACAATTTCAGAGCCTGATATTGGTTATGTAGTGTATTGTGATGCATCATGTGTTGTTCTGGGAGTAGTACTGATTAATGGAGAAAAGGTACTATCCTATGGTTATCGTTAGCTATTACCTAATGAGAATAACTACCCTATGCTTGACTTGGAACTCGTATCAGGGGTCCACACACTAAAATGTTGGAGACGTTATCTCTTTGGTGAGAGATTTATTATTAATTCAGATCAAAAGATCCTTCTCTATATCTTCACTTAGAGGGATCCAAATATTAGGTAGATGCATTGGGTTGTGTATCTATAGATTTTCAACACCAATATGACTTATTCCCATTGAAATGGAAATGTCGTAGTAAATTCACTTAGTCATAGGACCCAGGATGTGAAAGAATGGGGGAAGAATTCCTTAGAGGTGAAGTGACATTTGATATACTTATTGGATGACTGGAGGGTTGATGCTTCATGGTATCAATGATATATGTTTTTTTTTATCCCTTTATGATTAAATATTCCCTTATTTAATGGATGAGTATAGGTTAGTATTTAGACAAGTAGTGTCCTATAATGAGATAATGGCTCTCTATAGGTGACCTAATACACATATGGTTGATAGATAAAAATGACATAATCATAGTCCATGGAAGATTAGTATTTCCTAATTCAACTAGAGATTAACTAATGAGAAATTATTATAACTATAGGAATATGGTAAAAACTAATGTGAAAAAGATGTACTATGACTTCAGATGCTAGTTTTGGTGACCAGAGATGAAGAGGGACATTGCATGTCTTGTCTCTCAATGCATCACCTATCAGAGGGTGAAGGCTGAGCACCAGCATCCTGGAGGATTGTTTAATACACTGTTGACACCTATACATAAGTGGTAGGAAACTACTGTATACTTTTTATAGTATTACCTAGGACCCCAAGGATTTTTGAGGTAGTTTTGGTGATCATCAATTTCTTAACAAAGTATTCTCACTTCTTACCAATCAAAGAGACTCACTCGATGGATGAGTTGGGAAATCATTATGCTACAGAGATTATATGCTTAAATAGTGTTCCATGGAGAATTTTTTCAAACATAGATTCATGTTTTACATCTCTCTTTTGTAAAGTCTTCCCAAAATCCATTTTTACTCAGCTATGATTGGGCACGAAATACTACCCTCAGACTGACAGAGAGATTGAGAGGACAATACACATACTTGAGGATATGATACAAGCTTATTTAGTAGACCGTAGTGGAAATTGGGATGATCACCTAGCCTTTATTGAGTTTTCATATAACAAAAGATATTTTGATTTTATTCAGATGTCACATTACGTGTCTCTTTATAGAATTTTCTGTCACTCACCTCTCTATTAACATGATGTGGGAGAGGTAGCGGTTGTTGTCCCTGACATGGATATGGAGACCTATGATAGAGTGCATCTGATATGGAATATATTGATCACTATTAATAGTAGACAGATATCTTATGTCAACCATATGAGGAGACCCAAGGAGTTTTCATTAGGAGATCAGGTTTTCTTGAGAGTGACTCAACGGTTATAGAAAAAATGTCTAAGTAAGTGGGGTACTATAGCACCACATTTTTTTGGAACTTTTTATGTCACCGTGTGGATAGGGTCAGTGGTGTGTTTTCTAGACCTCCCTTCATGCTATCTTGGTATACATGAAATTTTCTATTTGTAGGAAATTCATAGGTATATACAAAATCCTTTTCATGTTATTTATTGAAAGGAAATTGAGCATGAGACTAAAGAATCGTACGAGGAGTGTCTGAAACAGATCATGGACTAAATTGAGAAGGAGTTATGAGGAATGATGGTATAACTAGTTCGATTCTAGTGGTAGCATGGAAGGATCCTAGAAGATACATGGGAATGTGACATTGATGTTCATTTTTATTGTCCATAGGTGTTCATGAAATACTACTAGAGATGATTCTCAAGGATAATAAGTTTACATAGAGAGAAAATTGTAGTATTCTATTTTTTTACAATAATAATAAATCACTTTTTGGATAAATTATTATCACCTTAAGTTGGAAGAATATTTTATTAGTGAATATTTTTGAAATATGTTAAAACCATCATGAAATGGTAAAAAAATCCTAGTTAAAAATCTATAATATTCTATCAAATATTTTTGGTGTTATACATAGAGTTAGTGTGAGTTTCTAAGGCCCTAAAAGCCTTAATGAAGAAAAATAAAAAAACTAAATATATTATTTCAAGCATGGGAAATTTATCCAAAATAATTGAATAACTCCAAAATAGTGCATTTATATTTTTAAACTAAGTCCATTATTGAGTCTGGAATGGGGGTTTTACCCTAGCCTGGGTATATTTTTAATCCAAAACCAGCGTTAGGATATTCCAATAATTAAAAATTAATTTTCCTTCAAAACAAAATTAGATAATTAATTTTTTTAATTAATTAATTATAGGAAAAATATCGATTTCATCTTAACCACTCCCAAAACACATTATACCTCATGCAAGCCACCATCCATATAAATCTGAGTTCTCTAACCCTTATTTTTTATACGGTTTCACCTAAACTCAATAGAAATTATTTCAAATTGAGAAACTAATAACATATGTGAATGTATTTGTTGAAAGTCTGGTTAAAAATTAGGTAATAAATTCCCAAAATAAGGAAAATGTTTATTCAATCCCTATAAATACCAGGTGATCTATACTCCTTAATATAATACCAAAAAAACCCCAAAAACAATTTTTTGTGATGAGTGGAGGGATTTATGGAAGCCGTTAGAAGATCCATGAAGTTTTTCTTCCCCTTCACAGTGCCCTCCCTTCGGTTTTTTGTATGTTTTTTTATTTTGTTATTATTATTTTTTTGATTATTATATTAATTATGTTTAAAAATGAGGTAATGTGGTTTAAAAAACATGATAATCCAAAATCAAAATTTTTTATTATCAAAATAAATATAATTATAGATATGAATATATATATATATATAAATATATATATATACATAATCTTTTTGAGATAAATTTTTATTGACTATCAAAATGTTTATAAATATATATATATACATATAATCTCTTGTCGGTCAATAAGGAAAAATTTACTAATAAATAAGATATATATATATATATATATTTGCATATATGTATGTATGTATGTATGTATGTCTGTATTGTTTGATTATAAAACTATAGGCCAGGGGTTGATGACTAGCCCATGGAGGCTTTTCCCAAATAGGGAAGGCATTACATTAGAGATCTATACACACTCAAAAAGGGGTAACTAAAGTAAAAAATCAACAAAAGTAATGTATAACCAGAAGAGTAAAGTACAACTACAAGAACAACTTTAAACTGAAAATAGCGGGCCAGAATACAAGCCCTAGAAACTGAAAGGAAAGTAAATAATTCTCCCATATGCCCTAGAGCTCTACCTGGAAGAGAGTAGTTGTAAGTCTGATGTCAAAGAAGATGATATCCACTAATCATATCCCACCAAGCTCTACCAAGTCCTGAACCTCCAGTGCCTACCTCAGAGCATCAGTAGTCTACACCAGACACACACAAGTGGGTAGATCCCATGCAGGGGTGAGTATAACAACTCAGTAGGGGACCCTGAGATCCCCGAAGGTATCTCAGTAATCCACAAAGGAAAAAATAAAATTAAATAACACAAAGTTAATATCACAAGAATTATCTAAATGATGAAGCACAAAGAAAAAGAGATTGCTCACTCTACTGGTATAACTTCAAGGTTGCTGGGATAGGGATGACTATTCATAAATCCTGATCATTCTATCATTTGTAACTCCACTAATGACCCATATAGCTCAATGTATGCTAACTTGTATGGGTCTCTAGATGCGGACCCATATTGGTCACTAGTGCTAACCCATATTGGTCTCTCATGCTGACACATATTGGTTGCTGGTGCTGACTCGTATTGGTCACCGGTGCTAACCCGTATTGGTTGCTGGTGATGACCCGTATTGTTTTCTTGTACAAAGGTATGGATGATTAGTCGTACAGATAGATCATCCCACTCTAGTGTTTCTGATGGTAACATGTATTGGTCTCTCTTCCTCTTCATGTCATAGCCAGCCACTGAATTCTTGCATGAATCACACTTTATCTCTGGAAGACTACTCCTCAAGACATCGGTCATATTTCAACTAGCACGAAGTCCCAAAAAAAGTATACCCAAGGTACCGCCTCAACATAGGGGTCCCAACATGACAGACGGTGCATCAATAGGATGCCCGGTCTGTGAGATATGAGCACTTTTTGTAAAAAGGGACTAGTTGGATTCAAGTATGATCCCACATAGGTCTCACGTCAAACTCCATCAAAACTCACTTAGAGTATCTCCAAAGTACTTCATTGTCACAAGGGTCCTTATTCGATAGACGTCACGTCGATCGGACGCCTGGTCTATTAGTTATTGTCATTTTAGTGTTGAGGGCCTAGTTGGATTCAGAGTCGATCCAACCGAAATGTAATCCATCATTCTCCAAAACACTGGTTGTGTATCTCAAAAGGACCTTCTCAATCCACTGATCCTGGGGTCATAGACGGTTCTTCAAACAAACATCTAGTTTGCAAGTAATGGCCCTTTTAGAGTTTTGGGTCTGAGAGAGGTGTGGGTCCATTCCGAACCGATGGGCCCGACCCAGTCCAACCCAGCCTATACCGGCCAAGATGGGCGGGGCCGTGGACTGGTTTGGCCTTCCATCGCTAGGCTGGGCTGCGGCAGGCCTGGTATGCTGTGCGTGGACCGGACCGGCCCGCCGGGTGATGCATCCCACACGGGGCACGCAGTCTGCCTGCCGAACAGCTCAGAGATTCATTTGGTTTCAATTAAGGGAAGCCCCAGGTGGCATCGCCATGTCACTCGCAGGACCTGAAGGAGGTGGGTCCATAACAGAACCCCTCGTCTTCAAGCTATGGCTACACTTCAATGGGGCACGCGACAGTGCACCTCCTCCATCCTCACAATCGGCCCGATGTCGTCCGCATGTCCAGCCACCGGGGAGCCGAGCGGCACTACGCTCTTCCGCAGCCAGTGATCATCGGCCATCGTCTCTGAAGTTGGCGTCAGTTGTCGGTGCCACCACATCGGTGTTAGCCGAAAGAGCTTCCGCAGGGCTCCGACGATGCTCTAGAGATCTGTTTTCATTCCTGTCTGCACCTACGGGCCTCCCGGACTGTCAGTGTCACTACGAGACCCTCTGCCTCATGTTTCTGTCAATTTGGAAAAATCATTTCCAATGAACGCAATGATAAACGAAGTGGCAGAGTGTCTAAGCCTTGTTTTTTTCCCACACACTCCATGTTAGAATTATAACAAGTGTGAATAATTATTCATCCCATTTCAATAATGTTAATCCAAAACATAACATAATCCCCCTACCTCGAGATCTTTTGGAGGTGTTGCGATTACGGAGGGAGGAGCATGCACATTGGATGGTGACATCAGTGTTCATCTATCTCAGATCATTTTTTCCTGCGATTTATTTCTATGCTAGTGGATATTGCTGCAGTACTCTTCTAGAGTTTCCTCACTTGAAGAATTCATGCCAGAATCCCGCCCTGATCTCCATTTAAATAGGAGGGGAATGGTTAGAGACGCGATGAAGAATTAATGCAGTTCATTAAATTAATTAATGCATCTCTTTTAATTCACAATGGTGGAGTTGTGCCTTTGGTGAGTCAAACCATTTTAATGGCTTGACAAGTCACTGGTTCGGACACCACTGCTCATCCTTTGAGGAAAAAGAAAAGAAAATAACAATTACTTGTTATTTTATTATTCATTAAAAATTCCAAAAACAGTCGTTTTCTCCATACCAACTGTGGTCGAAGTGAAGCTTCCCTTAGGAAAATCTCAGCATTGCGGGTCCAACGCTACTCTCAGATTTCAGTTCCGGGAACCAGTTCAAAACAATGAAAATGTCACCCACACGTTTACTAAACATGCCTAAAAAATGTTCAGAAATTTTTTTCGGGCACATCAGGCCTCAGAATCACGTGCCCCCAATTTTTGCACACTCATAAAAATTACAAATAATATAAAAAAATTACTTGTATTTATAGTGTCTTTATATATTTATGTTACAAACTCATATATTAGATTTTATAACATAAGTAATAATTTGAAAAAAAAATAGTTTTTAATAAAATCTAAATTTTCATTTAAAAATGAACCTTTTATATTTGTAAAAATTAAATCAAATTAAATATATTAAAAAATATTAATAATATGGAATTAATTATATAATTTGGGCCACTTTACTTTTATTAATAAAGATTAACATTCCTTAGGTAAAAACTAGTTATCTTGTTAAATGTTAAAATGGTAAGAGTACAAATTCGAGGGGTAAATCCCTTGGAACAAGATTAAAAAAAATGTCAATAATTAGGTGTATGAGGTTTTTATTGACCTTTTATCTTCCCCCACAAATTTTTTTCCAAATTTTAGAGCCACCTGAAATGTTTTACATGTGATCCATTTATATTAAGTTGAAATATATACAAAGAATGTTCTTCTCATCACTTATAAAAGGTATCTCTCACCACCCCTTCAAGGAACCCCAAAAAAATTTGGTTTCTTCCTAAAAAATTCTCATTCTATTAATACCCTATAGTATTCTCTCACTATATTGAGATTCTAGTCACAATATATTAGCTTATTACATCGTTTTAAATGGGATTTCCGGGGAAATATGAAATTTCTCAATATGAGTAATCATCTGTACATAACTACTTTATTTAATAATATTTTCATTAAAATTAATATTTTTAAATCCATAGGTAATGAAATTAATATTTTTTATATAATTAATGTTATTATTCTTTGTTAACAATAATTAATCACCTTAACCCTTTTCTATGAACAAGAATAAAACTACAATTCTTGTATTGTGTGGGGTACCCATGATGCAATGTGTGTAATTTTCCATCAACACCATACAAGGATGGTATAAAAAGTTAATTTAATAAATAATTATGATATTTATATCATTTTTTTAATGTAATAAATCATATTAAAAAAATTTATTGTTCTATGGAAAATAAAATCTTCAACCATGTGCCAGTATGGACTACAACCTCCATAGACTGATTTCTTTACATTTTTCTTTTTCATCACAAATTTTAATTGATGGTCACAGACATTGGATTAAAGGATAAATATAATTTTTATTATATAATTAATGTACTTTTATAGAAAATTTTGTAATATTTTAATGATATGATTAACAAATTATTATTTGTTAATTGGACCATTCAAAACAAGAAAACTAAGAGGAAAATGATATCTTCATTCTAAGTAAATACATTATATAAATTATCTTATATTTAAAATTATGACATATCATTATAATAATTCCCAAATAATATCATTATTCTTCTATTATAAAGTTATTACAACAAGACCACCTCATAATCACCCATTCGTCACAGTTGGTTTAGGTTTGTGTCGGTTTAACCACTTACTTGAATAATACTATGCATTTATATAATTGATGGATATGAGAAAATATTTAATGATATAATATGATATATATATATATATATATATATATATTATTTATGTTAATATTAAATGAATATTATATAATTAATTAATAAATCATCATTCATTCGTTAAGAAACACCAAAACATGCTTGTCGTAGATTCCGACCTCGTGGATTGTAACGAAAACAACAATAAAAGGAAATTAATTAATTATAAACTATATTTTAAAATATATTCACATAAATTTATTTATATTTGAAATATTATTTTTATAATAATAATTGATACCAACACCATTTTTAAAGAACATGTTTAAATTGATAATGATTACGTACACCTCATGCTCATAATAGGTAAAAATAGCTAATATATATGTATTGAATTGTTGTAAATGTGGATTATAAAAGATTATAGTTATGAATAAGGATGTTGAGATTGTATATAAAAAACTAATTTAATTATTAAGGATTTCTTGTGCATGTTAAGACTAAATCAAGATATAGGTAATCATTTTTGTCTCAAATCCCTCTCTTTGAGACATGTTAGGTATTATAAAAATAATTTCATTTATGTGGTGTATAAAAATAAATTTTTATATATATAATCATGAAAATGATTTTAATTAAGTTATTTTAAGATAAATTACAGTCTCTATCTTTAATGGTTTTTTAGATTAAAATGTTACTCAAGCCATAAGGGTTTTTTGTCTCAAACATCAACTTGTTGAGACATGTTTATGTTATACACCATGTTTTCCTTTGAATGGTGTGTTCACATCCCATGGATATTTTTTTATAATTTATTTATGTCATCCATGGGATATAATAAAAAATGTTATTTATTTTTTATCAAATATATTTTGAATCAATTTTCACCCCAGTTGTGTAAGGATTTTTTGTAACTCAATTTTCATTCATTGAGTTATGATCATCCTTTTCGACAGACAAGTGGAGTACATTCTAACAATTTATTATATCAGGTGGTATTTTATATTTTTATAAATGTACTATTTTTCTTCATAATACACCACTTTGAAATATTACTTACATTATTGAGTGTGCTTCTCATAATGAATGTGTATAACTCAAGTCCCCTTCCCTTGAGTTATATTTTTTCACCATAAACTTATTTCACCCATATGTGGGTTCTCACAACATATTGTATAATCATATGGTAATTTCCCTACCCCCATGGAGAAAATTATATTTTTATACAAAATCATTTTTGGTACTTTTTTAAAATGTATGTTTTGAGAAAATATATTTTAGGAATAATAATAAAAATATTTCATATTCATATGTCATTTCTCCCTCAATTAATTTATCAATCATAAAATTTATGTCATTTAAAGTCCATAATAGTGGATATTTTTTTTATAATTAATGTATTTCAAAATATTTCATGTTGCATTTCCCAAAGATACCATTTAATGTGACATGTACATTTTAATTTTACGAAATTATAAAAAATTTCTAAAATATCAGCTTTGATTTTGCTTCAATTTCAATTTTCATTTTCAAAGGTTTTTACCTTAATAGGTTTTATAATTATCTATTTATAATCTAATATATATTCAAATTTTTAGGGAACTAACACATAGTTCCAAACAAATAAAATAATGACCCCTTTTTAGTGGTATTAGTTACGAAGGTTGTTTTTTTCTATGTCAACATCCTTCTATATTTTATTTTATACACTAATGATATGTTCATTTTCCACCATTGAACTTATTTATTAGTAAGTGATATGATCATGTAATCTCATTTATTTGAGTGTGGATAATTATTGGTGTACCATATATTTTTATTCCAATATGTATGATTGTTGGAATGTTGACAAATATTTGACCATCCAACTTATTTATTATGAAGAGTTATGATCATGTTATCCATTTTATTGATATAGGGAAAATTATTGAAATTATTGATAATTATTGAATGATAACTCAAGTTTTTAATGTATTGATATTCCATATTCTTAATTATATGGATATCAATGGTTTTATTCGGAAAAATGTTACATAGGGAATGGTATGAAAGGTTACACTAACTCTTATAGTGAATGTATTAGACTTAATCATGTGATGGGTGGGGCCGGAAATTATATATCCCCTTGATGTATTGATAAGTCTCTTGAGAATAAAAATGTTGATTTTTGATTTATACTTCTTCCCATAATAGGATAGTATATTGGAATAAGGACTTGATAGCATGTTTTTTATGTCTAACATTATTCCTTCCATCATCATGATATCAATAATTATTGATATTCATATTTTAATTTATTTACATGGTCATATAATTCTCTCAGTTTTAGATTAATATGTAATTATTTGGACTTTTTAGTCATTCCATATTATATATGTCTTACTTAATTTTTGAAATCTTGAGTTATTTATTTCCCAGACTGGGTGTATGATCTCACACTTTTCTTATGTATCAATTCCTTAAGTTCTAATGAAATTATTGTATATGGTATGATTATAAGGATATCACATATTGTATAATTTTTTGAAGATTATAAATACTTTTAATGAATTTCATAGTTTCATATATATAGTGGAGACAGATAATCAATATTTGAGAAAGTCATACATTTCTCTAGATTACGTCTTTTCATAGTTCATTAAATATATAATCCTAAAAGGTCATGGAAATTTATGTAATGAAATTTTTTCTTTACATCATTTAATTTATTTTATATTTATGTCTATTAATTTTTAGTTCATATTGAAACTAGTATGTATAGTATGTGTTTAGGGAACTAGGATTAAGAGCACAGGTCTAGGGTGTCACAGTTGGTACTAGCGTGGGATTTAGATAACCTTATAGATTGTAAATTTTGTTGAGGGTACTTTAAGTGTTGAAAAGTTAGCGCTGATTATTATTTAAAAGGTATAGATAGTAATTTGAGATAGTATATAATATTAAGTTAAGGTAATAAATAAATTCTTATTTAGATATTTGGATAAGATAACTATAGTAAAAACTCTATGGATAAGTCCAATAAAAAAAATTAATTTCTGATTGTGTGGTTCTCATAAAAATCACATCCATGTGTGGATACTACAAGTAGATATATGCTCTGAAATATATGTACCTATGGTTATTAACCCTAAAAATTTTGGATTTTTTATTAACTTGAGAATCACCCAGTGCATGACCAAATGGCCAAACATCAAACCTAGTTTTACACTCTCTAATGATATGATTTGGTCAAATCGCATTCTCTCAAGGAACTATTATGAGGGATTTGAATATGTTTTAGTTAGATATCCAAATAGGATGTTTAACATGGATAAAATAGTTTGGAATATTTTAAAAATTTCCACGGTAATTTGGGATCTCTATTTTTAGGATTCTATAAACAAATATGAGGGAATAAAACTCAAAGTAACCTAGGAGGAACCATGAATGATATAGGTAAAACTGATAGTGATATTGGTTGATCTATATGTGATATATGTTGATTTATAAAAACTATTGGCTAACATTATTGTTTTTTAAAATGACACATTTTGTGGATATATTATTTTATGGTTATTTATGATAAATCTAATATAAAAATCACCAGCCATGTAAAATATTTTGGTTTTAGTGATTGTTGATGCTCAAAGGAACTAGGTTAAAAATGAATTTAATAGAAAATAAAAAATACCATTGAACATCCAAAAAAGATAAGGGATGTACTGAGAAATATTATAATAGTCGTAATGCATTGGCCCGACTGACCACTAAGATAAAAGCCAGACTATGGGGTCACATGGCCTCAGGTGCACCACCCATTTAGATAGAGGTTACTGAAAAATAGTGAGGGTCTCAAAAGGTGATAGTGGGAAGACAATACACTCAAATAATAGTAGTATAGTGGTTTATCATATAATAAATAATAGAAAAATACTGAAGTGGTAATAAAATAATGGCATAGCAACCAAATAATAATATAATATCTAAATAAAAGTGAAGATGACATGTGCCAATATACAACATATGCATAAATGTACTGATGATAATACATAAACTATATCAAAGTATGTAAAAAAGTGATATAGTATAGTATATGAATAAATAAATGAAAATAAATGAAATCCACAAGGGTGATCTCCATTAGAATCTCGAGATATAGCTTGGTCATGTGCTCCAAACTCCTAGGTACAGTCTAAACAACTTAATCAATAAACCATATTCCTGCAAGCATAAGGTCTACTCAGGTGCCCCCAAGAAATTGAATCTCATACAGGGTGTGAGATAATAATACCAATAGGTTCCCACCCATCCTATTTATAACTAAATCTACTATGTGAAATATAATGTAAATTAGTGTGCAAGTATAAGAATAAATATAATCAAGTAGTTTTAAAAAAATTAACAACAACCACCCTAGTTTCTAATTGGCCACCTAGTAGATATACATACTTAATCTCATAGCCAGAATACATACCCTATTAGTAACTATATATATTTTAGTAATTATATATGTATAGTTTAATTATATATTTCATCCACCTATATGAACAAAGTGTGTGAAGACGCCTCATGGACATATACCTGGAACATTATTTTCTAGTTGGACTAGGGTGTAACTCAGTCCTCACGGACTATTATAACAATCCCATAAGCTCATTCAATAGGGTACATTCCCTATATCCTTATAGAGTGACAGGCGTCATGATACAAGACTCGGGATGGAGAGTGAGACTCCATGAAAACACTTTAATCATGGTATGTGGTTCCACATCCCAATCCTTATATAGTATCACTGGTTTGAGACATCATGATCAATGCCTGATTTAAGGGATCACAATGCACCTTTCTCAATTGAACCCTTACCATCATTCCAAAGCCTATGTATAATGCGTAAAAATTTATAATAAATGAAAAATAGGAAAAAATATGTCATGAATTACATTTATCAATACCATATAAAGGTGTCATTATATATATATATATAATACATTATTCCATACCTCTTATGAATTATAAAATCCCTATTCAGTTATATTAAGACCTTAAAGTTCATATAATGATTTAAAAACCCCAAGAAATAGTTATTTCCCATACAAAACATTACAAAGGAACCATTTAATAAAATTAAATCATGGAAGTAAACCCATTATCACAATCAATTCCATTCAATACATTACATTTTATATAAAAAACAAGGAAATTCATTTATCAAGGTCAAATGAGGCACTTAGAAGATTACTTTAACAACTGGAAATTTTTTACTTGGGAAATTTCATTTATAAGATAGACCAATGCCTTTGGAGTTTCTCGGTTCAAATAAACATCTATAGAAAAGGAGTGAAACTTTTCTTAAGAATAATGAAAGATCACATGTACTGGCTTACAATTTATTAAGAACTAACAATAAGGAATAGGAAAACTATAAAATAATCAACCAACCGTGGTTTAAATAACTAATGAATACTTTTTCACTCAGATGAAAAAAACCGCAATAGTGGGTTTTTTTCTAAAAATATAATAGTTCTCTTTTAATGGTTCCATCAGAATATTTAAGCACCCATTCCTAAGGCATGTCTCAATTCATCGAAAAAACATTTTGAATTTACTACAAAATATTTAAATTCAATGTATAAAGGTTAAAATATAATTTTGAAGGTTCCATTCTCATTTATACAATTAAAAACAAAGGTAAAATCTAGTTATGGCCTAATATAAATCCTTATAAGGAATTAAGGACATTTATAACAATTAATTAAAAGGCTAACATAAGTCATCACACCCATGGGGTGTCTGTGGTCGAGGTTGGAACCCTAAAATTACAACAAAAAAACAATGGTTGTAACACAAGTTGTAATGATAAATTTAATATGAAGGAGTAAATTTAAAATAAATGCATGGAAAAAGTCACTGAGCGGTATAGTGGACTTATTTATAAAATGATAGAAACTTAAGAAAAATCCATAGACCACCTACCTCATACTAATGATGATCAAATCATCCTATATCGATCCCTCATTCGATCTAGTTTGGAAGAGATCTACGAAATGGAAATTCACATAGAAATTAGGGTAAAATGAGCTTCCATCAAAAAGTGTATCCTAGAGGAGATTAAATAATGAAATATTCCAAATGACTCTATAGATTACTAATGAAGGTCTATAGAAATTGAGGAAGAAGGATTCATATGATAGATGGGGGAGTTACATATAATCCAAGAATAGTATTGGGAGAAGGAAACCCATGGATAAAAGATGATGATCATGCTAATGGAGGAGGAAAAATAAAGGAATAGTAAATAAGATCTAATTAAGGGAAATTTGGTAATTTCAACTCCAAAAAAACTCACATGGTTTGGCTACACTTCTTGGACAAACTGTGTGCTAACCATGTGATACCCCCTACTTATGAAACCACCTCACATTGTTTTTTCCACACTGTTATCATAATGGTGCACCAACCATCTGATGAATAGTATGATGTTACTACCTAAGTGGCACTAACCATGTGGGGTAGGTGGATGGTTTAGGTAAACTATGTGAAACTTTTGTGGTGAATTTTTTATCTAATACTATAGCCACACAATTTTCTAATGGGGGGTTATATAGTTTCAAACAAAATGTGTGCCATATAAAAACTCCCAATCATTTATATTCGGCTCCAGAACTCAGAAAACATTATGAGAGACCTAGGAAAACCTATCATCCCATTACCCGGGTCTTAAAATATTAATTTGATGTTTCCATACTCTCATAATTTTATTCTAAATCTTTGTTTACAAAGCAGCACATCTATTTAACGAAAAGGTTCAATCTCCATTATAACATCACCACAACAAAAAACAGGGGTTTTTTTAACCTTCCCATATTAAATATATCATCCCCGAGAAGCCTACGTGAAAAATGAAAACATCATATGGACTATAGGGGGTGTGTTGTCTTGTTCAAACAGTCGTGTTGTGTTTCAAAATAGAAACTCACCTCTGAGCATTCATTTAAGAACACAACACTTAGGCCTTCAAAACATAACCCAATGATTGTTTTCCAACCAAAACTGTGAGACTTTTCATTCTCAATATCGTTTATGTATAGTCATGATCTCATTGTTGTATATTTAAACATTTGGACATTAGTGCTCCCCAATATAGGACTTAACATTTGAAACAGGCCAATTCTGATCCATGATACATCCACCGTTGGAGTTACCTTGAAAATAATTCATTTAAGTGTTTCAGTAATGCTCTAGAGTGATTTAATTAATTGGGTGAACCCTATTACATCTATGGTTATAGTAGATATATCCCTCTTAGAAGATGTCAAATATCGATTAACCTAACTTAATCCCATCATGTAATCATTCCATGATAGAAACTATTTACCTTTATACCACACCCACCTGAACCTGATGATGCAATTTAAATGGTTTCTCACTGTCTGTAAACATTGAACAAGAATGATAACAAGTCGAGCCACCTCGATCAGACCATCTAAAAGAATCACATATTAGAAGGTTCATGCATTTCAATATAACAACAATGCCTTCTTACAAGGCATAAAGAATTTATCATGAACATGTTCACCAAATCCCATACCCAACTTATTATCATGTTCCTTGGTCAAACGTCAACTGGCCACCAAAAATTCAATGCCTCATAAAAAACATGTGTTTAACCCAGATCCATCCCACTAGGATTATCACCATTAAAATTTCACATCTACGCCCAACATCTATTCTATGGTAACTTCAAATTCATTAAAATAGTGTTCAAGGAACTAACCAAGGGTTGTCCATACACCAATTCCGAAAGAAACATTGGTACATGACCAAAATGTACAAATCTAATAATTGATTGGGGCCAGATTGGCATCTTCCTAGTGGTAAAGTCAAAGGAAAATGGTTGATGCCCAAGCGGTTGTTCAAGGCATTCCTGAATGAGAATACATGTATTTATTAAGAATAACCATGACTCAACAAATAGATCATGAATCCAACATGAAACTAGATATATATTACATCTCATTCCCAAAGTCATTAAATCTTTAGAATGTTATAACACTGAGTGTCTTTTAGTGCCTCAGGGACAACATCAAGATAGTGGACATGATAACCTATTTCAAAATATTACCCAAAGAAGATTTTAAATATTTCTAAAAAGATCAGTCAAACAATTAGTGGTCGACATCCCTTTAAATAAAATCTTCTTCTCCTAATGATGTATCATCAAAAACTAATCCAAATGCCCTACCACCTATAGAAATTAGTGATCATTCAAGATTTATCACCAAATTAAAACAATAACTAGTTGTATTTTTTCAATTATTTCATAAAAAATAAACTATAAAAATGTCATGGTGGTGATCAAACAGTCACATGATTCAAAACCTGTAGTCCTCTAGAAATTCAAGAAAGATCAACCATTTCTGAATGGTCCTTATTGGTTTTGTTCCTTCTAGTAGGAAGGACACATTTACCAGATTTCACATGATGATTCCCACCATAGAAGTGTTATAGTTGTTGAAATAAGAGAAAAACTATATTATAAAAATTGAACTAATTCAGAACCACCTTAAATGTTTTTGTGTCGCTACTCCGAGTCACGATCACCATGTAATAGAAACTGAACATTTGGCCTGAAAGAAAAAACCAACCCGACTGGAATGCCAAAATACTAGAGTCTCATGTAGGTAATCCCAATCATTGTAAAAAATCTTTGTTCTAATTAATTCCTAGGTCACTCTACTCTGGATATGATCTGAGACCATTCTCAATAGACCAAGGTTCAAGAATTTCTTTAAACTCTAGTAGTTTATTATACAATTTACCAATCAATGAGCATCGTTTACATGAACATATACTACCCTAAAATTACTCAATCAAATAGCACAAACTAAATACTATCCATAGGTTTTCATCCCTATGCATTCAAGTATCATTTGGACTGAGAAAAGAACTAGTTCAAAATCATTCAATCCCATACGATGGTAAAATAGACGGAAAACCTCTTGATTCGCCCAAAGAGAAAGAAATAGGGTCACAAGACCAAAAAGTAGTTAACCATGACCAAGGCATGTTTGACCAACTGAAACCCTACATATATAAATGTTCACAGCCATAAAATAGGTCAGAGATACTATGGACACAAATCTGAACAAGGGTTTCATTTAGAAATAGATATTCCCACATTAGAAAATGGAACCTAAAAAACGCCAAGTGTTAAAAAACTGAAGGATTTTGGAAAGCCATTTAACTATAATAGTTCTACTTACCATGGTTTATCACCTTACAAGAGCATGATCATCGAACTCTTTCACTAGTTCATGCCAAATGTAAAGTCACTTGGCTAAATATCATATCATTAAATCCACTACTAATGACGGAAAGGACTATGGAAATTCCTCACACTTCTGTTCCATGGAAAATCAAAGAGAAACTAAAATACACCAACACGAGGGTTTTTAAACAAGGGACACTACTTACGGTTCCATTTTCAAGTCACTAATTTTATTCACATTCAATATTTAAACATCAAAATATTTAAATTGAACACCAAGTACCAATTATAATACCATGAGGAACTTCATTTAACCAACTCTGCAAGGGAAAATCAAACAAGCTATATAAAACTTCCATTTTAAACATTTAACATTTTTTAACATACCTTCATAATTAGAATATTTACCCTAAAATTCCTTTTTAAATTTTTATAGATAATGTAACCCATGTGGGTCCCATTTAGCCAACATGGATTTAGCATAATTCAACTCAATAGCAGTTGTTTAAATTTTTTACAAATTACAAACTCCCAAAAGGATCATTTCATAAGAAACATGACCAAAATGACCTAATTAGGCCCATTTGTGCTTAAGTATTTGACCAATTCATTTTAGATTAGTGATAAAATACTCTTAAATTTTTTATTATCAGTCTATATAACATGTCATAATAAAAATCTTGATTACATGGGTTTCTACCACCCTAATCATTAAAATTTACACACATTATAAACTGATTTATAACTCCGATTTATTTGAAACCAATTTCAGTTCAGGATATACATGTTTATATTTAATGGACACATCATATGGGTTTCCATCTACCAATCCATAATGTACCCAAACACATTATCGTTTTTCATTTGGCTCCCGTTAATTGAAATCAATTAACATTAACACTTGAACATTAGTAATATTTACATTTCAACCAGTAATCTATAGATATATATATATATATATCTATTAAATCTCAAAGGATGGTTTGAATATAAAAGTTATTTTTTCCCAATTACAAGGTTCTCATTCACCTTACAACTGAAAATTGGTTCTCTTTTAATTGTAACCAAAAAAATTATCCCATGAAACCATTTACATATTAACACAAAACATAAATGTCACCATAAAAAATAAACAGAGATAAAACTATATAAACACATAAGCATATAATATAATCAGGAAAGGAATGCTCATGGAAAACCTAAATAGGTAAAAAAATAAACATCAAATAACAATCAGTGTACACATTCAGAATTAGAAAAAAATCTAGAAATTCAACAACATGGCATGAAATATTCATGGACTGTGAATATTCTATGTGCCTATAATGATGCAAGTAATTTTTCATCCTTAACATAACAGGAAAAGGTAAAAAATTCTTAAAATCCATAAATAAATAGGAATTAGCATGTATACCAATAACATGAGATGAAATCAAATCTATTCTAATAGAAAATTGCATGAACAACAATCCCATCTATGGTCACTTGGTCATTTCACCATGCCTGGGTTGATTAGTGCCAAACATGGTTATTTACCAAGCGATGACATAATCCTAGTCTCCTACCAACAGACTCAAAATTGTATGACAATTGAAAATAATGCTCTGATACTACTTTGAAACATCTCTTATCGACTGATAACTAGCACGGTAGTCGAACCGGTGGGTCACATTGCCCAAGGAATGACTCCATAAATGTTAGAGGTTTCCGACTTGCAAAGTGGGTCTCTAAAGGTGATAGTGGTGAGACTGTACCCACATAATTGACTATCACATTGGTTTATCACATAATAATTGAAATACAAGTGCAGAATTGGTAATAAAATAATGAAATAGAGGCGGAATAATAACAGTAATATAATAACTGAATAAAAGTGAATATGGAAAACACTATTAGAAAATGGATGTCTGCATGTCCTGATGATGATACATGAACTAAATCAAAGGATGTATAGAAGGTAGTGATATAATAAAATATATGAATAATGAAAAGAAATAAAAGGAAATCCCCATGGGAGATCTCTTCAAGAATCCCAAGATCCAGCTCAATCATGTGATCATAACTCCTTTGTACAAGTTAAACGACTCAAGTAGTCAAACATGGGTATTCTAGAATAAGGTCTACTAAGGTACCCCAGTGCAATGGTGACCAGAGTAGGGTGTGAGATAATAATCTCAGTAGGTTCCCACCCACAATTTAAATGACTGAATCCAGACCATGGTATATAATGTAAAATAGTGTGTAAGTATAAGAAAAAAAGTTAAACAAGCAGTGCTAAATAAATAAACAACAACCAACCCAGATTCCTATGGGAATGTTGGAAGCTTTACTTATATTAGATGATATTCATAATACATAATATGTATATATATATATATATGTTAATAATTCTATAAATAGTTGAATTATATATTGAATCCACCTATATGAACCAAGCTTGCTTACATGGCTAAGTCCATATACTTGGTATACTAGTTTTTGGTTAGCTCGGTGCATAAATCAGACATCCATGACCAGTCTAACTAGTATATAATCTCATACAACAAGTTGTATTCCCTATATCCCTATAGAGTGAGAGACTTTATGCTACAACACTCGGGATAGTGAGTGAGATTCCATGGAAACACTCTAATCATGGTACGTGGAACCTTAGCCCGACACCCATATAGTATCACAGATGTGAGATGTTGTTCTCAACACTCGATGAAAAGGAGTGTGATTCTCTATGCTCAAATGAACCCTCACCACTATTCTACAACATATTGATAAGAAATAATCATTTATAATAAACTTAAATGAGGTAAAACCTCTCATTCATTTAATTTATCAAGACCATATAAATGCATCATTACATTTATATATATCATAAATAAGGAAATACCTATTATTCATTTCAAAATCCATGTTGAAATCCATTAGGAACATGCAGTTCATATAATAATTTAAAAAGAACAAGAAATATTTATGGCCTTACCAACCTTATAAACAATTTCAAATAAACCATTTCATTTAATCAATTTAGTAAAATTCAATCTTAGAAGGCAAACAAATAATCACAAACCAACCCATTCAACACATTCCATTTAATTTAACAAAACAATGTAATTCATTTGTCAATGTTCATGGTGGAACTTGGAAGAGGCCTTTAACAACAGAGAAATTTCCTACTTGGTTAATCTCATTTATAAGACAAACCAATCCCTTAGGAGGTTCATAGATCAAATATAATTTTATAAAAAAGGAGTGAAACTCTGCATAAGGATATAAAAAGAGGCTATGTATTAGCATTCCACTTACCAATCCCTAACATGAAGTCATGGGAAAACTCCAAAAAAATGAACCAAGCATGGTTTAAATAATTAATAAATACTTTTTATATTATAATATAGTGCACCTCAATCAAGGGTTTTTTTATAAAAGCAAGTTTTTTTCATTAAAAATTTCATTTAGAATATTTAAACACCTATTCTATTTGAATGTCTCAATTTATCAGAAAACATATTGAATTAACTACAGAACATGTAAATTCAATGTATTAAGGTTCAAATGGCATTTAAGAGGCCCCGTTCACATTTTGAAAACTACAAACAAGGGTAAAATAAAATTATGGGATAATCCAAATGATTAAAAGTGTTATTTAGATTTGAAAATTTTAATTAAAAAGGACATATAAGATGAGAAACACATAGGGTATCTGCAATCGATGTTGAAAACCATGAATTAATAAATTACAATCAACGGGTGAAACATAAGGGGTATGGATCAATTTAATATGAATGTTCCAATTTAGAACAAACACATGGAAAATGTTAGTGTGCGATGTAATAGTGTTATTTATAAAATGAAATAAAATTAAGAAAAATTCATATACCACATACCGCATACCGAGGATGATGTACTCGTCCAATATCAATGTTTGATTCGATTCGGTTTGGAAGATATCTATGAAACATACCATAACTCTAATAATAAGAAAAATAATATATCATAAAAATATCATATAATAGAGTATATTAAACTAAAAAAGATTCAAAAGGTCTCTAGTGCTTACCTATGTGGATCCATAGGGACCGATGATGAATGATTTAGGTGATATATGGTGGAGTTACATCAAATCCTAGAATGGGTTTAGGAGATGGAAACCCATGGCTCTAGGAGGAGGCTGACACTAGAGAAGAAGGATAAAAAATAATGGAATATAAAATAAGTTCTAATTAATGAAAATTCAGTAATTTCACCCAAAAAACCAATTCACATGATTTGGTAGCAAGACTTAGCCTAACTGTGTACCAACGATGTGGCACCCCCTGCATAAGAAACCACCTCGCATGGTTTGTTCCACATGGTTACCCTAACCATGAACCAACCATGAGATTAAGAGTGAAAGGGTACAAAATAATTTTCATTAACCATGTGGGGTAGGTTCATTTTTTGGGTAAACCGTGTGCAGCCTATTCATGGCATTTTTCTCCTTTGTTGTAGCCATATTTTTTGATTCTGAGGGGACACAGAGTTTCATACAAACCATGCACCCTATACAGACCCACCAATCATTTATTTTCAAACACCAGTGCTCCCGAAAAATGATGATACATCTTAGAAAACCTATTGGGACTTTAACCAAATCTTAAAACTCCACTTTCATGTGTTTCCTCTCTCAGAATTATGTTCTAAATCTCTATTTGATAAAAACCCATCAAAAAATGGAAAAGGTGAAATTCCCTTGGAATTTCACCTTATCTCAAAACATGGGTCAATTCAATTTTGATAAGTTGGATATTAATAATTATAATTAAATAAATAAACATAATTAAAATCCCAAACACACTATATAATAGAATTCTGGAATATCATAAAATTTGAGTGACTAAGATGGTAAAGGAAAAAATATTCAATTTTATACATGTCAAAAATATAGGAGTAACCATTTTATTAATTACCATAAGGGTAAAATTTAATGTTATATGTGTGGAGATGAAATTCATTAGACTCAAAATTTTAATAGGAAGATAAAATCTACAAAACTTAATTACTTCAATTGCATGAGAGTGGGGCATTATGTGGCTCAATGTGCCAATCCAAGGGCCAACAAGAGAAATAATCACTAATAACTATAAAAAAATTTAAATTAATTGGGTACTACTAAAAATGTATCATATAGTGATTTTTCACAAAATATTTTCTTGGGTCCTATGTCCTGTATGTTTTCACCAACTAATGGATATTGAGTTATAAATAATAACCCATAATGGCTTCATTATCATATAAATCATTTTCATGTTTGTGGTAAGTGATTACTTATATATCTATATATTCATAACTTATTAGAATTATATGTGAAATTAATAATTGATTGGGTCTTTTTGTAATGTGCTTATACCAATTTAAAATATAGATAATTCTCATTCTAAATCCTAAAAAAACCCATGACCATCTGGTAGTGTATAGTTAATTATGAGTTTCCTATAGAAATTAGTCTAATATTATGAATCAAATTTTTTGGAAAAAAATTATTTAGGGGGTTTATGTAACACCTTGAAATTTAAATATATGACTACCTTTAAATAATTCATTGTGTCTGATAGCTTTATTTACAGAAAACACTAAACTAAAATGATACTATGATATATTTTAATGAAAATATAAATATTATATATGACTATTAAAAACGATCCATTGAATGAATATTAATGAATGGGAGTAACCACATTATGAAATATTTATAAAATAAAAAAATTATACTTTTAATATGAATTAAATTCCATTAGTATAGCTGAAACCACTAAGAAAATCGTTTTACGATTAAAGATATATTTTCCAAAAATTGGTGCTTTATTTCATGAATATAATTATATTATAATTTGATAATAATAAATTATATTGACAAAATGAAGAATATATTTCCAATAAATTAATTATTAATTGATAGATATTAAGAAAAAATAATAGTTAAAATTTTTAAAAATATTTTCCAATATGAAAAGTTTTCCACTATATTTTGTAATATTATTTAAATATTGTATTAACAAATTTTAGAAACATATTTTGAAAAAATGAACATGATTTTTATATTAAAAATATAAATATAATATTAAGGTTAATATTTATTATTATTCCAACAAGAATGATTTTTAGGTGAATAGTGTAAAATATCTTTTTTACAAATAACATGACTTTTATAACATTTATAGTATATAAGGATGAATTATAAATTCATGAAAAAAAATTAAAATGAAAAATATTTATTTTATAAGTGAATTTATAATTTTAAAAAGTGTTGGTTTTAATTTCAAACTTATATTGGATATTTTTTAACAAAAATAATATTTTATCAAAAAATGTTTTCAATAAATTTTACATTTTAATTTAAAAATTAATTTTTCTCATGTTTATAAATTGAATCAAATGAAATGGATTTAAAATTAGGAATCAATTATTCCTAATTTTCTAAGAATTATCACTTTTTCAGGAATAAGGATTTTTTTACCTTAGTTAAAAACAAGTTATCATCGTAAAAACTAAAATGAAAATATTAATAATTCAAGGGATAAAGGGATTCTAACTTGAAATATATATATATATTTAATTGAATTGATGAGGTATTCATCGACCTTATCTTTTATATACTCAATTATGACTCAATTTTGATCAAAATGTCATGTTTAACCTGTCCTCCCATTGTATTAGGTAAAAATATTTACTAAAATTCCATTCTCACTACTTATAAAAGAGGCCTCTAACCACCCCTTCAAGTCACTCCTAAAAATTTGGATTTCACATAAATACCTACAATTTTTTCCCATTGAATAATCTATCACAGTCTTTATATTATTTACATAATATATTATCCAATTACCTCAATTTCTAAGGGATCTTCTAAAGATATCTCTAAGTTCTCAATGTGAGTAATAATTTTTACTCGACATATTTCTTTTCTATTTTTTCATTTCAAATTTTAAATTTTAAATATGTATGAAATGAAATATTTATCGTTTACATACTGAATTTTATTATTCTATGAAAATAGTCCTTAATAACCATTACCCTTTTCTACTGATTAAAATGAAACTTTAACTCATTTTTGTGTGTGTGATCACCTACACAAGGCAACATATTTCATATTTCATCACCAAATTAGATGGATAGTATAAAATCTGCATTAAATAAATAATTATTATATTTATATCATGATTATTATTCTTAAATAATAAACAATATTACTCATTTCCCATATTCAATATAAAATTAAATCATCAACCATGAATGAGTGTGGACTACCACCTCTATTGAACGAATGATTTCCATTTTTATTTTCATCCCTAACTTACATGGATAAGCATGGGTATTGGATTAAAAAAAATATTTTTTCCATGATATCATTAAGGTTCTGGTGTGGAAAATGTTTTTACATATCAATGATGTGATCAACCAATGATTACCATTAATTTAAAAATTTAAGAGAGGTGGACTAAGAGGAAAATGATTCCCTAATCCAATGTAATGAGTTTATATAAATTATATTCTCATTATAATTATTTAAAATTATCATATATAAAACTAGTAAGAAAAAATAATATCATTATTATCCTGATTTAATTATATTATAATTAAATTACTTCATAATTCCACACTAACCATGGCCGGTTCATATTTACATCGGTTTAACCACCTACTTGAACAATTTTGCGAATTTACATAATATATGATTATGGAAACCTATTTAATATAATAATATGATATAAATATTTAAATAATTATTTTTTTATGGTATTCATATATATATATATATATTTAACTCATCGGGTAAGAAATCACCCTTTTTCATTAAGATACACTAAAACATGATCATCACCATTTCAACCTCCCGAATCATAACCAAAACTAAAATGATGACATAAATTTATAGATTTAAAAAATATTATTGAAAATATATTATAGTACCTTTATTTATATTTTATTGATGAAATTTTCAACAATAATGAATACTATCACTGTATTTGGGAAACATTTTCAAAGAGATAAATATTACTTACACCTAGTGTGAAAAATAAGTAAAAAATAATATATATTTATATATATATATATATATAATTATTATAAATTATTTGTTAAAATGGTTATATTTTTTAATAATCTAATTTAGTTTGTATTTAATGAACATAATTTAATTATTTTTGATTTTTGGTGTTATTGTAGAATGATTCAAGATCGAGGTAAGGGTTTTCATCTCAAATTCCTCTCTTTGAGACATGTTCGGTATTATGAACCTAATTTCATCTATGTGGTGTATATAATACCTATTTGATATATTATATCATGAATTATATTTTAATCATGGTTTTTAATGTTCAATTGAAATCACTCGATTTTAAGGGGGTTTGATTAAAATGTTACATAAGCCGCAAGGGTTCATTGTCTCAAACTGTAATTACATATTATAGGTTTATGTTATGCACCATTTCTTCCTTCAAATTATTTTTTCACTGCCTATTGTTTTGTCTTTATCATATATCTCTATAATTCAGGGAAAATAAGAATCAAAATTTATCCTTTTCATCAAATGGATTTCGAATCAGTTGTCACCCAAGTTGTAAGGATTTTTTGTAAGTCATTTTTAATTCATTGAGTAATGATTTTTCTATTAGGATTAAATGTTAGGTTTTTTGTAACAATTTATTATATTTTGTGGAATTATATTTAATTTACATTAATTTCAACCACATAATACACATTTTTGAAATATGTAATATTTTAAAAAGTATTTTTCTTATTTGTAAAATTGATAACTCAAGTCCTATTTCATTGAGTTATACTATTTGCTCATGAACTTATTTCTTACCTGATTGTATTATCCAACCATAATAATTTATCCTATTTTAATTTTTCTTTATATATGAGGAAAATATATATTTTAAAAAAATAATTTTTTAACTCTTTTTACAATGAAGTTTTGAAAAAATGTATTTTGATAATAATTAAAATGATTTTTAATTTCACTTTCTTATATTTTGTATTTCTCTCTTAATTCATCCAACATAAAATTTATGTCATTTTAGGGATGTATTATTATATATTAATTTTAAAATTAATTTTTTTCAAAAGTTTTATCATTATCTTTTCAAATGATACCTTTGAAAGCGGTATGTAATGCTTTTGACATCAATGTTATAAAAAATTCTAAAAGAAATTTTATGTTTTTGCATCCATTTTAATTTTCATTTTCATAATTATTTATCCTAATAGGGTTTATGGTTCACTATTTATACTCTAATATATATTCATTTTTTTGGGGAATAAACTCAGAATACTAAAAACCCAAATCCTGATCCCTACTCAGGTGGTATCATTCAACTATTATTTTTAATAATTTTTTTATTTTATGCCTTCATCCATCTAGGATTTATTTATTAAACTATGGATATGTTATATTACAGCCATTAATTTTATTTCTATGATGTCTTATTATCACATTATCCAATTTATTGATATGGGTAATTGTATTGGTGTATCGTATACAGTTATTCAAATATGGAGGATTATTGTAAAGTTATATATTATTTGACCAACAACCTTATTTCTAAGGATTATTAATGATCAAGTTATCTATTCTATTAACATGGGAAAACTTATTAACATTATTGATTATTATTGAAAACTAATTTAGGTATAAAATTTATTTATATAAATCATTCTTCAATTATAGAGATATCCATGTTTTTATTCAGCCAATGTTTTTGTAGGGAATGTCATAAATGGTTTTATTAACTATTACAGTGAATATAATGAATATTTTCAAGGGATGAGTGGGAATAAAAATTATATAACCCCTAAATGTATCAATAAGTTTTATGAGTTAAAATAAGTATTTTTTTAGCTTATACATATTTCGATAATAGGATATTGTCTTAGCGCAATACCTTGAATATATGTTTTTGATGTATAACAATTTGAATTCCATCAGTATGATATCAATAATTTTGTATATCCATGTTTTAATTCATTTTCATTTATATATCATGCTCTTATTTTCATTTTATTGTGTTATATTAATTATTCCTACTATTTTATGCATGTCATGCTTATTCTTTTTACATCTTCAGTTATATGTTTCCCTTACATATCTTTTCTGCTCACCCATTTCTTATGTTTACATTACCATGTATATAAAGAAACTTTGTACACTAGATATTTTAATAATGAAAACATTTGTGTACAAATATGTGGGATATAATGAAGACTCCTTATAGATTAATTAGTTTCTTATATAGTGGATAAAAATATCTCTTAATTAAGAAAGACGTGGGTTTTAATGATTTTGTTTTGTCCTAATTCTCAAAATATATAAACCTATAAAGTGTAAGAAATGTATGTAATGAAATATTTTCTTTATGTAATTTATTTTATGATATATTTTTCTTCATGAATATATTATTTTATCAAATCCAATTTATAAAGTATGTGTTTATGGAACCTAGCTCAGGAGTAAGGGTCTTGGAATTCACATTGTATGTTTATAATGCTTAGAATTATGAATTCCATTATTTTGATATCAAGTATTATTATGCATTCCTATAATTATTCTTAAAAAATTTATGGATATATTATTCTCGTAGTAGTATTTTTAATGACATTTAATTATTCATAGAATATTATTTATTCCATGATTATTTATTAAATATTTAATTGTATGTTACCCCATACTGAGGGTTTGATCTTACCCCATTATATTTTTTACAATTTCTCCAAGTAATAGTGAAGATTACTATGTGTGGATTATGTATTTTCATGTATAAATAATAAATCATCAAGAATTCAATTGATAAATATTATGTTTTATAGGTAATATACTGTTCATTAATGTATCAATTTTCCTATGACTACTAAAATACTGCAAAAAATTATTTTGAAATATATATATATTATACAATTGTAATAAAATAACCATGTGCTCTTGGGTTACAAGAATCATGTTGTTATGCTTGCTATTAGATAATGTTTAGTAGAAACCTTAGGTAAATAATTTAAAATAACATATTTAGATAAAATAACCCTATGAAAAATCACTAAGATATTCTAGAAATATTTATAGATTACATGACATTTATTTCTATATAATCATATGAATTATATTATATGATTTATAATTCATTGTTTCAATAATGAATTAATTAAGTATTTTCCATTTTTTAGAAATAGATCATAATTAAATGAAGAAAACCCATGTCTACAATAGTAATTAGTGTAGACATTTCCCTCCTAGTAAAACAAATGAAGTTGGTGTTGGATATGATAATGTTATAATATAAAAAATACATTCTCATGTATAATTAATGATTTCACCCTCACATAATGTAACAACACTGTACATATTTATATAATAACAACTTGCATCTTTTAATGGAATGGATACTTAATTAGTGTTAGAGAAATGGATTATGTCTTTAGAAAAGATATTCCAAGCTTTGGGATTTAGTGAGATTTAAATTTTTATTATGGTAATATATAATCTATAGGGAGATGCAGATCAATAGTGTTATTTAATTCAATCATTAAGGAATATAAATATATAAAAATCATATAGTGGAATAATTTTAATGTTATAATCATAGAAAATATTTTTGATAAAAATAATAATCTCACATAGAAATTAAATTCATACATTTAAGACAAAATTATGAAGAACTTTTTGCTAGGTATGAGGAAATATTTACAAGGTTTTAATGACATCTAATATATTATGTACACAGCATTGAAATAAATATTTATTTCTTGTTTTATGGATTATATCCAAAACATTGAAATGAATAAGTCCATAAAACATTTTACTCATATGAGGAGATAATGACAATTGAAATTAATATTGGGAGGAGATACCAAAGTATAAAATTTTCCAAGTAAATCAATAGAAGAAGTGGTAAACTAAGAGCCATGTTTAAAGAATCATTACAAAGGGAAATGAGAGTATGAT
This sequence comes from Viscum album, assembly GCA_963277665.1. Taxonomy (NCBI): domain Eukaryota; kingdom Viridiplantae; phylum Streptophyta; class Magnoliopsida; order Santalales; family Viscaceae; genus Viscum; species Viscum album. Next base: position 1,514,810,630 of record OY728120.1, read on the forward strand.
ATAAATACCAATATGGAATAATTGTGGGATGAAATGCTTTGGGGTGCATGAAAGGCTTATGAGTTTTCTTCAAGTGTGGAGATGAAGTCCATAGAGATCATTGGTATTGGGGAAAGAGGTAATCCAATAATGTACATTGATTTAAATGTAATCATATCAGAAACTACTCAAATCAATTTGCTAATAGGTAATAAAATCTACCCTAGAAGTGGCCTGGGTAAAATTTCCCGCATTATTCAATCACAATAATAGAAGTTGAGGTACCAAATTATTCCATCCTAGGTACTATTATCGTAAAGTCAAAGTTAACTAGTACATTATTTGATTCAAGATATACACAGTCATTTATATCTTATAAGTTTTCTAATAACATTGAGTCATCCATTGATGCATAAAGGGATAGAATTATCGTTAAAAATCATAGTGTAAATGAAAGTATATTAGTTATCATCTATTAAAATTCATTAAGGTTCCTTAACTACAATGGTTGACTATGATAAAATATCTGGTACGGATTGGATATCAATGTATAATAATAGAATTTATTTTAATGATGTGGATATTATCATATATCAGGATGGAATATAATCTGTTGTTTTAAGAGGAGAGTATTTATTCATAGTGTATTTTTTGGAACCAACACTAATGGATTATCTTGTTGAAATTCTTGGAGACGAGGAATCATAAAATGATAAGGATATCCTAATAATATATTAAGTGTTAATTATAAGGGATTATATTTATTTATTTCCTAAAAATCACATAGATATATGCCTTATTGTGATTTTTTATTCTCTATTAACCATATCCATGATTTAAAAAAAATATTTAAGCTTCCTTGGCTATGGTGGAAATATTTTAATTAATTAAACAACTTCTAGATTTATGTGATATGGTATTCATATTCCCTATAGTATTATCATACGGAGAAAATTTCTTATTTTTGAAAGATATGTGTTTGTCTATGAAGATATAAATTAACTATATTAAATCAATTCCATCACTATTATGAATAAATATCTTTTACCATGAATTTATGAGTTTTTTTTCAACATCAAGTGTGTTCATACTTAAATAAAATTTGTGAATTAATGAATTTCAATTTTTGATTCAATGAGTTTTATTTATTATCCATATTGTCTCCCAGGATGAAATATTAGTTGACTGTATAAATATTAGTGGTGTTAAATAAATTCACACACTAATGAGAGTAATCAAGATAAATAATTTCACTTGTGATTTTATTATTATAGGTAGTTTTCTGAAATTTTTTCCTAATTAGATAATTTGTTAACCAAGATAATTTGGGAAGGGGAGAAATTAACATGATAAAAAGAATGTGAAGAATGATTTGAGGAACTAAAAAATATATTAACCAGGATATTTTTATTAACTTCACTATATATAAAGGATGTGTATTGTCCGGGATACATCTAGTTTGGCCCTTTGTGTGCTTCTGAAATCGGAAGAGCTCGGGGGAGGCCGAGAGTAAGTGTGGAGGTATTAGGATGATAACATCTTGTTGTAGGGAGAATTCATGATGTGTAAGTTTTTCACATCATGAATATGTTCTTCATGTAATTTTTTAGGATGGTTCATGGGGTGCCTCACAATGTGAATTAATTTGATTCCAAATGTTCTGAGTTGATGTTTTTTAGTGGGACTTATGACATGATATATTCATATTGTGAAAGTGTTTCACCCAATAATAATTCACTATGTTGTGTGCTGATATAAGTTATAGCACATCTGTTTTTATCAATCCCTAAAGCTTTTAAACAAAACCCCAGGTGGTTAATGGATATCTCTTTAGTTTTTTTATGATCCCTTATATAGGTATTGATTCTCAGCTTCTCATGTTCGATCCACAGTGATATGTGGTAAGTACTACCTTTTTATCTCATGGTTCTTCAATCTAGATCCTCCCACATTATCTATACATGTGATGGAATTTTATCTCCATAGTTTTAATTGGGTTTAATTGGTTTTTTCCTTTTGTGATTTTGGAACGATATCCTTGGAGGGAAGAATCTCTTACAAGAGGGGTGATGAGGATCTTTGATGTTATTCTATTTTCATATGAAGAACATTGATAACTATGGTGTGGGGGACCATTTATAATATTATTTATTTATGTGTACTATTATATTTATAATGGTTTATCCCTTCATATAGAACTATAATTAATATAATAATTAATGAACCGTATTAATAAATAATGGGTTATAGTGACTGCATATTGTTTATTTCTGCAATGATAAAGGTTGGCCTTTAGATTTTATAGATAGTGTTATGTCTATTTTATTCTTGTTATAATGTCTTGTTATGTTGTGTGTTATCATGTTTATATTCATGTAAAATGATAAATAATATAAATCGAGAATTTATTGATTAATTGGATTAATAATTAAAGATAACATATGTTGTAATGAATCTATTGTTTCCTATAATTTTATTATCTTCAAATTGTTTCAATTTTAATAACTACTTAAATTTATAATTACATGCTAATAGAATTGATAAATAATGTGAAGAATGGTAATTCATGTTGGGAATGTTGCGATGAAAATGAATTTTATTGAGAATATAACTTCTCTAAGTTTTTCAAATGTAGTTTGAATTCTGAAAGTATATTTTTAACTTTCAATATCTTGTTATAACATGATTCCTTTAGTTTACCATAGATCAAACCTATGAATAATTAATCAGTTAATTCAAGATGAAATTAAAACTTATTGGGGGATAAGGAAAATTTATATGGAATAATTTGTCTCCTTGATTGAGAAGGTCGAGTGACTTATGATTAGAGATGTGAGAGCTTTATTTTTGTAAAAATGGGATTCCTTGTTTTAGGGCCTATATTTCCCTATTGACTATGTTTGTTTCTTGTTTCCTTATGATGTTCCCTAGATAATGGATTCTATATGTGATATTTTATGATATTTGGATGGATGATGTGATATGTGTTAGGGATGTGTGAATGATGTTATGAGCCTAAGATGGTTGAGCCTAAAATAACTGATGTTATATGGGGCAGGGAGGCTCAGATGAAGTAGAAACAGTTAACGCCTGTGATGGTGAGACGCATCAGGATACATATGAGGGTATCGAGGAAGGAACTACAGATGGTGTTACAGGTCAAAGTCTGAATTACATGTTGATGTGATAATGATGTATTCTTTCTTGACATGAATTTGTTTAATGGATGATGGTCAAGTGGCTTATTTTATCTATATTTCTATCCCAAGTATATGAGGTAGATGGTTTTGTTTTTTTCAAAGTTTCTTCATGGTGGAAGATTAGTATATTTATCCTACAGTACCAAGATTATGTAATTATTCTAATAAGGAATAAATAATTCTTAACCCATGAGGTTAGTGTTGATGGAATTAAAATGATAAAAATAATTTAATATTGTAAAACCATGGACTCATGTTGGATTATTCCTAGCAGAAATGGAATTTATACTGGTGGTTAATGAATATATCATGATATAAAGTTAATGGGGAATTAATGGACAAAATATTAATTAACAAAACGAAATGATAAAAATGAAATTAAGAAATTAATGTGTCACTCTAAATTCTTTTTTGGTTATAGGATATATAATCTTTTGTAGTTGCAGCCAGGTGTTCGAGTGACGATAGCTGTAGTTGAGCTTAGGACTAGGTTATTCCCATAGTATGGATGTGGTCAATTTTATATCTTATATATTATGTTATTTCATAAACTGCCCTCCCATGTCAATTAGGGTGACACACACCTAGTGGACTCTGGGTGGGTTTTTCCCCCAACATACTGGGGAGAGGATGGACAGCTAACTACCCCCACTAGAATTTATCTCTTCTCTTAGTAGTTAATTTTTCTGGTATGAATGGAGGTTAGTTTCCACATATATGTGTGTTGATGGGTTTGATGTATTTTTCTTATCTCCCATAGAAGTATCTTTGGATACTATATCCAAATGATTATTATAGGTATGATGTGTATAGGTTATAATGGTGTTATGTACTTACTAAATATATAGGCTTTGATGTATTGAGGCCTAATACATGATTAATGATACATCCATTGGGATTTGGTGGAAATTCAAAACAACATGGTCACTATATATGAATATGAGGATGGGATGATGTTATATTGTGATGTATGAGGTGCATGTTCTGATGCCTTGCCCAGGTGTCTGTGAAATGGACTATTATTGGGAGAGATGGATCAGGGCATGTGATATTGGTGCTGAGTGGAAAACTAGTGGTGAAGAAAAATATGGGTACCCCTCATGTTTCATTTTTATATTATATTCTCTTTTTTATGTGATAATTTGTGAGAGATATCCATAGTGAGGCTAGGAACATAGTATACTTGTTTAGGTGATGAGTTATTTTCACTATTTTTCACTATGATTTTTCATTATGTCCTTATTTTTAGCACAAGAGGCTCCATGAAGGATACTAATGAGTATATTGTTATTCTCATCCTTCATATATATATAAATTTATGTCATCAGGATCATGTAGGAGATCATGATTGATATTTGAAGCTCATGTTTTTGTTGGAGTTATTTGGTCTTTATGGTTAATGCCATGTTTACCATTTTTAAATTATAATTTTCCTTTCAGATGTTTCATACATTAAGACATTTCATGTTTTCACTTGGTATTATTTATGTATATTATAAGGTTTTGTTTAGTGTATCTTTATTATCTACATCATCCACATGTTCTATTAGAGTTTAATGGATCCCATATGTTTGTTTATTATTAACTTGATGCTAGTCTCCCACATAGGTCCTACTGAAGGTAAGACTCCTGTAATCACCATCTCCCTTCACACATTACCAACCCAAGAGTGGTACTATTTGGAGGGAGGGGTCATGATAAAGTGGTATAAATGTTTTAGGGTTTAGGATGGAGTTTCGAGTTAGGCATAGGTGACATTCCATGGGATGGTAAGGAAGTAGTGTCATATATGTTTAGTGAGTGATGTAAACATGTGAGAATGGTTGAAACAAAGGTATTTAGGACCCCATGTGATATGATGAATGGAACATTAATTTTATTAATCCCACTATAGGAAGTGATACTGGTTGTAGGGTAGAGACCTTGGAAAGGATCAAGCATCATTCTTCTTTATTCCAGTGTTAGGAATGGGTAGAACTTGAGATAAGTTAAAAACCTTAGAAGATAGAAAACAATTTATTAATTAATTTTAATTGTTCCATATTCTATGTTTAGGTGTTCTAAATTTTGTTATTTTTAGAGGTGTCACTCCAAGATGATGTCCTTATTAGGTTCCTTCTAAATATGTTCGTCATGATGTGAAGTTAGATTGTTGCAGAGTAGATGAATAGGATAATGACACTTAGAGGAAACTATAAGAGTTTTGGTTCCATATTATGTAGAAGTAAAATGGTTCCATTTTAGAGATGATGTTGAGATATATTTTAGTTTGATCTATTCTCATAGAGAGAATTGGGATTCGTTGGTTTTAAAGATGCAACATGGACCATCATAATATTGTTGGTTCACGTTTCATGGTGATCATGAGGAGCTGGAAGTATCATGAGAGATGTTCTCGTGATCGTTCTATGTATATTTCCTTCCATTTAAATAAAATGTGGCTAGTCACCAAGATATGTTTACCATTCTACAGGGGATTCTATCATGTGAGATTTTGGGATCTGTTTCATGACACTTCTATAATATGATTTAGTTCTATTTCTAGATGAGGAGGCTAGGGAAAGGAATTAAGAGGAGGATTTACATCCAGATATTCATTACCAAGTCACAATGTTTATGCTGAAGATGTTTCTCATGTTTCTCGTGAGGGAAGAATCCATTGAGGATAAACATTCCAGGACCAGGTCGTCCTGAGAGTTGAGTCATTTTGATTCCTCAGAAATAATAGCTATGGTCTGGGGCTCCCAATTTCATGGAAAATAGTGATTTTGGTCAGCTTGGGGTTGGTCCTAGCCCTCATCATGTTGTTCCTCCTTGGGTGGTGGTTCCCATACATATGACAAGGGATAAAAAAATCTTTTAGAGGCCACAGTCATTGGATGAGAGCGTTCTCCAACTTTCTGAGAATTCAACATGATTCTACCGTTTCACTTTAGGTTCCTCCAGTGAGGAATTTTTAGACAATGCAATAACAACAAGGTGTTCTAGTTTGGGATCGGCATAGAGGAGATGGGTCAAGTAGATTACATCTCTAAGATGATCCTCATCCTCAAATAGAAGAGTGCGGCCATAGAGGTGATTGTATGAATGGTGAATAAGGATTTGGTTCAGATCATGGACAACCATATGCTTTATCATTAACCACACCGGGTGAGTTAGAAATCATTTTTGGTACCCTTTTCATATTTACTATTTGGATGAATACTTTTTTTGTTAATGATCCAATAACTTTTTTCATAACATGTTCCCTCATCAGTGATTTGGAACATGAGGAGGAGTGGTTTCTAGTTCCCTTAGAATGGAATATGCCAGTTGGAGGTTGATCTGACTTGTGTGAAGTATGTGGAGACTATATTCTAGTTATAGGGTATTACAGTTCTTAGTTAGGATTTTTATGATTATGAGTATAACCATATAACATCATCCTCTCCATGGATTGGTTGTATTTAGAGAGGGGTATAATGTATTACATAAGGAGTAAGGTTATGTTTTATGATGTTGATGGAGAGATAGATGTGTTTTTTGGTAAGTCATACACTTATATGGGTCGTAAGAATATTACATCATTGTCTTCCATGATGGTGGAGATGATACTGAGTTCATTGGAATTTCATCAGTTAGTGTTTCCAATGGTTTGGAAGCATACCCTGATGTATTTCTAGATGAGTTTGTAGCATTACCCACTTGATGGGAGATCAATTTTGAGATCAAGAAATTCTCAGGTGCATCCCATATCATAATGTCTCTATATTAGATAATATCATTTTAGTTTCAAGAGTTATGAGTATAGCTTGATGATCTATTGTGGTGAGGTTTTTTTGGGATTATTCTATCAGTTTTGTTTGAACCAGTTTTGTTTGAGAGGAAGGTTAGTGGAGGATTAAGGATTTGTATCAATTATCATTGCTTTAATCACAAGACAGTAATAAACGAATATCCTTTTCCCATTGATTGGTGATTTATTCGACCAATTAAGGGATAAATTTGGTTCTTGAATATTTATTTCTAATCAAGGTATCATCAGATTCATGTGACAGATGAGGATATTCAAAAGGTTGTGTTCATTTATCCTCATTGTAATTACATGTTCATTGTAATTCCATTCAGTGTGAAAATTTCTCCATCAATGGGAATAGGTTTGATGAATGCAATGTGTTGAGAGTTCCTAGATATATTCATGGTGGTTTTCATCAATTTCATCCTTATGTACACCACATCTGAGGAGGATCAGGTGGAGAATCTATGTTCCATTTTGGGAGTTCTTTGTAATTAGAAATTGTTCAGTGTGTTATAAAAATGTGTGTTATAGGATTTTGAAATCTATTTCTTAGGGAATGTCAAGTCCCAGTAGGTATTATTTGTATATCGTTTGAAAATAGATGCAGTTATTTCTTTGGAAGCCACCAAGATAGATGAATAGATGGCTTCTTTTCATGGTATTTAAAGTTAATATTATATTCTTTTTGGTGATTTATGTTGAGATATAACTCCTTTGACATCTTGCACCCATAAAGATTAGGATTTCATCTGGACTTACGAGTGTTAGGAAGAAATTTTGTACTTGAAGGAGATTTTGGTCAATGATTTATTCTTTTTTTCTATAATGTGGAGTTTAGTTAGACGTCTCCTATGATGGTTTATTTATTGTCTTGGATTTTTTCTAATATATAAGAGATTGGTTGTTTCTTATGGTTTTGACAGTTACATCACCATGATTATATATATGTCACCCATGATCTTTAGTTGGTGGTAGTAATGATTTCTTTGAATTTGTACAAAACCTACCACATTGTGGAGAATTATGTTGTTTCTACCAATCTTTAGAGACTAAGGTATGTCTTATCCTAGTGTGAAATAAACTATCATCAATGAAAATCGATGGAATTTTTACAGGATTACCACATTTAGATTTTGTATACACCAAGAAAGGGAAAGGTTGTGGCTTATTTACTGAGTAGGAAGTCATGTAATAATTTGATGCATGAATTTGGGGATTATTGGACAGTGAGGTATGAAATATTGGTGATGTATCTAGATATGGTAGAGGTCATAGGAATAATTTTTCATTTCTAGATGATGTTGAAATCATATTTGGTGTAGTAGGTAGTAGAGTCCTTGTTGGGGTGTCTGAGGTGGGAGAATGGAGAGACCGAGTTGTCTTTGGTGATTCCCATGATTGTTAGCCTCAGAATATAAAACATTGGGGGTTGTACATGGGATAGATTTTTGTTCCATTAATGATGAATGAGCTGGTTCTACATGCATTACATAGGTCACATTTTTTGGTACATCTCAGCATAATAGAGACGCACTATGCAATGAGAGGTTATCGTTGGTGGTGGGGGTTTAAGCATGTTTTTGAAAAGTTATTTTCTTTATTTTTTAACTATTAGAAGGTGAATTCTATGAACTGTGTTCAGGATGGTTTAAAAAAGACATTATATGTTCCCAATTAGATGTGGTGGAAAATCTCTTTGGAATTTTTTTCATTTCATCTCAAGCTCAGGGAGGCTGTGATGATATATGGGTCATAGTGCATCATTATATTAAATAATCCAACCTGATATAAATCACAACATCGTTCTTAGAGGAGATTTTTTTTATATAGTATCTAGAGGAGTGGGTAAAGTCCAATTGTTCCAAATGATGTTCCTCTCTAAATAGGGACCTTGTTTTACCTACAGGGAGTTGGGAGGTCTCTAGTATTCTTTTGGATCTAAATTATACCTTATGACAAATTTTCATTTATATAAATACATACAGATAATGTGGACCATAAAAACTCCTGAATATATTTTTTGATCTTCTTTCATGGATTTCGGAGGTTCTTGGATGAGGCACTATCCCTTGTCTAAGTTTTCTTATAATAACTGATTTCACTCCACTATTGGTATGGATTCATTTGATGATTTGTACAAAATACATTTTAAATCTATGTAATGCTAGACTGGGGTTAGAGAGGCAGTAATTATCAGGCTAGAATGAGTAAATAATATGATAAAGATGGTATGGGTAATCTTGAGAGGATTATTTCAATGAAGGATCATCATAAATCTTATGTCAATTTGAGGATCATGCCTTTGTATTTTGACATTGGCGATCAATCGTTTCTAAAGGTGACTCCTCATCATGGGTAGAAATAGTTTGGTAGGGGAGTAATCTTTCCCCCCAGTTTGTTGTGAATTTTGAGGTTTTTTCTTAGGATGGAGTCATGGAATATTGAGTAGAAATGTACCCATAGATGAGAGATATAGACGACGTTTTTCACATGTTTCAACATTGTTGTTATTATCCCGATGACTCTCATATCATCGAATGTGCTGAGATCAATGTTGATTATGATTCAAACTCTGAGGACTGTCTTGTGGATATCCAATACTGCCAAGAGAAGGTGTTTCATTGGAATTATATTTCCTTGGTTTATTCCTTGAGGTAGCATAGTGGCGTAGTGGAGAGTACCTAGGAATGTGAGTTTCAGATGCACAATTAAAACCCTGATCTATTTGATATATAGATTCTATATTATAGCTTTGATTGTTTTATAGATGTCGACCTTTCTAATTTATGAGATGGTTTCCACTTATTTATTATTGGAAACATTATCCTTGTTTGATAGGTATCTCCCATAGGACACCATTTTTTTTATTATGTATTTTTTCATTATTCCTTTTAAGAGGTGGTTAAGTTTCTATGATGAATAGATCCTTGAGAGTTATCACATGGGGTAGCTATTTAGAATAACCCTTTTTTCACTCTGGGATTGGTTTTTGATTCTTGAAGATTACAATTTTTTGATAGGAATCTAATGTAAGGTATGAGATACATCAAGCCTTTCCCTTTGTGTGTCTCTGAAGATAGAGGTGCTCAAAGGATGCCCATAGTTAGTATGGAGGTGCTTGGGTACTAAAAGATATAATTAGAGAGAATTTAAAATGTGTAAGTGTTTCAAATTATGAATATTCCGTTCATTGATTTTCTGATGATTGTTCACGGGGTTCTTCATGATGTAAATTAACTACATAAAAAATGGTCTATGGTGATGTGTTTTTCATAAAGTCTTAAAACCCAATACTTTCATGATGTTAATGGGTTTTACACCATGAAAATTCAATATGCAGTGTGATGATATAAGTTTCAGTTCCTTGGGGTTCTTAAAACACCTAAATCCTTTCTCCTAAGCCCTAGGTGGCTTAAAACTCTCTCTTCAGGCATTTTTGTATCAGTTTGATAGGGAACAATTCTCGACTTCTCGTGTCCAATCTATGGTGATCCAACAAAAATTTTACCTTTTTATTTTATGGTTCTTTGATTTGGATCCCCTTCAATTATTAATTAAATTCAATGGTGGTTCCCCTCTACTATTATAATGGTGTTTTATTGGTTGTTTTTAGTGAAGTTGTGGTGAAGCATACTTAGATGAATGCTTCTCTTTTGGGAGGGGTAACTAGGATCGAAAATATTGGTATTTCTATGATAAACATTGACTCATTTTTGTTAGGGATTATTTTATTCATATATTTATTTATGGGAAATTATAATGTTATCATGGTTAACCCCTTTATAGGGAAATGTAATTAACCTAATAATTATTGAACATGATGAATAAATAATTATATTTGTTGACCGCATGTTGTTTCTTTCTACTATAATGGTGATTTAACTCTTGATTTTCTACATAGTGAGGTTAAAATGTTATTCTTGTTAGCATGTTGTGTTATGTTATGGATTATCATGATATTATTAATTGAAAATGGTAAAGAATGTAATGCTGGAATTGATTTATTAATTGGATTAATAATTAAAGAAGATTCATGTTGTAAGGAATCTTTTGTATCTTATAATTTTTTGAAAATATAATTAATTAAATGAACTTGGTTATTTAAATGTTTTTTTCCATGTTAATTTAATTAATAAAAAATTTGAATCATACCAATTCTTTTTTAAAATGTTGATTTGAAAAGGCACATTAATGAGAATGGTACGTATCAATGTTTGTTGAAAATGGATTTAACACTGATGGAATGTTTAGCTTTTGATAGATTTTTATTGCTTAATGTCTTCAGTTTCCCATTGTAGGAAATTATGAATAATGATTCCATTCATTCAAGATGGGATATAAATTTATTATGTGATAAACATTATTTCTAGAGCCTCAGTTCCCCATTTTCATGAGATGGTTATGTTCCTTGTGATTGGATATGTGAAGCTTATTTTGTGTGAAGGTTAGATACCTTGTTTTAGGGATATTATTTACTTGTTGACTATATTTGTTTGTTTCTACATTGTTATGTGTTTTAGATTTGGGATTCACTGTTATTTTTGTTATTATCCATGGATGGCTGATATGATTTGGGCAGGGGACACCATGATGACTTTATGAGGTTGGGATGGATATCTTGGGATTAGTGACGTGATATTCGGTGGGGAGGCCTAGATGATGTGGAAATAGTTGACCCCTATTATTGTGAGACATATGAAGATATGAATGAGGCTGTTGGGGATAGAACTGGAGATAATTAAATGGGTTAAATATGGGATTTACTATTGATATGATAAAATTGGATGATTTTAAAAAATGAGTCTATTTAATGGTTGATTTCTAGGTTTCATGTTTTATCTATATTTCTTTCCCCTCTACTGGAGGAATCTTGGTGTTCTTGGTTTTATGATTATTATTCATAGTAGTATATGATGGTTTTCCAAGAGTACCATGATTATGTAATGATGCTAATAATGAGTAAATTATTATTAAATCATGTTGTTGGTGATCATGGAATTAAAATACAAAAAATATGTAAATTTTGAGAATCTGTGGAATCGGTTTTGTTTATGCCTACTATAGCATCCCACCTTTTATCACATAAAACTTTCATTACATAATACAAAACCGAGGATCTTTAAGGTTTAGTGTCTTGGAAACCAGGAACTTAATAAATGACAACATAAAAAATTCTTCTTAAATAGTTGAAAGGATTCTTCATTTGTTCATCCTATTTTCATTACAGAATCTCATAACCTGGGGATATACATCAAAATAAAGGGTGAGAATAAGGCCCGGTAAGGGAAACAAGGGAAACATTTTACATGTGAACATAAAATACATCAAAAGTCATGAAAAATAACTTTAAGGCATGAGAAAGAGATCATGAGGCATATCATAATTAAAATAACGTGTTTCATAACTTGAAGATGTGGCTACAAAATTTAACTTATACAATCATGAACATATCACCAAGGTAAACCCCAAGGTGTCATTTGAAATTACTAAGGTAAACCCCAAGGTATCGTTAAAATTGTAATCTCTAGTGGTTACATCATTACCCCATACATTGGAGCGCTATCCGGGATAACCCTTAAATTTGTATTTATTATCATGTGAGCCACATATATCATCATCAATAATTTCATAAACAACCCATATAGTATAAAATAAATTGTTTTCATTTCATAGTCATAACATTTAAAAACTGCTTTAAAGACGTGACCTTATTGTCACTTTAAACCCACGAAAAAGGAAAGAGGGTATCATGTATATAAATCCCAGAATTGAAAATAGAACATGTTGTTATACATTTGAATACCCTTGTAGAAGAAAGAGAGTTGAGTATTCACTTAATAAAATAAAAGAACATGAGAAAAAGAGAGAGACATTTTGAGACGAAAATCCTGCACCATAACGGCTATGTTAAGGGGTTTTAGAAAACATTGAAAAGAGAGGGGACATGGGTCACCCACTAATAAATGATCCATAAAACATTATAGGGACATAATAGAAATGATATATGAACATGGTAATGAAATTTTAAGGACATACCATTTGAAATGAAAAACATGCGAGGAAGACAAAAATTAGATTTTTCTTATGAAAATTCAGCAGCCTAACTGCGTCACTTAAAAATCAAAAAATGAATCCACGAGATAAAATAGGGTCTCTCATAATATGAAAATAAAAGATCAGTATGATAGATATAGAGATAATACCCCAAAATAATAAAAGTAACTTCAAAGACTTGACATGAAAGTAGAACTTGAAAATGAGAACTGTGAAAGAATTCCTTAAAAATCTGGCAGCCTAACGGCGCCACTTAAACATTATAAAATGAATCGATGAGAGAAAGAGGGGGTCTCTCATAATATGAACATTAAAAGGACAGTAGTATGAATATAAAATAACATCCCCAACATAATAACATGGATCATAAAATAAATGACATAAAAGACAGTACTTGGAAAGAAAGAGAGAGGTAGGATCCCTTACCTTAAAACGTAACTCTTAAAACATGAAAGTTGGGACCTTGAGGGCTTGTGGGAACCTTGGGAGGGCTCCTTGGGAGGTAATGAGACAAGACCTTTGTTGGGGGAGAGTTTGGAATGAAAAATAAAGGATGAAAGGGTGTGTATTTATAGGTAATGTGAGGGGACAAGGCATTAATGGCCAAGGAAAACCTCATTGGTGGTTTTGGAAAAACCATGGGCTTGCCCATGGTATTTGCCCATGGTTTTTGCCCATTTTTTTAGCCACATGGGACCCCTCATACAATAATTCATCCCCTTTAGTCCGCCATCCATTAAAATATCTCATCACATCATCATGATGCAGTTATGAAGCCATTAAACATACTGAAACCCTAAAACTATATTTTTAATTTTCACTGAAAATTTAAATTTTTCAGAAAACTCCCAAAAATTTACCTTAACATAATATATATTCTTTGAATTCATAAATAAACTCCATTTTATAAAAATATTTTTCTAAATATTTTTAATTTAATTTTTAAATAAAAACACTATTCACTGAAAATTTATTTTTCTCAGAAAAATCCCCAAAAATTACTTTAACATAATATTAATGCTCTAAGTTCAAAAATAAGGTCCATTTTATAAAAATAATTTTCTTAATACTTTTAATTTAATTTTTAATTAAAAAAAACTATTCACCCGGAAAAAATGAATACTTGACTAATAATTAATGAAACAATTATTTACCTATTTTATTGAATCACACTACTTAATCAAGGTACCTAAATTATATTAATACTTTCTTTAAGTGAGATTACTAATCCATTTGGTTACATTACTAATCCTAAGCATAAAATCACTATTCATAAATCACTATTCACCAAAATTAAGTTGATCTTATTAGACTCTAAATTTATTACTGAAAACATTTGAAGAAGACCATATTTTTAAAATCATTACACATCATGAATTAATTAAGGTTTACATAAGTATTTTAAAATATCACTTTTTCCATAATTCAACAATAATATACATCCTAAATTTATTCGGACATTTTGAAAATTCACAAACTTCCCCATAAGAATAAAACGCAATTTTATTTATAACAAAGGATTAAACAACGTAGTTATAGTCTCCTTACGTATCCCCTTATAACCCCAGCATAGGACCTAACCGTTAGGTGTGCTAAGGTGAGAGAATCTGAGGGTGGCTCATCCAACATTGCACGAGTAGTAATTTCTATAAGCTTGAACTTCTCGCAAAGGAAATTCTGTTCTAGCTTCCCACGATGAGGTTCGGCTTGGGTTTGGTCCAGAGCAAAGCCCAGTGGTGCTACCTCCTTCCCAAGTTCTGTCAGATGGGCTTCGATCGGCCCGAGACTACTAGATGAGGCCATCAAATCTTCTTTCTATATTAATTAACCGAGATCACTTGTACTTAGATATAATAATCGCAACATTAAGATTTTAGTTTCCAATGGTCATATTGACCAATAGTTGTATTCACCAATGTTCAAATAACACTTAAAACCTAAGATAATCATTTTAATTATACTCAATTCATTAAATAATTGAAATAGTTTTGTTGAGTATAAATATAATAACACACAAAATTAGGAAACAAAATTTATTCAAAATTTCGGGTCATTACAATCTTCCCCCCTTAAGAAATTTCGCCCTCACAATTTTAAAATTGGGCATGGAAATTTCATTGAAAGTCACACATCGGAAAAAGCGTCAGTAAAACTATTACATTAAAATAAAGAAAGGGAAGTACAAAGGTCACCCAAGTTAACCCATATTAGGATTCCATATAGGAAAACATGAATATGGAAGAAAAAAATAAAGTGTCAAGTTCTGATGGAGAGTGATAGAAAACAAGTTTAGGAGAAAGTTAGCCACCAGAAAATCAAAAACTTGTGATTGGTTAAATGGTCTTTGATTACCCAATAGGAAACATAAACCAACAATGTTTCTATTTTACGTTCCTTTTAATAATTTTGAAGAATTCCTTTACTACATAGAATAAGAACATAAGGAAATATACTTACGTTTATGTATAGTTTCATCCTTTAATAAGTTTCTACCAAAACTAATATTTTATCCAAACGATGAGCATTCAAAAACAATTGGTCTCATCAAAATCACAAGAATCATCTTCTATAGAATCACATAATCCACATAAGATTTAACTATCTATTTCTTCTATCATTAAAAATTTCCCCAAAAATAGAAATGGTAATATAACACAACTATTGAAAAAGAAATAATCCCATAGAAAGGGAAACTTCTTTAAATCTTAAAAATTCCATGGTACTACACAAATTTCATCATAGACCATACCATAAATATTTGTCCTTAAAATTCCTAAAACTAAACCAAACTAATATTGAAACCCAAATATAAGAAGGATTTGATAACATAATCTTCCAAGATAAACTTTATCATTCGTCTCCAAACAACATCAACCACTCTTATCATCTTATAACAAAAGTAACTAACCTAATCACATTTTCACCAAGGTGGGTTAATTATCTCCATAAGTATCCTAAATTACTATAAGTTCACCTTAAATTCATCAATTCTTCTAAATATAAGTCAACCTTTACTCCTCAAATAAAATACCATATTATTCTATTTACCATGAACATATAGGGTTCCCAAGATAGTGAACGTCTTCCAAAATAATATTCATCTTTTCATCCCCTAATCATCCTTTTTTTCAAGAAGAACAGCTTCATAACATCCACATGTGATACATAACAATAGATGTTTTCCTTAATGATATAAAATCATATTAGGTAGTGACTCTATGTTCTTAGAAAACATTAAAGATGTGCTCATAGAGCATGAACTAAAATACAACATTACATAGACAATTTTTGAAAAGATGTTACATGTACGTCAGTCATCATGATCCATCTAAGCTTATGACTTGCATTGTTCCCTTGTCCTTGAAGATTGTTGATGCTCATCATGCTTCTCATCCATTCCCAGAGAGCATTGCCTTGGATAATATCTAACTTATCCACATTTACGACATTGAAAAGTATAAGGTACATTAGATCGAACCTTATCTCTATTCATCACATTATCCATTTTTTTAAAGAAATTGGCTCCTTTATGCCCTATCACCCCACACTTAAAACATCTCCTGGTTCTTTTGTGATATTCCCCTTGGTGCCTCTTTCCACACTTTTTGCACAAAGGAAATTGGGTATTCTTTCCCTTATCAACATTATCAGATGAACCTCCTTGAGACTTCACCATATTCTTCCTTGATGAATTTGGGCATTCAACCAGGTACCAATTATTAACTATGATTTTTTATAGTTGGTTTGGCATAATCACAATATGTTCAACTAGATCACTTGTCATCTCTATCATATTAAAATGTCAATTGTCACATTTCCTATCACATTGGTTGTTGGGACATGTTCTTCCATTTCCTACCATTAACTAAGAAAAGAAAGTATAATCAAGGGGATTAAATACTTAGCCAATAATCATGAAAAAGAAACTTAAAGCATAGATGGATAAACTTGTAGAAGAAAATTATACCATAACTTGAGATTCCCTAGGTTCCAATATAGGTTATCCATGATCATATATTCTTATGTGAATCTTTGTTTTAATTTATCTTTGTCCCTTTAATAATTTTTCATACTAAGCTTATGAATTTTCTGAATCATATCCCTTGGGAGTGTCAAACCAAGAGTGTAGCAAGGCCCGTTGTCATGCACCAAGTTACCTTGGGTCAAGCCCGAAACACCTTTTCAGAGTTTTCACTCCTAGGAACATTTGGGCCAGATCTACCTCTACTTGTTCGTATCCAGACAAGGATTTATTTGTTTGGAACCCACTTACTTAATACTCACTAAAATACCAGGAATATTTCCTATATTTAAACATTTCTATAGGGTTATTCCTAAAGTTTTCATATCCAAATTTCCAAAAATAACTAAACCATACATTGATACCAACTATAACATCCTGCCTTTTTATCACATAAATCTTTCATTTCATAATACAAAATCGAGGATCTTTATGACATAGTGTATTAGAAACCAGGAACTTAATATATGACAACATAAAACATTCTTCTTAAACACTTGAAAGGCTTCTTCATTTGTTCATCCTATATTCATTACAGCATCTCATAACCTGGGGATATACATCAAAAGAAAGGGTGAGCAGAAGGCCCAGTAAGGGAACCAAGGGAAAAAATTTACATGTGAACTTATGATACATCAAAATTCATGAAAAATAACTTTAAGGTGTGAGAAAGAGATCATGAGACATATCATAATAAAAATAACGTGTTTCATAACTTGAGGATGTGGCTACAACATTTAACTTAGACAATCATGAACATATCACCAAGGTAAACCCCAAGGTTTAATTTTAAATTTCCAAGGTAAATCCCAAGGGATCGTTAAAATTGTAATCTCTACTAGTTACATCATTACCCAATGCAATGGAGTGTTATTAGTGTGCACCCTTAAATTTGTAATCTCTAGTGGTTACATCATTACCAAATGAATTGGAGCGCTATCAGGGAGCACCCATAAATTTGTCTTTATTATTATGTGAGCCACATATATCATCATATATCATTTCATAAACAACCCATATAGCATAAAATATATTGGTTTCAGTTCATAGTCATAACATTTAAAAACTGCTTTAAAGACGTGATCTTTATGTCACTTTAAACCCGCGAAAAAGGAAAGCGGGTCTCATGTATGTAAATACCAGATTTTAAAATAGAAAATTTTGGTATATATGTTATTAACCCTTTAGAACAAATAGCTTTGAGTATTCACTTAATAAAATAAAAGAACTTGAGAAAAAGAGAGAGACATTTTGAGACGAAAATTCTGCAGCATAATGGCTATGTTACAGAGTTTTTAAAAACATTGAAAAGCGAGGGGACATGGGTCACCCACTCATAAATGATCCATAAAAAAGTATAGGGGAAAAATATAAGGGATATATGAACATGGTAATTAAATTTGAATGACATACCATTTGAAATGATAAACATGGAAGGAAGAGAAAAATTAGATTTTTCTTATGAAAATTCGGCAGCCTAACGGCGTCACTTAAAAATAAAAAAATGAATTGACGAGATCAAATATGGTCTCTCATCATATGAAAATATAAGATCAGTATGATAGATATAGATATAATACCCCAAAATAATAAAAGGAACTTGAAAAACATGACATGAAAATAGAACTTGAAAATGAGATGGGTGATGGAGTCGCATAAAAATTTGGCAGCCTAACGGCGCCACTTAAACATTATTAAAATGAATTGATGAGAGAAAGAGGGGGTCTCTCATCATATAAACAGGAAACGTACAGTAGGATGAATATAAAATAACATCCCCAACATAAGAACATAGAGCATAAAACAAATGACATAAAATAGAGTACTTGGAAAGAAAGAGAGAGGTAGGATCCCTTACCTTAAAACTTTACTCTTAATACTCGATGTTTGGGACCTTGAGGGCTTGGGGCACCTTGGGAGGGCTCATTGGGAGGTAAAGAGAGCAGATATTCGTTGGGGGAGAGTTTTTAATGAAAACTAAAGGAGGAATGGGTGAGTATTTATAGGGAAAGTGAGGGGACAAGGCATTAATGGCCAAGGGACACCTCATTGGTGGTTTTGGATAAACCATGGGCTTACCCATCATATTTTCCCATGGTTTTATCCACATGGGACCCCTCATACAATAATTCATCCCCTTTAGTCGGCAATCCATTAAAATATCTCATAACATCATCATGATGTAGTGCTGATGTCATTAAACATACCGAAACCCTAAAACTGTATTTCTATTATTCACTAAAAATTCAACTTTTTCAGAAAACTCGATGAAATTTAACTTAATATAATATCAGTGCTTTGAATTCAAAAATAAACACCATTTTATAAAAATTATTTTCTAAATATTTTTAACTTAATTTTGAAATAAAAACACTATTCACCGAAAATTTATTTTTTTCAGAAAAATCCCCAAAAATTACCTTAACTTAATATCGAGGCTCTAAGTTCAAAAATAAATTCCATTTTATAAAAATAATATTATAAATATTTTTAATTTAATTTTTAATTAAAAAAACACTATTCACCCGAAAAAACTAATACTTGACTAATAATTAATGAAACAGTTATTTAACTATTTCATTGAATCACACTACTTAATCAAGGTGGCCAAATTATATTAATACTTTCTTTAAGTGAGATTACTAATCCATTTGGTAAAATTACTAATCCTAAGCATAAAATCACTATTCATAAATAACTATTCACCAAAAATTAAGTTGATCTTATTGGACTATAAATTTCATACTGAACACATTTGCAGAAGACCATATTTTAAAAATCATTACACATCATGAATTATTTAAGGTTTACATAAGTATTTTAAAATATCCCTTTTTACAAAATTCAACAATAATATACATCCTACATGTATTCGGACATTTTAAAAATTCACAAACTTCCCCATAAGAAGAAAACACAATATTGTTTAAAAAAATGATTATACAACGTAGCTATGGTCTCCTTACATATCCCCTTATAACCCCAGCATAGGACCTAAGCGTAAGGTGTGATAAGGTGAGAGAACCTGAGGGAGGCTCGGCCAACATTTCTAGGGTAGTAATTTCTATAAGCTTGAACTTCTCATGAAGGTGATTACGTTCTAGCTTCACACAATGATGTTCGGCTTGGGATTAGTCTAGAGAAAAGTCCAGTGGTGCTACCTCCTTCCCAAGTTCTGTCAGATGGTCTTTGATCGGCCCGAGACTACTAGATGAGGCCATCAAATCTTCTTTCTATATTAATAAACCAAGATCACTTTTACTTAGATACAATAATCGCAACTTTAAGATTTTAGTTTCCAATGGTCATATTGACCAATAGTTGTATTGACCAATAGTCAAATAACCATTAAAACCTAACGATATCATTTTAATTATACTCATTTCATTAAATAATTTAAATAGTTGTGTAGAGTATAAATAAAATAACACAAAAAATTAGGAAACAAAATTTATTCAAAATTCCAGGTCGTTACACCTAGAGTACATGGATTTCATATTGGTGGTTCATTAATATATCTTGGAAAAATGTTAATGGTTAATTTAATGGCTAATAAATTAATTAATGAAAGGAAATTATAAAAAAGAAAGAATTGACTAATTTATGTCTTTAAATTCTTGTGTTCTTATAGGATATATAGTCCCAAGAAGTAATAGTCGGGTGTCTGTGAAATGATAAATACAGTTGATCTCAAGACTAGGTTATTCCCAAAGTGTATTTATGAGAAATATAATATCATTTATAATCAATTATTTCGTATGTTTTACCACCCTTGTCAGTCTTGGATACTGACAGCTAGGGGACTCTTGGAGAGTGTTTTTTCCCAATATCCTGGTGGGAGGTTGGATGGATGGCTACCCACTTTGGACCTCACTCTCTTCTCTTGTTAGATACATGTACATGTATTCATGATAGATAGTTTCCCTATATATGTTTGTAGAGGGTTATGATGGCTTTTTTTCTAATACACATGTTTCTATAGATATAGTATCCAAATATTATTATAGTTATGATGTGTATAGTCTATGATGGATTAAGGTACTTAGTCGGTGTAAGGGAATTGATGACTTGAGGTATCATACCTAATGTATGATACATGTCATATGGGTTGTGGTGGCTCCCAAAAACTTCTTGGTTACTATATATGGATATGAGGATGACATGATGTGGTTTTGTAATACATGAGGTGTCTATTTTGATGTATTTCCCATGTGCATGTTGGATGGATTATTTTTAAGAGAGATGGCTTTGGATGTTCAGAGTTGGGAAATAGGGGAAAACTAATTGGGAAGCGGGAGTAGGGTACCATTGAGGTTTAATTATTAAATTATATAATCACTTATATATGATACGTGGAGTTATTTATCCATTTTTGGTTGGGAAATTGGTATACCTATTTAGGTGATGAGTTCATTTCACTATTGTCCACTATGATTTAGCTTGCTTTATTTAGCTTTTCCAAGGGAGGGTCTATGGAGAATAAAAATGAGTGTAATTTTATAATGACTCAATGTTAATAAAATAATTTTAGTCAATACAATAAAATGGATATCTAGATGAATATCCATCAATTAAATATGAAACTAAATATTATATTGACAATGACATGGAAAGTACCCTAATAAAAGTAATTATAATGGAATAATAAGGTATTTTACTTTCATAATATATATTTAAAAATAATTATTATTCATTTAATAAATAGTTTCCAATGGTAGGAGGTTAAATAGATGATAATTAAATCCCTTATAGAAATAAAATTATATAATCCCACATATTTGATACGCAATCGGGACATACAACTTCTTTAAGACATAACTTCATGTCCTCAAGATAATGATATCTATGGTTAACTTATACAAATATTTAGTTTAATCCAAAAGGGTCCCAATATAGGATAAACCAAATGTATCTTATCCTAACATAGGTATAGTTCAACTATTAAAAAGATTAATATCCAAAATACTAAATATACATGGATCACATAAGGATTTAGATAATGGATTTTACAACTATGAAGACATTTTGGAATTGTAATAACTTATGAAGGTGGTATGATGAAAGAAAATTGAAATATATCATTAATATTATAATAAGATATTTATAATAATGAGTAATAGAAATATTTGATTTGGAAATGTAAATTAATTAAAAAAGATTACAAAAGATAAATAAATAAAAAATATTTAAAACCTCATACATTTCCTTGTACCTTCTCAGTACAAGATGGAGAACTCTTAAGTAATATTAAATATTATTATAATGACTATTCATTAGAAAATAATGATTATGTCTATGCACATTTTTTTGAATTAAATAGTTATGAGAGTATTGTTGTGAATTTATATTGAATGATGGGGAATTGTTTTAAGATTTATGAATTTATGTTTTTAAAATCGTGGATATGTAAAATAGGGTTCAAATGACTAAAATGGTTTTAGATCATTGAATTTTACATTAAAAATATGGTTTTTTCATTTACTTATTTGAATTAAAATCCATTTAATTATGTTATTTAAAACATAAAAATTTTCATTATCTAGAAAATAATTATTTCATAAACATTATAAAACATTTTTGAATTTGTAAACCTCAATATAGGTTTTAAAAATTGATTATAACTTTTTAAAATAAAATATGTTATTGAATTAAAATAATTTTGGCCATGGATACTTCTATATTATTTATTATATAATTTTTAAATAAATATTTAATCATAATATATATTTTATATGAATATCATATTTTATAATTCAATTAAAAATTTATTTTCCCTAAATTATTCCCAAAATTTAACTATCGGAGAATTTGGACATAATAATTATAAATTTGAATTATTTTTTATAAATTTAATTTTCTATATATATGTAATTTTTTATTATTGAATAAAACTCATTATATAATTTGAAATTATGTATATAGTGAAAATAAAAATAAAAATATCATTTGAATGGGACTTTATTATTCGATTACATATATATATATATATATCTTATTAAATTCTCATTCATTAATTAATAAAAATTATTTATATTTGTGAATATAATATTTCTATATAATTTTATTTATATTTATAGGCACATGTGTGTATCACATAATGGTCACATTATTTTTATAATAGGAATATTAGTGTGTTACTATTTTAATGGCTTCTTTAAATTTACATTAGTTATATTTTTTATGATAAATAAACTTAATTATATCTTCTAAAACCATTCACAAAATTATATTGGTTTCTTCATCATGTCCATTAAATTTTTTTCTTCTTAATATAAATCTATTGCTCATTTTTTATTATTTGAAGGATATGATAATCTATATTTCATTATTATGTTATTTTCATTTTTTGTATGTTACATAGCACTAGTTGTTATCCAAGTGAATATTTCTATATATTTTGTGTTATAAGCCTATTATAAAAAGTAATTGTATTGTGTGATGAGTATTTTAATGAAACATTTATTTACTTTTGTAGAATCCTAGGGCATACATTCTACCAAATTTAATAATTTCACCCTTGCAATTTAGGGTATACATAAATCCATTAATGAATTAATGTAGTTATTAATTATTTCATTCTCATTCTCTCAAATTACTTTCTCCAGCATTTGATTCTTCTAAATAACATTTACCAAATGAGTTATCTAATTTCCAAATATTTTTTTAGTATTAAGAATCTTGAGGGGAGATTTATGATATGACAAGTAAGAATAATATAATATTTCATTAGTGGTGAGTATTTTAATTGGTTCTAGTATATAAATAAATAAAAGAGTGACATTGAAGACCTCATGTATATTAGATATTTTAGGAATTATATCCTAATAATAATCCACAACACAAATTTCTTCTAAAATATCAAAATTCCCAATTCATATTAGACATATATTACCCTTTTTATTGAGAATTACAGTTACGTTTCATGGTGATACCTTTAAAAAGGAATGACCCCTACATGAAACTCCAATTCCCTTATCTAATTATCAACATAACATTTTTTTCTTCTTTATTATGATATTTTGATTTGATTATGCATTTCACACACTTTCTCTATCATATCTTTAACTAATTTTCATCCGACTACCCTCATTTGCATGGATTCAACCTAGAAGGTTGGAAATCAGTATATTTTCTCATATAAATATTCATATGGTGTGATTTTTATATATGATTTAAAGATATTATTGATTCATAATTTCATAAAATCTAGATATAGGTCCCATATTCCTTGGAAATTGATCATGCTTGAAATCAACATGTCATATAATGTTTAGTTATACCATCCAAACTACCTATAAATTTTATAATTATATGTTTTGATCAACTATATCTCAGGATTTTATTCCTTCTAAATAATCATATATAATTTTGAAAGTAAATAAGGGCTAGAAGTTGGAAAATTTTATAGAGGTTTATAACAAATCCTTAAAACTTAATTAAAATAATTATGTGAAATTTTCTCAAGGGGTATATGCACATTAATTCTAGGAAAATTTTAATTCTTGTAAGGAAATACATGGTAAACCACACGGTATCATTCATATAGTATGTTATAGAAAGACCAAAAATAGATGCCATTTTACAATTTCCTTTTTCTAATTTAGAATTGGGTGCGGTTTTATGATGACTCAAAGCTCGAATCATAGAAATTGCATTACATTTCTGGAATACATAATACATTAAAAAAATACACCCAACTACCTTATTAGCTTAGTTCCTTTGGAAATATAGAAACATAACAAACTGGTCCATAACACCTCTATTTATTCACTTTCCTACTTAAAACTGCACCCATTTTTGACATATCAGACTTATTACCTCTATGCGTGTTATAGGAAAAATAAACATAAGAAAGGGTAAGATTAGATGCTCAGTAAGGGTAAACATGGATGATATTTAAGAATAATTAGAACATAAAGGTATAAAAACATGAGAAAAACATTTGAAGATCATACCCTGCATATCAAAAGATCATATGCATGAGTCATGGAATAAATATTTGTAGTTCATAATACATCAATCAGAATGAAATAAAGACGATAATCCATGAAATACTAACATAAGAATATGAAATTGAATTGTTTGAAGACACAAAAGAATATAAAATGATTTCTATTGTATTCAAGGACTCACTTTAAATTCCATAATAGTAGTATGGTTTCACTTCCTATAACATATTTGTTGTCATGGTTCACTCCCATGACCATATTGGTAGTCATGGTTCACTCCCATAACAATAATGGCAAACAAGGTCCTTTATGTCTATCTCATGACATATAAATCATTACCCAACGCATCACAGGGAGATATAGGTCCCACCCATCTCATAATGAAATCATACATACATGTTCCATAAGATCCAAAAAAGTCATACCATAAACTATTAAATGAAATGGGAATCATAAACTTGAAATAATATAAAAACCTCTTGAAAAGATATAGTTTTCATAATCATTTCATAATAAGAATAACCTGTGAAAATAAGTGAGTTTCGTAGATATCATTCCATCAAAAAATAAACCATTTAGAAAAATAAAAAGGAATGGTATTATTTATCTATAAAAAAGTATGTTATCTTAGATGGGGAATGAATTTGAAATATCACTTGGAACATGAAATTTCCTTAAAATCACCTTTAAAAACATAAAACAATTTCAAAACCATTTACATTGAAACCCCATTAAAAAAATATAAAGGAATAATGAAAAATAATTTAAAACATTTCTTGATAAAAATATCCTTTCTTATTTGAAATCATTTCATTTTCATAAAATGAGACACAATTTAAAAATAAAACACTTTTCTTGAAAATAACCATGTAAGATTATAAGGGAAGTTTAGAGGTAATAAGGTCCCATGAAGGAATAAAAATCCATAAATGTTACAAAAGATAAAAAACATTCTTCTTTTAATTTTTCGGGATATTAAAAAAGTACCTTGTTTGGAAAATGACAAAATATTTTTTTCAACCCATTTAATAAAAATTTATGCATGGGTCAAAATGGCTTTAGACAATAGTGAAAAAAATTTGGAAAATATTCTTATGGAAGATGGATGTGGAAGTTAAATATTTCCCAGTAGATACTTATATATAAACAATTCCAATAATAATGAGATTGTCGAAATAACCCTTACAACAATATAATTAGTATAATTATATGTCCCAAGATAGAAAAGAAATAATATGTATATGAAAATACCATAATCTTATTTTTAAGAATCATAAAATACATTCATGGTAAGTATATACCCCACATATAAGAAGCAAGTAGGGTATGAGTTTTGTGTATCATGGAATTAAAGGTGATAAAAAATCCCTTACCTTAGGTTTGAATTCCTCCGTACGTGTTAGAAACTCCTCTTCTCCAACGATCTCCTGCGAAATCTCTTCTTAGGGGCACTAGAGATGGTATTTTAGGAAGATGAGAACCTAAAGAATGTTAATAATAAAGTTTATAAGGGAAATATTCCTATTTTGGTTGAGATTTAAGGATCAAAGTGGTGTGAGGATGTGATGGGGGAGGATCCCTTTTATAATTGAGGCGAGGGAAACTTTTTTAAATCCAAAAAAATATTTAAATACAATAAGTTTTTTATAGATTTAAATATTTAAAAACAAACCATAAATGAATATTATATGAAATTTTCGACCATATGTTATCCCCTTGTGATTAATTAACATTTTTTTGATTTTTAAATAATTTGATAAAAAATTAATTCAATGAGATATCATTATTGTCAATGTTAATACTATTCATGTAATTTGAAATAAAATATAATAAGATAAGGTGTGAATTAGAATATAATTATTTCACACATCTACAATATATCTTATGGATCATGGAATTTCTTTATTCACATTAAATAATCCAAAATATATCAAAATTAATTATATTATAATAAATTATTCTATTTTTTATATTAATTCCGTAAATATTGTTTTAGCATTGCAGAAGATTTTAAGGTAATTATATAACCCCTAAAAATTTAAAAATAAATTTTTATAAGGAGAATAATTTCATTTATATCAAATTGTACATTTACATTCATTCACATATTGATGGGTTCTCTATATATAAACATAAAAGATATTAAATACAAGAGAGCGATAATTTGTAACTATCATTGTTTTAAATAATATATATTTAATTTTAAGAGAAAAGTTTCCATTAAACAACTAAAAATTTATCATCTTGTTGTAATTTTAGAATTCCCTACATCCAAATATTTTTAGACAATTTTAGGTAAAAAAATAATCCTCATCTTTTTTATTTAACCCTTAGTTAAACCCTTTAACTCTTATCGTGACAACTTGGATTCTTTCTATCTTGGAATAATATAGTTAAAATAAAATATAAAAAGAACCCAAAGTGGATAATTGATGAAATATTTAACCTTATTATAGTTATTTGGACTATATCTAGTTTTTTATTACTTTTATATGATTTAATAAATTATTATTTATTTTAAAGTATAATTTATGTCAATTTTCATACTATTTATTTTTTTCCTTTTTAAAAACATCTTAACAACATGATATCATCAAAATAACTCTTTTAATATATCTATAACATGTATAAGTTATTTATAAAAGTATTTTATGTCATTAATTATGTAATACTATATTTATTTTAATATATCTAATATTATTTACTTGATGTCCACATTATGTAAATAATTACTGCATCATTATTATACAACTCGTTAATTAAATTATTTCTTCTCTAAAAATTAAAATTAAATTATAAAGATGAATATAAAATTATTGTATTTAAAATTAATATTTATAGTGTAATTTATCTTATATATAACCCTATATTAAAAATTATTTAGTTATTAAAATTATGAGTATGAAATTTTTAACTTATCTTTAAAAAAAATATAATAAATGTCTTATTATTAACCAAGTGGCATAAAAAGATCAAAATTTATAACAAAGTTTGAATTTTTTCAAAACCCACTTATCCAATGAAATTTGGATAAGTGTTAGGGTAACATTATAATATTACTTTTACCTTTAATTACCCAATTTATCCTTAACCGTGGTAAAATTTTTTCTAAAGTTAAAATTCCCCAAAAATTAAGTCAATCCTATTAGAATTGAAATATATTACATATCCTGACCATTTATGTACATTTTTTTAACATTCAATTCATATAAGTGGATAAATAAATTTTAACACTAATCTCATAGTAGTGGCGAGAAGGTGGCCAAATGAGACATCCAAAAAGTCAATAAGTTTTTATATCTGATTTTAATATAAAAATGATTCCAATGACTAAAATTGTACTAATATATTTATAATTGATATATTTTGAAATTAAAATTATTTTAAAAGATATTAATTATTTTAATGAAAATGACAGGTTTTAACTTCGATGGAGTATTTTTCACTATTCAAAAAAAAATCGAAAATCTTAAGAAAATAAAAATATTTCACCATAAGTTAAATTTTACATTCCAAATTCAAAATTGAAGGTAATTTTTTCAAATTAAATTTCAAAAAGTATCTAAAATTAATTTTATTATTATTCATATAAAGATAAGAAAATCATTACCTTAAAGATACTAGTAATTGCAAAAATAAAAAATTCTTTAAAAAAATTATACATTTCATTATAAATATGTTTTATTATGTGAAAACATATAAAATAATTTATTACTATTATTATTACTATAGTTAATTTCTATTTTATAACTATCATGTTTAGATAATTATAATAATGAAGTGTTGTTTCCCAAAACATCAATGTTATGTGTATTGCAATCCATGTCGGTGTAGCATGAAATACAATCTTAACATGGTGTTTCATATAAAATAATAAAAATTTAGTGATTTTAAATAATAAAAAAATATATACTCAGTGTTACGTGATGTCAGAAATATCAAAATTATTAAATTAATTTAAAAAATAAAAATTACAAAATCTCTCTGTGTTACATTATACCCCCTTAAAATGAATTTCAGCCTTGAAAATTTTCTGGGTTTTCAAGGGTTTAATACATCAAGGTTTATTTCATAGAAACCCAAATCATAAAAATGATTTCTAAAAAATCTATTTAAAAATGATAACTTTGAAACATAAAGGATTCCCAAATAAACTCACAACTAGGTTTCCACATAAGTGAATATGGGTAAAGGTTAGAAAATAGAGGAAAAACATAAATAATCCATGATAATGATCACTGATATTATGAAAGTGGGTTATATAGAGAATGTTAACAATAAAAAACCATAAACTAAAGAAACATGAAGGAGGAAATTGATATCATCAATAATGATGATAATGATATAACCTTCTAAATCACAGTTCTTTTCATAATGTTAAATAATTTCACAAATAAGATATAATTTATTGATGTAGCGACTCGAGTTTTTGGCTTTTTCAGACCTTGGAATATTTCTACGAATAATTCAAGAGATAGGCGCGAAGACGGCGTGCGATTCTAAGGCTCGGTGTGCCCAGAATTAATGTTATAAAAATATTAAGTATTTTTATACTATTCATGTGGAGGGGTGTGATATCTCCTAAACGGTAGCTCAGAACGGGAATCTGAGGGCACGGTTGCGTCTGGAACGTGCGGTTTACCCTAGGCGAGGTGTAAACTTTGCGGGCGCGGGCCTGCGGTGAGAAACACCACAAGGGGCGTTTTCGAAAATAAGTAGCGAAGTTAGTGTGCCAGCGTCGGCTCGAATAACTTCTGAACGGAGTCTTGGATGGAAAATCTGAGTCTGCCATTGCATTCAGAACGGCGCATTTACCCTAGGGGTGACCTTACTTTTGTTCGCATCGGGCGTCGGGTCTGAGGCGGGTTTGGCGCCGGTAGGCGGCTGATATAAATATCAGCGCCCCCCCCCCCATTTATCGTTCCCCTCGACGTTCTTCGTCGTTCTTCGCTGCCACTCCGCCGAATCGAGAAAACGAAGCGCCCACGATCTCGGAATTCGAAAGCGGGCGTTCCAGGAGCACGCAGCCGAAGCTCTGCAGTGCGGATCTGAGGCAGAACGTCGACGTTTCGCCCGCGAGGTAGGCGGATTTGAGTTTTAACCCCTGATCCGGTTTTTGCTGTGTTTTTCTGCAAATCGAAGCCGTAGCAGGGTAGATCGGGTCCTGAGGGTCGTGTAGACGCCTCCGGATCGCAAAACGGACCACCGGGGTGCCCCCGGCCGTCCGCGGAAGATCTGCAGGCGCGGCGACGCCGACCCCGGCGAAGCCCGGCGGCCCACGGTGGCCAGCCGCCCAGCGCGGCGGCACGCGGCGGAGCGCGGCGGAGGGTCCAGGCCGGCCGGACCGGCCGGTCGGGGCCGGTCCGGCCCCTTTTACTATACAGGGGTTTTTAAACTCCCGTATCTTGCGAACCGAGAGCCGGATTCGCGCGCCGTTTGCGGCGACGTGACCCTGACGACGAGGCGAACCCTCCAGTGTGTGTTAGAGGGTTTAAAGGTTCGGGATCGTGGCCCGGGATCTAGAAACGTCGTATAAAATAATATTTTATTATTATTTCACGACTTCGGGCCTTTGTAACTTCTACCCGAAGCGTCCGATTGACGTGCTATCAGTGGCGTTGAGACCCTGATGGTACGATGGACTTCTTGAGATGGTTTCCGGGTGTTGGGACTGAGAATGGGGTGCGGGGCCCACGAGGCCGGGTTTTGGCGTTTGCGGAGAAACGCAACTTTTGCACCAGGAGTCCGATTTTGGCCGATGAATAGTTGATCATGTGTGTTTTTCCAAGAGGAATGCAATGGTGCATTCCGTTCGATGAGTTTCGGAATCCAGGCATGGGCCCCAACCGAGCTGGGCTTCGGTGAATAGTACCTTTTTCACCGGGTGTCCGTTTTGGACGAGCAAGTAGTCGATTCCGCTTTTTTTTCTGAGGGGATCGTCGTGGTGTGATCCGCTCGATGGTTTTCACGATCATTGGGTGGGCCACACACGAGCTAGCTACGATGAATAGTGCCTTTTTCACCAGTGCTCTGTTTCGGGCGAGTAAACAGCCTATCCTGCGTGTTTTTCCGCGTGGGACGCGATGGTGGCCTCAGTTTTGGCCTAGGAGGTGCGCAGTGTGGTGTTGTGGCGGGTCGCTCGGGTTAGCGATGTTTGGACCAGCAGTGGTGGAGGGTTCTCCCTTGGTTCGTTCCTACGAGGGTTCGTGTGGTATCACGAGCTTCGTATGGGTTTGTGATCCTCTCGATGGGATGTTTAAACTGTTAGAGTTGTGGTATCCCTCCAGTGGGCACAGAGTGGATCCTCTAGCATCTTTACCCTAGATCGGGTTCTTGGTATCACTGTGACCGCTTATTCTTGGGCGGCGATCCCCTATCTAACAGGTTAACCCCGTAGGGTTTCTGACATCATCGGGAATATGATCCCCTACGCGGTGGGTCGTGCATAGTAGGGTTGTGGCATCTTCGGGTTTACGATCCCCTACTCAGAATGATGTTTATAGTAAGGTTGCGGTATCGTTGGTTATACGATCCTATACTCAGCGCTTGGTGTCGGTAGGGTTGCAGTATCATTGGTTATGTGATCCCCTACTCAGCACGTGGTTTCGGTAGGGTTGCGGCATCGTCAGTTCAATCCCCTACATCACCAGTTATACCTGATAGGGTTCTGGTATCGTCGTGTCCATCTTTATATGGTCAATGATCCTCTATCTGAGGGTGAAGCTTCTGTCGAGCACCAGATCGGGTTGTGGTATCCCCCAGCGGATCCTGGGTGTGATCCCCTATCTGTGAGAACTACGTATTCCAGATCGGGTCGTGGTATCCCCCAGCGGACCCTGGGAGTGATCCCCTATCTATGAGCTACGTATACCGGTGTGGGTCTTGGTATCCCCTAGCGGACCCTAGGGGCGATCCCCTATCCAAGGAGTTTGGTGGTTATGTTGTTTCAGCGATGTTTCCTCAGTGATGTTATCCGGCGAGCGTGGTCTCTCGGGTGAGCGTCTGAGATGTTTGTTTGGGACCCGATCGAGTGTACATCTCGGATGAGTGTCATCTGGTATGACAGTGATCATGGGGTGTACTCTCCTTGTTGGGACAGTTCCTGGTGATGAGGTTGGTACCATTTGTGGCTTTGTGGCGTGCGCTGAGTATATCTGGTTTGTTCAAGGTGTATGTATGGGCATACACGTGAGCTGAGCTGACTAGTTGTGTTTCGGCGAGGATGGTCACGAGATGGAGTTTCTCTCTCATATGGGTTCCCTCTGGCTGGGTTGAGTAGACTGTTTCCTTTCAGTTGCTCCCTTTGGTTTTGGGTTTTTGGGGTGCCTACTGAGTATGTTTATACTCACCCCTGCATGGGCTTTACCCGAACATGTTTGTGTCTTGTGCAGACCACAGGCCTTTCGACGGAGTCCTAGGAGGACCCAGAGCAGGCGGAGCTTAGTGAGCTAGTTGACTGGGGTGTTTACCGGAGCTGTGCCGAGGGAGCTTTCCGGCGGGTGTTTGTGGCAGCTTTCCCCTCGTCAGAGTAGGTTGGACGCTCTTTTAGTTTTCTTTTGGTGGGCCCTATTTTTTCCTTCTGTACTTCTGTTGTACTCTGGTTTGGGATAGTGTATGCATGCTTTTACTTTTCATTTTCTATATCTCTGCACTGTTTCATGGAGGTTTTTGTGGGTGCGTGTGTACAGGTACCATAGGCTAATGCCTCCCATGTGTGTGATAGCCTACTCGGTGCTGGTCGCCAGCCCCTGGCCTATTATAGGTGGGCTTGGGGAGTCGCGGCTCGAGCCCCATTGGGTTGGGTCGTGACAAAGTGGTATTAGAGGAGGTTACACCTTTGGGATCTCAAAGCATAGCTGGTCTAGTTGTGAGTTTGGTTTGGGTTGCATAGCGGCAGTGTTAGTGTGTTTTGAGTTCGGCTTTCAGGCCAGGGACTCCAGTGTTGGTGCGGCGGCCGACGTATCCATACAGCAGGACTCTGATAACCTGCCTTTCGACTCGGGACATTCGTACACTGGTCGCAAGGACATAATGGTACATGCATCATATAGGACTGGGTTTTTGGTTTTTCCTTGTCCTTCTTGAGTCAGCTCTCCAGATATACTCTTTGACTGTGGTGCGTCTTGAATGTATTTCAGGATGCCTCCACGACGACAGCCAGCGAGGGTTCCGCAGCAGGATTGTGCTGATGACCCGCCCCGTGTAGAGGCTGTGGAGCAGGGCGTAGGCTCTGAGGTTGCACCTCCAAGTGGTCTACCGGTTGAGCCACCACCAGTCGAGCAGCTGATTGTGCCTGTGGTGCAGGACGAGGTTGTGCGCAGGCTAAGTGCACTTCACGGGTTCCAGAGGCAGTGACCTCTGAGGTTCCAGGGTGATCCAGAACCCCAGGGAGCTTATGACTGGCTTGAGGCAGTCACCCGAGTTTTCCGCCTAGTGAGGACACCTCCAGATCAGATGGTGGTCCTAGCGGCGAGCCTTATGCATGGTTATGCCGGGAGATAGTGGAGTTTGGTGACGCAGTCCCATGACGAGGAGACGCTCACATGGGCAGAGTTTGAGCGGCTCTTCAGATAAGAGTTCTATCTGGTGACGCTGAGGTCAGTGCGGATCCAGGAGCTTCTGCAGCTTCGACAGGAGAGCATGGCCATGTCGGAGTACTCAGCAAGGTTTACAGACATGTCGCTTTACTCCCTGGATATGGTTCGAGACCCGTTCTTTAGGGATCGAACCTTCGAGCAGGGCTTACGCAGGGACATCCGGGCAGGTGTGGTTTCCTTGTGCCTACCCACCTATGTTGGAGTGTTGGAGCGAGCGTTGGTGGTGGAGAGGTTTCTGGCTGAGCAGATTCCCCTTGTTAGTGCTGGGCACGGGAGAGCTGAAACTTCATCGGTCGGATCGGCATCTGGTAGCCGATGACAGACTCAGGGGTCTGGACATGGCCGACGTTTCAAGAGGAGACCCCAGGATGGAGGATCTGAGCCTTAGGGCTCACAGGGCTCACAGGCCAGTTTTGGTCAGCCGCAGGAGAGGCGGTGTTATGCTTGCGATGGTTGCGGACATCTTTCTAGAGATTTTCTGACCCGACGTTCTGCTGAGAGGGAGCCGGTCAATGGACCGCCATGGCAGAGGCAGCGTCTCGAGCAAGGAGGTCCGCAGGGCGGCGGATGTGGTGGAGGAGCTGGTGAAGCAGGAGGAGGTGGTAGACTGTATCAGTTGCCACCACCCGCACCCCCAGGTGGTCCACGCCAAGCTCAGGGAGATGGTGGTCGAGGGCGAGGACAGCTGCATGCCCTGGAGGCAGTCGACCCATGGGCACCGCGGATGGATAGAGGTATGCCTTGTGTCTTTTCTACTTACTGCAGTAGTTTGGTAGACACTTTTAGTGGTACCCTCCTTTTTGTTGCTTCCTCGAGTTCTGTTCAGGGCGTTGGTAAGACCCTGTGTGGGTGTTGTTCGACATGCTTCGAATGCGTGAGGAGGAGGGATCCTTCCCCCACCAAGACTTGTTTTTGGTGACGCGATTAAAACCGTGCGGGAAATTCAGTGACACCCAAAGCGGATAGTATTGAGGTGTGGCGGATGAGTCCCTCTGACTTATACGTTCGGGCATGGGTGTTTGTTGGTGAGGTTGCTGGTGTGTGAGACCCAGTTGAGAGTCCGGTCGCTTTCCTTGTACTTAGGGATTTTCGGGGACGAAAAGTCCTAAGGGGGGAGAATTTAGCGACTTGAGTTTTTGGTCTTGTCAGACTTTGGAATATTTCTGCAAATAATTTCAGAGATAGGCGCGAAGACGGCGTGCGATTCTGAGGCCCGGTGTGCCCGGAATTAATATTATAAAACTATTAAGTATTTTTATACTATGCACGTGGAGGGGGTGTGATATCTCCTAAGAGGTAGATCAGAATGGGAATATGAGGGCATGGTTGCGTCTGGAACGTTCCGTTTTCCCTAGGCGAGGTGTAAACTTTACGGGTGCGGGCCTGCAGTGAGAAACACCACCAGGGGCATTTTCATAAATAAGTCGCGAAGTTAGTGTTCCAGCGTCGGCTCGAATAACTTCTGAATGGAGTCTCGGATGGAAAAACTAAGTCCGTCGTTGCGTTCATAACCGCGCGTTTACCCTAGGGGTGACCTTACTTTTGTTCACATCGGGCGTCGGGTCCGAGGCGGGTTTGCCGCCGGCAGGCGGTTGATACAAATATCAGCCCCCCCCCCCTTTATCGTTCCTCTCGACGTTCTTCGCCATTATTAACCGCCACTCCGCCGAATCAAGCAAAAGAAGCGCCCAAGATCTCGAAATTCGACGGCGGACGTTCCAGGAGCGCGCAGCGGAAGCTCTGGAGCGCGGATCTGAGGCAGAACGTCGGCGTTTCGCCCGCGAGGTAGGCGGATTTGTGTTTTAAACCCCAATCCCATTTTTGCTGCGTTTTTCTGCAAATTGAAGCCGTAGCAGTGTAGATCAGGTCCTGAGGGTCGTGTAGACGCCTCCGGATCGCAAAACGGACCCCCGGGGTGCCCCCGGCGGTCCGCGGAAGATCCGCCGGTGCGGCACAGGCGCGGCGGCGCGCGGCGGAGCAGCGGCTGCCGGCCGCCCAGCGCGGAGGCGCGCGGCGGCCCACAGCGGAGCCGCGGGGGCACGCCGGTGGCGTGCGGCGGAGGGCCGCCGGCCAGGGCGGGCCAGCGGCGGCGGCCAGTCCAGGCAGGCCGGACCGGCCGGTCGGGATCGGTCCGGCCCCTTTTACTATACGGGGGTCTTTAAACCCCCGTATCTTGCAAACCGGGAGCCGGATTCGCGCACCGTTTGGGGCGACGTGACCCTGACGACGAGGAAAACCCTCCAGTGTGGGTTCGAGGGTTTAATGGTTTGGGATTGTGGCCCGGGAGCTAGAAACGTCGTATAAAATAATATTTTTTTATTATTTCACGACTTCGGGCCATTTTAACTTCTACCCGGAGCGTCCAATTGACGTGCCGTTAGTGGCGTTGAGACCCTGATGGTACGAA
The DNA here is from genome assembly GCA_963277665.1 of Viscum album. Taxonomy (NCBI): domain Eukaryota; kingdom Viridiplantae; phylum Streptophyta; class Magnoliopsida; order Santalales; family Viscaceae; genus Viscum; species Viscum album. The sequence goes on from OY728120.1 coordinate 1,514,846,615, forward strand.
AATCTTTTTGAGAAGGTTTCTGGGTGTTGGGACTGAGAACGGGGTGCGGGCCCCACGAGGTCGGGTTTTGGCGTTTGCGGAGAAACACAGCTTTTGCACCAGGAGTCCGATTTTGGCAGATGAATAGTCGATCCTGTGTGTTTTTCCAAGAGGAACGCAATGGTGCATTCCGTTCGATGAGTTTCGGAATCCAGGTGTGGGCCCCACCCGAGCTGGGCTTCGGTGAATAGTACCTTTTTCATCGGGTGTCCGTTTTGGACGAGCGAGTAGTCGATTCCGCTTGTTTTTCTGAGGGGATCATCGTGGTGTGATCCGCTCGATGGTTTTCGTGATCGTTATGTGGGCCCCGCACGAGCTAGCTACAGTGAATAGTGCCTTTTTCATCGTTGCTCCATTTCGGGCGAGTAAACAGCCTATCCTGTGTGTTTTTCCGTGTAGAACGTGATGGTGGCCTCGGTTTTGGCCTAGGAGGTGTGCGGTGTGGCATTGTGGCGGGTCGCTCGGGTTTGCGACGTTTGGACCAGCAGTGGTGGAGGGTTCTCCCTTGGTTCGTTTTTACGAGGGTTCATGTGGTATCACAACCTTCGTATGGGTTTGTGATCCTCTCGATGGGATGTTTAAACTGTTAGATTTGGGGTATCCCTCCGGTGGGCCCGGAGTGGATCCTCTAGCATCTTTACCCTAGATCGGGTTCTTGGTATCGCTGTGACCTCTTATTCATGGGCGGCGATCCCCTATCTAGCAGGTTAACCCCCAAGGGTTTCTGGCATCATCAGGAATATGATCCCCTATGCGGTGGGTTGTGCACAGTAGGGTTGTGGCATCGTCGGGTTTACGATCCCTTACTCAGCATGATGTTTATAGTAGGGTTGTAGTATCGTTGGTTATACGGTCCCCTACTCAGCGCTTGGTGTCGGTAGGGTTGTGGTATCGTTGGTTATGCGATACCCTACTCAGCGCGTGGTTTTGGTAGGGTTTCGGCATCGTCGTTTCGATCCACTACATCACGAGTTATAACAGATAGGGTTCTGGTATCATCGTGTCCATCTTTATATGGTCAATGTTCCTCTATATGAGGGTGAAGCTTATGTCGAGCACCAGATTGGGTTGTGGTATCCCCCAGCGGATCCTGGGTGTGATCCCCTATCTGTGAGAACTACGTATGCCAGATCGGGTCGTGGTATCCCCCAGCGGACCCTATGAGTGATCCCCTATCTATGAGCTACGTATACCGGTGTGGGTCTCGGTATCCCCTAGCGGACCCTAGGGGAGATCCCCTATCCGAGGAGTTTGGTGGTTATGTTGTTTCAGCGATGTTTCCTCAGTGATGTTATCCGATGAGCATGGTCTCTCGGGTGAGCGTCTGAGATGTTTGTTTGGGACCCGATGGAGTTTATCTCTCGGATGAGTGTCATCTGGTATGACAGTGATCATGGGGTGTACTCTCCTTGTTGGGACAGTTGCTGGTGATCAGGTCGGTACCTCTTGTGGCTTTGTGGCGTGAGCTGATTATATCTGGTTTGTTCAAGGTGTATGTATGGGTATACACCTAAGATGAGATGACTAGTTGTGTTTAGCCGAGGATGGTCATGAGATGGAGTTTCTCTCTCATATGGGTTCCCTCTGGCTAGGTTGAGCGGACTGTTGCCTTTCAGTTGCTCCCTTTGGTTTTGGGTTTTTGGGATGCCTACTGAGTATGTTTATACTCACACCTGCATGGGCTTTGCCTGCACATGTTTGTGTCTTGTGCAGACCACAGGCCTTTCGACAGAGTCCCAGGAGGACCCGGAGCAGGCGGAGCTTAGTGAGAGAGTTGACCGGGGTGTTTACCGGAGCTGTGCCGAGGGAGCTTTCCGGCGGGTGTTTGTGGCAGCGTTCCCCTCGTCAGAGCAGGTTGGACGCACTTGTAGTTTTCTTTTGGTGGGCCCTGTTTTTCCCTTCTGTACTTCTGTTGTACTCTGGTTTGGGATAGTGTATGCATGCTTTTACTTTTCAGTTTCTATATCTCTACACTGTTGCATAGAGGTGTTTGTGGGTGCGTGTGTACAGGTACCTTAGGCTAATGCCTCCCATGTGTGTGATAGCCTACTCGGCGCTGGTCGCTAGCCCCTGGCCTATTGGAGGCGGGTTTGGGGAGTCGCGGCTCGATCCCCATTGGGTCGGGTCGTGACAGAGTGGTATCAGAGGAGGTTCCACATTTGGGATCTCAGAGTGTAGCTGGTCTAGCTGTGAGTTTTGATTGGGTTGCATAGCGGCAGTGTTAGTGTGTTTCGAGTTCGGCTTTCAATCCAGGGACTCCAGTGTTGGTGCGGCGGCCAACGTATCCATACACCAGGACTCAGATAACCTGCCTTTCGACTCGGGACATTCGTACACTGGTCACGGGGACATAATGGAACATGCATCATATAGAACTGGGTTTTTGGTTTTTCCTTGTCCTTCTTGAGTCAGCTCTCCAGATATACTCTTTGACTGTGGTGCGTCTTGAATGTATTTCAGGATGCCTCCACGACGACATCCAGCGAGGGTTCCACAACAGGATTGTGCTGATGACCCGCCCTGTGTAGAGGCTGTGGAGCAGGGTGCAGGCTCTGAGGTTGCACCTCCAGGTGGTCTGCCGGTTGAGCCACCACCTGTCGAGCAACTGATTGTGCCGGTGGTGCAGGACGAGGTTGCGCGCAGGCTGAGTGCTCTACACGGGTTCCAGAGGCAGCGATCTCTATGGTTCTGGGGTGATCCAGAACCCCAGGCAGCTGATGACAGGCTTGAGGCAGTCACCCGAGTTTTCCGCCTAGTGAGGACACCTCCAGATCAGATGGTGGTCCTAGCGGCGATCCTTCTGCATGGTTCTGCAAGGCGATGGTGGAGTTTGGTGACGCAGTCCCATGACGAGGAGATGCTCACGTGGGCAGAGTTTGAGCGGATCTTCAGGGAAGAGTTCTATCTGGTGACGCTGAGGTCAGTGCGGATCCAGGAGGTTCTGCAGCTTTGACAGGAGAGCATGACCGTGTCGGAGTACTCAGCAAGGTTTACAGACCTATCACGCTACTCCATGGATATGGTTCGAGACCCGTTCTTTAGGGCTCGGACCTTCGACCATGGCTTACGGAGGGACATCCGGGGAGGTGTGGTTTCCTTGTGCCTTCCCACCTATGATGGAGTGATGGAGCGAGCGTTGGTGGTGGAGAGTTTTCTGGCTGAGCAGATTCCCCCTGTTAGTGCTGGGCACGCGAGAGCTAAAACTTCGTCGGTCGGATCGGCATCTGGTAGTCGACGACAGACTCAGGGGTCTGGACATGGCCGACGTTTCAGGAGGTGACCCCAGGATGGAAGATCTGAGCCTTAGGGCTCACAGGGCTTGCAGGCCAGTTTTGGTCAGCCGCAGGAGAGGAGGTGTTATGCTTGCGATGGTCGGGGACATCTTGATAGAGATTGTCCGACCCGACGTGCTTCTGAGAGGGAGTCGGTCAATGGACCACCTTGGTAGAGGCAGCGTCTCGAGCAAGGAGGTCTGCAGGGCGGCGGACATGGCGACAGAGCTGGTGCAGCAGTAGGAGGTGGTAGACAGTATCAGTTGCCACCACCCGCACCCCCTGGTGGTCCACGCCAACCTCAGGGTGCTGGTGGTCGAGGGCGAGGACAGCTGCATGCCCTGGAGGCAGTCGACCGAGGGGCACCGCGGATGGATAGAGGTACGCCTTGTGTCTTTTCTACTTACTGCAGTAGTTTGGTAGATATTTTTAGTGGTACCATCCTTTTTGTTGCTTGCTCGAGTTCTGTTCATGGCGTTGGTAAGACCCTGTGTGGGTGTTCTTCGACATGTTTCGAATGCGTGAGGAGGACGGATCCTTCTCCCACCGAGACGTTTTTTTGGTGACAAGATTAAAACCGTCTGGGAAATTCAGTTCCGCCCAAAGCGGATAGTATTGAGGTGTGGCATATGAGTCCCTCTGACTTATACGTTCGGGCATGGGTGTTTGTTGGTGAGCTCGCTGGTGTGTGAGACCCAGTTGAGAGTCCGTTCGCTTTCCTTGTACTTAGGGATTTTCAGGGACGAAAAGTCCTAAGGGGGGAGGATGTAGAGACTCAAGTTTTTGGTCTTTTCAGACTTTGGAATATTTTTGCGAATAATTCCAGAGATAGGCGCGAAGATGGCGTGCGATTCATAGGCCCGGTGTGCCTGGAATTAATTTTATAAAAATATTAAGTATTTTTATACTATGCACATGGAGGGGTGTGATATCTCCTAAACGGTAGCTCAGAACAGGAATATGAGGGCACGGTTGCATCTGAAACGTGTCGTTTACCCTAGGAGAGGTGTAAACTTTGCGGGCGCGGGCCTGCGGTGAGAAACGCCACCAGGGGCCTTTTCGTAAATAAGTAGCGAAGTTAGTGTGCCAGCGTCGGCTCGAATAACTTCTGAAAAGAGTCTTGTATGGAAAATATGAGTACGTCGTTGCGTTCATAACGGCGCGTTTACCCTAGGGGTGACCTTACTTTTGTTCGCATCGGGCGTCGGGTCTGAGGCAGGTTTGGCGCCGGCAGACGGCTGATATAAATATCAGTGCCCCCCCCCCCTTTATCGTTCCTCTCGACGTTCTTCACCGTTCTTCATCGCCACTCCACCGAATCGAGAAAACGAAGCGCCCATGAGCTCGGAATTCGACGGCGGACGTTCCCGGAGCGCGCAGCGGAGGCTCTGGAGCACGGATCTGAGGCAGAACATCGGCGTTTCGCCCGTGAGGTAGGCGGATTTGAGTTTTAACCCCATATCCCGTTTTTGGTGCGTTTTTTTACAAATTGAAGCCGTAGCAGTGTAGATCAGGTCCCGAGGGTCGTGTAGACACCTCCGGATCTCAAAACGGACCAATGGGGTGCCCCCGGCTGAGCCCGGCGGCCCGCGGTGGCTCGCGGCAGAGGGCCGCCGGCCGGTCCAGGCTGGCCGGGCCGGCCGGTCAGGGCCGGTCCGGCCCCTTTTACTATACGGGGGTCTTTAAACCCCCCGTATCTTGCAAACAGGGAGCCGGATTCGCGCGCCGTTTGCTGCGACGTGACCCTGACGATGAGTCGAACCCTCCGGTGTGGGTTCGAGGGTTTAAAGGTTCGGGATCGTGGCCTGGGAGCTAGAAACGTCGTATAAAATATTTTTTTATTTTTATTTCACAACTTCGGGCCGTTGTAACTTCTACCCGGAGCGTCTGATTGACGTGCCGTCAGTGGTGTTGAGACCTTGATGGTACGACGGACTTTTTGAGAGGGTTTACGGGTGTTGGGACTGAGAACGGGGTGCGGACCCCACGAGGCCGGGTTTTGGCGTCTGCGGAGAAACGCAGCTTTTTCACCCGGAGTCCGATTATGGCGGATGAATAGTCGATCCCATGTGTTTTTACGAGAGGAACTCAATAGTGCGTTCTGTTCGATGAGTTTCAGAATCCAGGGGTGGGCCCCAGCCGAGCTGGGCTTCGGTGAATAGTACCTTTTTCACTGGGTGTCCGTTTTGGACGAGCGAGTAGTCGATTCCGCTTGTTTTATCGGAGGGGATCGCCGTAGTGTGATCCGCTCGATGGTTTTCGCGATCGTTGTGTGGGCCCCGCACGAGCTAGCTACGGTGAATAGTTCCTTTTTCACCAGTGCTTCGTTTCAGGCGAGTAAACAGCCTATCCTGCGTGTTTTTCCACGGGGAACGCGATGGTGGCCTCGGTTTTGGCCTAGCAGGTGCGCAGTGCGGCGTTGTGGTGGGTCGCTCGGGTTAGCGACGTTTGGACCAGCAGTGGTGGAGGGTTCTCCCTTGGTTCCTTCCTACGAGGGTTCGTGTGGTATCACAACCTTCATATGGGTTTGTGATCCTCTTGATGGGATGTTTAAACTGTTAGAGTTGTGGTATCCCTCTGGTGGGCCCAGAGTGGATCCTCTAGCATCTTTACCCTAGATCGGGTTCTTGGTATCGCTGTGACCGCTTATTCATGGGCGGCGATCCCCTATCTAGCAGGTTAAGCCCGTATGGTTTCTGGCATCATCGGGAATATGATCCCCTACGCGGTGGGTCGTGCACAGTAGGGTTGTGGCATCGTCGGGTTTATGATCCCCTACTCAACATGATGTTTATAGTATGGTTGTGGTATCGTTGGTTATACGATCCCCTACTCATCGTTTGGTGTCGATAGGGTTGCGGTATCGTTGGTTATGCGATCCCCTACTCAGCGCGTAGTTGCAGTAGGGTTGCGGCATCGTCGGTTCTATCCCCTACATCGCGATTTATACCAGATAGGGTTTCGGTATCGTCGTTTGCATCTTTATATGGTCAATGATCCTCTATCTGAGTGTGAAGCTTCTGTCGAGCACCAGATCGGGTTATGGTATCCCCCAGTGGATCCTGGGTGTGATCCCCTATCTGTGAGAAGTACGAATGCCAGATCGGGTCGTGGTATCCTCCATCGAACCCTGGGAGTGATCACCTATCTATGAGCTACGTATACCGGGGTGGGTCTTGGTATCCCCTAGCGGACCCCAGCGGCGATCCCCTATCTGAGGAGTTTGGTGGTTATGTTGTTTCAACGATGTTTCCTCAGTGATGTTATCTGACAAGCGTGGTCTCTCGGGTGAGCGTCTGAGATGTTTTTTTGGGACATGATGGAGTATATCTATCGGATGAGTGTCATCTGGTATGGAAGTGATCATGGGGTGTACTCTCCTTGTTGGGACAGTTGCTGGTGATGAGGTCGGTACCTCTTGTGGATTTGTGGCATGAGCTGAGTATATCTGGTTTGTTCAATGTGTATGTATGGGCATACATATGATCTGAGCAGACTAGTTGTGTTTAGCCGAGGATGGTCATGAGACGGAGTTTCTATCTCGTATGGGTTCCCTCTGGCTGGGTTGAGCGGACTGTTGCCTTTCAGTTTCTCCCTTTGGTTTTGGGTTTTTGGGGTGCCTACTGAGTATGTTTATACTCACCCCTGCACGGGCTTTTACCGCATATTTTTATGTCTTGTGCAGACCACAGGCCTTTTGACGGAGTCCCAGGAGGACCCGGAGCAGGCAGAGCTTAGTGAGCGAGTTGACCGAGGTGTTTACCGGAGCTGTGCCGAGGGAGCTTTCCGGCGGGTGTTTGTGGCAGCGTTCCCCTCGTCAGAGCAGGTTGGACGCGCTTGTAGTTTTCTTTTGGTTGGCCCTTTTTTCCCTTCTGTACTTCTACTGTACTCTGGTTTGGGATAGTGTATCCATGCTTTTACTTTTCAGTTTCTATATCTCTTCACTGTTTCATGGAGGTTTTTGTGGGTGCGTGTGTATAGGTACCTTAGGCTAATGCCTCCCATGTGTGTGATAGCCTACTCGACGCTGGTCTCCAGCCCCTGGCCTATTGGAGGCGGGCTTGGGGAGTCGCGACTCGAGCCCCGTTGGGTCGGGTCGTGACAATTGATTTCAGAATAACTTCACCCTTTTGTTTTTATAGACCAATTTCCACATGATCTCATATTCTATGAAATTAAGTTACATTTTTTATTCTTGAAGCTTCAGTAGATCATTAGAAGAACGATAGTTCATTCTATCTATCACCCACAAATTTTTTTGAACACTATATAAATATGAATAAATACACCTTTGATGAGATAATATATTAATCTCACAAAATTATCTAATTTTTAACTTAGTGTTTTCTTAAATGGATAATCCTACAATATTTATGAATACTAAAAAAAGAAACATTAGATTGAGGTTTGAAAAATCGTCTTATCATTTATCTCCCATATATCATAAGGTATCTCTTTCTTGTCACATTCAAGACATGTGATTACCTTGATCATGTATTCTTTTGAATCATGGTAATAACATGAACTAAAATACATCATTATTTATAACATGTAGGTTTTTTATTCCAATGATTACTGGATATATTCCTTATGTCCCAAATATTTGTAAAGTTCCTCCATTATAGCATAAACTACTTTTCAAAAAATGATTAATCAGTTCCAAATAAATCATTACCTTCCAATTTAAAACTTCATAACAAACGTATCATTATGTAAACATAATTATCTCATCATCATGCTCATAATATTGTTTATCCTTCCATTAATCATGTGTTTTCTAAAAATATAACCTTTTTACGTGAATCGATTTTCATGGATACCAGCGTCATTCATCATATTATCTTAAACCCTTAACAAAAAAATAAATATGACCAATAATAAGATGCTCCCTTATTCAAAAATAGAATAAGTGAAATTATAGAACATTATTCTTGATTACTGTTACATAAAAAATTCAATCATCAAACATTAATCTTAAACCATTACTAATGCTTGGTCATATTTATCATTCCTCGAATATATAACACGAATCATGTCTTAATGTTCCTAAATCTCAAAATTATTCCTCTTATATATAAGTTAATTTTACTTTCAAAATTCAAAAATGAAGGTCACTTTATCGAATTCAATTTCTATAAGTGTCTAAAATTAATTTAATTGTTATTTATAGAAGGAATTGAATAGGAGTTCCTCTAAGAAACTAGTTTGTATAAAAATATATAAATACATTAAAAATTAAATTAAATTTTATTAAAAATATGTTTTATTTATGTGAAAACAAATAAAAAACATTTATTACTATTCATTTTTTTTATGTTTAATGTCTACTTTATATCTATCTCATTTAAATAATTGCACTAATAATGTTTTGTTTCATAGAAACTCTGTGTTGTATGTAACATAGGCCATGTTTGGGTTGTGTGTAATGAAATATTATCTTGGTTTTTAATATAACATAATCCAAACATAGATCTTTTACATAAAAATAAAAATATATATAAATAGTCTTATGTGATGTGAAAAATATCAAGAAGGATAAATTAATTAGAAAAAAATCCCAAAATTGTGGGGCATCACAGGTTTCATGATTCCTTATAGAGTTGCCTCTAGATATTTAATTATTAAGAATACCAAAACTCTTGACAAAAGGAAAATAATTTTTTCCTTCTTATAATTCCATGATTTATATTCTTATAAATAATTAAACACAATGGTGTTGTACATTTTTATATAAATATTTTTCTATGAGTTAAATCAATTAATTCCTTCTTCAGTTTTGGTAATAATAATAAATAAGATCTATTTCTAGAAATAATAAAATATATATATTTAATTGAATTAAATCTATTTCCTATTTTAAGATCTAATTTTCATACAAGTTAAATATTTTATAAGTAATTTGAATTTTCAATTACTTAATGGGTCAGGTTTTGATTAGATATTTGAAATAGAATTATAAGAGTTGTAATGCCTTAATATGATTTTTTTATACTTGGAAAGAGGCTCAATAGTTTATAGGGTGCTTGAATGAGCCTTAGGGGATTTAGGTGTAGTTTCATATGTTTTTAGGGGTCTAGTGAGAGATCATGGTTTTGGGTGCACATTTTAAGGGACATCATATGACACCCTAAGGAAGGATAAACTTTTATTTCGTTTTTTAAAAGGGAAAGGTTAGTTCATGAGGTTGGTGTGTGGTTAAGGGTAAACTATGCGAAATTCTAGAAGAAACCATCTTAGGTGGTAGATGTGTTTCGTGGTTGGTTCATTGTTTGGAAAACCATGTGGCCAAACCATACAAGGTGTGTTTCATGGGTAGTGGAGGGAGCATGGTTGGTGAACGGTTTGAAAAAACAAGTATCCAAATAGTGGGAACTATTAAAAAGGGACAACAAGACCATTTTAACCCCCCCTAATTTTTTGATGGGGATTATCTATTTCTCCTATTTCCCTATCTCACACAATCTGAATCCCCTTCCCATTCCTTCAATTATTAAATCTCCATACAACTGATTTTTATAGTGGTTTCCCTTGGTAATTCAAGTTACATCATACCACCTTTTGTTCCCCCACTGATCTCCCCCTCTCTATCTCTCTAATATAGTTTTGAGATCCCAAATTTTGGTTTTTTATTCTTCTTCCATCTGATCATAGTGTAATTAGAGACCGTTGATGGGGCTTCCACTCTGAATTGGTATAGGGTGACCTAGGATGTTGCCAATAAGTTTTGGTTCATCATATTAGTTTAGGTACGTCACACAATTGAATTTAATTTGGTAATAATTTGAAATTGATGTTTTTAAAATGATTAATTTTGTATCATGGTTTATTATTTTCTCACATCTTGGTTTCGGGGGTGTATCGAGGGTGTCTCATACACTGTTTATTTAGGAACACATGATTTCAGACATATAGTTTGTTATCCAATAAAATTTTATGTTTGAATTTAATTAATAAATTTTAAATGTTATAATTAATTAATTGTAGATGTATATAATGATTTAGGAGCTCCAATAAGTGATTCCAACTCATTTGACCATTGATAAGGATGTATGGGCTTATACATTAAAGAGTAGTGTCCTTTAGTGCATGAAAATAAATTATAATGATTCTAAAATGTTAGGTGGTCTCGTGTACTTTCCCTAGGGAACTTATGTTGGTTTATATTTCAAAGGATGACTGGGAATGCCACTATAGGTGATTCCCCTTATTTGTTTTAATTCATTAAAATGTTTTAATTAAATTAAATTTATTTTTTATTTAAAATGAATTTTCACCAGGGGTAATGAACATCCATTGTGAATTATCTTGATTCCTTTCCCATCAATGGATGAGGCTGGGACTATTGAGACATTTATGGCCTCCAGGCCTCCAAAGAGATGAGTATGGACCTAAAATGACTCTTTATCCAAACCACAGGGTCTTGATATTCTTCCAAGAAGGAGATGAGGATACACTTAGGGACTATATGACATGTAGTAATTATAGAAACCCTATTTTCCCCAATAAATTTTTGATTATTGAGATGATGGTGGGATGTGTGATCCTTTTCATATAATATAACCAATCCTAGGTGGATAGGCATTTGGAAGACAGGGAAAACTCTAGTGAGAGGACAGAGCCAGTGTGACCTTGAGGGTCGAGATGGTTCAGTGTCCATATTATAACTATTTTCCTTTAGGAGAATCCTTTTTTAGATGAATAGGATCTACTACCCAATTCATTATTTTTTAGGAAATGATATCCTTAGAGTGTTGGGTGATATGCTAACACATCGAATGAGACCTATGCCTCCATATAGAGTGCCTCCATTTGATGAGACTTAGGTGACCCTTATAGGTTCCTTGTGAAACATGAACATATATATAGGTGGATATTAATATGGGAAGAGTTGACAATTAATGTCTTCTTAGAACACAGATTGATGTCTAGGCCTATTTATGTTGTGATGTGCTAGGTCACACTCTAGGGATTCTAACGCCATTTTCCTGGAAAGCGGGGCATAAGGATAATAGTTTTTTTAATTTTTATTAGTATTTTTTGTATCATATGGAATATACCATATATATTCATGAGGATTTTATGGAAACCCCTCTATAGAAGGATGCAGAAATATGTATTGGGTATATGCCCCAGTTTTGGAAAATCTCATAGGGGAGGTTGGATGAGATTCTTATAAGGCATATTCCCATATGTGAATAATCCAATAAAGGAGGGATAATTTTCTAATTGGTATTATTAGTAAGATTTACATATTTACCTTCATGTACTAGCCCATATAGGGGCTTATAAAGAGGTCTTAGAGCCTGTTATCTTATGTGGTTTAGTTACCTATCGAGGCTTGGCTGCTCTAGTATACCACGATGAGCTTTAATTTTGGTTCATCATGACAATTATGTAATCTTATAGTGAATTTATATGAAAATATAGGTGGGGAATCTAAGGAATTTAATTCATGATTGATCAAGTATACTATGATGGATCTTTTAGGAGACTTCTTTCACTCTATGAAACTTTTGGTTTATGCTCAGTTGTGAAAACTCTCAGAGGGGAGGTCTATGATGAGGATTATATAATACCATATGGGAGATTTTTGATACTATTATAGAATGAACCCTATTTTTTTATTGAGTGTTCATGATTGGCATGATTTTGTGATTTCTCAAAGACACTCTGATATCCATACAAAATCACTAGTTTGGTGTTTTTTTTATTTTATTCAACATATTTATTTAGTTTAACTTGTGACATGAATTTATTACAATAATTGATTTTTATCATGATTCTACATTTGTGGTTCCTTGTTGAATTTGTACTCATTCCCTACGCAGGCCACCAGTGCACTTGAGTACCCATGTAAACGTGCACTTGGTTGTATAAATAGATTGGGTCAAGGCCTTGGGTTTTTTGGAGTAGGATAGATTAGAAGTGTACATGGATCATGAGAAAATTTATGGATTAGTGATTTCATGGATCCAATTTATTCATTTTTCTATTGTTATATACAATATATGTATCTAACCTAGTGGGTGGTCTGATGTGTATATAGTGTGGATATTCGATCATTTAGGGAATTCAATTTATTATTCTATTTTATATACATTTATTTCATCAACATTATAAATATTTACTATTATAAATGGTATTTTATTATTTTATATTTATTAAATAGTTTAATATATGTGTTATATTCTTCTCATAGAAACACCTTGGACTCCCATTGGTGGTTGCAAAAACCTCTTGCATAAGGGGGGGGGGTGTGCCTGAGGTACAGTAGCGACTGCTAGTTCTCGTAGCCATCAGTGGTCTAGGGTGGTGTTAAATTCAGAAATGGAATCAATTAAATTATTTTATTTTACCTTATTATTTTGAGATTAAGTATACTTGATCTTTATGAATGTTTTAGATCCTATAATGGTGATGGTATTGGTGTAATGAGAATACTTGTTCTAGTAAGTAGTCCATGATTGGGATTTTTTTGATGTTATGATTTTATTTTATTTTATTAATTTACAAATAAACCTTTGTTTTTTTATTTTTTATTTTTTGAAGGATTTATGGATCATCGCCCATTGGAAAGAAGCCAGTGGTTTGGATTGGTGTCTTGTCCTATCAGGAAAGAGGTTTCTCATGCATTATATTAGACACATAGCATTCACATGACATATAAAAATTATAGTGTGGTTTTTTTTGTGAAGAATCAGGTCAGTTGTTTAAAGTGTCAAATAATAATCATAGAATTTTTTATTATGTAAATAAATTGTGGGATTCTGCATATTTGGGAAGACTAGTATTTGTATTTCCTTCTGATTTTACGTAATGTGGATCAACAATGGGAATCTAGAAGATGATGATGATGACTTAGTCCTTGTGCCTTGGTGATGTAGTGGTCCTTATTGGTCAAGGTGATAATAAGGTTCTTAATCATTTTACCCATGTGTGTTTTTGTAGGATTATTTATTTAAATTCATTAGTATCATCCTATATGGTGTTTTCCAATATATCATGTAATTACATTCCACTTTTCCCGAACTATATGGATGTCTTTTCAATTGGTTTATCTCATCTATGATGGTATTTTTGGACATGTGAGAGTTAAATAGTGAGACATGATCCTCAAGGAATCATTATTAATAGTTTATGACGACATGGATTTGTTCCCCAGTTGTGAGCGGTGTTCAGAATGTGATATCATCATATGTTAGACCCCATGAGTGGGTGTTTTGTATTCTGGTGGTAAGAGACCTTTGGGATATGATCTTGGGAGACACCCAATGAGTTATTATCTTGACGAGAAATTTTAAAAGTAGGGATAGGTGGGACACTTAGTGTCCCTTAGTTCTGAATTGGACACTGGTGGGTCAGTTCTTGGTTTGATCAGGGGTTACATGTGAGATGGATTATCCCTATATAGTTGGATTCCTTTTGATAAAAAACACAATGGGGTGTTTTGAGGTATGAGCTTGATGCAATAGAAGTGATTTATGTTTAAGGAATTAGAAGGATGATTCATTTTTTTTTAGGAAGAAACTAGTGTGTTTGGGTATCAATAGTGGTTTCGATATGCATGACTATTGGGGTTTCTATTTCTATTGACCAGTGTGCCTAGTTTCAAGAACAAGACTAGGGTAATTTTTAGACCTCTAATTTTTTATTTCATTTTATAAGTATATTTAGATCATGGGTAAATGGTTTTAATGGTAATACAACTAGTTGGTAGTTAAACATTTAGTTTGGTTACTGAACTAATGTGGAATGGAGATTTTTTAGTTTAGACTTCATGCAATTTGACATATGGGAGTGTGGGTGAGGTGTTGGAACTGGAAAGTGAATTTTCATTTGCCGAGGGTTGAGGTGGTGGGTCTGATGCTTATAGAAATGAAGGCATGGGGATCAAATGATTTTTTGGAATGTCCCTCAGTAGAAACTACTATATCAAAATTGGATTCTGTTTCATTGATGATATTACCCAATGCTAGACACTGACATGAATTTTCAGGGAGATTTGGTGTTAAAGGGTGTAAATATATGAGTGTGGCTCATGAGGAATTACCTGAGTTTGGTGATGGGGCCTACTAAGGTGTAACTTGGGAATGATCAACATCATTATTTGATAGTTTTATTATAAGGATACTCTTATGTTTATTAATTGGATACCATACATAGGTGTGTGAACCTCATATGAGAAGGTTCATGGAAATGAAACTAATCATGGGATGTTAATTTTTTATTTTGATTCCAGGGTATAAATGGACCCGAGAAACACTGGATTTCTCATCAAACATCAGGTAATATTTAGGGAATTGTTTCAGATGGATTTTGTTCATTAGAATCATGCTTGAGTTGGTTTTAATGATCTGGGGGTATTCGATTAGGAAAGCAAGAGGGATAAAATTAGGACGTGGTGGATGAATTTGTTGATTAAGGTTTTGACCATGGTTTAATTCCTATAGTTGATTCAAGTATTCAATTGGTGTTTTGGGAGGATCAAGGGATGCCTCCATGGATAAAGGAAATGTGATCAAGTGATTAGAGTGTATCAGTTTGAATAGAGTGCCTTTTAGGATGGGTCAGCTAAAGGAGGTCCAACTACTGTATCCGAGTGTAAAATCCCTGACCTAGTACTCCCTAAAATGAATGATTCAGTGTGTTATATGACCTCAACCACACCTCCCCATATGCCAAAGGCTATTGACTAGAAGTGGGGTGTAACGAGTATAGTGGGGAGACTATACCCATAGGTATGGAGTTTTCACAATAGAAGAAATAAATAACATACTACCATAAATAGAAGAAAAAATATAAATAATCAATCATTAAATAAAAAAATAAAATAATAAATAAAATAATAAAATAATATTAGGAAAAATTAATGACATGAAAATGTAACTAATTGACGTGCTAAAATTTGTGTAGATAAAATACATAACAGATTCAAAAAAACACTACAATGGTTCCAGATTCTGAACCCCATTTTGTCCCATATCAACGATCGTACCCATCCAACAAGAACTCAACAACAATGACTCTTTAGATTTTCCAAACATGAATCCCTAATATCAACCCAAGTACCAAATGGAAGCCTGGATAAGGTGAGAGAAAAACCTACAATGTTGAAGCATCCATGTATAAAAAATAATGTCAAATTGAAATTACATTCAATAAACAGATCAAATATGAGTTATTAATTAATCAATTAATATAGTAAACTAAATTACACACTAACCCTAAATATCTAAATTGAAACCCTAATTTAACCAAACCTACTTCTGCCCAATTCTAGATATCTGTTTTTAAATTTGGATCCTCCTACAACATGATGGATCATACAAATAGGGGCCATATTCTTATATCAAGTATTAATCACATACAATATATTGGAAAAAAATTATTCCCAACCATCGAACCATCAATAATATTACCCTCAAGAATAATATATAATCACACTCTTTACCCTAAGGTATCCAGTGACTGTGGAATATACCCTTAGATGGTTTATATCACATAAATATTTCCCTCTTGAGGTTTGTGACCCATGAAGATTTCCCTCATATGGTAATTGTACCAGTAACCTTTCCCTTACACATCACATATATATCTATCATACACACTTCAAAAGTGCATGCCATGATATTCAATAATCACAAATAAACAAATGACAACTAGCCCGATGGAATCAATCAAAGAATATTCAATCCAAGACAAAGCCTGCACACAAAACACATGCCTAAGAACCATGAATTTAATACATATCAATAATATCATCATATGAAATAAATTTAATTCATCCAATTACATTAATCTTATCCAATTACACTTCGTTGATCAATTTATCCAAAATCTCTTAACTTCCCATTTAAATATTCTTATTCTTGGTGATTCCATATCAATAAAATACCAAAACATACATACTATTACAATTCATAAAATTATGAAATTCTAAATATTCAGAATGTTAATCAAAAACAATAATTACAAATATAGTATTATTAATAATTTCAAGGGTTTAATCACCCCATGGGTGGCTGCAATCTTGGTCTCAATGCTAATGGGACCCAACGACATGTAATGGGAGGTCTAATTACAATACCAACATTCAGAAATGAATTATCCAATTATTCAGTTCACGAAGATGGAATGATGGTCTGAATTGTAGTCATTAAACATACATAGGTAGTTGAAATAGAAAATATTAATTCATTGTAAACCACTAAAAGCATGATAATGATATAAAAATTATCCATGTTTTTGGTAGATATCAGATTCACCTTCACATAAATGAGAACCATAAATTCCATCAATAAGGGATAAACATGATTAAAAAGATCCATAATTCTTACATTAACACTATAGGTCCAAAAAATCTAGATATAACCTGATATTACTTATTAATTTCATAGGATTATGAGAAATTACTACTAGATGGGTTGTAGTAGAGTAGAAGATCTGTATTAGAAAAACACGATGTAATTGTATGTTTTCATACTAGGAGTCGCTATTTCATGATATGAATAGGTCATTCCCATAATAAATTCATCAATTTCCTTGTATTTCCCAAAATATATCATCCATAGTATTAAAAAACATAAAAATCCCTTTCAGATGTTAAAATGGATTCTAGATGTGAATTTCATTTTCATGGTGTCCACTGAGGGGGTGAATTTATTATTTGGTGTTCATTTAGGGGTAAATTAAATTAAAGGTCTGTATTAAATTTATGGGTTCTTCCTAGATTCATTTAGGACATGAATTTAATTCATGTTGTCTTCCTATAATAGTTCACATTATGAATTGGGGATTCACTATATGAATTGGGGATTCACTGTGTGAACTAATTTTGTAGACAAAATTCACCTCCCCTTATAGTTTCACCCCTAAAACACATTACCCAACTCAGAATTATGCTAAAAAACATGTTTTAAATGAATAACCATCCAAATAAAATATATATAACAAAAAATGTAAAATAGTTAAATTACAGGAAAAATGGGATATCAAGACCTCGCCACTATATAAGAGTTCACACATGAGCTTATCCAAGAATCACTATGGGGTCTTAGTAAAACATTCTGGACACAATTTCCACATATCATAATCCCGCTCAAAATTATCCACTTGTACACAACCATTCCCACAAAAAACATGTAATAGAGGAACAATTATCCCTCGAATATTCCTCTCACATTGGTCCATGATACAGATTGTATAATTCTTAATAGATGGATCGATATCTAGATCAATGTCATCAATTTCTATAAGTTCATAATGGTATGGATGATCTATCTGAATTTGTGACACATGATACAAATAATTAATAACACTATAGATCTATAGAATGTCCAAACGGTACAACACTTTACATGCCATATCAACTACATGGAATGACCCAACAAACCTAGGTTCTCAATTTCCTTTCTTTTTGATACAGAGTTTCTCCATACTTGAATGAATTATAAGAGAATCCTGATAAAAATACCGAAACTCCAGTGGTTCTCTCTGATGGTTATCGTATAATTTATTCTAAATTTGTTGGGTTACCAACCTCTTTTTGATCAATTAAACCTATTAAGATGTCTCACCAATAAGACTAAGTCCATGGAGATCTTACTTTCCTTCCTCTCACAAGATAAGAGGATAATAACATGACTTATTAGAAAAATACGCATAGGGTCATTTTGGATCGATGATTGGAAGCCTTTATTATATGAAAAATTTATGAGTTACTTATTTACGTCTCAATAACAACTAAAATCCTAGAAATAGTTTAGAAAAATATCATCTAGAATTTGAATATCCATTTAGATTTGATTTTATTCTGATGGTGACATGATGTGTTTAAAAGACTTGTGATCTCAGTGCCTTCTGAACAACCTACAAATAATGAGATGAAAAATGAGGATCTAGACCTGAAAGGATACTCCTTATTACATCGTTTAATCAAACTTTATCACGTATGTGATAAATATTAGATAATCAATGTTTATATTCTCTTAGATAATAAATAAGTGGGCCACCATCTTCATTAAATCCATAATCACTCATACTACATTATTCATGTGAGGTGTATTGGGTAATCTAGTCATGGAATACATGGTGACAATATCCCACCTCTACTCTTGGATGGGAATAGAATGAAATGGCCTATCCAATCTATGATGGTCATATTTCACCTACTAACTTCTAAAAAATCTAAACATGAAACCATATATCCCCTTCTTCAACCCAAGAAACCATTACCGTCTATGGAGATCATGATTCCTATTATTCATAATAAGATGTATAGCTCTTTAAGAAGTATTAAACTCCCTCATTATCTCATCATGTCAGCCCATAGTAACCCATACATGGTCATAGATAAGAAGAACATATCTGCAACAAATACCAAATATAGGTAATGGATCCTTTCTATATTTTTTTTCCCTAATAACTAAGACCTATGGATTAGATAACAACTCTCTTGATCTTGTCTAGGGGAATGGTTATAATAGATTTTTAAGTGAGAGCTACTAACCCTTGGGACTCTTGAACAACTTCATCGATGTCCAAATTTTTTTATCAATATTCCATCATCTTAAGACTCATGAAATGCCTCTTTCTATGTCTTCAAGATCAATTTTTCAAAAATAACATTTCCTTCCCCAGTGTGTAAACTAGATTGAAATTGAGAGACTTTAGATAGTCAACCCACTTACTCTTCCAAAGGTTCATGTGTCACTAAATAAATAATTAATTTAGGATCTTATGATCCATGTACACCACAAAAAACTCACCGAAAATATTGTGTGTCTAGTATCTTACAGCATGTAACACTTACACTAATTTCATATTTTGTGTTGGATAATTCCACTAATGTGGTCTCAGCTGTCTCAAGCCATATGAAGCTATGTGACCAAACTACATTAAAACTACTCTGATTCCAACTCTAGATGCATCACAATAAATATTATATTACATAGCAGGTACAACCAAATTAATATTTGGTTCTATGGTCTTCTTGTTCTTAATATTCTAGAAATCTCCCTCACAAGCTTCTGACCAAAAAAATCTCACACCATTCTTGGTCATCATTGAAATTGGTGCTTCCATATGGGAGAATTCTGGGATAGAACATTGGTAATATCCTTATAGATAATGATATATCTGAATATAAAAAACATTATTATGTCATTACTAAGATACCATGGTTTCAACATTCTATAGGTCCACTAAAACTCTATATAATGAGATTACATGACCCAATAAGTTAAAATTATGGATACATAAACTATATTTAGTTGTCTTGTCATAAAGTGGATTCTCTCTCAATACACCCTAGATTATTTCAAAATGTTGGGAATGATCATTTATTAACTGTGACTACACCCTGATTTTTGTGAAAAAAAATACAACAGAATGATCTAGTAAGGGTGGAATGATCTGTTTTTTCATGGCTATGATTACTGTTGATGCATTTTCTTATTGAACAGTATCCCCATGAACACATACAATCCAAGACTTCTTCTAAAAGAATTATGGGGTATCACATATGGTATCACTCTCAACTGATGGTACCCTAACCTCAAATATATCTTGGGTAAATTTTAAGAACCCCTTAGTTGGTCAAAGATATCATCAATGCCGGAAAGAGCATATTATTTCGTGACCATCATGTGGTTCAGTCTCCATTAATCCACAAATGAGTGTAATTTTCCATTATCCATCTTCGTGAATAACCTATGAGAATTCCATATATTATTACTAGGACTTATGAATCATTTATCTTTCCAATATTCGAACTAATATTTCATCTTATGAATCTCTATTTGTTCCATATTATAAGGCGATATAGAATCTATCTAATCTCTTAGTACAAACTATACCAAGAACTTGATTTCCCAATCATGTGTTAAGCCATATAACTCTTTTGTAAAGACACCCTAAAATGGTATAACACTTGAGGACAAGTATCATTTAACACTCCTCCATCATCCATAATATGGATCACTATTTGGGTCATGATAAAATCTAATCTACACTGAATTAGTCATGCATGACTAACCTAAGATCCAACTCACCCTTATGAAAATAGTAGGACCCTTCTCGAGAGATAAAGAAAACTCTAAAATGATAATAGTCGATGTGAGACTGGTATAGAACTATAGAATACATACTACGAATAATCTTAGAAGCTATCATTTCCAATATAAAGAGATCCCAAAGGAAGTGGTTTCCACCAATTTCGAAAGAACATGCCATGTAATGTTTTTTACCCTCTGATAGCACTCCCAGTAGTGTTTCAATGGACATAACCTCATATATACTCCTAATAGCCATAACCAAATCATTTATAAAAATAGAATATATAATAAAATTTGATGATCCTATATAAAAAAATTCAAGCTAAGGTAGATGATACTAGAATCGTATCTCCGACGATAGAAGGTTCTATATCCAAACTAGTCGAAGCAAACTATATATCATATATTTGTCTCACCCATCTACTCTATGATATTGTTTTACTCAACTTTATTTTTATCTATGAGTGTTACTAACACTCCTAAACTAGGGAACCACATTCCATGCCTCATCCTGAACATCCTATAGAACTCCAACTACCAATCAGCTAAGTGGTAGCTTAGTCCCTCTCAGAAACAGGTTCATGTCATGATCCTCTAACATCGCTCTACTTCTTAATGATCCTACAAAAACATCTCTAGATAACATATCCCACCAAAATAATGGCACTCCACCATGGGTTACGGACAATATGGCTTCTCATCACCCAATTATCCACACTAAAGGCCTTATAACGGAATGTTGTTCTATGATGGATTCACATTTCCCTAGTTGCACTTACCGCTACTACTATAGCGATAATTTTCATAGCGATGATTCATGATACTATAACAATAACTACCAGATCACCCTACTAAAACATCCTACCACCAATCAAGTCCTCTCTTAGATTCCCTTCAATGATAAGATCCAAATTCATCAACTCTATAGGGCTACTTTGGAGAAATATGTTCACCTCTGACCTTATCTCTTGACAAAGCCTATCCTAGAAACTTCCCTTTATTTAGACAACTACCATGGATGGAGAATGATATTGTAGGTTATTGAATAATACAACGTATTCCATCACTAATGCGTCTCTCTATGTCAAGTTCATGAACTCATTATCCTTCTCATTCATCAATGTCTCTAGATATAAATTGCTCAGGAACATCACCTTGAAATCCTTGTACAATAACTCCAATTACTATATATAAATCTATAGAATGTCCCACCTATGAATGGATATTCCATGATGAATATATGTAGAAATAATCACCCTCCTTTCTACAGGTGTCTTGAGATTCTTTAATATCATCTGAACTAAGTTGATCCAGAACTCATCTTTCTTGGGGTCTCCCTCCCCGGTGAACATAGGAAGATGTTTCAGCTGAAACTCTCTCATTATCTCAGAAGTCAAAGATATTTTTTGAAAAATATCCCTCCTTATGGATTTCATGATACATAAGAAGCTGTCATGGATCTGATCATCCATATTATTATTTATAGCTTTAGGATGTTTTGGCTCAACTACATTAGAATCATGTTGATTAACACTCCCTTGATACTAAATTATATGATGAAGAGGATGAATTTCCTATATAAATACAAATATACTCATTTAAACATAGGATAAAAAATAATATCAACCTTTAAATATGGTAAAAATAGATAAAAACTGAATCATGGTTCCCCTAAGCATTTTTTAACTAGGTAATTTTCATAATATAATAGTTTCTTTTATAAATTTTAATCAGGTATCATAGGGATTTAATTTCAACGTCCATTTGTGATGTTATATCATATGAAATAAATATGTACCTATCAAGAACTAGGAATTTCAATATTTATCACTATGTTCCTCTAAAGATTCATGGATACTCGTCTTGTAAAATGGTGATTTTATTATTATTTTCCCATGGAGCGAAAATTTTCAGATAATAGTAAAATATGGTAGGCATATATAATAATAATTATTACATAATTATGATTGAAACATGATTTAATAATTTATATAAGTCTATTAAATAATAAACATAAGTTACATTATTAATATAATGTATTTTAATGAATTAAAATTATTTCTCAAACCTAACAATAACATTAAAAAGAACAAAATAGAAATTATGAATTCAAAAACATTATTTTGTAGAGAAATTAAATTTATATGTAATAAAGTAATATAAAATAATTTACTTCTATTATAAAGCATTAAAATCTCAAAAATAATGTCATAAATGTCAAAAAAACAAGAGTTAAAACCATATAAAATAAAAAATAAATTTCCCCAACCCAGATTTCAAAGGCTTGTGTTTAGAAATTAATAAACAATTTTCCATAACTATATAAAAAAATAAACTAATCGACACATTCCTCATCACTCAAAAAATTATTGTTCACCCTTTTCTTCTTATTTACCCTCAACAGAGTCCCACCAAGTAGTTTCTCATCATCTATAGTACACTTATCAATCAAACTAACTTTCAAGGTAAGGGTTCACAATCCCCCTCATTCATTTTCAATTATAATCCTTATATTATAATATAATTTAAAATTATTTTTCATATACCAACATTATTTTAATTCCGCAATATTATCATCTATTTGATATATTTTTAAGGATAGATTACTTATTCCCTCTCATTGTTTCCTTTAACTAAGTTCTTGTTATGTCTATATAAGGGTGCCTAATCCCTTTTTATCCTTTATTTGTGTAATCCTCCCCAAATTATTTTCATTTATAGGTGAAATTTCATTATTATTAGTTATTATATATTACTTTTCATTATATGAGTGAGATATAACCATTTCCACTCATTATACTACCTTTATAATCTCTTATAATACTTAAATATTTGTGGTATCCCAAAGGATAAATCTAAATATAGGAAAACTGCCTAAAATATTCATAATGATTGTGTCAATTTATTGAAATGAATACTATGTATAGAAAATAAAAGTTGATGTATAATTTGTCTTATATTACTCCAGGGGTAATTAACCTGATTTTTTTGGGTATTATCTTCATCTTTAATAAGTGGATAATAATTGGTTCTAACTACACACCTTGTTTGACACCCATATGGGATATTATATGGATGATTATAAATCTAGGCATATAATAAAATTAAGTATTTTAAAATATTTTTATAGTGTCGAAATAAATTTCCATATTATGTATCTAAATTGTGTAACTATTGCACTAGATCTAGAAGTGTGGGTATAAGAGAAATTTGTTTTCCATTTATTTGGTATCATACCATTACAAACTATTAAACTCAATGTCTATTTTATATTCATATCCCTAGACCATCAAAGTATCATTCAATAGTGACTTGTTATAATTCCTTTGATAAGGGTATGTTCTATTACATTTAAAATATCCTTTTGTTTCTATATTGCATGTGGGATATTCACCAAGATATCCACATTGTTCCACTGAATGGGAAAATATTGATTTTACATCTATCTATATTTCTATTTACAAATAAATTTATTAATTAACCATTATTATATATGAGTTTCTTTATATAATATTATGATATGTATTGCTTAACCATTCTCTTCATATGATCGATGCATTTGACCTTTTATTAATGGGTGGGGCCCAAAATTATATATCCCCTCAATGAATCAATATGTATCATATGAAAAAATGGATTATGTTTTTGTTGTAATACTAACCTTTTCATCTATGATTTCTTGGTTTTAATCCTTGAAAACATTATTATGTTGTCTGAAATTATGTATTCCAATACAGTGAGATCAGTTATTCTCATCCATGAATTTTTTTATGTAATCCAAGAATATAATATGATAATAGTTCCGTTTTTCATGGAATCTATTCATTACTATCATACTATTTATTCCATGATTAAATATAAAAAATTCTATTTTATGATACCCCTTACTGGGCATCTATGATTCCCATTTTATATTATTTTCTAATTAATTACAAAACCATGAAAATTACTGTGTGTGACTTATGAATTTTTAAGGAAAAATTATAAAATATCATGCATTTAGTTGATGTATATTATATTTTCAACATAATATAATTTTCATTTATGAATCTAGTTTCCTGATTTTATTATACCTTTTGATCATGTGTATGTTGACCTATGTATTCTTTACCATTGTAATTAAATAACCATCGTCTATGGGGTACTAGAGTCGTGTTTTTCACCAAGTCATCTAGCCGATGAGTCTAAGGAATCAATATAAAAAATTATCATATAAATGGCCTCTAGGGTAAATATGGTTAAAGAATTATGTTATGTGTGTCAAAATGATCTAAATTTTATACTCACCTTCCTAATTCCAACACTCAGGGAAAAATCAACAAAAAATGCTCTAAAGAGTATGTTTTTTACCATGTGGAGGACCTTAGGGTGGGTCATTTGGCATTGAGAGGGGCATGAATATAGCTTCATGCACACTCTCTCTGAGTGTCATGTCAACTCGATAAAGACCTAACCCAAGGCCCTTTTCAATATATGAAGGTTGATGCTGGCTATAGGAGCATGGACATAAATCCCTTAGGGGTACCTAGGGGATAGATCAGCTAGTTGGTTGGAACTATGTGATCCTAGTTTAGGTTAAGTCGGTGCACTCGACCATACCGCATCACTGCACCGGCTACTTGAGCTAATGTAGCCCACTAGTGGGGCATTAAACCCTAGAAGATCTACCCATCACATGATGGGAGGATCAGTTTTAGAATACACTGAAAAATATAATTACTTGGAGAACCCCTAATTTTTTTTGTTGGAGAACCCTTGACACCATTACATCCATGTTTCTTCCTTCTTCATCACCATATGAATATGTCACCACTGTTTCACCTCCCATAAATTACCTTACTTTAAGCTAGTAATCCACACCAAAATCCCTATAAAGATCATTATTTCCATTGTGATGGATGACAGGGCTTATCTGGTCCACATTAAGAGAGGGGATTGGATATTAGAGATAAAAGAGATAGAAATCAATGAGTGAGGGACCAGTAAATAGTGGAAGGTCCATGATGTAGTGCATGAACCCTATAGAATAACACGTGGTTAGGTTTTGGGTGAAATCAGGTTTTATGAATGTTTTTTTACCCATTCTTCACTTGGTTTATGATTTCATTCCAATGAATGATCCACCAAGAATAAAGTAATCATAATTTACATGAGAATCAAATTTTAAAAACAACCATTACAAGATAATTATTTTTTGGGATCTAAATTGTAAATAACCAAGACAAAAATATTTATTTCATTAATAATAAATAAAGATGAATTTTAAATACGTCCAAACTCAATAGTCAATTTCAAAAGCTTCATTGACTATCCTTTTCTCTACAAGTTTCTATCGACTCCTACAAAAAGTTGATTTTCAATACTCTCTATTTTTTATCATTAAAGGGTGTTAAAAATAATTAGATAGGTTATGCATATATTTATAAATTTAATATTAAGTCAACGTGAATTTTTATTTAACTACTAATATGGGCCCAGTCTGGGGACTAAAACCATAACATGAATGACACCAATCATATATAAAACCCCAATCATGAGTCTAACTATAGAGAAAATTTCCCATCTTGGTATCTATTTTGGAAATATTTAATGTGACTCAATTATATATACATATTAAATCAATTATAATTACTTTTCACAGTAATACATTCCTGGGAACCAAAAATGATTAGTATATTTTTAGAACTGATACATAATAAACTTATTATTTTATAGACCATCAATTATAAATATCCAACTTAAAAAAATTACTCAAAACATAGAGAAGAAGAAACATATAAAAGAGTGAGCTCATATTCCCAGTAAGGATATACATTGGAGAAATCCATCAATGATCAGAAGTGAGAATAAGATAAAATAATGGTATAACAATAAAATAATCTACATATCATACTAAATTTGTACCTACAAGAACATATCTCAAAAATTAAGGGTCATAGAATAAACTAATATATTATAAGAAGCATGGTCATCAAAACAAAGCCATTATCAAGCACTATAAAAAACATAACATAATCATGTGGAAAAACATAATAATGTGGTGAAAATATAGGATTAATAAATCATAAAATTGTGGATTAGGAATCACTATCATAATCCCATAATATAATGGATCATAAATTATCACCTGTGTTCCATATCATAATCGATCTAAAATCATCACTAGAATCCATTAGTGTAATGGATTAGGCTTTTTTACCAGCATCCCTTGGTGTAATGGATTATACATTATTACCAGAATACCTTGGAATGTTGGATCCTGAATTATTTCCCAAATACCCTAATAATCTAATGAGATATAAAATATTTTCTCAATTCATTGGATGGATATAATATACCCACCTATCATTGAATGATTATCTATATATATGTGTTCCATAAGAACATATTATACATGATTCAATAATCACTAAATTAACCCATGGAAAGAATGAAATTTCAATATAAATTTCAAAATGTATCATCACAGTTCATCCATAAAAATAGGTTTGATGGTATCATTAGAGAATATCCCCATATAATAATAAAAACATTAATGTATTTTGAGATAGTTGAAAAATAATTTTATAAATGTATTTGAAATACACTATGGAAAACAAGGAAAATATCCTTTAATTATAGTAACATTAGAAAATTAATAATTCCTATAATAACATGAAGAGTATTTTCTTTGAAAACACATAGAATATTATAAATTAATATTTATAGTGAAGTAAATGGTGATAGAAAAATCCAGTCATGTTTCATTTGTAAAAAAGAAAATATTCTTTTTATACTTTTGTAAAAATTCAATAGTCAATTATACAGAAAACATTTGAAATGATTCATTTTACTAAATTATAGAGAAATTAGAAGGTTGTATAAATTAAATCTATAGAAAATTTATGTATAGGTAAAAACATCCATAAAATAATTTGATGAACAAGGAAATGTAGGAGAAAATTTTTAGACCAAAAGAAGAGAATCCCATTGAACATTTCTTAAAACCACCATTTCAATATCTTGAGTACCAAAGAGAGGAAAATGGTGATAAAACTAGAAAACCATACAAATAACAATATTATAATAAAATATAAGTTTCTCAATATAGATTTAATATATAATTTCCCATAATTGAAATTGAAACTTAAACAATCATGATAAAAAGTGATATTCTAATATAAAGATTTACCTCAAGTCACAACATGATTTTTACGAACTCTAACCTCTGATATATTAAATTATGAAATATTATAAATATATAATAGAACAATATTATTACTTATTTTAATAAATATAATTCTCTTATAATTTTTTATTACCTTATTATTATTTTTTCTTCATTAAAATCAATATTTCGGTGTTAACTGTTCTGTTTTCCACATATGTTTTCGGATTGGAAATTCTATCCCTTACACCATGGTCATGGTTTTATCATCTCTAAAATAGTTATATGTCATATATATCATATTTATTCATTATATACACTTATTGAAATATCTATTAAAGTTTTCTATGAAAAATTAATTACGTCAATTCATGGGGAAAAAAAATTTCATCACTTCATAGAGATGATAGTCGGTACATACACACTAGTGATGTTTTTATTTTCCAATGGATAGAAATAAAGGAAGGGGAATAAAAATGATTATTTATAAAATCATAATTATATCATAAATATCATATATATTCATTAAATCCATAAAGATATCCTTCCATGAGAACTGATGATGATAAAAAAATTAATCGCTTCAGGGAGATGATAGTTTTAATGTACCCTTATATGGTGTTTTAATTTTCCATTAGATGGAAAGAATATATAAAATGGTTATAAAATTAACCAACAAAAATTTTATTATAGTAAATATAAATAATTAAATACATTAAGATGCTTATATAATATTTTTAGGGGGTGTAAGATGTAGTAAACTTGAAAGAGCTCGGTTATGATGATTACCTCTTCCTTAACAATATTTCTTTATCTTAAACCTTAAGCCTTATAAAGATCATATTCTTTTATACCTCGACTGTTAAGATGTGGGGAGGAAATTCGGAAAGATATTTTAGGAGGGATTTTTTAAGGTTGATTTCTTAAAGTGTGTAAATAATTATAGAGAGGGGTTACCCATTATAAGGGAGGGGAGTTCCTCCCTAGTAAATATTATGAAATTTTAAATATAATAAATGTATTCTTAATGAAATATTTATATAATTAATTCCTATTTTTAAGATAATGTGTGGTTATGTTGAAATACACTGAACAAATTCTAAAAATATAAATTTTTTTATATTAGAAGCATAATCCCGTAATTTAATCCCTTTTAACCAATTTTATCCTTAATCGTAGTCACAATATTTTTTCCATGGTAACTATTATTTAGGGATTAAAATTAAATTGAAATTATTACATAATATTTATTATTATGATTAAAAATATGTAATCTATTTTACCATATTCATTTCATTTATGTGGAAGATGTTAATTCTAATATCTGCAAAAAAAATCTTGTAAAAACCATTTTTAAAAAAATAACAATTTTTTTGTTTAAACATAATTTTCTTACAATTCATTTGAATGTGATAATAATTATTTGAATTTAAAATTTTTTTATTGAATTTATTATCTATAAATTTAATTAAAATAATTCCTAGATAGTTATTAATTGATTTTATTAAGATAAAATACATAATTCACAATAAAAATTGTTCTTTGAAAAATATCTCTTTTTAAAAACAAATTATTTTATTTTTATTTATAATCAATTAATAATAAATGTATAACTAATTAATCCTTTAGGTATATTAATTATCAATAGACTTAATCACTAATGATTAGTGATCAATATAGAATACATAGAAAATATTATTCTTCAAAATTAAGGACATATATGATTTCATTTTTATAATAATAATTTGAGTACATATTTCCAAATAATTGATCAATATATTTTTATTAATGAAATCATTCATACATATATATTTTAATACAGTAATTCGTATTCATACAAAAAAATTTAATAGTTATGATATAACATTCACTTTTAATAGTAAAATACACTACGTATTGTATATGGTGAGTGTTGCCTACAATGAAAGCAATCTAATAATCTAGAATTATATTAATGGGAAATAAATTAATAAATCATGGGAAATTACATTATAAACCCCTTAAAATGAATTTATCCATTAAAAATATATTACTCTTTTGAAAACAAATGAGGATACCTCTTCCTCATTAAATCTTATGTTTCTCATATATATTCGATAAAAATATGGTTTCACCATTGAACATTGAAAATATGAGTGGTTTTATTCCAAAACACATTATCTCATTGATAAAAAATATCCAATAGTTCTTCTTCATATAAAGGTTCATAATCTACTCATACAACTTCTATTTTCAGAACATGTTAATGGTTAGTTATTCACTTCATTAAAAGCAATACATGGAACCCCAAATTCACTTGAGAATGATTTAGTGGAAGCACCAAGTCATAATATACCATCCATTCTTGATCAAGATTCTTGAAGGGTCCAATTTATCTAGAGACTGGTTTTCCCTTCCTTCCATATCTCTTATCCTTATTCCAGGGATATATCCACAAGAATACCATCTCTCCAACTTCAAACTCTAGATCCCATCAGTGCTAATCATCATAACTCCCCTATAAACTTGGATCTATCCTGATGTGTTATTTAATGGATCTAACTTTTTTTAACATTTCATCATCCATCTTAAGTACCAATATGTTTCATTATCAAAATTCATTCCATTAAATTAGTTCTTTGAACTTATTATTATAAAGGGATTCGTAAAGAGTCATTTTAATTCTTGAGGGAAAGATATTATTGTTTGAAAAATCAAATAGGTAATGGTTTTCAACCTGGACTCATTTGAAATCTCTAGAAAAAGATCTCGACATATCCTTAGAGGTTTTAATGGCTCTCTAATTCTGACCATATATTTGAGGATGATATGTAGTGTTAAATTCCAACTCTATATTGTATGCCTACTGAAAGTTTTTTTGAAACATCAAGTAATTTCTCGGATCCCAATATTATACAATAGAATGTGGTACTCCATGTATCATTACCACTTCATTAATGTATATCCTAGAAAGATTATCAACTGATAATTCTTATAAGATCACAATGAAGGGAGATCAATTTGTATGGAATTTGAATCTAACCTAAATGAAATTATAAAATTCAGATGTCCTGGGGAGT
The DNA here is from genome assembly GCA_963277665.1 of Viscum album. NCBI lineage: Eukaryota > Viridiplantae > Streptophyta > Magnoliopsida > Santalales > Viscaceae > Viscum > Viscum album. Next base: position 1,514,877,186 of record OY728120.1, read on the forward strand.
GTGATGAAGAAGTCCATAGCGATGTTTTCATGTTTCTATTATACTGTATTTTGTGGTTATATCAACCATTTAGAATTTTTTCACCCATCCTTGACTTGATAAAATACCATGAAATGAGATAAAGACATCATAATATCCCTCTCCATATTTTCCCACCCAAAATAATCATTGAAATTTATAAACATATTTGTACTCCCGTGATTGATAGAGAATGAGGAGTAATTTTATTCATCTAATACATCATTCTTCAATTCTTGTATTGATGGGGAACATACATGAATTATAAAACCAATCATTCCATTACAATCATTAATGAATTATGTAACATTATTTACATTCTTTTATAGTTCCAAATCCCCCTTCTATACTTCTTTAATATTCATATAAATGGTTGGTTGAACATTCATCAATGTAAGATAAGATTTTTCCCTTTACATCATTATTTCAATATCCATAATATATAAATCCATATATATTGGATCTCTATCAATCCAAATCATAGAAAATCTATCATGTTACTTCCAATTCAAATCATTAACCATATTTTTCACCTTCCTTGGGTGTTAATGTATTGAGAAATCATAATTTTTAATCAACTCAAACCATCTCCATTGGTACATATTCATCAATTTATATGTTAATATATACTTCAATATTTTTTTATTAGTATATGTGACATCCCAATCACCATATATATAATGCCTATATATTTTAAATGTAAAAAACGATTACCATTAGATCTAAATCATAAATCAATTTATTATGCCCATGAATATTCAATTGGTGTAATGAATAAGATACTATAATTCTATTTGAGGTCATAAGATTAATGTCTCATATTTTCCTTATATTATTTTTATATATTATACGGATAGTATCCAAGACCAAAAGATGAGACGACTTGTGATTTCAAGGCCCAACATTCATGGACTAAATGTTTTAAAAATATCAAAATATTAAATAGAACATGCATGCGGTTTTCTTAAAAAAGTGTCATAACTCCTAAATGGTTAACTGGATAAAAAATATGAAGGCCCCATTGAGTTAAGAAAGGTAGGATTATCTTAGGTTTTTCTTAAAATTTTCCGGAATGATTCATCTCTAAAAAAGTTATCAGGGACATCAAATTGATAAAATAAATTAAAATAATATTTTATTTTATTTTCCATTATCATACCGTCCTGCCCCCTCTATAATTTCACAACTAAATAATTTTGTATTAGGGCTGGCCTCAAAACCCTAGATACCTATAAGAAATTTGAAAACAATGTTCATGGTGGATGACAATGGATCAAGATCAGATTGTGGATCGTCATGCCGATGGAGTTGGAAGATCTTGTCAATGGTGGAAATGCAACCGTTCATCATCAAGGATTGATTCAAACACTTCGTAGAGTGTTTTTGTGTGTGAATTTCATGATTTTATAAATAATGTATGAATGTGGTCCAATTAAATGGAAAATAATTATAACACCCTGAGATTTTATGAGACAGATTCTTTTTAATTGGCTTATGTTGTATGCTACACCAAGATTAGTTTGTGTTATACACAACATCATATTAGCTTGTGTTATACACCACATTATTCTTGGATTGTGTTACACAAAATTTCAAGTTTTTTTCTATAATTAATTTCATGCAAGATTGGGTACAATTGAAACACTTAATATTATTATGCCAACTTATAGCGTAGCTGTTAAAATGGTGGCAATGAACAGAATTAATTTATTTATGAAAATATTGTTTATACATGAATCTATTTAATTATTTTTTGAAAATTTATTTATAAATGAAAATATGAGAGTTTATAAAATAATAAAATTAACCTTTATGGATTTTATAATTTAAATATATTTTTAATATATTCAATGTAATTTTTTAAATTAATATTATATGTTTTTTAGAAATGATATTAGAACAAATTCAATTTTTTGGATAAAGGGGATATTTTTCAAAAAATAAAATGTTATCACGTTTTAATGGAAACCAATTTAAATTATAGTTTTTGAAAAACTTTATATGTTTTATTTGAAATAATAAACTTCTTCATTATAATTTAGACCCAAAAATTTACCTTGGTTGAAATTTTGGTATTTTATGATGAAATTCATATTTTAATAAATAGTGAAAAATACAGCATTTTAAATCAAAAATGCAGTTTTTTTATTTATTAATAAAGATAGATTATATTATATTTGGTTTTAAAGTTTAATTTGAATATTTTTTTATAATTTAAGCCAATTTTGGTTATTGGAAGTTATTTAAAATTTAAATTGTACATAAACACATGTCAATCTTTTGATATTTTTTAAATCTTAAAACCCCACTTTCTGGTTTTGGAAACAATAATTAATTTTAAATTAATTTCTGCCAATTTTGTGTTTTTAATTTAGTAAAAAAGATTCCATATTTGTAATCAGGAGGTCTAAATTATGTAAATATATCCCTATTATTTTTAAACATTATCAATAGTAACTTTAGTAATTATTTTTATTTAACATGGTTAAAGGATTAATCAAGTAAATAAGGGTAAAAAATAATATTATAATATTATATAACTAACAAAACATGTGTCCTAATCATATTAGATGATATATTTCTAACCATAAGCATCCTTAGGATGAAATTTTTTCATTTGGTATCCATGTGGGTGTGAAAATAACATTTTATAATAATTAATTTAACGTAAATAGAAAAATTACACAAACATGTATCTTTTAATAAAACAATATTAATATTTGGTTATATAATTTATCCATTTTACTATAAATGGTCATTAGAAATATAAAAATATTTTCTACATCATGGTAGTTTTTTTATAATTTTTTGATATTAAATAGATATATTTATTTATCACACAATGATGATGCACTGATTACCTTATAAATCAATGATTCAGATAAATGATATTATAAATATTAAAATAAATTTAATTTGAACATTTTGATTCCATACCCCAATTTTTTGGATAAACTTTAATGGTGAGGTATGAGTTAATTCCTTTGGTTCTAAGGAATCAAGTTACAAAAATCTTAAACAAAATTGGTATAAATGATTTTTTTAAAACAAATAATATTTCATTAAAAGATATAATTGTCCTAAAAATCAATATTTCGTAAAAATGACTTATATAATGATAAAAATGTCATTATGTATCCACTGTACGTTCTCTTGTTATTTTATAGTACCTATACTAACCATATATTAGAAAAATACAAGAAGACATGTTAAGAGTTAATGTTTTTAACTAAGGGTTAAAACTAAAACATAAGGTTAGTTTTGTGAAATAAAATTGTATAAAAACTATTGGTTGAGAATATATAAACCCATACTCATGGTATCATTGAAATAAACTAGTTTATTACCATTTTTAAACTATATATAAATTTATAATAAATAATATTTTACAACATTCCTAAAGTGACCCTCCTCCATCTTATAAAAGGCCACCACCGCCACCCACTTACTCATACCTTTTTTAGCCCCTTGTCTTATAAAAATTCTTCTAAAATACACTCCCAACATCCCTCCCTTCCTCCTAGAGGCCAAAATTTTGGAATAAACCCATCCTAGAGAGGCCTTTTGTGTAAATCAATAGGAGATACTCTAAAAAGGGATAATTGTTTTATCCCCTTTTTCAAAATTATTTTCTTCCTCTACATCAACATATTTTGTTTTTCCCATAATAAATTAATAAATATATTATCTTATACATTATGAGATGTTATTAGTATTATTTTAAAACCTTATACCTCATTTTATCCATAATACAAATAACAATATCACCATGTGTGTGTGCGTACGACATACCGCCTCCACACCATGCTGTAATTTTTTATTCAATAATAATTAATTTGGATGGGTATAATGATGAGAAAAATTAATTTTAATAATGAATATAACATGAAATTTATTCTTTATAATTAATATACCATCCAATTCTATACCATTAAACCATTAAGTTAATGATATTGTCGCTCGTCCATACGTATGGCCTACCGTCTCCCCGACCAGATGAGATTCATTCTCCGCATTTACCATTAAAAATTGATTGAAAAGTATATATAATTAATAATCATGAAATTTATGAAATAATAATACTTTATTTATGTATATATATATATATTTTTGTTATTTACTTTCATCTTTTCAATTCAATAAGGAAACAGAAACATCGTTCATGCATACATATGGCCTATCGTCTACATGAACAGTGTTTTACATTTCATTTATCTATCTATTATATATATTTATCAATGGTATATTTATGATATATAATTCATTATTTACATTATAGAAGTATTTAAATCATGATCAAGTTAATAAGATTGAGAATAACAAGTCAAAACACGTACGATTATTACCTAACATGTTTCTTTAACATGGAATTAATAAATAAACGGGTGACATAAACTCATAATTGAATCATATAGGATATCATAGATATTATTATGGTTATATTAAAAGTCAATAATATTATTAAACCCACTATACAGGAGTTTTGGACACATACAGAATAAATATGACCTAAGGTAAGGGATAATTTTACAATTTCATTATTATCCGGCATTGTATATTCGTAAGTATTTACTAGGATATATTTATAATCCACATCCATGTTTCCTAAATATATAATATTATTTATATTTTTATACTATTATTAAATGTAAATTTTACCCACTATTGATGTTTTGTTAAATGATATGGAAGTAATCGTTCTTTCATTTACTATACGAGGTACTTTTTGACTTTTCCAACAAGAGTACGAGAAGAATGTTTTTTAACTTATACAACATGAATGGATTATTACGTCTTATCAACCACTTATTTACATGAATATTCTTATACATAATTTTTTTTAACTAAATACTTTTCTTCTAACATTTCATGGCATTTTGAGAATTGAAAATTCTTTTGTAGAAGAAATGTTATTTTCCTCAAGAATTAAGTTCAACTGTTTTATCAAAAATATTTTCCATAAAAGTTGAAATAGGGTTATAATTATTATTACATTGATTTGATTGTGTTAATAATGAAATTATTTTTATTAAATCCATTTATTTTAGATGGATGATGATGGAATGATTTTTAAGAAATCCATTTTATTTCTTGGGTTATGCTACGATGAATGTTTTACATTGTTGTTGAACATATAAGAATGATTTAATTATGAGATGGGAGGGACCTATATCTCCCTCAATTGCATTTGGTAAATATTTATATCTCATGAGATAGACATTATTGGAATCAAAATTAAATATGGTTCAGTAATTCAGGGCTGCAATGATAAGTAAATCTAGTTCTGTAATACATGGCTGCAACGGCATGAAAATTAGGTTCAGTAATGGACTTTGTCCACTATGATGATGGTCTTGCCAGAAATGCCTTTTCGGATAGGGAAATTATATTATGTGCTTCTTTTTTTCCCAATTCAATTTTTTCTACCAATGTTATTGTATCATGGTTCGTGTTCATTTATGATTTATTCTTTATGAAATGCCATGATTTATTTCATTTCTCAGGATTTTGATATTCAAAATTTATGTTCACATTTTCACATTTTTCTGTTTATATTTTGTTTGATGTTAATGATTTTTAACCTTAATGATCATTTTAGGTTAGCCTTTTTATGTTTTTATTCACTATTTTATAAATAATGGATTTAGGTATGAAAACTAATAGGGAAGATCTTTATTGGAGATGTTGAAGATCTTCCACAAAGCAAGATGAATATGTTCCTAGTTTAGAAAGACACTAAACTAATAAGGTATTTGGGAATATAAGTGTGTAATTTAATATTTATTATATGAATTAAATACAATATCCATGTACATAATTCTTGTATTGTTAGAGTTGGTATCAGAGTGAAGGTTTTGTTAACATTTGAAAACTAGGATGTGAAAACTTTAATGAGATACCTAGAGATATTTCTAAGGTATGTATAGGGATGTTCCTACGGTTATGAATAACTATAGGTTATAGTCATATAATTATAGTAATAATCATGAATAACCTAGGATCAAGACAAATATTTCAGATATTGAAATAACTCCCCCTTGATTATGTTGTTTTCCTGGGATGATTTTTGTCTCTCCCACTATTCTTTTTGGGTTTTAGAAAGTAGATTGAACCTGAAGAAACCATGTTAACGATCAATGCACTCGAAAATGCAGCGATTGTCCTCCAGAAAACCCAAATATTATGGGACATGGAATGAAATATATTATTTATATACTTACACAATCTATGAATCCTTATGTACTTCTAAATGAGCAGAACAGGGAACAACATTCTGCTGAGTCCTTTTGGAGGCAACGTACACCTTGTTTCAGTGGGTCTTCTGATCCACTTGTTGATGAATAATGGATGAGTACCATTGAAAATATATTTTCCATACCTCGTGTTTTAAAATTCAAAAAACTCATTTTTTCTATTTAACATTTATAAGTTGAAGCATACACGTGGTGGACTCTAATGAAGAATACAAGGAAGCATGATGAAATTGAATCCTTAGAATGAGACTAGTTCAATAACTTATTTTCAAATAAGTACCTTCATCATATTATTAGAACAAATATAGAAAGGGTATTCCTTATGCTTAAGAAAAAGTATGAAGAATCTGTTGGTACATACCTAGAAAATTTTACAAGACTTGAAAGGTTTGCTTCGTGTTTTATCATCCAGCCTGAAATTAAAGTTATTTGATTCTTCAATCGCTTAAAACCAAGCCTTATATGTGCATTAGATATAAGAGACTTTGTTAGCTATGAAAATATTTTTAATTGTGCTATCAAGTTAGAAATTTAAGTTGGTGTTACATATCAATGTCAAGGTTTTGACAAGAAACTAAGGATGTAGTACAAGGGAAAATCTCAAAACAATGGTGAAAAGAATATGACAATTTTCTAATGCACAGTGTGTGTAATGAATCATGTGGAGATTATCTTAAAGAGAGTAGTAAATTTTTTATGTGTTGAAAATAATTTCATCAAGAATTTGAGTTCCAAAGTAATGGGAAAAATATTTCTAATGATGTGAATATAGAAAATTTTACAGATAATGTAACACCCACACTTCGAAGCTACAAGTGCAAGTAATTGGGGAATTATGCTAACCAATGCCCAAATACAAGGTTTAATTATGATGATCAATGTTAGAAAACTCTTATTTAAAAATACAAAGGGAAATAAAATTCTATCACTATTAGTGACATTTAGTATGACAATGAATTGGTGGAATGATTAAGTGTTTATGTAATGGGGTTACAAAATAGTGTTTTATAATCTCTTTTATATTAATATGGAATATTTTAATATCTATGAATTGGTCCATTTTGTTTTTCCATAATTATATGGAACTGATATCCAGGAAAAGTGATTGAAATATTTTTGGATAGCACATGATATTCATATAATGGACGGATAAAGAGATAATGATATATTTGAAAGTATTAATGACCATGTGAATGATTTAATGACATATTGATATCATGGTTTGAGTATGTGTAATTTTTTATATTTTTGATGTGTGGAAAGTTTTAATTTTGATAGAATTCATTTTTTCACTATGGTTCTATGGTAATTCATGTCATTATATTGTTTTAAGAGAATACATGATTATGGTATTCACATGTTTGGAATGTGACAACCAAGAACTACCTTATGAGATATGGGAGATAAATGTTAAGTTGATTTAGTTCACCTTTTAGATTTTCAGATTTTGTAAGGATTGAAATTTTATCCATTTGTTGATAGTATAAGTTATATTCCAGTTGAAGTTCGTTAGATTAATGTATTAACTCAATATAGGTGGACTTATGCATATTTGATAATTCGTGCTAACCTTTTTGTTGAGATAGATTGAATGAACTATCCTTCTATAGCATGATCTGCTAACACTTCCTGAATGAAAAATTCAACTTCATTTCTTTAAATAATAGATGAAGTGAAAATTCTTCAAGGAATGAACAATAATGAAATTTTACCAAAAATAAAGTAACTATTAATTCTCATGAAAACTTATTCAAATTTAGGGAAAGGATCTTGAAAATCAAAATTTTATCTTGATACATTTATATCTGATGAATCAGATGGTGCCTTAATTCATTAAAAAATTATGTTTTTCTGGTTGTTAATGTTCTCTAAACCTTGTTCTATATCACTATTAATCAGAACTTGATGATTATAATTTTCTTCTATATCCATGTTTTCACTTACCACCTATGTTATCATATGTAGAAACCCAGTGATGAGTTACATTGGGTATCCTTTAGGTTTCTAACATTCATTTTTTAAATTATTTTTTAGTGTTCCTTTTTATGATGTGGGTTTCGGTGAAAGAAACTTTCATGTTGTAAACCTTTTATAACCCCGATGAATTTTGAGGGAGAAATTCATTTTAAGGGGGTATAATGTGACATCCCTAGATTTTATGAGATAGATTATTTTTAGTTTCATTGAGTTATTCTATATTATGCTACACCAATATTAGTTTGTGCTATTTTCAACACTATATTAGCTTGCATTATATGCAACACTATTCTTGGCTTGTGTTAACATAATTTCAAGTTCTTTTTGAATAATTCATTTCACGCAATACTGAGTATAAGTGACCAAATAAATATTATTATTTAACCATATGACCAAGCTGTTAAAATGGTAGGAATGAATAGTATTAATTTATTTATGAAAATATTGTTCATACATGCATCTAATTAATTATTTTGTGAAAATTATTTATAAATGAAAATATGTGAGTTTCTGAAATAATAAAATCAATATTTTTGGATTTTATTAGTGAAATATATTTGTAATATTTTCAATTTAATGATTGAAATTCATCTTATATTTTTTCTAGATATTATATAAGAACAAATTCAATTTTTTGGATAAAAGAAGTATTTTTTAAAAAACACAGTTTTATCGCCATTTGATGGAGAACCCTTTTAAATCTAGTTTTTTGAAAATTTTATAAATTTTATTTGTTATAATAATCTTCTATAATGTAAAAGGGACATAAAAATTTACCTTGGAATAAGGTTTGGTATTTTTTGAGGAAATTCATATTTTAATGAATATTGAAAAATAATGCATTTTAATTCAAAATGGTCTTTTCATCTAAATTATTAATATTGTTAGATTATATTTTTAATTGGATTTAAAGTGTAATTGCAATATGGTTTTATCATTTAATATAATTTTTTTCATTGTAAGTAATTTCAAATTTTAATTATACATAAACACATGTCGGCCTTTTGATTGTTTTAACATTTTAAAAACTGGCTTTCACATTTTGACAATGGGAATTAATTTTAAATTAATTTATTGTAATTCTGTGTTTTGAATTTATAAAATAATGATTTCATATTTGTAATGATATGTTCCAACTAAGGTAAATACTTCAATTTAATTTTTGATCATTATGGATAGTGACATTAGTAATTTGTTTTATTTACCATGGTTAAAAAATAAATTTGGTAAATAAGGGTAAAAAATATTTTAATAATATAAAACTACCCTAACATGTGTATTAATCATATTATATGAGATATTTATGACAATGAGCATCATTGGATCAAAACTTTGTCATTTAGGACCCACTTTAGTGTGAAAATGACATTTTAAAATAATTAATTTAATGTTCAGAGAAATATAACCAAATCATGTATTTTTTAATAAAACAATATTAATGTGGGCTTATAAAGTTGATATATTTTACAATAAATTTTTATTAGAAATATAAAAAAATTTCCTACATCATGGTATTTTATTTATAAGATTATAAATTAAATAAATAAATTTATTTATCCCAAAGTGATGATGGAGTGACGACCTTATTAATGAATGATTCAAGGAAATTATATTATAAATATTAAAAAATGTAATTTGAACATTTTTATTCCATAAAATATTTTTTTGGATTAAATTTATATATTTGGAATGAGTTAATTCATTTTTTTAAGGACTAATGATTTTTGACTTTATCAAATACCAATTACTAAATAGTGTCAAAATTGACATAACTGGTTTTTTAAAACAAATACTTTTTTATTAAAAGATATAATAGTCCAAAAAATATATTATTTGTAAAACTAACAAATATAATGTTAAAAAAGACATTAATAATCCAATTTTTGTTTTCTTGGCATTTTATAGTAATTATAGTAACAATATATTAAGAATATTCAAGAAGACATAGTAAGAGTAAATGTTTTAACTAAGGGTTAAAGCTAAAAGATATGGTTACTTTTTTAAAATAAACTTGTCTAAAACTTATGGTTTGAGAGTATTTCAACCCATAATCATCTTATATTCTAAATAAATTATTTTGGTATCATTTTGAAACCGAAAATAAATTTATAATAAATTAATATTTCAAGACATTCTTAAATTGGCCCTCCTCCGTCATATAAAATGCCACAACCTCAACCCACATACTCGCCCCTTTCAATCCCCTTCGATCATATAAAATATTCAAAAATATGTCCCAATAATCCCTCCCTTCCTCCTAGAGGCCAAATTTTGGGCAGAACACCATCTTAGGGATACCTTTTGTCCAAATCAAAAGGAGATACTCGAAAAAGAGGTAATTGTTTTATCACCCCATTCAAAATTATTTTCTTATTCTACTTCCTCCTCTTATGTTTTTCTCATACTATTGTAAAAAATATACTATCTTAAACATTATGAGATGTTATTATAAGTATTATACAACTTGATACCTCTTTTTTTCCATCCTACTAACAACAATATCACCATGCATGCATATGCATGGCTTACCATATCCACGTCGTGGTGTAATTTGTTATTCAACAATACATAATTGGGATGGGTGTTATTAAGATTATAATGGATTTAAATAATGAATATAACAAGTTAATTATTTTTTATAACTAATGTACCATCCAATTCCATACCATTTAACCATTAATTGAATGATATCATCGCTCGTGTATACGTATGGTCGACTGTCTCCACAACGCGGTGAGATTCATTCTCCACATTGAGCATTCAATAATGATTATAAAGTATATATAATAGATAATCATTAAATATAAGACATAATAATACTTGATTTATATATATATATATATATTCCATTTACTTTATTCCATTCAATTCAATAAGGAAATGAAAACACGGTTGATGTGTACGTACGACCTACCATCTCCAACAACGATGTATTCCATTTCATTTATCAATATATTATATAAATTTCAATAATAAATATTTATGATATATACATGATAAAACACTATATTATAGAATATTTTATTGATAATAAAAGATATAATTTCCTCACATTGTGTTAAATATGTTTATTTATAAAATATTTGGGATTTGATCATTCATTTGAAAATTCGGTGAAACGTCCAGTTTTACCCTTTATAGTGCACTGTAGTATTTCGATAATAACTATTTTTATATTTACTATTTGAATTTTAAATTTTGTAAAAGTTTTAATAACGTAATTATATACAACTTTTATTCATGACACAATAGCGAAAAGGTCAATTTGATTGTTGAAACCGAGCCATAAAGTCAAAGTTGGGATGGACTTGGCAGAATGGACATGGGTTCTGTATTTGGGTCATATATTCTCCATCCGGGCTTGGATTGAGCAAAACATTTGAGGAAAGATCAGGGACATGATTTGACACAAATCAACCCACTATAATGCTGTCCAATTAACGCTTTTTGGAGGTAAAATTGGCATTGAAATTTGCATTAAAATATTTTGCCGAATTTCCACTTTCACACTTGAAACCACTTGTAATATCTCCTCCCCTCCCCAATATAAATTATAGTTTTTCTCATTTTGAGGGGTTGGGACGTGAATTGGGAATTTTGGGGCAGAGGGTAAGTGGATACACTCCAATTATCCAACCATTTCAATAAGGGTATCTCTTGAAGCAATGATCCCTTCGACGAAGCCTTCTTCCTCTCCTTCGTGTTGTAATGATTTTGTTTGTGTAATAATCTTCTTTGTTCTTATTTTATTTCTTTTATTTTATTCTGTTTTGTTTAAATTTTTTATTCTCTTAATATTCCTTTCTGTGCTAGAATTCTTGAGTAGAAGCGTTATTGGGTTATACCCATTATAAACCTTTGCACATGCAAAACGCTTCTATGATGATTACGCCACCCATGGAAGAGTAGTCTTTTAGTAATCTATCTATATTCTACCCTCTTCATTTAATTATTTTGAATTATTGAGCTACTATAATTCACTTAATATGATCCATGAATTGTGTTTATAAATTGTAAGAAACTAAGAAATCAATTGAATAATTAACACAAAAACACACGAGGTCGAGATTTTGGATAAATTGTGAGAGCGTGATCTTAATCGGTACTGTAAGACCACACAGGATAAATTTGTAGAGTTCCAATATAATCCCTAAACACAATTCATCATCATTTCCAGAATGGATTTTTTTTCTAATTAACCACTGACCATAATCTAACCTTAGAACAACAATCGAAGCAGGGTGTAGTGATTGCGTGTTTCGAAGCTAGCCTAGGGTTTAAGTAATTCCACCTTTGTGGTTAAGTTAAATCTTGTAGGGTCAGAGGGTTAACAAATTAAGGGATCTTAAATAAGTGGATATTTATTTAAATGATAATTATTAGTAAATAAATGAAGAGTTATAGTTAGATAGATTACACCTTTTAAAATATTTTCTAAAAAAACATCTTCTTGTTGTGTCTTTTTAATCAAACTTCATTTCAAAATTAAAAACAAAAAAAATGAAATCTTCATCCAGCAAACTTCTTCAAGTTTTATAAATAATAAAAACCCACCCCCCATAATTTGAAGTAGTGTTTTAATTATATTCTATTTTATTTTTATAATACCTCTAAAAAGTAGTTTTAACTCACTTCCTCCTTTGAGAGACGACCTTTGTCAGCCACTCTACTACACCTAAGTACCCCAAAATCACACTAAACATTTGAGGGTGCCCACGACAGCGCCCTTTAAAATTGGATCCATTGTCTGAAAGGCAAGTAATTATTTCAATCAATTAAAGGTATTTATTTTATTTTAAATTTTAATTTGGTTCCTCTCTTCTTTCATCCTTCATTACCCAATCTGATGTTTACCTTCTTCTTTTATTTCCTTCAACTTATTTTTGGACCATCAACTCAAACTTCTGATTTTTATTTTACTATGGTCCACCTTCCTTATTTTCATCTTTCATTGATTTATGACACGAACTAATCCCGAATATCTCTTAGATATTGACCCTGAGATTGAACGCAACCTTAGGGCACGAATCAGACATTCTCAGTCTATGAGATGTTTCAATATTCAACCAGTTGGTGAATTCCTCTCTTCTGGAAACATTGAAATTGGGATCTATTCAAATTCAAACATAAAAGAAGAAACAATGGATGAAAATAATAACAATGAGCTAAATAGAACCATTTGAGAATTGGTTGCATCTAATATTAATTATCAACCAAATTGTATCGCATAACAAATCTCGAATAGGACTTTGAACTAAAATCTGGGTTAATTCACTTACTTCGAAAGTTTCATGGCCTCTCTGGTGGGGATCCCAATAAACATTTGAAGGAGTTTAATGTGGTTTGCTCAACCCTAAAACCTAGAAATTTATCTGAAGATCAAATCAAACTAAGAGCATTCCCATTCTCACTTGATGGAGCTGCGAAAGATTGGATGTATTATTTACAACCCGAAGATGTAACTTGTTGGAACGATTTGAAATGTCTTTTCTTGTAGAGATTTCTTCCAGCATCAAGGACTACTTGTATTCATAAGGAGATATCGGGGACCAATAAATAACAAGGGGAGTCAATATATGAGTACTGGGAGAGATTCAAGAAGTTGTGTGCAAGCTGTCCACATCACAAAATCAGTGAGAAACTCCTCATTCAGTACTTCTATGAAGGATTCACACCTATGGAGAGGAGCATGGTGGATGCTACATCAGGAGGGGAATTAGTGGACAAGACGCCAGTAGACGCACGTGCATTGATCGACAATATGACCCAAAACACCCAACAATTTGGTGATAGAGGTACACCACATGTCAGCGGAGTACATCAGGTAAGTCCTTCTTCTCTTGAAAGTCATTTGATTGATACCAAGTCAGATGATTTGAAAACTATAGTGAGATAGATTGCTTTGGAAAAAAATACATCCCAACCCCCTCCTTCAAGGCCTTGTGGCATTTTCACAGAGATAAGCCACCCAACTGACTATTTCCCACAACTACAAGAGGTAGAGGATTGCGCAGTAGTATTCCCAAGGAAACCATATCAGTAGAAACAACAAACATACCCCCATAAAAGTTTGATTCATTTACTCCAACATAAAACCAAGGGTGGAAGGATCAACCAGACATGAGGTATGGCTCTGGACAATAACAAAGGCCCCCTTTTCAACAAAACTTCCAGCAGCCTCCACATTACCAGCAGGGATTCCAACAACCCCAAAGGAGATTTGGATCTAATGCATCATCAAGCCAACAACAAGGGAATCCCCCACTCAAGGTAGATTCTAACACTGATGAAATTTTGAAGAAAATTTTTCTTAATAAACATAATGAACTGAAAAGTCAAGGTTCGGAGCTAAGGGAGTTGAAGACTCAAATGATCCAGATTTCCACCGCCCTCCATGAAATTGTAAGTAAGAATTCGGGAAATCTACCTTCCCAACCCACTCCAAATCCAAAGGGGAATGTTAGTGCCATCACATTGAGAAGTCGTAATCAAATTAATGATACATCTATACCTACCGTTCCACCGGGATTCACCTCAACTCCATAGAAGCCCCATTCCATACCAACTGATGAGAAACCCAAGGAGAAAGATAAAGGTAAGAAACAGATTGATGATGTTCCACCTAAACGTCTTCCCTTTCCAAATAAGGTTTTTCAAACCAAGAATATGGCTGAAGAGGTGATGAAAAAAGAGGTTTTGGACACATTCAAGCGTGTTTAGATCAACATCCCTCAACTTGACGCCATCAAACAAATCACAAGGTATACCAAATTCTTAAAATAACTCTGCACTAATCGAAGAGGTATCAAGGGAAATGATAGGATCAACCTTGGAAGGAATGTCTCATCACTCATTACACCAACTCTAGAAATGACAACAAAGTGCAAGGATCCTGGGACATTCACCATCCCATGTACCATAGGAGAGTTGCACTTCTCTGATGCTCTTTGTGATTTAGAAGCTTCAATAAATGTGATGCCTCACTCTGTATTCTCTTCTTTACAGGTTGGTGAGTTGAAGCCAACAAGAGTAGTGGTGCAATTGGTGAATAGAGCTACGGCATATCCAGCAGGACTCCTTGAGGATGTACTTGTCCGGGTAGGAGACATGATCTTTCCAGCAGACTTTTATGTGCTCAAAATGGAGGATGATCAGGTAAGATCTCGTTCTCACATTCTCTTAGGTAGACCCTTCCTCAAAACTGCAAAAACTATCATAAATGTTCATGAGGGTACACTTTCCATGGAGTTTGGAGATGAAGTTGTAATTTTTAATGTTATGGACTCCATGAAGTACCCCTCTGAGGACCATTCTACTTTTGTTATCTCCCATTCTGATCCACCAAGTAAAAACTCCCTAAATCTTGATTATCCTATGCTTAGGGATATTATGAGTATTGGTTCTGGTGTAATGTCTAAGAGAACTTTCACACCTGTTTCTAATGAACAAGACTCTCTATGATTTGATTTTGAAATGGATTCATATTCGGATCTTGATCATGTGAACTCTGATTATGACATTGCTATTGAGTATGCTGATGGATTTGGAGCTTTATTCTCCAATTGTGATGATTTATTTTCTAATACTGATGTTCATTGTGCAGATATGTATGTTTCATCAATTTCTCCTTCCATACATTAGCCCCTATATTGGAACTCATGATATTTCCCCCAAATATCAAATATGCATACTTGCTGAGTGGTGATATATTATTTTTCATCATTGCTAGAAATCTATCTTTTGAACATGAAGAAATACTTTTGAATCTTTTTAGAGATAACATTAGGGAAATTGGTTGGACATTGGAAGACATATCATGTATCATCCCCTCCATTCTCGTGCATATGATTCTATTGGAGGATGGGGCTAAACCGATTGGGCAGCCACAAAGGAGACTTAATCCAACACTTTTGGAAGTTGTTAAGAAAGAAGTTGAAAAATTACTTCAGGTGGGTATAATTTACACTATTTATGACTCACAATGGATTAGCCCAGTCTATGTTGTACAAAATAAAACTGGTTTCACTGTTATAAAAAATGAAAATGATGAGTTAGTTCCTGTGAGAGTTTAAAATAGTTGGCGACTGTGTATTGATTATAGGAAACTAAATCAATCCACTCGTAAGGATCATATCCCTCTTCCATTCATTGACCAGATGCTTGAGAGACTTGCAGGTAGGACACATTATTGTTTCATGCATGGTTTCTCTGGTTATTTTCAGGTTCCCATTGTAGTAGAAGACTAGGAGAAGATGACATCCACCTGCCCATTTGGTACCTTTGTTTACCGAAGGATGCCATTTGGACTTTTCAATGCCACAGGTACATTCCAGAGATGCATGATGATTATTTTCTCAGATTTCATTAAGACCTGCATGGAGGTATTTATAGATGATTTTACAGTTTATGGATCCTTATTTGATGAATGTCTCTCTAGTTTGGGTGATGTGTTGCATCGTTGTATTGAGAAAAATATGATCTTGAATTTCAAAAAATGTCATTTCATGGTTGAAAAGGGAATTTTATTAGGTCATATAGTCTCACAAAATGGCATTGTAGTTGATAAATCTAAGGTAGACATTATTTCATCCCTTCCATATCCTACATGTGTGCGTGATGTTTGATCATTCCCTGGACATGTTGGATTTTATCGATGCTTCATTAGAGATTTTAGTAATATCGCTCTACCCTTATCTTGATTACTGCAAAAAGATTTTGACTTCAATTTTGATGATTCATGCTAGGTATCATTTGATGAGATAAAGAAGTGTGTGACCACTCTACTAATCATACAGCCCCCATGGTGGGACCTTCCATTTGATCTTATGTGTGATGCATCCAACTTCGCAGTTGGAGCTGTCTTATCTCAGAGGATGGAAGGACATTCACATATGATTTCCTATGCATCGAGGACACTGGATTCAGCCCAATAAAACTAATAAACCACGGAAAAGGAGTTTCTTGCTGTTATATTTTCTTTAGATAAATTTTCTCATATTTATTAGGATCTAAAGTAGTTGTTTTTTCTGACCATGCAGCTCTGAGGTACCTCCTAAAGAAGCCAGATGCAAATCCATGACTTATCCATGGGATACTCCTTCTTCAAGAGTTTGACATCGAGATAATGGAAAAGAAGGGGTTAGAAAATTTGGTGGCGTACCACATGAGTAGGATTACTCACACACCAGATGATCACACCTTGGACCATGTACCACTTCGGGACACTTTCCCTGATGAGCATATTTATTTCATCTTAGGTACGCATCCTTGGTATGCATATTTAGTTAACTAACTTGTTGCCTCTGAAATCCCTACAAATTTAAAGAAACATCAAGTCCAAAAATTAAAAAGTGAGTCTCGGTATTATTTTTGGGATGATCCATACCTCTGGAACATATGTAGTGATCATGTTATTAGGAGGTGTGTTCCTGATCATGATTTGGAGTCTGTTTTACATTTTTGTCATACACTTGCTTGTGGTGGACACTTTGGACCCCAATGAATAGCTAGGAATGTTTTGGACTCTGGATTATATTGGCCTAGATTATTTCATGATTCCCATGTGTTTTGTAAGTCATTCTCTCATTTCCAACACGCTGGGAACATTTCTAGGAGACATGATATGCCCCAACAACCCATACTATTCTGTGAGATTTTTTATGTATGGGGCATCGATTTTATGGGTCCTTTTCCTAGTTCCTTTTTTTTGTACATTTTGGTTGCTATTGATTATGTTAGTAAATGGGTGGAGGCTAAGTCCACTAGGACTAATGATTCTCATGTTCTTGTAGACTTTCCCAAAGCACATATTTTTTGTAGGTTTAGAGTACCATAGGCTATCATCAGTGACCAAGGGACGCACTTATGCAATAGGAATTTTGCTTCCCTCCTTCTAAAGTATTGGGTGACACACAAAAAATCAACAACATACCACCCCCAAACAAATGGCCAGGCTGAGGTTTCAAATCATGAGTTGAAACAAATCTTGGAGAAAACCATGCAGCCAAATATGAAGGATTGGAGAAAGCGCTTGGATAATGCATTGTGGGCTTATAGGACACCATACAAGATCCCCATTGGTATGTCCCCATTAAATATTGTTTTTGGGAAAGCATTTCATCTCCCAGTGGAAGTCGAGCATCGGGCATATTGGGCTATAAAGAAATGAAACATGGAATTGGCCCAAGCTGGAATTCAAAGGAAGTTGCAAATTCAAGAGTTCGAGGAGACTCGATTTTCTTCATATGAGAACTCAAGGCTCTGCAAGGAAAGATCAAAAGAAGCTCATGACAAAATGATCCAACAAAGGTAGTTTCATGTTGGAGATAAAGTCCTTATCTATAGTTCATGATTAAAGCTGATGCCTGGTAAGTTTCATTCCATATGGGTAGGTCCTTATATTGTATATAATGTTTTTCCTTGTGGTGCAGTGGAGATCACACAAGAGGACAGTGGAAAGGTCTTTATAGTCAATATGCAATGTTTGAAGAGATACATTGAGGGACTTCCTACAAATGTAGTGGATTTTATCACACTGCATGACCCCATCATCACATGAGCACATAAGGCTGTTCATAACCCTTTCACTTTTATATTATTTGTCCTATTTAAAAATTATGCATTTCATGTTCATATATCATCTCATGGGTTCACATTGAGGAAAATCCAATATTTTAAGTGTGGGGGGGGGAACCTTTTAGTTTAGTAATTTCAATTATTTTCCTGTAAAAAAATTGTGCTGTTTTTCAAATTTTGTGTGATTATTTTTCAATTTTCTTTGTGTTTTTGAAATTTTTTAGCTAAAATGATTCTCAAAACAATTTTGAAATTCATATCAATGAGTGAAACAATTTATCCCATGAAACTGAGCCTAAATGAATGCTAAAAATGACTTTTTTTGAAGTTCAAATATTTATTAATTTCATGAAAAGTACACTAAATTTTGAATCCCATGCCACATATCACTGTATTTATATTTGAAACCACATTCCTATGAGGCTTCCAAACCATTATTATCATATTATTTACATTCACCTCACTTCTTGAGAGAACCAAACTATGCTTGATTTAACCAGAATTTGATTTATTTCTATCAAAACATGAGGGTTTGAGGTAGTTATGTTTAAATGATTGAGGCATTTGTTTGGTATTAAAGCCCCTATTTCAATGAATGTTTTTTTAATAATGGCCTACCTTGAACATTTAATCCTTTTAGCCCTTAGAATCCATGCACAACATGTTAGGTTAGCCATATTACAAGCCAATTTTCCCTATCCAACCAACTCTTGAAGTGAAATTTCATAATCTAGTTAAACTTAAGTGTTGGGGATGCTATGTTGTGTTGTGTTACAACATTCTGTGACACTTTGGAGGAAAATTAAATTCTGAAAAGATGTGATTGCTTTTGAAGAAAATCATTTTATTGAAAGTTGTGCCTTTTCTGGAGATTTCATGACAAGTGAAGCTGTACCTTTTCTGGATATTTCATGACAAGTGAAGCTGTGCCCTTTTTTGGAACTTCTAATTGATGTATAAAGTTATACCTATCTGGAGCTTTCAAGAAAATCATATTTGAGAAAATGGATATTTTTTATGCTGAAATGATGAATGGTGTAAACTCTCCATGACTTTTCATGATGATGGAGTTGAATTGATACTATGGGTATTGAGGAGAAGACCATATTTAAGTGAAAATTAGATTAATGCAATTTTGCTTCAAAAAGAGTAAATCACTCCTCATTCAGCCTCAGAATTTTTCACACCTTAATCCTACTAACCAAAAGCCACAGAACAACCCTAAAAAGTCCTCATGATAAACATATGTCTTTGACCCACATCGGGTGGCGATGTAGGAACTTATCAAGCCTATGGTGACGCTTTTATGAGTTTGGATTAGAAAGACATTGCAAAAAAATTGATATTTGTGTGATAAGAGAAAAATCAAGTGAGGTAAGTGTTTTTTGGAAAATATTGTGGTGTGTCTATAGTTATAGAACCAAGTTGTCTTTTTTGGTGAAAAGGAAAACTAAGAAGTGTAGGAAGGAATCATGCATATGTGGGTACATCTGATTTCTCATTATTTGTCCAGCCTAACCCTCGATAGAGTGGATGTTTTGAGTCCAAAATTTCCTATATTGGTGGAAGAGTATGAGGATTCATTTCTTGAAGATATTCTAGTTTTACCTCCTCGCATGGAGATGTAATTCTACATTGATCTACACCCTTGGATAACACTGATAACTACACCTACATATTGGATTTCACTTGCATATATTCTTGATTTGAGGGTGTTGTAGGATGACTTGATGAAGAAGGGATTCATGAGACCTATTGTTTCACCCTGGGAAACCATAGTTTAATTTTCAAGAAGGTAGAAGTGAGCTTGAGGATATGTTTCAATTACAAGTATTTGAACTAGGTGACCATAAATAAAATTTATCCACTATAGAGGATCAATGACATTTTTTAATTAGTTAAAATGGGCGTGATAGTTCTCAAAGATTGACCTCAGATTAGGATATCACCATCTATGAGTACAGGATGAGGATATATCGAAGATGGCCTTTAGATGTCATTAAAGACACTATGAGTACTTGGTGATGTCGTTTTCCATGACAAAATCCTCAGAAGTGTTCATGGGACTCATGAACTATATTTTTCAACCTTTATTACACCAGTTTGTGGTTGTATTTATTGATGATATCCTAATGTATTCAATTTCTGAGGACGGGAACATAAGACACATATGGATAGTCTTGAACACACTCCGAGAGCTTCAATTTTATGAGAATCTCTATAAGTTTTATTTCTATATTCGAGAGGCCCATTTTCTAGGATATATTGTCTCAGATGCTTGAGTGGTAGTTGATCCAGAGAAGGTTGAGGCAGTGCTTTATTGGGATCCTCCAAAGTGGGTTTCCGAGGTGTGGAGTTTTCTTGGATTGAAAGGGTCCTATCAGAGGTTTGTATCCAACATCTCCAGAGTGGAATCACCCTTGATAGAATTCATAGGAAGGGGGTGACATATCGTGTCGATGTAAAATTAAAAACTGTGATTTTAGGATCTAATTTAGTGGTTGATGAGCACTCCCATCTTGAGGTAGGTTCCTAATTCTTTCACTAGGGCGCACGTGTCCATATTGTTGGGGGATGGTGGAGCTGTTTGTTTCCCCGCATTCCTGCTTTCCAAAGGCAAGTGGAATCTATTCCTTATTCAGGCTTGTTTTATCCTTGATTGAAATGGGATGATGGTATGTCGGTTCTTCCTTTCATGGATTCCACCTCAGAACTCGTCACCTAATCCGAGTCTCCCTTATAGATTATGTCATAGATTTTGAATCTTTTTCTCAGATCCATATCTATGTGGACATTGCTTAATTAAACTACTTCTGTTTGGACATTCCATGGGGTCTTGACATGGTATCAAACTTCGGTCAAAGTACATGACAACATCAGGCATGTCAGGGAATCTCTAGATGCGTGGACATTGGGGAACCTGTATTCTTCATCATAAGAGGGAATCTCAAAGGTGTAGAACCCGAGGCATCCCACATCAAATGAGGGGAATCATATTCCATAGTCATGTATCGGAGGATTTCCTCATATTCCCATGTTTAACACAGGTCATGCCATAATTTTAACTTCAATAAGAGACGGTTATGCCAAATTCATGTCTTCCAAGGTTTTCCTCAGGCATATCTTGTTTATCTTGAGGAAGGTTGTGAGTTTAATGTCTTGCAAAGACGGAATGAGGGTGATCAGAACGTCCCATAGAGATAGATAAAATTGGTATATCCCTAGGAGGGAACATCTAGAAGTTTTATTGGGTGGATGGATCAGAACACTCGATAAGAGATGACCCAAGATTGTGTGTCCCATAAAGGGAAGATTTCACACCGTGAAGGAAGATCTGGACACCACTAAGGGAGGATCAGGGAGTGTGCACCCCAGAATGGGGGAACACCACGGTTTACTATTGAATGTAATTGAACCTCATGGAGTTTTCCTCTGTACCCTATGTAGATGACAGGGATCAAAACCCATGTAGTTCAAATGGGTGATGAATCAGGGTGTACACAAAGGACAATGACCCAGAGACTTGTAGGGGCTTATGCGTGAATTGTGGCCCAAGTACTGCTAGGAGCACCGAGGAGGTGGATTACATGATCCCACCAGGATGTGGCAACATGAGTGAGAATCAGAATGGGTGATGGAGAGTTGAATGGAGTGTAGGGGGGATAAGATGGGAACATTGTGAAGGTGATAGTAGTGTTGGTCTTGAGCCTCGAAGAGACTTCATGTGTATCCCCATGCCAGGGAATCAAAGTCCGCATAGTTCGGTGGGATGATGGGACACCTTAGGAGGCGGCCTGTGAGAATGGATGCTTGGATGGGACCCGAAGGAAGTAGAACTTCCAGGTCGGGGCATGATTTTCCTAGAACAGATGGGATCGATGGATAGACCAGGATGAGACATGGGTGCTAGGTTTGAACCTCATGGTGGCTTCCTACGTATCCTCGTGGTAGGGAATCATAGTCTGCATAGTTCATATGACGACGACTTACGGTCGATTGGCAACTTCAATGGCTTACCACTGAATGAGGTTGAAAATTGCTTACCGCAGAATGGGGGAACAATGACTTACTGCTGATTGAGGTCCGTAGTTTAATATCACATAGGATGGGGGTGAACTGACATGAAAGAGGACATGGGGCCCACATAGTTGGTGGCCTTGAACCTCATGAAGGCTTTCTACATACCCTACCTTGGCATGGATCAAATTCCACATATTTCAAAAGGGTAGGGTGAACCGATGTGAAGGGGGTCGGAGTGACTGGGTGTTGGGCTTGAACCTCAGGGAGTCTTCCTACATACCTTGCCTTGGAAAAGATCAAAGACCTTGTAGTTCAGGTGGTGGGAACCCACGTGAAGGTGGTAGAAACCAATGGGGTTTTGGGCTTGAACCTCAAGGAGGCTTCCTACATACCTCACTTTGGCATGGATCAATGACCAATTAGTTCAGGTATGGGTGTGGGGCTTACACTCTAGGCTACCCAAGGTGTTGGTGAACTGATGTGAAGATGGTCGGAACGACCAGGGGGTGGGCTTGAACCTCTTAAAGGATTCCTAAATACCTTGCCTTGGTAATGATCAAGGACCACGTATTTCAGGTATGGGTATGGGTGGTGGGATTGAACCTTAGGGAGGCTTCCTACATACCATGCCTTGGAAAGGATCAAAGACCTTGTAGTTCATGTTGGGTTTGGTGAACTGATGTGAAGGAGGTCGGAATGACTGGGGTGGTGGGCTTGAACCTTGTGGAGGCTTCCTACGTACCCTTCTTTGGCAAGTATCAAAGACCTCGTAGTTCAGGTATGGGGGTGGGGCTTACACTCTAGTATTCCCCAGGTGTTGGTGAACTGACGTGAAGATGGTTAGAATGACTGGGTGTTGGGATTGAACCTCGTGGAGGCTTCCTACGCACCCAACCGTGGTAGGGATCAAAGACCTCATAGTTCTGGTTGGGTTTGGTGAACTGATGTAAAGGAGGTCAGAATGGCTGGGGTGGTGGGATTGAACCTCATGGAGGCATCCTACATACCTAGCCTAGGAAAGGATCAAAGACCACATAGTTCAGGTATGATTGGTGAAACGACGTGAAGGAGGTAAGAACGAATGGGGTGGTGGGATTGAACCTCCGGGAGGCTTCCTACATACCTCACCTTGGAAAGGATCAAAGACCACGTAGTTTAGGTTGGTTGTGGGGATTACACTCAAGGATTCCCATAGAGGATGTCATGGTTGATGCTTACTACTCTAAGCCCATGTGAGTCATGCTCAGTGTGAGAAACAAGAGGCAGCAAGTACCTGATGATCAAACCGCAAAGGTGTGTTCATGAAGGGTGGTGAATGGGACTTATGCAAGGAAGTTGCCCGGGTGCCGCAATGGAGCGATAATAGTGCATGGGGCATACGCAAGGAAACTACCCGGGTGCCATTATGGTGCAGCAATGGTGAATGGGGCTTACGCAATGAAGCTACTCGGGTGCCGCTATGGAGCGCCAATTGTGGATGGGGAATATGCAAGGAAGCTACTCGGGAGCTGTTATGGAGCGACAATGTTGAATGGGGCTTACGCAAGAAAGCATCCTGGTTGCTTTTATGGAGAAGCAATGGTGAATGGGTCTTACACAAGGAAGCAGCCCGAGTGCCGCTACGGAGCGGCAATAGTGGACGGGGCTTACGCAAGGAAGTTGCACGAGTGCCACAATGGAACGGCAGTGGTGAATGGGTCGTATAGAAGGAAGCTTCCCAGGTGCCTCTATGGAGTGGCAATAGTGGATGGGGCTTATGCAAGGATCTGTAATGTCTTCCCCATGTCAGGACATGAGGGCATCACACCCCACTGGTGGGTTAAGGCCTTCACCATTGCGCTACTGCACAAGAGGGATGATGCCAAGGGCATTGGAATCAGTCCAAACAAAGGGAGATGAAAAGTGTGAATGACATGCCAGACATTCAGAACGCAATGAGGGTGGCATGGCGATAGAGGATAACTATTGACCGTATTCAAAACTCAACATCCATATCGCATTATCCTGAAATGGGGACATGCAAATGAGGGTTGACTGCAAAACGTGTTTGAAACATAGGACCTAACTGGGAGAGTTTTCCAAAGCCTTACGGGGCATTGGCCTAGGATGGTAGGTGTGCCGATGAGGCATGGGACCAGGCCATTAGGGGGTCCCTTCAGACATGGAAGTGGTTGAATATCTGAATGAAGGACATGCTAAGCATGAGGTGGAGTGATGGAATGTTTGAATGGTTTCCAATTCTCTGGAAATTATTCCACTGTAATCATGGCATTAGGCATCTTATGCTTAGATCATGGGAGATCAATTACTATAGTGCACGTTTGTTCATAGTAAATGAATCTCCAAGAGGGCACATGGGAGTGGGAGGCTTAGGTTCATTCTTGTACCCTCATATGTTTGGGAATCCCTTGGTAAGGATTTCAAGGATGAAAATCCCTAAGATGGGGAAGATGTAATGAATTTTATTTTCCTAGTTTTTTTTTCATAAAACGAATTTGGAAAAATTATGAGACCAGGCATTGAGATAGCATGCGATTCTGAGACCCGGTGTGCCTAGAATGGTCCGTTAAAAAATTTGAAATTTCAAAATAACACGCATGAGTTGTTTTCCTAAAAAAAATGGAATAATTGTTTAATGGGTTCCTAGATCATAAATATGAGGGCTTCATGTAATTCATGGTGGTGTGTTTACCCTAGGTATAACTTATGTTTAGTCAGAACGAGACTCTAGTGAGGAAACCCAAAAATAGAATAATAATAAATAATATAGTTAGATAAAATTAGGTTATTTTTAAAATCCTGATAACTCGTGAATAGTGATTTAGATTGAAAATCTGAAGACACCATTGATCTTTTTAGGGAATGCTTTCCTTAGGAATATCCTAACATTGGACGACATGGGCCTACTATGGAATATAGTTTTTGGGACATGACCCTAAATAAACTAATTAAATAATTCTTTTTTTCAAATCCTTATAACTCATAAATGGTAACTTGGTTTAAAATATGAGAGTAACATTGACCTCGTAAGGGTGTGCTTTCCTTAGGTGGGGCATATCCTCTGTCGACATGGTTGAAGGGTAAAAGTTAATTTTTGGGTGTTTTAAGGAAAAATAAAGTAAACAAAAGAAATATTATTTTATCAAAAAATGATTTTCTAAAATGAAACTTCGAGCTAGATATTTCATTTCATAAACGAAATAGTGTAACGACATTACATCTCAACCATAATAAAAATGTCATTTCATTTCATAAATAAAAATGCTTAATGATGTGGAGACTCAGCATAACAGAATTACAGAAATATATTTCCCCTATTTAATTGTTTAATAGATATACGACATCGTTGGAACGATCCTATATATTCTCTAAGTCTCTAGAGGAGTTGAATTGGCAAGAGGAGAATTGTGAAGAATGATTAATCACCACAAGTTTCATAATTTCCCTTAAAAGGATCTTGTCATCAAAGAGAGTTACGGATCGAGAATTCACAAATGGCCATGTGGGGACTTTGTTCTTCATTGATGAGTGATCCAATTCCAGGTAGGGGTTTAATTCTATGTGAATTAATTTCTTCCCTATTCTTTGGTTTGAGTGAGGAATGCAGATCAACCCATTCAGAGGTTGACCCACAGATCGATCGAGTGTTTTGAAGGATGGGATTTGACATGAATGAATTTAATAGGGTTGGATTCACGTGATGTTTTATTTTCTTCATCAAAAAACCTTACAAGGAAGAATCACGCTAAAATGAAAAAAAAAGGTCATGGCCCATACTTCGTGTGTTCCTTGTGCATTATTCTACTCCGCCCATTGCTTCTGTTTTTTGTGATGTGCTAGAAACTGTAGTCCATGAAGGACCGGAGCGGTGGATCAATCTAGGAATGAGGCTGAAGGAGATAGAGGAATCATGTGAATGACCGTTGGGATGGGAGCAGGCTATGGTGGAGGGAGAGCTGCGGCTAGGTATGCCATAGAGGTGATGGAAGTCTATAGCTAGGAGGGCCGTCGTGGTGATTAGAGCCACTAGCTCGAATACCTGTTACATCATGTGGTCATAGCACACACTGGAAGCATAGCTGCAGGTGACAGTAGTATAACACGGTCATGGAGGGCTACGGTAGGGGGACGAAAAGTGGTTATCGGACCACATGTGGGGAGGCAGTAGGTCGAGCAGGCCGCGTGATGCACAGTGGACATGGTTCATGCCGCATCTACTTTGGACCTAACTATCCCGCAAATGTGGGTCGATTTAGAGGGGGAACTGGGCCACTAGGTGGACCCAATGGATAGAAATTGGCCTACCAGTGTGGGCCTTGCTGAAGGAATGGGACTGGGCACCTGGGAAAACCAGCGCTCTAGACCCTCATCCCAATATTCCGAGTCCAGAATTCCCTTGGGCCAGGCCAGACCGGGTCAGCCCAAACCCTCCCAGGTCATGCTGGTTCGGCCAAATCGGGTCGCCCAAACCAGGTCGAGGTGGGTCGGGTCAGGTCGGTCCGACATGGGAAAACCGGGCTCGGACCCTACATGCCCCTTTTCAGTGAAACAAGCATAACTTCAAAATAGTGTGATCGATTAATGAGCCTTTTGCGGTTTCAGGACCCTCATTATGAGACTATAATTTTGAAATAATTCATATTTGTTTTTGAAGATTTTGAAATATAACCAATGGGTTGAGGAGTTAATTCTCCCAGAATCATGCACACTGTGAGTGGGAATCTTATGACTGTATGTGATGAGAATTAAGTGATGAGTGGATTTAAGTGGACCAGTAGACAAGTGGACCTCAATGGCCCAACAATCCTCAGTGATGAGTGGACTTCAGTGGACCAACAGACTAGCAGACCTTAGAGACAAGTACACCCTAGTGGCCTAGCATTCCACAGTGAGTCATTAGGGATGAGTCCCTCGGTAGTAAAATATTTTCATTAATATGACTAATAGTCATTCATTTTACACATTATGTTATACCTGGGAGAACTAACTCTAGTGACTTGCATGATTGTAATTCTTAGAGGTTACACATTGTGTACCTTTATAGTAGTCTGCTTTGTGTATTGCTTTGTTGTATACCATTGTAGTTTGGGGTCCCTTATGGGTATTATTTTAAGTACCCCTGTATGTGATTCACCTACACGTATTGTGTCTTCTACAGATGATCGACACATTGACGAGGTCCTTGGTGGACTGGGGCCAGGTGGTGCTTAGAGTCACTCGATAGATGAGATGTGCTTCTGCGACTTCATATAGCTGTTTCTGTACCTACCCTTCAGGTAAGGTTTTATATGGAGGAGTTTCAGAGACGTTTACTTTAAATTTTTTTCTTTTAGTTGGCATTTTATTCTTGACCCATTTACCTTTAGTTTTATACTTTTGTGCCTTGTGTTTGTTTACATAGTGTATTCACCTTCCAGAATATGTGGCATGGAGTTGTGTACATGTGTGCAGGTACATAGGAAATCACCTTCCATTTTTTTGGATATGCCTACTCAATGATAGTCGTCATCCCCTAGCCTATGGGCAGCAGGCTTGGGGAAGCCACCGTACGAGTCCCGGGAGACGGGCAGTGACTTGTCTTAAATTCAACATTAATGAGAATTATTTAGTATTATGCATCAATTTTATTTTATAAAATGTATATAATTATCTGTTGATATATTTAACATGAATACCATTTTATTAATTTTGATTACTATGTAAATTATTCTTTACTCTTTAAGGGGGTTATAATTTAAGAGTTACTAAAGAGGTAATTTATTTATTAAAAATCACCTTTTTATGGGATCACTTATATTATTTTTTGAATGAATCTTATAATATATCTTTCATAATCTCTATATATTATATTATACTCTGGATATTTATGTATTTTCCATGTTTTATTCCAAAATTTCATCTCTTTGTCACATGAATCAAGAAAATGAATTTTTAAAATAAAAACTATTCTTATTTCTATTTTTCATCGAGTATATTTTTCTTCCATCTCCATAGTTTTCAAAAAGAAAATTAAAAGTTATTTTTTTTCTAAAATAATTCATTAATTATATTTTATTTTATCTGTAAAATTTTAAATGATTTATGATGAATATTTTTAATGTTTTTAGAAAGTTTTATTTTTTTACATTCTTTTTTTAAAAAAGTAATGTTTTCTTTTTATTTAATATGGCGTTAATAGATTTTCCTACTGCCATAACTATTTTATGATATTTTTCTTTTTCCAAATGTCATTAATTTTTGAAAAAAAAATATATAATAAAATATTTTTTATTTCTAATCCATTTATTAATTTATAAAAAAGAAATGATTTTATTACAAAACCTGTATTTATGATGAAATTATGCTAATCATTAATTTATTATAAATTTTTTCGTCAATAAATTTCCCATGAAACATTCACTTTACAATGATCATATTTCATTGGACAATAAATTTATCTAAAATTTCCATATTATTTGTATCAGGGATATTATTATTTTTAGAACATATAATATTTCTGCATATGATGTTTTACTTTGAAATATATTTGATGGATTGGAACAATATTTATATTTTATATTCTATAATCAATACATAAATTTATTGATATGTAATAATGTTTACTAATTAAATTTATCATTCAAGAAATAATTAATTAATTTTACATATAGGGATGGGTGGGGGAATGGTTATAGATAGCCCCTCAAAGCATCAACAAGTCGCATGAGACAAACCAATTTCCTAGACTTATTAAATAGATTTCTGGTATTTACTTACTCATCGATTAAACTGTCTTGTCACAATAACTTGATGGGAAAGATATCATGATGTATGAGATCATTACATCCAGTATTAATCATTTCTTCATTGAGAATTCAACTATTGTTGTCCGTGAGATTACCAAATTGATATTTTCCATTTATACATTTCATTCTCAACTTATTGATTAAATGGATTTTTTTCAGTTATTTACAGTTCCATATTAATTATGACTTATTTAATCATGATGTATTCCATTGTACATAACCTATAATGTGTGGTTGAACTCAATATTATTATTTTTCCTTTACCTGGGGCATGTAGAGGGAATCATTACCTAATCTAGAACATATAGAATGTTTAGTATTACATTTTTAATATATTTTTCCAATGTATAATATGGGAATCATGTATGTATCTTGTTATTCAAGACTAAAAAACTATTTGGCCATTTAGGATGTGATATCATGTATCTTAATTCAATTTAATAATGTAACCACCATCTCTAGTACAATGGAGTTAGGGACTATGTTGTTAGTGTTAGAGTAATTTTAGTAGAAACCTTTAGAACTATATTTAGGAAAACATAGATTAGGGAATATAACCATATGATGGACTCAGATGATAAGTATAAGAATTGGATAACATACTAAAGTTTTGGTTATGTATAAATTATGAGGTTTCACTAGAAACACAAACCTATTTGGATAATACAAGTAAATAAGGTTTTGGAACATGTGCACCTAGGGTAAATAACCGTAAATATAATTTTTCAAATATATGTCAATAATTATTCTGGGGAATGGTGAGTGTTCACTTACTATGCTACACTGGTCCACTGGGTTAGTTAATGGGTATTTGGGCCACGTAATGTAATTCAAGACCAATGGGAATTGGGGCCATACATATATATAAATAAGTCCTTATAAGGGGGATATCCCTTAGGGTTTATGGCATACATTTATGGATTTTTTGTGAGGTGTGTGTGTGTGTGCCTTGGATGTAATTGTTCCCCCAAGAACCTAATATATATACTATGATAAATGAGAGAGTAAATCCTATTAGAACCTAATATATATCATAATAATATGGGATAAACCTAAGGATTATTAAGTTGACAAGAAAAATGTTGTTCATAATTTTAAATTCATTGATACCCATTTTGAGGACTCAAGTGACAAATTTTTTAGATGATTAAGTGTATTTTTAGAGACATTTATGGGAATATAACCCTTCATTTTAGTATATTTTTTACTGTAAAACTTGTTTTAGGAATAAAAATCCTATATTTTGTGAAAACATGTATAAAATAATTGATAAACTTCAGGGTTAATAAATCAATGATATTGGGGTAGTTATGGTTGATTTTTATAAAATAGTTAGTATATTTTTGGAATATATATTTATCATATAGATAAACATGATCTTGAAAATTGATTTAGTGACTAAGGGATTATTATTACTTTTAAAGAAGTGAAATGCATTGGGATTATTATATGATTAAGGTAAACATAATTTGGAGAATAAATATTATTCTAGTTTATGGAATAGTATTTGATTTAATTGTGTATTTATGGTGATTCAAGATATTTATGGAACAGATTAGCATATTTTGAGGAGTAAATGATTATGGTATATACATTTTTAGTATATGACCATATGTGTGATTGATATTATTTTGAGATAATAGATTCGTTGATCCAAAAAA
Organism: Viscum album; assembly: GCA_963277665.1. NCBI lineage: Eukaryota > Viridiplantae > Streptophyta > Magnoliopsida > Santalales > Viscaceae > Viscum > Viscum album. Next base: position 1,514,908,476 of record OY728120.1, read on the forward strand.
TTATGTGATAAAATATTTAGAAAAATTAAAATATAAAATCATATCATTGTATTTTATAGTGTATGTGGCACACAAAACTACACTTAAACATGTCAAAAAATTATTTCTTTAATTTGAATTTCTTTGATTGCTTGTGGAACATGAAACCCAAAGACTAAATGAAACGTAATTTAGTTTACCATTATAACCTACAAATTAAATTAGATGATATGAATATTACTTAATTTTTTTTAAAATTATGGTTATCTATTTATTAGAAATAAAATATGAATCATTTAAATGAAAAATAGATGTTTCTTGAAAAATTATATTTTTATAATAAAATTGTTTTTCCATGTTTTTACCACATAATTTAGTATTAATTTTTAGAAATTTTAGAAGATTTATTTTACGAAATGAAATTCATTTTGGAATTCATAGAATATAAATTAAATTAGGTTTAATTTTTTTTATTTTTACAAAATGTTTCATTTTTCAATGTATATTTAAAATACTAATATTTATTTAGAAATGTCTTTTTTTAATAATTTACCACAATAAATTAAATTGTAACCATGTTTTAAAGTAAAAAAAGAGTTCAATTATATAACAATTTAACTAATATAGATCATTTGAATCATTTTATTATAAAATATTTATATCAAAACTTATTATAATTATGATAATTTTCTCTTTGGACACCCACTTTTCATTTTCTTTGTGGGTATAATTTTATATTTGATTCTACCACCAATATGAATTGAATTTGGAAAATTTTATTTCATATTTGGAATCATAATAAATTATATTTTATAATACGATACACTTATTTTTTTTACCTTTATTAATAGTTAAAGCAGTAAAAATTAATTATTCTGAATAAGGTAAAAAACTGATTTACCACAGTTAAACTAATAATATAAGAGTTAAAATAACCTAAACACTTATTTAAAGCCCATTTTTTGGACATATTTTTGTCTTAAACACATTGAGGTTTGATTAGTGACAATTTCTTGTGGATTCTTTCATAATGAAAACAATGGTGAAATTGAATCTTTTCAAAAATTCAATGTGTGTCCTCTCACCCACTAATAAAAGGAACCTCCTCTCCTCATCTATTCACAATTCCAGATACATTTGTTTTATACAATACCTTCATAAATAAATTAATTAGACCCCATAAGAAGTATAATAACCTTTTTTATCATAAATATATCCTATGATAGATTTTGTTGCAAACCTAAACAAACTGTCTGAAGAAGAGGTCATGTTCTTAAATGAGCGTCTTTATTTTGTTTCTTATTCCACCTTATTAATATATTATCAAACCATGAACATATAACAACATAAGTATAATAACTATAATAATATTTTATTATGGTAATATCATTACAAATATCCATCTTCTATTCTATAAAATGGGAAATCAAACTGTCGATAGTGTGTATAGTGGTTTACCACCTCATGAACCGATATAATTCATTTTCAATCACAACCATTAAATGAAGGATATAATGAATAGATATAACTTATTAATATTATATTTATGATATTATTATAATTATTTATTTTAATATCACATATACCTTATTAATTTTCATTTCATTTAAAATATGAAAAAGCTTCTCATCTGTACAGTGGACTACAGCCTCACGAAGTGATGTGATTTGTTTTTCTCTCACACATTACAAAGAAGAAAATACAGACAACGTTTTTTAATATATTTGATATGTATTATGTTATATTGATTATAAAAAGATCATATATTATATACTTTCTTAAACTTTCAACCATTTAGGATATGATAATGTCGCTCATGCATACGTATGACCTACTACCACCACGTATCGATGTGAAATATTTTCCATGATCAAATTTAATAATTATAATAAAAAGTATATAATAATAAATTATATTTGTAAAATTAACATTATTTTATCTATTATGAAACTATATAATATGAAAAATATTAGGAACTTTCATGTCAAAAAAATTTCTAAGAAAAAAAGGAAATTAACACCCATAACTATGAAAATAATGAAATATTATTAATAAAAGTGTGGTAAAATTTTATTATAGATTAATATATGATATTATAAAAATTTATATGATTCCTTTATAAATTATTAATATTATTAAACCCATTATACAAGATTTTAAATAATTTTATACCAAAAGGAAGCATGAGGTAAGGGACTTCATCTCCATTTCCTTTCATTGTGGTATTTTTTAATATTATGCACCTAATTTCATTTTTATGGTTTATAAAATTACCATTTTACATGTAATATCATGAAAAATTAATAATTCATGGTAGTGTATGTTTAAAGTTTAATTATTTCATCCAATGGTATTTTACATGAAAATTACCATATGGTAAAAGAATTCATTCCTCAATTTGTTTTAATTGGGTTATAATACTTCTTAGTTGTATTTTATATTATATGATTATGTGTGCATTGAATTATGAAAATATTATAATGTATATAAAAATATTTTATTTGGGTTTATATTTGAAACACACAATAAATTCATTAGTTAATTGTCACTTCAACCATTTGATCTATGTAAGGGATTATTTCACAGTCTCATTTCAATCAAGATTGTTTATTCATGAATTTATATTGAATAAAATTATTAATATAAATTCTAATAGACCCATTTAATTTTATTATCCTATTTTTATTCATGAAAATTTCAAGTCACAGTACCATATTTCCACTATTAGATACTTAAATTGATTGAGAATGTTTTAAATAAAATCTGACTTAATTTCTCTCTTCAGTCGAAAATAATTTTTATTCCAAAACCATTGTTTCAAAATAACCTGTTTTAAAATTTTTTTTAAATTTTTAAAAATAATATATGAAATAAATTTTTACCCATATTTTATTTTTTACAAATTTATTTCAAAGGAATCTTCATGTCATTTTCTAAACATTGCCAATTTGGATTATAAAAAATTGTGAAAGGAATCTTTGTTTTAATAGGTATGACATGTGTGCAATTTATTTCCATCATGACCACTCAATTTTTTAATGATTACATTATATATTAAATATTAATATTCAAATAAAATTATTTTCAAATTACATTGGGAACTTTTAGTTTTAAGAAATATATTTTCAAAGTAAAAATGATATTTTCATCAAGAAGTATTTTAATGATTTTTTATGGTCTGTCTTCTATTTAATGATAAGTAAAATTTATTTTAATTATACTCCACTAGGGATATGAATCATTGATAAAATACTTATTATTTTATTTATGTTTTTGGATCATTTTTACAAATAAAATATTTTAAATTCCCTTTCATGATTCATATTTGTAGCCATTAACTATCCATTAAAATAATCACTTTTATATTATTATTAGGATTTAAAATTTTCGTAAATATCCAAATTATTTATCATGGATATATTTATTTATTAAACTATATATCATTCCTATATACTAAGTTCAATATTGAAATTTATTTTTTTATCTTGAGAAATATTGATAAATTTGTATTCTTTAATCTGTATATATATATATATATTTTATGATAAGGCACATTGTTGATGAATTAAATCAATTATTTGATATTTGAGGAATGTTAGGGACATGTAGTGATATTTGGGTCATGGAATTATATATCCCATATATACATCAGTAATCTCATGAGGAAAATAAATAAGCTAGTATCAAATGGTTTTTTACAAATTGTTTTATACTATCTTATGAAAGGTCTTGAAAATAGAGGGATTATGATGCTTGAGATCATGATGTCCATTAATTAAGAATTTCCATAATTAAGAATTAAATTATTATTTTCTATGAAATTTTTTCAATTTTATTATATCTACATTAATTTCATTCTCATTTAATTGATTGAATGACGTGTATCTTTAGATATTTACTTTTCCATATTGATTATTTATTATCTATTCTTAATAGTCATGTTCTTTTAATGGAATGTGTGTTTATTTAGTTACCTTTACATATTGATTAGTCCTTATCTATTAATTATATCCAAGCTATTTAAATATAATTTTTGTAATGTTATTTACCTTTCTATATTTATTATTAATTATCTATTAATAATAGTCAAGTTACTTCAATGGAACAAGTGTTCAATTATTTACATTTCAATATTGATTATTTCTTATCTTATCATGATAGTAATGTTATTTATTAAATGGTATGTGTGTTAAGATATGTACCTTTCCATATTGATTATTCCATATTTACTATTCTTCATTTAATCATGATTTATTCCTATTTAAATAGCTCTTACTAAGATTTTAAGTTCACCATTATTTTTCCCCTTCCCAGGAATCCAAGAAGTGTACCATGACTAATATGAAAATAAATGATAGAGGGAATAATGATATTCTTGAAAAAAATATGTTATAATTTTAATATTCAAATTTAATATGGATATCATGTATGTATATTAGGTTTACCAATAAAACTAAACTATTATGTTGTTTGGGATTGATTCCTTGTATCTTATGATAATGTAATAATGTAGACACCGGCTCTGGGATGCTGGGGTCAAGGTCATTATAATTGGTAATATAGGAATTTTAGAAAAAACCATGTGAACTAGATTAAGGAGAAGATAGATTATAGAACATAAAACAATGATCAAATTTTAGAATAACTATAGAAGAACATCCTAATGTTATGGTAAGGTATATATTATGTGGTTTTCCTAGAAATGAATCAATGTCTAGATACTATAAGTGGATGTGGTTCTATATTAAATGTACCTTGGGTTAATCGCTATGAAAAAAAATATGTGAGGATTGACTTAATAATTACCTAGTAAACAACAACATGCCTTACTGTGCACCTGGTTTTACACTCCCAGGTTATATTCTTTGATTATTCATAATTTCTTTACAAACCATTATAAAATATCTTAACATATGATGAAAATTAAACACCTTGGTTAAACATATTTTGTATTATATTGGAAATAACATGTCATGATTTAGGCATCCTATAAATGATTATATGGTTTTCAAACTATGATGATTGTTTATCACATAATGATTTTTTTAGTCAATAACTAAAAACTAAAGAAATCATGTAAACATTGAATATTGAGGACAATGTGGTGATTGTAACATAACAAGTAAGTAATGAATAATTTATATTTTTATCTATGTCTATTAATGAATTAGATAGTGTTTTAGAGGCATAAAATGAAAATAAATTCAATCTTAAGCATGGAATACACTAATATTTTTAAAAGATTGTTTTACTGCCTTTTAATGGAAAACCATTTTTAAATCTATCTTTTGACAATTTTATAAGCTATGTTTGTCAAAATAAACTTATTCTTTATGATAGGGACATCAAAATTTACTTTGTGTGAATTTTTGGTATTTTTCCAATAAAGTTAATTTTTTTAATGAATAGTGAAAAATGTAGTATTTTAATTCAAAACCACTTTTTAATCTAATTTATTTATATGATTAGATTATCTTTGGAATTGGTTTTAAATTGAAATTAGAATATATTTTTACCATTTAATCCAACGGTGGTCATTGGAATCAATTTCACTTTGAAATTGGACTTTAACTAGTGTCAATCTTTTGATACTTATTGTTTCATAAAAACACGCTATTTGTCATGACAGCGGGAATTAATTATTAAATTAATTAATGAAACTTATATCATTTGAATTTTGTAAAATATAAATCATTTTTGAATTCGGAATATCAAATATAGCTTAGGGTGAATTTTTGGTAATTTTCTGAAAAACTTCAATATTTGATGAATAGTGAAATCACTAAGTGGTACTTATAAAAACTGATTTTCCGTTTAAATGAAATTTTGTCATCTTTGTGTTTTGAATTTCAAAAATCCGACATACATGGTTGCCATTAATAAGTAAAATGTGGTTCAATGGGATTAAAATAATTTTTTGGTGAATAGTAACTTATTAAGTTTTTAATCGCGATTAGAGGTAATTAGTGTAATTTAAGGTAAAAATGATGTTTTAATAATATGAGATGAGCTTGACACATGTCCTACCCTCATTGTTTGTGTCATGGCCGACCATGAAAATCCATGGGTCAACTTGGGGACCCCATGGAGCCACTTTGGTTGGGAAATGACATAAATAACTTTTTATTTAATGTTAAAGTAAAAATGGCACAAACATGAGATGTTTTACTAAAAAAAATTTACATGGTGTTTTACAAGTAAGATTTTTGACTATAAATATTCATTAGAAATATAAAAATATTTCCTGAATAATGATATTTTTTTATAATTTTTAGACATTAAATATATTAAATTATTTATGACATCATGATGATGCAGCGGTTACCTCATTAATAAAGGATTTAAATAAAATGAAAAGATAATGTAAAATATATGACCTACACATGTCCAAAACCTATTGGATGTGTATATTTCGAACCCTTATCACCTTACCCTCGAATTATATCAATGTGGGACCTTTTGAATCCGAAACTCATTTTAAAATAAAGTAACATTTCTTTACTTTCCAAGAGTGCCCCTCCTCTCCGCTTATAAAGGCCCCCACCTCTACCTCCTTACCCACACTTCCAAAGCCTTTGGCTCGGCCAACCCCTGCCCATTTTCTCTCTCCACATCCCTCTATTACTCCTTGAATACTCACGTTGGGCAGAAGACTTCCCGAGGAAGCCTTTGAGCTCAAATCTACGAGAGTTACCCGATTTTGAGGTAATGTGTTCACTTGTGTTCTTTTGTTTTATTTTGCTTCTCCAACCCCCTAAACTCTTTTTATTCATTTCTTTTGTAAAAAATAAAGTATCTTCAATATACTAGGATGTTTTTATAAGAATTATTCGAGCTACACTTACACACACCTACATCTAATGGTTAAAGGACATACTGTTTCCGTGGATGGTGAATTTATGCCTCCCGAAACGATGATTGTTCAACATTATTTTAACACCTTCAAAGGTGGCCATTAAGATGTCACTATATTTATATATGATATATAATATTTTTATGTTTTCCTTAAGCTTCTGTATTTTTCATTTTGGGCATACCTTTATGGTTTCCATTATGGGTAACGCGATATCTTCATTTTAGGAAGTGTGGACTACCGCCCCCTCAAAGTGATGTGATTCGTTAATGCCATATGTGGAATGTATAAAGGATGGATTTAAAGTTATTATATTTGATGTTATAATGTAATTATAATATACATCTATATCATTATTATTTATTTCCATTAAAGTATAAGATAGAAATGAAAGTAGCGTTCATGCGTACGTACGGCTTACCGTCTCCATGAACGGTGCATTTCATTTCTTATCCCCAAATGTAATGTACTATTATAAGTACATGTATATAACGGATATATATGATGAATGATACATCTAAATTATGAATATAATTCTGTAATTAAAATATACATACCTCTCATTTAGTTTTAATTCCATTAATATGACAAAGAAATGAAAGTATCGTTCATGCGTACGTACGACTTACCGTCTCCATGAACAGTGCATTTAATTTATTACCTCTAAATGATTATGTAATAATATAAATACATGTATATGATGGATATATATGATATATATGATATCCAAATCATGAATATCATTGTGTATATAATGAAACTTTGACCACACGAACAACATGTAATTGTAAGAAGTCCACTTTCGACTTAAGAACCAAATATCGTTAAAACGACCGTTATTAACATAAATAATTACGTAGTGTCCATGACATGGAAATAAGTGATATAAAAGGAATAATGAACTTAAAAAAGGTTCTTATGAAAGTAGAAATTAACTCAAGTATATTATTCATGACATTAAAGAATGATCGAGTCAAGTCAGACCCGAGGTATGGGACTTCGTCTCAATCTCCTTTCATTGAGGTATATTTTGTTTTATACACAACCTTATTTTATATGGTGTATAAACCCCTTTGACTTTTACATTTATTCAAAAGGAATCTTTTTTATATGAAGCGTTTACTAAATGACAAAAGGGAATGTTTTTGTCGTACATATGCGGCAACAACGACTTCTCTGCCGCCGTGACCATTATTTGAGTTTCGGCTTCCTCTACAAGCCATGCCTTTTTTAAAAAAAAGAAAAATAAATACCATGTTTTAATTTTCTTTTATTTTGGTATTGAAAATGGTTTTCATAATGTTTTTATATCAATGTGTTGTATTGATATCTTTTGATTGAATGGTGGAAATGTTATGTTTCCTTTATGCATGTTTTATGTGATACGATTATGTTGAGGTTCTTGGGCATTATTATGAAGACGGGTGGTTCCGTGATAAATTAAGGGCAGGTGAGCCTGATATAGCTCTCCAATGCATTGGGTAACACGAAGGAGTGAAACGTTAAGGTTTCTCTGAAGAGATTTAGGGAATATATTGTGATGGGTATTCCAAACGTAACCAAGAGGGTTACTCCCTACGTAAGAATGTTATGAATGCCTCAAGTTACCTTTATGTCTTATGATTTCTATGATTTATTCATGATTTGAAGAGGTATATTAAAGTGCTTATGTTTTATGGGTAAAGTATGATTTCATTCTTATGTATATATGTTTCCTTTCCATATTTTTATAACCCATACTGAGATTTTTATGCTCATCCCAAGTTTTTTTAAATTTTTTTCACAGGTCAAGGGAAAGGTACATGATATGATGATAGTGTCAATGAAGTGTCAAGAATGAATCCATGTTTTATTTTAAATATGTTTCCATTGATTGAAAAAAAAGAATACTATCTTTATGTAACCACTTTGTTTATATGTGGAATGTAATGCAAGTTTTATGATCTAATTCTCTAAAACTCTAAAGCCGAAAAGATCCTCAATGTGTAATATTATAATAACTCAAGATTAAGTAAGGTTTAAGGCTGTGGACTTATAGTTGGTATCCATGTTCGGTTTAGATAACTTTAGGAGTTATAATTCTATTAAATGATTATCCAAAAAATATTTTTTTTTTGATATAGCATTTGAAGATTACCATGTTGCTTCATCTAAGACATGTTTGTTCAGAATGGTTTTCCGCAGAGGAAACAGGGAAGCAGTGCTAGGAAGGCATACAGAAGGAAATAACCTTCTAAATCAGCATCCTGAGATGGTCGGAATTGGAACTGAATAGTTTATTGCAGTAATGGCGCAGTTGACTGAAGTGATAAATGGTGGTGGTATCCATGCACGAGATCAGCCAGATCAACCGCAGAGGAACATGTCAGTGGTGGAACATTTCATGAGGCAACATCCCCCATCATTTAGAGTATCATCTGACCCTACGCTAGCTGAAGGGTGGATTAAAGCAATGGAGAAGATTTTCGAAGTCATGGGGTGTTCAGACAATCAAAAGGTTAGTCTTGCTATTTATCGTTTGGAGGGTGAATCAGATCAGTGGTGGTCGATGGTTAAAAATATCAGGGATGCTGATGAGATTGATGCTCTCGACTGGGATGAATTTAAAGGTATGTTTCTTGAGAAGTATTTTCCTAAAGCTGTTCAACTTAGGATGGAAATTCAATTCTTGGAATTGAGGCAAGAGGAAGACACAATGGATACCTATGAAGAAAGGTTCACTCGATTGGAAAGGTATGCTCCAAATTTTATCCGAGACCTTGATAGTAAAATCAATCGTTTTTACTCAGGATTAAAGCCAAAATATCGAAGGGCATTAGCTTCTCGTGAGTTTAAAAGTTATGAAAAGCTTGTTCGATGTGCTGAGAAGGTGGAAATGGAGTTTTCCGAAGATCAAGTGTTCTATAACAACCAGCAGAAGAAGAGACCAAGGTTGCAGGAGAAAGGGAAGAATTCTTCAAACAATTCTAATGGTAAGAAATCTAAGTTTCCAGTTTGTGATAAATGTGGAAAAAGGCATGCTGGGGAATGTCTTTTGAATTCTGTAAAGTGCTACCGATGTGGTAATATGGGACATAAGGCTCGTGATTGCACTGAAAAAGATCAAGGTGAAGGTAAGACCAAATTTTATTTATAGTTAGTGAAATGTTTTAAGTACAATGAGATGGGTCACTATGCAAACGAGTGTCCGACAAAGTGCTTGAGTGATGGGAAGCAGTTATACTACAAGCAGAAAGGGGTGGTGAAATCCTTTGCAACTACTTCAGCAGATGTCGGGTCATCAAATGAAGTTGTATCAGGTACTTTTTCCGTTTTTTCAGATTATGCCAGTGTGTTGTTTGATTCGGGGTCTAAACATTCTTTCATCTCTGAAAACTTTTCTAGTAAAATGGGAATACCATCTCAATAAATGACTCCTGAACTTTTGGTAAAAACACCTGGGGGAAATGTTGAGGCAAAAAGAATTTATAAGAATCTTCATATCCTTATCTGTGGAAAGATCCTACTTGAAAACCTTGTTGTTCTACCTCTAGTAGAGTTTGATGTTATTCGGGGTATGGATTGGCTCTCTATTTACAATGCTAAGATTGAATGTAGAGCTAAAGAAGTTTATTTTCAGAAAGACTTTCATTTTGTGTACAAGAATGAACCCTTACTGTTTATAACATATCAAGAGGCCGAGAAACTTGTAAAAGATGGAAATGAATGTTACCTTGCACACATCGTTGAAAATAAAGGAACTGTTCAGATTAATGATGTGTCAGTGGTAAATGAGTATCTCGATGTTTTTCCTGATGAGTTGCCTGAAATAATATCAGATCGGGAAGTTGAGTTTACTGTTGACTTAGTTCCTATTGCTAAGCCAATTTCAAAACCCCCTTATCGAATGGATCAAATTGAACTTTTAGAGTTGAAGGAGCAATTGCAAGATTTATTAGAGAAAGGTTTCATTCAACCTAGAACATCACCATGGGGTGCTCCTGTTTTATTTTTTAAAAATAAAGATGGTTCAATGAGACTTTGCATTGATTATAGAGCCTTGAATAACATCACTGTTAAGAACAAATATCATTCGCCTTATATCGATGATTTGTTTGATCAGCTCCAGGGAGCTCAGTATTTTTCAAAGATTGACTTGAGATCGGGGTACCATTATCTGAGGGTAAAGGAAGCAGATGTTCCGAAGACCGCGTTCCGTACAAGATATGGCCATTATGAATTTTTAGTATTGCCTTTTGGGCTAACCAATGCACCTGCTGTATTCATGGACTTAATGAATAGAATTTTCCATGAGTTCTTGGATAAGTTTGTGGTGGTTTTCATTGATGATATTTTGGTGTTTTCTAAAAGTAAAGAGGAGCATGAATGACATTTAAGGGTTATCTTTCAAACCTTAAAAGAAAATAAATAGTATGGAAAATTCATCAAGTGTGAGTTTTGGTTGCGAAAAATTTCTTTCCTTGGTCACATTGTTTCTAAAGATGGGATAACTGTTGATCCTGCAAAAACAAAAGTTGTGGAAGACTGGCCAAGACCCACAAATGTAACTGATATTCGTAGATTCCTTGGTTTGGCAGGATATTACCGAAGGTTTGTTAGAATTTTTTAATGGTTATCTAGTCCAATGACTAAGCTAACTCGGAAGGGTGTTAAGTTTATCTGGACAAAAAATGTGATGATTGTTTTCAGGAATTGAAAAGAAGATTGGTGAATGCTCCAGTTTTCTCACTACCTTATAGGAATGGTAAGTTTGTTATATAAAGTGATTCTTCATTGAAAGGACTTGGTTGCGTCCTACTGCAGAATGATCAGTTAATTGCTTATGCTTCACGATAGTTGAAAACTCATGAGGTAAATTACCCTACACATGATTTGGAATTAGCTTCTGTTGTTTTCGCTTTAAAAATTTGGAGGCATCATTTGTATGGAGTAAAGTGTGAAATATATACTGATCACAAAAGTTTAAAGTATATATTCACTCAGAAAGAGTTAAACATGAGACATAGAAGATGGATGAAATTAATCAAGGATTATGATTGTACAATTCATTACCATCCGGGAAAAAGAAAATAAAGTGACTGATGTTTTAAGTCGAAAAAGTAATGCTTCATTAGCAATGTTGCATTTGGAACATGATACTTTGGTTAAGGATTTGATGAAAATTGGCATAGAAGTTGTTGGTGTAGGAAGTTCTTCTGTTTTGTTTTAGGTATCAGTGAGATCATCTCTATCAGATATAATCAAGCAAGCACAGAAGCAAGACAGTGAGTTGCGGAAAATGGTAGAGCTGGTTCAGAAAGGTAAGTTGCATGAATTCAACATTGTTAATGATTGCGTTTTGAGATTTGGGAAGAGATTGTGTGTGCCTTGTGATTCACAGTTGAAGAGAGAGTTGTTATGTGAAGCTCATAGTTCTCTGTTTTCAGTTCATCCTGGCATTACTAAGATGTACAGAGATCTACGGGAGTATTACTGGTGGGATGGAATGAAAAGAGATAATGCTGATTTAATTGTGAAGTGTTTGACATGTCAATAGGTTAAATCAGAGAGGAAGTTACCTAAAGGGATGCTTCAGCCTTTACCAGTTCCAGAGTGGAAATGGGAGAATATATCCATGGACTTTGTTGTGGGATTACCGAAGACATCTCGAGGTAATAATGAAATCTGGGTTATTGTTGATCGCTTGAGTAAACCTACTCATTTCCTTTCTATACGAGATACTTTTTCCCTAGATCAACTTTCCCGTTTGTATCTTAAAGAGATAGTCAGGTTACATGGAGTTCCTCTCTCCATTGTATCTTATCGTGATCCCAGGTTCACTTCTATCTTTTGGAAAGGCCTTCAGAAGTCGTTGGGTACTAAATTAAATTTTAGTACAGCATTTCATCCTCAATCAGATGGGCAGCCAGAATGAACAATTCCGACCTTGGAGGATATGCTACGAGCTTGTTCGATGGATTATCAGGGAAGTTGGGACCACCATATTTCTTTGGTTGAATTTTCATATAATAATAGTTTTCATTCCAGTATACAGATGGCACCATTTGAGGCGTTATATGGGAAGCAGTGTCGAACTCCAACTTTCTGGGATAAAGTGGGTGAAAAGAAGTTGATGGGACCAGAATTGGTAGAAGAGATGGCAGAAAAAGTTCAGCTGATTCAGAAACACAAGAGAATAGCTTAGAGTAGGCAGAAGAGTTATGTAGACAACAGGAGGAAGGATCTAATTTTTGAGGTAGGTGATCATGTTTTTCTCAAAGTATCACCATGGAAAAGTGTGATGTGATTTGGTAAGAAAGGAAAGATGAGTCCAAGGTTCATTGGACCATATGAAATTCTGGAGAGAGTTGGATCAGTTGCATACCGGGTGGCTTTACCTATGAGTTTATCTCAGGTACACAATGTTTTTCATGTTTCAATGTTGAGAATGTATATGCCAGATCCATCTCATGTTTTGAGTCTAGAGGTAGTTCAGCTGGAAGAGAACATATCTTATGAGGAACAAACAGTCCGGATTCTTGACCACAAGGAGCAAGTGTTACGAAATAAGGTGATTAATCAGGTAAAGGTTTTGTGGAAAAACCACATGATGGAAGAGGCAACATGGGAATCTGAAAATGCAATGAGGGATAAGTACCCCCATTTATTCGATAAGTAAATAAATTGTGGGGACGCAATTTTCTAAAGGGGGGAAGTATGGAACATCCCAAGTAAGTAATGAATAATATATATTTTTATCTATGTCTGTTAGTGAATTATATAGTGTTTTAGAGGCATAAAATGAAAATAAATTCAATCTTAAGCATGGAATACACTAATATTTTTAAAAGATTGTTTTACTGCATTTTAATGGCAAACCATTTTTAAATATATATTTTGACAATTTTATAAGCTATGTTTGTCAAAATAAACTTATTATTTATGATAGGGACATCAAAATTTACTTTGTGTGAATTTTTGGTATTTTTCCAATAAAGTTAATTTTTTTAATGAATAGTGAAAAATGTTGTATTTTAATTCAAAACCTCTTTTTAATATAATTTATTTATATGATTAGATTATCTTTTGAATTGGTTTTAAAGTTAAATTAGAATATATTTTTACCATTTAATCCAATGGTAGTCATTGGAATCAATTTCACTTTGAAATTGGATTTAAACTAGTGTCAATCTTTTGATACTTATTGTTTCATAAAAACACGCTATTTGTCATGACAACGGGAATAAATTATTTAATTAATTAATGTAAATTATATGATTTGAATTTTTTAAAATAGGCATCATATTTGAATTCGGAATATCAAATATAGCTTAGGGTGAATTTTTGGTAATTTTCTGAAAAACAACCATTTTTGATGAATAGTGAAATCACTAAGTGGTACTTATAAAAACTGATTTTCCATTTAAATGAAATTTTGCCATCTTTGTGTTTTGAATTTCAAAAATCTGACATACGTGGTTTTCATTAAGAATTAAAATGTGGTTCAATGGGATTAAAATAATTTTTTGGTGAATAGTAACTTATTAAGTTTTTAATCGCGATTAGAGGTAATTAGTGTAGTTTAAGGTAAAAATGATGTTTTAATAATATGAGATGAGCTTGAAACATGTCATACCCTCATTTTATGTGTCATGGCCGACCAAGACAATCCATGAGTCAACTTGGGGACCCCATGGATCCACTTTGGTTGGAAAATGACATAAATAACTTTTTATTTAATGTTAAAGTAAAAATGACACAAACATGAGATGTTTTACTAAAACAATTTTTACATGGGGTTATACAAGTAAGATTTTTGACTATAAATATTCATTAGAAATCTAAAAATATTTCCTAAATCTTGAAATTTTTTTTATAATTTTTATACATTAAATATATTAAATTATTTATGACATCATGATGATGCAGCGATTACCTCATTAATAAAGGATTTAAATAAAATGAAAAGATAATGTAAAATCTATGACCTACACATTTCCAAAACCTATAGGATGTGTATATTTAGAACTCTTATCACCATACCCTCTAATTATATCAATGTGGGACCTTTTGAATCCGAAACTCATTTTAAAATAAAGTAACATTTCCTTACTTTCCAAGAGTGCCCCTCCTCTCCTCTTATAAAAGGCCCCCACCTCTACCTCTTTACCCACACATCCAAAGCCTTTGTCTCGGCCAAACCCTGCCCATTTTCTCTCTCCACATCCCTCTCTTACTCCTTGAAGCCTCACATTGGGAATAAGTCTTCCCAAGGAAGCCTTTGAGCTCAAATCTAAGAGAGTTACCCGATTTTGAGGTAATGTGTTCACTTGTGTTCTTTTGTTTTATTTTGCTTCTCCAACCCCATAAACTCTTTTTATTCATTTATTTTGTAACAAATAAAGTATCTTAAATATACTGGGATGTTTTTATAAGAAGGATTCTAGCTACACTTACACACACCTACATCTAATGGTTAAAGGACATATTGTTTCTGTGGATGGTGAATTTATGCCTCCCGAAACGATGATTGTTCAACATTATTTTAACACCTTCAAAGGTGGCCATTAATATATAAATATATTTATATATGATATATAATATTTTTATGTTTTCCTTAAGCTTCTGTATTTTTCATTTTGGGCATACCTTTATGGTTTCCATTATGGGTAAACGCGATATCTTCATTTAAGGAAGTGCGGACTACCGCCCCCTCAAAGTGATGTGATTCGTTAATGCCATATATGGGATGTATAAAGGATGGATTTAAATTTATTATATATTATTTTATACTTTAATTATAATATAACTCTATATCATTATTATTTCTTTACATTAAAGTATGAGATAGAAATGAAAGTAGCGTTCATGCGTACGTACGGCTTACCGTCTCCATGAACGGTGCATTTCATTTCTTATCCCCATATGTAATGTACTATTATAAGTACATGTATATAATGGATATATATGATTAATGATACATATAAAGGATTAATATAATTCTGGAATTAAAATATACATACCTCTCATTTAGTTTTAATTCCATTAAAATGACAAAGAAATGAAAGTATCCTTCATGCGTACGTACGACTTACCGTCTCCAAGAACGGTGCATTTAATTTATTACCTCTAAATGAGTATGTAATAATATAAATACATGTATATGATGGATATATATTATATATATGATATCCAAATCATGAATATCATTTTCGATATAATGAACCTTTGACCACACGAACAACATGTAATTGTAAGAAGTCCACTTTCGACTTAAGAACCAAATATCGTTAAAACGACCGTTATTAACTTAAATAATTACATAGTGTTCATGAAATGGAAATAAGTGATATAAAATTAATAATGAACTTAAAAAAGGTTCATAAGCAAGTAGAAATTAACTCAAGTTTATTATTCAGGACATTAATGACCGATCGAGTCAAGTCGGACCCGAGGTATGGGACTTCGTCTCAATCTCCTTTCATTGAGGCATATTTTTTTTACACAACCTTATTTTATATGGTGTATAAACCCCTTTGAATTTTACCTTTATTCAAAAGGAATATTTTTTATACGAAGCGTTTACAAAATGAAAAAAGGGAATGTTTTTGTCGTATGTATGTGGCGATAATGACTTCTCCGCCGCCGTGACCATTATTTGAGTTTCGGCTTCCTCTACAAGCCATACCTTTTTTAAAAAAGAAAAATAAATACCATGTTTTACTTTCCTTTTATTTTGGTATTGAAAATGGTTTTCATAATTTTTTTATATCAATGTGTTGTATTGATATCTTGTGATTGAAAGGTGGAAATGTTATGTTTCCTCTATGCATGTTTTATGTGATAAGATTATGTTGAGGTTCTTGGGCATTATTATGAAGACGGGTGGTCCCATGATAAACTAAGGGTGGGTGAGCCCGATATAGCTCTCCAATGCATTGGGTAACGTGAAGGAGTGAAACATTAAGGTTTCTTTGAAGATATTTAGGGAATATACTGTGATGGGTATTCCAAACGTAACCAAGAGGGTTACTCCCTACGTAAGAATGTTATGAATGCCTCAAGTTACCTTTATATCTTATGATTTCTATGATTTATTCATGATTTGATGAGGTATGTTAAAGTTCTTATGTTTTATGGGTAAAGTATGATTTCATTCACATGTATATATGTTTCCTTTCCATATTTTTATAACCCATACTGAGCTTTTTATGCTCATCCCAAGTTTTTTTGAAATGTTTTTCACAGTTCAAGGGAAAGGTACATGATATGATGATAGTGTCAATGAAGTTTCAAGAATGAATCCATGTTTTCTTTTAAATATGTTTCCATTGATGGGAAAAAAGAATACTATCTTTATGTAACCACTTTGTTTATATGTGGAATTTAATGCAAGTTTTATGATCTAATTCTCTAAAACTCTAAACCCGAAAAGATCCTCAATGTGTAATCTTGTAATAACTCAAGATTAAGTAAGGTTTAAGGCTGGGGCCTTATAGTTACTATGAGAAAAAAATATGGGATGATTATAGGAGTGAAATATATTGTTATTATTAATAATTTGATATCCCGAAATATGATTAAAAACCAAAACCAAAACCAACTATCATACTCCCTATAAAAGAAAAGGATAGAGTTCACTAAGAACTCAAGTAGTGGAGACTATAGAGGAAAGAAGGATCGATTTCCATATGTACAAAATATGGAAAGGGGTGCCTAGAAAAGTTCCACAAATGAATGGTAGAAATTTGTATGTGTAGAAAACAAGGTCATAATGCAATTAATTATATACTAAAAATAAATAGTATGATGGAATGAAATAAATTTCATCCTAAGGATATATTTATATTTATTTTACTTAAATGTGGGGAACCTGGAAATTATCTTAGTCAATGAACACTTCTAAAGTTTAACTAATAGAACACATAAGGACTTATGATGAAACAAAAATATATAGTGATTTATATATTAGGATTCAATAATTATATTGTAGGATTATTTTTATCAATGGTTTATTGGTTATAAGAATGTTGAATCATCTATGGATAGTGTAAAATTTCAGAATAAAATATTTCTTTATTAACTTATGTTTTATGGATACTATCATGGGTTTATATGTTTATGTTTGATCATATGTTCAAAATATTAAACATTCCTTTTGAAAATATTTGTTGTAGGAATATAACTTGATAAAATATATTCTTGAAAAACCATTATGAAAATATAACCCATTGGTTTAGTGTATGTTTTAATACAAAAAATTTAATGACGAATTACCTACTCTTTTGGGAATATGTTCTAAGATATTTGTAACCTATAAATTTTATCTTATCTTTTATGTCATAGTAATTATGTTTTCTTAATGTTTGGTAATGTTATAATAATTACATTAATATTGTTTTGGAAAAGGATAACCCATCGTATCTAAAAAGGCCACAACCTATTGGATGGTCTGAAAACTATATCATTTTTATTACTGAAAAACATGATAGGTAAATATTAATGTTGAACCAATGGTGTTACTATTGTGTTTTATAGAATAATTAATTATTTTGGATAACTTTTTCTTACCATATTTGTTTTGGAAAATAGTTATAGATATATGAAAAGACTTGTAATTATTTTATGGATTTTATGATCCATTAAATGTTAATTTTAGTTCTTTAGGAATAAAAAATTCATTTTTTTATATTATTTTCTTGGATAAAATTATTAATTGGAAATTGATCAAGGCACAACCAACTGGTGAAATTATGCCTATGAAATAGAAAGATATCATGTAAGTATAATTGATTATATTCTTAGATAGTAAGATAATTCCTAAACTTTTTCAAAATGATCTTGAAACAAAAAATATATCATATTACATTAATATATGATAAATCAAATAGACTTTTAAATCATCACATATTTATGGTTTTGAGGTCCTTAAGTTTCTAATTATCATTCCATTTCTTCTGATCAATGATCTCTATTGTAATAAACTGAACATTTATGAATAAAATTCCACTTCATTTAATGCCTTATGGATAAAAACACATCTAATATTTTTTTATTATTGGGTTTGAATGACCTTTAAGTATCATTAACATTGATAATATAGTCATTGAATAGTGATCACACAACTGACATAAGTATAAGGTTTTAAAAAAATATTGTTTTGATAAATTGATTTTTGGTTAAAAATGATAATTTTTTGAAATATATACATTATATTAAAATATGGTAAAAAAATTATTATAAATAATTATTATATCAATTCCCTATTTGTAAATGATTATATAATCAGTTTGATAAGAGTTCCATTTTTTATATGACAAAACAGAAAGTGTTTTTCTATGAAATTTATTTTAACGAATTAATGAATTTTTCAAATAATTAATAATTGAATCAAATATTATTATCAAATTAATTTTATGAATAGTAAAAATTATATAATTTTTATGAATTCAAAAGTAATTTCTATTCTGGACTGGAAACTATTTTTATCAAAACCAGTGAATTTTCGGTGAATGTAGGTTTTAATTTGAAATTGAAAATTAAAATATTTTGATAAATATTTTGATAAAATGAATATTATTTTTGTAATAAGGATTAAAAAATTATCCAATAGAGAATTTTTCATTATTTTTTGAGAGAGTTGAATTTTTGGGTAAAATTAAATACCTTATAAATAAAATGTGTGTTTTATGACATCATAATGACCCACAAATGATTTAATAAATAATATACTTGGCATTATTATCCCAATATGTTTTTTCACTTTAAAATTATATTATTTTATATTTATTACTTATTTTATAATGCCATAGTGAATCCTCCAAATTGTATAATATATTTTATGATTTTAAATTTCTTTTCTTGAGGGAGTGAATCACCTCCCCATAAGCAAGGATAATATTTTAATATATTTGCCCACTATACTTATAAAATAATGTTTTCAACTCCTCTTTCTAAAAACCAATTCCCAAAAACCATGGTAAGGTTTTTGGTTTTGAATATTTAATTATATAGATTCCAAAACATATATTTTTGAAATATTAAAGAATTACCCTATCATTTATTATATAAACCCACAAAATATACCACTTATCTTCACCCAAAATCCTTGTAGAAATCCCTAATCAGTCCTAACATAACTTTAATCCTTCAAAGGTTCCCCAATATTTCAATAATACCCTCTTTAAGCTTTGGAAGTCACACACTCAAGTAAGGGATCTTCACATTATTTATTTTCTCATTTTATTCCATGTTTCTTTATATTTTTATACCCTTTTATTTTAAATTAAAAATTTTGGGGTTTGATTTAGTAAATCCCCCATACCTCCCTTATTTTTTTTAATGATGAG
The DNA here is from genome assembly GCA_963277665.1 of Viscum album. Taxonomy (NCBI): domain Eukaryota; kingdom Viridiplantae; phylum Streptophyta; class Magnoliopsida; order Santalales; family Viscaceae; genus Viscum; species Viscum album. The sequence continues at coordinate 1,514,928,636 of OY728120.1, forward strand.
ATACCCCTTTACCTCTCATTAATTTATTTAGTGTACACCTGTTTCCATAAAAAAATTCCGAAAGGGATTTCTATCTTCTTATTTCCATTTAAGAATTTCTTATATATTATGCATCTAAATTCCATTACATATGTTTGTAAATTATGATAAATGATCCCATTACTATATATTTAATGAATAAATTATTATATATTCCTTTGACTCTCATCAACCCAATATATGAGTTTCTATATGATGTCGTTATGCTGCTAAAATTGAACCACGATTTTCCAATCCAAAATCATCATGTAGTGAATACCACACCCATTAATCTATCAAGTGTATTATCCATTATTCACATATACTTATTGAATGTTACTTAAATGTATTTAATAAACATTCTTTGATTGTGGATGAAATGATGATGTTGAAGGAATCTGTGTTATATGATATATGTGGAACACTTAAACATTATATTGAAATGATTATGAAGGGTGTGCCCTGATAGCACTCCTATTCATTGGGTAATGTTTAGTATCATGATATTCCATGTGAAATGAGGGTTTAATCATGCTAATTCCTGGTTAATTAGTTTTTAATCATGCTAATCCATGTGCAATGAGCCTTGGCTCATGCTAATATCATGTTCTATGTTGTAGCCACATTTCCATGTTATGATAATCATGCTATATCATTACGTTATTTTTATGTTTCTATTTTGGTCCATTGATATGACTATTTCCTAATATTTATTGTATTATTCCTATTTTCTCTCATCACCCCCTTACTAGGCTTTATAGCTCACCCTTTTCTTATGTATGTCCTGAGGTTATCCCATGCAATGCTTAGTACAATGGAATATTGTAGTCATGTAAAAGATGTTTTCATTAAAGATGTTTTATTCTATGTCTTAAGTTGTCATGTAATGTTTCTCATCCCCAAATACACAAGACCTATTGATCTTATATTTTTTATTAAGTGAATTTTTATGAAATAAAGAATGTTTAAGTTTTCAATAAAGAGTATATTTGTTATAGTTGGTATCAGAGGTTAGGATTAGTTATTTTTGGGATTATGGTTATAAAACTCTAGTGAAATAATTATAGATAATAATTATCATAAGAAAATAATAAATAAACTTTGGTGTGTATATATTTAGTGGTTTATCGAGAAAATACATCCCTTTTGGTATATGAACAAGTAGAGGTGGATTCTGTACAAATATATCTCGGGGTAAAAAGGAAGACACAACTTTGAGCTAGACTAGAATGGGAACTGGTGCATGAAAATGGGACTTGATACACTCTTGGTTTGACACTCCCTGGGGATATGATTTGGTAAATTCATAAGCTTAGTATGAAACATTATTAAGGGATTAAAAAAAATTCCCCTAAGAATATATTCTAGGAAATAGATCATCGATTACATAGATTAGATCCTATAAATTCATAAGGAAATAAATGTAATTTATAATTCATACCTTTTTTTTTGGGTTACCCTTTATGTGTTTAATAGTTTAAATTAATTACCCTTTTCTTTCATTTTATTCTAGACAATGGCCGGTAATAGTTGGACTCGAGCTAACAAACGATGTGAAGATCAATGTGATGATTGTTCTAATGAGATTCCCAATCTAATGGGAGCAAGAATCGAAAAATTTGTCATGGCACTCTCTCATTTAACTCTTGTTTTGAATAGAAACTTGGATCAAGAGGAACGTCTAACCCCACTAATAAATAATAAGTCACAGTCCAGATCTTAATGAGGCATTCGTCTCCTACTTTCTATGGATGACCTGATCCATCAATCACTGAACAATGGATCAAATCCATTAAGAAGATCTTATCCATCCTTAAATGTTTTGAAAAAGAGATGGTTTTTCTAGATTTTTTTCATATGGAGGATGAAGATGAAAAATTGTAGAAATTGATCAAAAATACGAATCCTGAGGAAGAGACAAGGTTTTGGAATGGAAGGATTCCAGAAAATGTTTTTTGATTAATATTTTCCTTGCACCCTCAAAATTAAGATAGAAATAGACTTCCATGCCCTCATGAAAAAAGAGGAAAAATCCATCAGATTGTACGAGGCAAACATCACAAGGCATACATGATATGCCTCTGGATTTTTCATTACCCCTAAATACAAGGTTGACCACTTATTTTGTGGGATAAAACATATCCAATGGAATTCCCAAGCAATCTATGATTTGATAGCTATGAGGAAATTATATGATGTGCCCTCAAAGTCGAAATGGGGATCAAATAATCTCAGGGGTATCATGGGGATAAAAAGTTGAAAGTGGACTTTAATTCTGGTGTTCTAATGGATAAATCTAATGGTGATAAGAAATTACATCACCCACTTTCCAAATGTGTGAAAAGAAGCACCCTAGAAATTTCATAAAGGGGATGAGGAAATGCATTAGGTGTGGAATAGAAGGGAACCTAGCCAATAATTTCTGACAAGAAAAACCCATTGCTTTAATCGAGGAGAGGAATTCCCTTTCCAACCCCTAATTCATTTTTCATTTCTATAACAGCAAAGAACTAGGGATATTTTCAAACCAGTGCCCTATGACTAGGGTTTTTGGAGGCTACCAAAAACCTCCAAGAAAGAAATGGAAGGCTTTTTCCATCACTACTACTGAAGAGAATCCAGACAGTGAAGTGGTGATAGGTACACTAGTTATTCATTCATGAATATCTAACGTACTTTTTGATTTTGGTTCTACACATTATTTTATATCCCAAAGGTTTAGTAGAAAAATCCAAAAACCACATAAATAATGTAATTGTATATGTCAGTGTGATAGGATAATAAGGAAATTATTAAATCCCATGAATATAACTCATCCCCGGTCATAATTTGTGGATGGAACTTCCTAAAAAAACCTTTCCATACACCCTCTGGTGGAATTTTATATAGTTCTTGGCATGGATTGTCTTTCACTATATAGATCCAACATAAATTCCCATGAGAGGAAAATCACTCTCCATTTAGTGAATCAACCCCTGATGATGTAAATGTGAAAGGAGGATGATGAATCTTCTTCAGGACCATCATCTCAAGTGTGGATATTACTACCCAATGTGCAAGTGAATCATTGATAGATGATCGAGTATGAGGAAGGAACCATCCTCAAAGACATGCCTATTGTGGGGGAATTCACTTATGTTTTTCCTAAGAAACTTACTGGTCTTCCTCTTAGAAGATATGTTTAATTCTTGATTCATCTTATACCCCGGGCATTAACAATATCCAAGAATCCGTATAGAATGGTTGTTGTGGAGCTTGAGGAAATAAAGAAACAACTACAGGAGAATCTGGTTAAATGGTTTATATCCCCAAGTGCTTCACCATGGGGTGAACAAGTCCTCTTCGTCAAGAAGAAGGATTGGTCAATGTGCCTTTTCATTGATTATCGTGAGGTCAACCAAATCAGGATGAAGAACAAGTATTATTTTCCTTGAATTGATGACTAGTTTGATCAGCTACATGGAGCACAATACTTCTCCAAGGTGGGTCTGTGGTCGAGATATTTCCAAGGAAGGGTGAATAAGGAGGATATCCCAAAGACTACTTTTAATACAAGGTATAGTCACTACGAATTCATAGTAATGACTTTCGGAATCATTAATTCTCCAGATATATTAATGGACTTGATGAATAGAGTATTTTGAGATTACCTCGACAAATTTGTCAAAGTATTTATAGAAGATATTCTAATATACTACCAAACCAGGAGGGCTTGAGGATCTTCTAATAATTATACTAGAGGCCTTGAGAAAGGAGAAGATCTATGAAAAGTATTGAATGTGGGAGTTATGGTTGAAGGAAGTCCCATTCTTATGGTATATCGTCCCATGAAATGGGATATCTTTGGATCCCTCTAAGACAAATGCCATTGAGGGACGACCTATGACAAAATATGTGATGGATATCAATAGCTTCCTTGGGTCAGTTGGATATTATTGCCTTTTTGTGAAAAATTTCTCATGATCATCAAACCCTCTTAACATGCTAACTCAGAAGGGAGTTAAATTTTCTTGAAATGATGAATGTGAATAGAGAATCAAGGAGCTGAAAAAGAGGCTTATCATTGTCCTCATGCTCACACTAATCATATGTGGGGAACTATTCTTGGTATTCAGTGAGGCTTCAAATAAGGTCTTAGGATGCGTTTTGATGAAAAATGACGAATTCATTACCTATGATTCAAGGAAATTGTAGGTTCATGAGTAGAAGTATCCAAAACATGATCTGGAGTTTGATGTAGTGATCTTCGCTTTGAATATTTTGGGACATTACCTCTTTGGGGAAAATTTTTAATTATATATGGATTAAAAAGCCTAAATTATATATTCACACAGAAATAGTGGAATGTTCACTGAAGAAGATGTTTAATGTTGATCAAAGACTTTGACTACTCTATTCCCTACTATCTGGGGAAAGTGAATGAGGTGGAAGATACTCTAAGTAGAAAGGATCCAAAAACTCTTTCATTGATGTGAATTGAAAGGGATCTAATCTTATTATATTTTATGAAGACGGACATGGGATTCCTAAACAAGGTAACATCATCAATCCTTTCACAAATTAATGGTCAACCTTCTATTTATGAAAGATTAATGGGTGATTAAAAGGATTATGTGGGGATTCATAAGAAAGTCAAAACTATCAAAAACCCAAAATCCTCAAAGATCAATGTTAATGAAGAAGAGATTGTGATATTTGAGTCAATACTATGTGTTCTATCAAATTCAGAGTAAAATAAAAAACTTTTGGATGATGCACATAGTTTGAATTTCTACATTAACCTAGGAAACAAAAAGATGTATTAGGTTACATAAGGGAATTATTGGGGGGATAAAATGAAGAAGGAGATTGCTGAATATACATCAAAGCACCTGGTATATCAGCAAGTGAATGTTGAGAGGTATAATTATTAGGGTATGATGAAACCATTACCCATACCAACATGGAAATGGGAGAACATCCCCATAGACATTGTCATTGGACTTCTGAGGACATCCAAAGGAAACAATTCTATCTGGGTTTTGTGGATCTTCTTACAAATACTGCACACTTAATTTGAATTTGATAGGATTTATCATTGGATCAACTATAACAGATATACATTAGAGAAGTGTTAAGGATGAATGGTATAAAACTATCGATTGTATCTGATATAGATCCAAGATTCACCTCTATGTTCTGCAATAGTCCCCAATATGCTCAGAATACAGCGCAAAACATCAATACATATTATTATCCTCAAACTGAGCGCCATTCTAAGGGGACTATCAAAACACGTGAGGACATGTTGAGAGCATGCTCAATGGACTTGAAGGGATGATGGGATCAACATTTTCATATGGTTGAGTTCTCTTACAACAACAGTTTCCAGTCATGCATCCAAATGGATCTTTTGGAAGCCCTTTATGGGAAGAGGTGTATAACATCAGCATGTTGGGATGCTGTTGGGGAACAAAAACGTCTAGGTCCAGAAATGGTCGATGAAATAATGGAGAAGGTTAAGACCATCCAGCAGCACATTAAATCTGATCAGAGTCAACAAAATAGTTATACTGACAATCGTGGATGATACCTAGAGTTTGATGTTGGAGGCATGGTATTCCTCCACTTATCGCCATGGAAGAGTGTTATGAGATTTGGGATGAAGAGAAAGCTTAGTCCAAGGTACACCGTACCTAGTGATATCCTTGATCGCATTGGAGTAGTGTTCTATTGACTATCACTCCAACCGAAACTATCTCAAGTATATGTTGTATTCTATATATCACTCTTGAGGATGTATATACTTGACCCATCGCATGTAATCAATACAGAGCTGGTACCATTATAGAATGACCTTTCATATAAGGAAAATACAATGAGGAAAATAGATCGCAAAGATAAAGTTATAAAAAATTAGATGATTCTCATCATCAAGGTGGTGTGGTGAAACCATAAGTTTGAATAAGCAAAGTGGGAACCGAAGGAAGTGATGTGGCAGAGTTTCCCTCATCTATTTTGTTGTGGGAAAATGAAATTTAGAGGGTGAAATTTCTCAAGGGGGAATTTTGTAATGACCTGAAAATTTATAAATAAAATTCCATTTGTTTTAATGTTTTATGGATATAGAAAACACATGTACTCTTTTTTTATTATTGTGTTTAAATAACAGTTAAGTATCATTACCATTTATAATATAGCCATTGAACAGTGATCCCACAACTGATATAAGTATACGATTTTAAGAAAATGATAAATTTGAGAAAATTGATTTTTCAGGTAAAAATGGTACTTTTTAGAAATATATATATTATATTAAACTATTGTAAAAACAATTTTTATAAATAATTAATATATCAAATCCTTATCGGTAAATGATTAGGTAATTAGTTTGATAAGTGTTAAAGATTTTTACAACGAAACATAAAGTGTATTTTTAAAGAATTTATTTTAAGGAATTAATGAATTTTTGAAGTAATTAATATTTTTATAAAATATTATATTCAAATTAATTTTATGAATAATAAATGATTAAATAATTTTTATGAATAGAAATGTAATTTTTATTAAGGTTTGAAAACTATTTTTGTCAAAAACCGTGAATTTTCAATAAATGTTGGTTTTCAATCTAAAAGTGAAAATTCATATATTTATAAAATTATTTAGATAAAATGAGTATTATTCATTGAATCAGTATGTCGAAATTATCCAATTGTGAATTTTTCATAATTTTTTGAGATTGTCAAATTTTTTGGTAAATATTAAATATCGTATAAATAGAATATATGTTTTATGAAATAATAATTAACCCAAAATTTTGTAATAAATAATAAAATTGGCATTATAGGACCAATATATTTTTTCAAATTAAAATAATGTAATTTTATATTTTTTTAATTATTTTATAATGCCTTAGTAAATCCACCAAAATGTATAATATATTTTATGGTTTAAAATTCATTTCTTTGAGGGTGTGACTCAGATCCACATAATAAAGGCTAATATTTTATTATATTAGGTTGTTGGCCTTATAAAATATTCTTTTCCACTCCTCTTTGGCAAAACCCATGGAAAAAACCGAGGTAAGGTTTGTGGTTTTGAATATCTAATAATATAGATTCCAAAACCTATGGGAAATTTTAAATAATTCCCCTCTCATTTCCTATATAAACCCAACCATACTCCCACTTCGTTTAACTAAAAATATTTAGAGAAACTATATAAAAAATTATACACTCTATATAATCCTTCAAAGCCATCCCAAGCTCTCAAGATCCCCCACATAAATCTTTTGAAGTCACACTCAAGTAAGGGATCCTCGCATTCCTTCCTTTCTCATTTTTATCCAAGTATCTTTAAATTTTCATACCCTTTTATTTTTAATTAAAAATGTTACAGTATGATTTCAAACCTCCCCCATACATCCCTCCTTATTTTTGAATGATTATAGACCCCTTTATCTCTCATTAATGCCTTTTGTGTACACCTATTACCATGCTGAAATTCCGAAAGGGATTTCTCTCTTCTTATTTCCATTCAAGAATTTCATCTATATTATACTTCTAAATTCCATTAAATATGTTGGGATATTATTCTACATGATACCATTACTATATATTTCATGTATATGTGATGAGAGGCCCCTTTCTCACTTAACAACCCAATTTATGAATTTTCATATGATGTTGTTATGCTAGCGAAATTGCACTACGATTTTCCCAGCCAAATTCATCGCATAGTGAATACCATGCCCATTTATCTATAAATTGTATTCATATTTGTGAATATATACTGGTTTAATGGTAATAAAATTCCTTTATTCCAAATTCTTGGACTATGGACCAAATGATGTTGTTGAATAAATTTGTGTTTCATGATCTATGTGGCACACTTAAGCATGAGATTGAAATGATTATGAAGGGTTCACCCTGATAGCGCTCCAATACATTTGGTAATATTTTGTATCATGATACGCCATGAGAAATGAGGGTTTACTCATGATAATTAATGTGATGTTCATTGATTCTTGGATCATGAAAATGTCATGTTGTATGTTCCTGTCACATTTCTATGTTATGATAATCATGTTATATCATGCTTTTATGTTCATGTTTCTCTTGTTATCCATTGATATTCTAATTTCCTATATGTATTATATTCTTCATTTTATGCCTTGTATACCACCTTACTGGACTTTATAGATCACCCTTTTCTTATGTATCTCCTCAAGTTATACCATGTAATGCTATGTATGAAGGAATTTTGGGGTCATGTAAAATAAGTTTTCAGTAATGATGTTGTATTTTATGTATTATGTTGTCATGTAATGTTCCTAATACCCAAATTCACTATACCTCTTGATCTTATGGGATGTATTAAGTGCAAGTTTATGTAATAAATCTTTTTTGGGTGTGTAAGATAGAGCTGGGTAGTTGGATCTATGACTCTATAATTATTTATGCTTTTCTTCCATTATATAACCTCACTATCCACAAATTTTATCCTAAATAGAAACATAGTTTTGTTTTATTCCATATAACCTTTTAATGTACCATCCTCTATTACTAATAGGATTTTTAATTAATTCTTTTTATGATGTTTTTTTTCATTAAATGAATTTTTAAATATAAAACCCATGATTTCTAAAAGAAAAATAAAATTTCCAGGATAAAATATTTATAATCAAGGGAGAATATAACACATAAAAATTATAAAATTGGTCCATTTTATTAGATATCATATGCAATAGTAAAAAATTTTATTAAACAACCCATAAAAGTTATTTATACAAATTTAATATATTTGATAGCTTATGGAACACAGAACTAATGACCTAAAAGAACCAGAATATTGTATATCTTTATAACATATCCATTAAATTGGAATGTTTTAATAGTAATAAATAAAGTATGAAATTATTTTTATCTATTTATTAGAAAAAAATAATAATCAATTAGAAGAAAATTAATTTTCATCTAAATAACACTATTTTTCTAAAAATAGTTTCTTTCTCTTTTCCCACATAATTTAAAATTATTTTTTACCAATTTATAAGATTTATTTTTAAAAAATTAGCTTAATTTTATAAATTATAATATCAAAATTATATTAGAGTTTGTTTTTTTAATTTTTTTTTGAAATGTTTCATTTTTTGATGATTGCTGAAAAATTCAGATATTTATTGAAAATTGCCTTTTTCGTTAAAATAATTTACACTGTTAAATTATATTTTAAATTTTTTAATGTAAAATTTATTCAATTTTATAAAACGTTTTCTAATTTAGATCATTAGAACCAATTTAATATTAAATTTTGATATTAAAACCTTCCATGAGAATTTTCTCTTTGGAAACATGTTTTATCATATCATGTGTAGGTGTAATTTTAAATTGTATTCTGCCACTTTTGTTAATTCAATTTAAAAAATGGGTTACATATTTAGAATAAAAATATTTTAAATTATATAAATTGTTCAAATTAATTTTTTACCATTACGAATAGTAACATTAGTAAAAATTAATTACTTTGTTAAAGTAAAAAACGAATCTATTGTGGGGGGTAAACTAAAAATTATAGTGGTTAAAATGACCTACCAACTTTTCTATAACCTATTTTGTAGACAATTTCAACCTTATAACCTATATGGTTTAATAATGAGTCATTTTTTAGGCATATGGAATGATAAAAATGTGGGGGTAATTGAATCATTTAGAAAATTCCATGTATGTCCACTTACCCACTAATTATAGGTCACCCCTATCCTCCCCTCTTCACACATCCAAATCCATCTATTTCAACCAAGATATGGAAAAAATAAATCCCTTAATCCACTACTAACATACTAGATCACTTTTTTAGTATAAATCCATCCTTGGATGGATTTTGGTGCAAACCTAAAAAATTTGTCTGAGGAAGAGGTAACATTCTTAAACAAGAGTTTTTTATTTATTATTAAAACTCATTCCAATATTATTAAAACATTATATTATAATAAAAAAAAGTATCTCCTATATACTAAGATGTTTTTATGTTAATTTAAATACTTATATCCATCACCACTTCAATCAAATGGGAAATAAAACTATCGATCATGTGTACGGCGGACTACCATATCGCAAACCAATGTAATACATTTTCCATAACCACATTTCATGGATATATATAATTAATGTATTTAACACATTTATATGGTATTTATAAAATTATTATACTTATTTAATTTTAATATCACATAGACTTTTTTTGTTCCACTCTGTTTAAAATATTATAATGTCCCTAAAGTTTACAGCGAACTACTGCCTCATGAAGAAATGTGATTCGTTTTTCACTTACACATTATGTGGAAGGTAATAAAGAAAATATTTATTGAATATATGTGACATATATGAATATATATTTATTTTCACGACCCATACCCTGGGGGCCGTATTGTGACTACCCCAACCCGCCTTCCATAGGCCAGGGGCAGGAGACTAGCTCCAAAGGCATAAATCCCTAAACTCGGAAGGCATTGCCTTTATAACTGTAAACAAACACATAGTAGTACACAAAAGGAAGCAAAAAACTAAGTAAAACTGTATAGAAAAGAAGTGTTGGAAAGTAAAAATGGGTCAGAAATACAAGCCCAATAGTAAATTACAAGTACAATTGAAACCAAGTACAACTGAAGAAAAGTAAAGCAGCTACTGGGTCGTCCTCCGGGGTTCCTACCTAAAGGGTAGGTATAGATGGCCTCCTCAGCACTCCCGTCCGTCCGTCTCTTCCATGTACCGTAACACCGAGTGGTCCACCTTTGGGTACCATTTAGTTCTTCTACTCTCTGTCTTAGTCAGCGCGGTCTATCATCTGCAACCAACATAATGAGGTGCGGGCATATCCTGTGTAGGGGAGTATAATGATATTCAGTAGGGACCCTGATACCCTCAAGGTCTCACAAAATCTAACAATGATAAACCATAAAGTATGAAATCAATGGATAACCATTACTTAGGTATATGCCCATACATATACCTATGTTATCTAGTAACCCATATCAATCATGTGGAAAAAACAAAATTCATTGAATCAGCTCAACCAGGACTTTATTCTAGGGATAGTATCAATCTGAACCCTCAGCTGCTGTATAACTTCTTCTCTATCGAGTACAGTGGGTATTCTCAAAGGGACAGATTCACTCCAAGAATACCGGCACCACTGAAGGGTTGTCAAATAGACGTTCGGTGCCAAAGATATCGCCCAAGAAGGTAATGGGTCAGTAATGGGCCGGGTCTGGTCCGACTAGGTCAGACCGACGTGACCCAACCCCGTCCGGGCCGACCACGTCTGGGTCGACATGGTCGAACTTGCTGGGTCTGACCCAGCTCGTTGGGTGGCTCAGCCCGCTTAGTTTTGGCCCGGTGTGCTAGGCCCGGCCGAGCGGACTGCGTGGGTGGTTCAGCTAGGAGATCACCAAGTAGGCAACTCGGCCCGAAGGCCAGGGCGGGTTCGGCCAGCGCCGCGAGGGGCGTGACTCAGGCGACTCGGCCTGGGAGGATGGGTTGGTCGGGAGACCAGCTGGCAGGCCACGCAGAGCGCGGGCTAGCTTCGGGAGCGCCGGGAAGGGCGGGGTAGGGGATGGGCAGGCCGCGGGGGCGCCGGGCAAGCCGCGGCAGAGACCGGGCTGGCCGCAGGGGCGCAGGCGGGGCACCGGCTGGGTGCTGAGCAGGCCACAGGGGCGCCGGGTAGGCGGCGGCAAGGGCCGAGCAGGCCATGGGGGAACTGGGTTGGCCGCGGCAGGGTACGAGGGTGTCAGACAGGGCACGAGGGCCGCGGGAAGGCAGGTCGTGCACCGCGCAGGGTTCCAGGAGGCCGCGGGTAGGCAGGTCGGGCGCCGCTCGGGCCGGCGATGTTTGGCCGAAAGCATCGGTGCGTTGCGGGGGCGGTGCGATTCACGGAGGCCATGGGTAGCGCAACCTTCATCGTTGACGCCTTCATTGTCATCACCTCATTGCAATGTCGTAGAATGTCATAAGAAATGAGAGATATCGACGGAGGATGTCGTTCCACGTTAGGTTGGCCCGCACCCTCCGTGTTTTGGGAGATATCAATTGTCTCATCAAGAATAGTAGATGATCAACAACACGTCTCAATAATCCCTTTTTATCCAATGAAGAAGATAAGAAGAAGGTTATAACATCATTAAGCAATAAATCCCCTACCTTTGATTCATCGATCGATGTTCATCGTTCATTGAAAATGTTGCAGAAAGAAGACGATAAAGTTCATCGTTCTCCGCATTCGTCACGCACTCCCAATCCTAAGCTGCGTCAGACGTGGAAGACACTCCACGTCAGTGGGATCCGAGGGAGGAAGTCAAATAAGGATTTTGGCATTCTTCACTCTCCATTGGAAGATGAGGTTCCTCATTCTTCGTTGGGAGATTTACTCCATAGCTCTCCTCTTCCTCTGTTCCGCCCAAATGAATCATTCCAACAAAAATAATATATTAGTTATCTATTATTCCACTGGCATAGAATTCAAAAAGGGAGAATAAATTAATTGGCTCCATCAATTAAATTTGGAGGATTGTCATAATAAATTATTCATTGTGCAATTAATTAAAAAGGAGGTGGTGGCACCATAAATGGTTGAGGAGGTCAAGGGACTCCCCCCTCATTAATGAGGGGAGTTGAGAGATTTTACACCCACCCATTAATTGGGGGGTTTTAATATCGTGTGTTCCCCACATAATAACCTCTCGTGGGAGGGGAAATTAAGGTGGGCCACAACACCATAACCTTTCATGGGAGGTTAGGGTGTGGCGATCCCACCTCTAACTCCCAAGTGGAGGTTTTAACCAAGAAACACACACATGGAATCTTAAAAATAAAATAAAGTGTTGTACACTTCATTTTATTATTATTTTTTATAAAAATAAAAAAACTAACATTTATTGCCGACCATCCATCATTGAGGTGAAATTATTCTTAAGAGAATACCGGCACTTCGAGTTCAACGGTGCCCTCAGATTTCAGTTCCGAGCACCAGTTCAAATGTTATAAAATCCCTCTCGTACGTTTACTGAACGTACCCATTACAAAACTTCAGAAATTGATTTCGGGCGCACCGGGCCTCGGAATCAAGCGCCGTAAATTTTCACAGACTCGTAAAAATCCCATTAATTTAAGAAAGAATTTTCCTTTTAATTTCTGGTTCTTTACATTTATTCTCAAAAATTAATATTTTGTACTCTTCCTTACCCTTTCACCGATTAAGGAAATGATAATGAAGCTTATGTGTACATATGACCTACCATCTCCATGAAGCGGTGTGATCCATTATATAAGTTCAAATTTAAATAATGATTCTCAAATATTATATAATGAAAATAAAATATTTATAATATTAATATAATTTTTTATATGATGTAACTATAAAATTTGCATAAGAACCTGAATTTTCATGAAAAAACATGCATTAAAAGGAAATTAGCCCCTAAAACAATGAAAATAATGAAATATTATTAACAAATGGGTGAAAAATATTATAATGGGATTATATATGATATTATAATTATTTATGAGGTTATATAATAAATTAATAACATGTTTACAATAATTATAAATTTGTGTAAATCATGTTCATCAAAAAGGGAGTGTTGGGTAATGGACTTCATCTCAATTTCCCTTCATTGAGGCATATTATAATATTATACAGCTAATTTATTTTATATGATTTATGTACTTACCCTTTGACAAGTAATATCATGATTCATTAATAATTCATGGTATTTTAAGCTTTAATTTAAATTATTTCATCCAAGGGGTTTCGATTGAAAATTACTATGTGGTTATTAATTTCATAAATTAATTTCTTTTCATTGCGTTATATTTGTTCTTCATTGCCCTTTATATTATATTATTATTTTTTTTCTTGAATTTTTATTATCTTATGATTTGTATCCACTTGATTTATCTGGATTTATATTTTACAAACATAATCAATTCATTGGTTAATTCTCACTTCAATATTTTGATATTTGTAAGGGTTTATTTCACAACATCATTTTAATAAAGGTGGTTTATACAATAATTTCCATTTAGAGAAATTATTTGACAATTTTCTAATACACCCCATTAAATGTATTATCCCTTGTTTATTCCTGAATTTTTCACATATTAGTACCATTTTCCAAATCTTTTGGTAATTAAAATGATTGAGAATATCTTTTTCATAAAATATAACTTCATTTATCTCCTTGGTCGAAAATTATTTTTCTTTTAAAACTATGTTTTCATGAAAAATGTTTCTTAAATGTTTTTCAAATTTTTAAACTGATTTATTGAATAAATTTTTATCTATGTATTGATATTTTCAAAATGATTTCAAAGAATTATTCATGTCATTTTCCATATAAGTCTCATTTTTATTTTATCAAAAATCCGAATGGAATATTTTTTTAAAATGTACAGAATGTATGGAATTTCTTACTATCATCACCAATTAGTGTTTTAATTCTTACATTATATGTTTCAGATATTATTTTAAAATAAATTTATTTTGAAAAATTGTTGTGAATTTTTAGTTTTAAAAAATATATTTTCAATGTGAAAAGGATATTTTCATCATGGATGTTTTTAAATATATTTTTATGTATTTCTATTCTTCACTGACAAAAATGCTTTATTTTACATCTACTACACTAGGTACATGTTGTATTTATTTATTCCTTATAGTTTATATATATGGTTTATGATTTTAGACAAATTATTGAAGTTAACTTTCTTGGTTCTTTTTTATAGCCATTAAATTTCCCTTGAAATATTCACATTCATATGATAATTAGACATTAAATTATCCCTAAATATTTATATTATTTATCATTGATATGTTTATTTATTAAAAGGTATATCATTCCTACATTTGGTTTTCAAAATTGAATGTCATTTTTCAATATAACAAAATATTGAAAAATCAGTATTATTTACTCAATATGAATATTTGATGAGAAGGAATAATAATCATGAATTGAATTGATTATTTTATTTATAGAGAATGCTTTATACATGATGTGGTGGGTGGGGTCTAGAATTATATATCCCCTTAATGAATTAGTAGTCTCGTGAGTTGAATCGGTAAGCTAACATTAAATGGTTATTTAACCATATTTTTAAACAGTATTGTTAAAGGTATGAACATTAAAGATATCATGATTCCTTAGATCATTATTTCTAATAATTAAAAATTTCCTTCATTAAGAATTAAACTATTATTATACATGATATTTTTAAAATGGAAATATCTCTATATGCATTTAATTCTCATTTTGTTGATTAAATGTCATTTGTCCTTAGTTATATAACTTTTCATATGGATTTTGTCCAATATATTCCTGATAGTAAGGTTACTTATATGGAATTTGTGTTCAGTTATTTACCATTCCATATAGATTATTCCCTATATATTACTAATAGTCAAGTTACTTATGTAGAATTTTTGTTCAGTTATTTACATTTCCCTATTAATTAGTCCTCATATATTCATGATAGTCATGTTATTTAAATGGAATTAGAATTAAATTATTTACCATTATATATTTATTATTCCTTATATAATCATGATATCCATTTTATTGAAAAAATATAATGTTTGTTGAGATATTTACCATGAAATATTGATTATTCCATATTTATTATTCATTATTTACTCATGAAAGCTTCTTCTTAATGTTAATCATAATAAACATTTGAGATCACTCTTTTTTTTCATTTCCTATGAATCTAGGAAGTTTACAATATATAATATTAAAGGATATTGTTGGCGGAATAGTGATATTATAGAAAAATATTTATTTTGTATTTTGAATATTAAAATCCAACATTGGAATTATGTATGCATCTAGATTACCAATACTACTAAAATATTCAGTCCTTGGAAAGTGATTAATTGTACCTTATGCCAATGTAATAAAGTATACAAGAGCTCTTGGATGTTGAGGTCATAGTCATTATGAAATATTTTATACTTTTGGGTTCGGAATTTTGTAGACATATTCTTAGTGGAATCTTAAGGTTAAGTATTTATATAATGGATTAAGTTGAATTATGGGTGTTATTCTTCAGGTTTTTAATATTTATATATTATATTAGACAAAATATTCTAACGATTTTCGTTTTGGAAAATATTTATAAACAAAATGAATGACATATGGATATTGTGATCCATTATAAGTTAATTTTAGGAATGATAAATTCAACCTGAATTTTACATTCTTAAAATAAGAGATAAAATGGAAATTCATCAAATTACAACAAAATGATGATATTATTATTCTAAATTGGAAATAATTCTAGGAAGTAAATTTTTTTCATTATATATATTTATAGAAAAGGAATCCCCCATCTTCAGGAATAGTATATTGAAAAAATATTATCCTTTTAACTTTATTTCTAATGAAATGAGGGTCACTTCACCCCACGCTGATTTTTTGTTTTGTGGTCATTAACATTCTCATGCCCATATTCTATGTAACTATCAGTTGTTATTATATAGTAATTTTAACCTCAATATCTATACTTTAACATTACACCAATTTTATCCTTGTTTGGGTGCCCAATTGTTTGTTATTTCAAGTAACCTTTGTTTTCCCAACTTTCTATATTTGAATGAAGTTTGGTTATCCCTCTGTACGATGTGAGTTTTCAATTAATTTATTTGGAAATATTGTACCATTGATGACTAAGATCAAATTGTGAGGGGGAAATTTATTTAAACGGGTGGAATTTGAAACCCATAAAATTTAGTGAGATTAATAACAAGCTTGACAGCTTACATAACACACAACACTAAACATTAAATGAATTATGATTTAGTATAAAAAATATATTGCTATTTAAATGTAACCATTATAACCAATTAACAAAAATGGTGGGTATGAAAATTATTAAATTAATTATGAAATAAATGTATAATGGTCCTAATAAATACTAAATTATTTATTAATTCTTTGAAAATAATAACACTTTATTTTTTTGAAATTATTTTACGCCTCAAAAATTTATTTTTCATCAAAAGTTATTTTGTTTCATTTTTAGCATGGATATTAAAAAATATTTTTGACACATTTTACAATTATATATTATAAAATTAAATAAAAAATTAAATCATCATATAAAAATTTATATAGATCAAATTTTTTGATTTTTCTAAAATGATTGGTTTTTTAGTGAATAATGGAAAATACCAATTTTTCAAATACTATCATTATATTTTATTAAATATATAAATATAAAAGTTTCTTTATTTTTTTGATTTAGTTAAATAATATCCATTTAATTTATAATAATCTAATTAATTTAATTTTAAACAGAAATAATCAAGATTCTGATATTGGTTATTTTCTACTCTTAAAAATGAAATTCTTTAAAGTTTATTTTTCATTACTTCTTACACATTTATATAAAAATTGATCTCTGTCACCTTGAGAGATTGAATCATCAAAAAATAATACCATATATGGAATCATGAGGTTAAAATTTTCAAATAGGTCCCTTTTATTTTTGGTCATTATGAATTATAATCGTGGTAAATATTTTTCACCTTTATAAGGATAAAATGAGTAAAACAGGGTTAAAACCATGAAATAAGGTCTTAAAAAGAACATAACATTTTCCTTGATTGCATTTTATGGGATAATGTTTTCAGTATATATACAAAATTCTATTATATATCATTTTTTCCATTTTCATGTGATAATGATATTTATTTTATTTTATGTAAAGAAAAATCTAAAAATGTCACTCTCTTGACATTAATATCTCCAAAATTTCTATATAGGTATAAAGAGAGAATATGGTCAATTATAAATTATTTTTTGAAACATTAATAAATTTTTTTATTATATTACTTTATTTTCATGTTTTAGTGAACAAATAATTACATTAAATGCTTACACAATGCTAGAACGGTA
Source organism: Viscum album (assembly GCA_963277665.1). Lineage (NCBI taxonomy): Eukaryota > Viridiplantae > Streptophyta > Magnoliopsida > Santalales > Viscaceae > Viscum > Viscum album. Next base: position 1,514,946,580 of record OY728120.1, read on the forward strand.
CTTTTGAAAATAGATTAAAGGCATGTAAATTATTTAAAAATATCTAAATGTAATATTGTTTTAGTGACTAAAACATACCCATTATTTTTATATATTAATATTAAATATTTGGTTTATTTAAAAGTTTTATATTCTAATTCTATGTTTTTATTTATGTGCTCATGGTCACATTAAATGAATAATATCAAAATTTACAGAAATGATATTTTATATTAAATAAAATTTTATAAAATTATTTTCAAAACAGAAAAATAATTAGAGTTGAAAACAAGGATTACAAATTTTATAAAATTTTATCACATTACATTTAGGTGTTATTTTTTACCTTATAAGTAAAAAATATAACCCTTTATTTTTGAAAAAAAATTTATCGCTATTAAGGTAAAAAATTGTCAATGAAGTTGTTAAACTAAAAGATAAGTGTCAAAATGACCTATAACCATTATTAAAACTTATTTATTGTCTTTATTATGACCATTATATAATTACCTTCTAATATTTAACATTTTAGAGAATTTTTCCAAATAAATTACTTAGTAAAATTTTAAAACATTGAAAAATAACAAGTGTGCCACTCACCTCAATTCTAAAAGCACACCCCTCCTTTATCTTCAATTCACCACATTGAGCCATATATATTGAAAGAATTCATCCCATTTATATTATAAACTTTAATATCCACTATTTAGTGGTTTTTGCTTCTTAAAATACTATTTAATGAGTCCTTTATAAGGTATCTATGGTATTTATACTAAAGAAGATGTAATCATCTTTACAGATTCCTTAAAATTTAATTCTTCTCATAATTCCTATAAATATGTTGTAAAATTTATAATATAATAAATTATATATAATAAATATATTAATATGTTACTATAATTGTACAACACGTTTCAACCACTTTTCTATCAAATTGAAAGTGAAAGCATCGCTCATGTGTACGGACGACAAATCATCTCAATATAACAGTGTTATACGTTTTCCAAGACATATTTATTTGGATGGTTATAAAGATGAAAAATGAGTATATATAATATCTATTAAATAATTAGTGATATTTAAATATAATATATCATTTATATTCTTACCTTTACATTCATTGTAAAATGATAACATCGCTTGGGTCTATATGTAGACTACCACCTCCACAAAGCGATGTGTTCCGTTTTTCATTTATAATTTTAAAGGATGATAATAAGGATGTATGAAATGAATATATAACATATTTATGAAATAATTATGATTCTTTAATGTTTAATTTTTATTTAAATTTTGTTCCAACTTTTGAAAAGTGAAAAACATTTTTCATGCATACGTATAACCTACCATCTCTATGAACTGTGGAATTCATTTTTCAATATTTACGTTTGATGGAAAATTATAAGTATTTATATAATGAATATAAATCATATTTATATAATGATTATAATTTTTGAGATGATAGAACCACAATCAAAGTAAATAGACTAGAATTACAAAACCAAAACTTCTATAAAAACAAAATAGTAAACACCCAGAAACAATGACTTTAATATGGAATTATTAATAAATTGGTGTGAAAACATTATAATTTGATCATATATGATATTATAATTATTAAAATGATTATTTTATTGAATAATAATAAATTTTAATTTATCATAATGTATTTTAAAATCACTTTTGAAGAATTTCGGGCCTGAGGTATGGGGTTTCTTAACTCAATTTCCATTCATTAGGTTACAATTATACATCATTGATTGTGTTATTCTATGATTATGTGTGAAATGACCACTTATTATATTATTTTTTATATTTTTTATTACACATAATCACATCATTAATTAAATATCACCCTAATGATACAATATTTTTAAGGGATTTTGTCTCAATTTCTACTCCATTGAGACATATTTGGAATTATATACCAATTTTATTTTATAAGATGTCTATAAATCCCCTTTGAAGTATTTGATGTGAATATATATTTATTTATTAGGATTAAAATTTCAATTCAAGTTCACTCTTTCAAGTGGTTACAATTTAAGAATTTCCAAATAGGTAAGAATCTATTTTCAATCTCATTTCTATGTGTTTGGTTTTATTTTTCATTGAATTAATATTATAATATATTATTCATCAACTCCATATATTTTCTTATAAACTGGATTTTTAAGGATTTTACATGTTTTCTTCCAAATTTTACCCACTTTATCACTTGAATCAATAAAAAAAGATAATTTGATATTATTTCCCATTTTGATCAGGTATATTTTTCTTCAATATGCATATTTGACGAAATTGTTTTAAAAAAGTCTATTTCATTTACTAATGTGATTTATTAAAGGTATTTTTTTATCATTTAATTTATAAAATGTTTAAAATAAATCTATATAATTTTTTGCAGATGGTTAATTTTTTAATTTATTTTACAAAAGTTAGAGGTAATATTTTCTTTTAACATATATGATATAAATGGATTTCCCACTACAAAACATTTCTATACTATTTACATTCCTCTAAAATATTTTAGTTATTTTAAAAATTAAAAATCATTAATAAAATTTTATTTTAATATATCTCTTGAATTTTTTTATTTCTAGAAATAAAATTATTTTATTAAAAAAGATATATTTATGACAAACTAATGGTTGTCTTTTATCTATTACAAATTTTGTGGTCATTAAATTTCCCTTAAAACATTATCTTTTTGTTTTCTTATTTCATTAAAAATTACATTTCTATTAAATATCCATATTATGTGTATCATGGATATGCTTACTTCATAAAATTTATACATTTTCTATATACCATGTTTTTTATTAAAAGCTATTTGACTGAGTGGGGAAATATTTAAATTCCATAATAGTAACTCAATATAGAAATTTATTGATAAAGAATATTGGTTGTGAATTAAATCTATCATTTAATATATAAGGAATTCATTTGACATGTAGTTATAGGTGTACATCGGTTATAGATACCACTCAATGAATTGATAGGTCTCATGAAGAAACTAGTTGGCCATAATTTTTAAATGAGGTTTTGGTGTATACTTACCCATCGATTATACTATCTTGACACCCTACCTTAATGGTAAATATATCATGATTTATAAGATTATAAAATCCCAAATTAATTACATAATTTATAATTAATTTATTATTATCCATGATGTTACATTATATATATCATCTAAGTATGAATTTAGTTCTCAAGTTCTTCATTAAATGGAATTAGTTTTTAGTTTTCTACCTTTCCATATTAATTATGACTTATTTAATCATGAAAACTTTTCATGTATGTAAAAATTTCTGAGCATTTTATACCACTATTATTTTTTTCCCTCACTCTATGATATGAAGAAGGAATTATTGAATTAGTTCAGGGATGAAAAAAGTTTTCTATTAAAATGTATTAAATTTATTCTGATATAAAAAATGGGAATCATGTCTGTAATGAGTTCTTCAAATATACTAAAATATTTGGTTCATTGCTATGAGATAAATTTTATCTTATTATAATGTAATAAATTAATTATTTTTTCAAGGCTACCATAGTTGAGGTCATTAAAAATTTAACCATCCTTGAGTTTAAGGGATGAAAAATAGAATACATCACTTCATGGAAACGTAGTTCGTACATCATGAGTAATGCTTTCATTTTCCATTAGATAAAATAGAGATAGAAAAGGGTTATTACTTAAACATAATAGATTATCAGAATATTAAATATTTTTATTTAATTATTTTAATATGGTTATATAATATTTTTAGGATGTGGAATAATAATTAAATTTAAAAGAGCTCGATTAAAGTGATTATCTCTTCCTTGGGTGTCAACCTTTTTCTTATAGCTTACACCTTCTTATGATGATCTTTTAGTGATACCAAGATCTATATAAAATGTAAAATAAATTCACTAAGAGATTTATGTTTGTATTTATCAATACTTATTGATAAATTTGTGTGAATAATTTTGGATAGAAGGTACCCTTTTATAAGTGAAGGGTGTGTCACCGATGTAAATATTAAAAAAAATTAAATATAATAAAATTATTTCAAAAGGAAAGTGCCTCCAATTTAGAGAAATTTCTAAAATGAGTTTATTTAAGGTAGAAATAAACTCATATAATCAAATGAAGGCCTTTTTTGTGATATTATAATCCCAATCCCTTGGTTTAATTCTTTTTTTATCCCATTTTTCCATTACTATGGAAACAATATTTTTACCATGATAACTATTCATTACAGCTGAAAAGTAATTTAACCTTATTACCTAGTATTTATTATAATGATTAATATTATTAAATCCATTTTAAAATATTTAACTCTAATATATGAAAGAAATTAATTAAAATTACCATTTACAAAACACAAAAACCCATTTCTAGAAAAATAAAATTAGCATGAAAATGATTTTATTTTAATTCAATTTTAACAAAAAACCAATAGATTAATGATAATATATTTTATTTAATAAATTATCTATAACATACATTAAAAATATTTGTTAATATTAATTAATTAAATTCTTTATTATAAAATACATTATGCATAATAAAAACAATATTACGAAAAATATCTCTTTTTACCTTCAAAATCATTTATATTCATTTTTAATTAATTAAAAATCAATGTATAACTGGTTATAAATTTTTTTATAAATTTTCAATATATTTAATATATTATCACTGGTGATCAATTTATAAATAAATAGGTCTTATATAATTTTATTCTTCTCATTAAAACATGAGTACTTATTTCCTAAGGATTAGTCAATACATTTGTATTAAAGAAAACCTTCATATATATATATATATATTTATATTTATTTATTTATTTATTAAAGTGTTTACCTAATTCATACCTTCTAATTTAATGAATTGTTTATAATAATCAATTTTAATAATAAAATATACTATGTTTCTTATATGTTTCGTGTTTCATTAAAGTACGATATCGAATACTTTAGATTTATTTTAATAGAAAATATATTCCAAAATCCTGGTCTATTACGATATCAATGAATTAATTTTTTATCTTATATGGGATAATAATTAATTTATTAAATAAATATTTAATATTCCCTTAAAATCATCTATTTTATTATTTCATCAAAACTCAACCCAAGTGTAAAAACAATCTCTAAGATGAGGGAAAACCCTTTGAAAATTTTTAATGATTATTTAATGGGTTAAATTTAACATTTTTTAACCATTAAGAGATTATGGACCATAAAAATAAAAAAATACAATAAAGAAAAAACTCCACATAGCTTTATGATTTTCCATAAATTTCACTAATCATTTTATTTTATCTTTGAGTTAGCCAACATACACTAAAGTACCCTTCAACAGACCAACTATTTTTTTGTTATTTTTCATTTGATCATCCAACTCATAAAATGTAATTTTAAATTAAAATTTATGATAAATAACCTCTTCCAATTGAATTAATTTTTCAGTTTTATAAAAAAAAATTCACAACATTCATCATCATAAGAACTATTTTATCATATTTAAACATTGTTCTATGTTTTTTAAAGAGAATAATTCATCATCATTATCATCCTTAAAAACCAAGATATTCCTTTGTAAATTTATTTAAAAAGTGTTTCTATATTATTTATACATTTTAAGTGAAATTTATTTTACTAATTTTGTGTGTACTAAACCTTTACATTTCTATCAAACATTATTGTAAACCTTTCATATATATTTCTAACAATTCCATAATTAAAAAAATACAACAATAGATTTCCCAAGAACAATTATTTTTCTCTTTTAAACATTATTTCCTTAAATGATAAAAAATATTACAACTTATATCATCATCTATATCTATATATTCTATAATGTTAAGTTTCTATAAGACGTTTAAGGTAATATCATTGTATTAATGGCTTGAAATTACATGAATATTCACATGTATCTTATAATATACCGAACTACTTTGTAGATTATCAAGAGAAATATCCAAAAAAAAAACGTTCTCTAAATAATGATACATTGGATTATATAAAGGAGGAAATAAATTTAATATTTTCTTTAAAATATCCATATCCATTTTTTAAGAATAGTGTCATTGGATAGATTTGAAAACCTCAATGATTCTATTAAAGAAGACATTAATGTTTTTATTTTGGATCTATCTTCAAAACCCGATACCTTTGGATAATAAAATGGTAAAAATTTTATTAATATTATCTTCACAATATCCACATCCTTCATTTAATCATCAAGTCCATGAATTTTTCTTACAACCTCAATGATTAGATTAAATAATTCATTAGCAGTTTTATTTGGATATATATTTAAATCAAAAATTTATTATAAAACTCATGAAAAATATATTACTATATATTTTTTAACCATAATAAATATTGGAAAAATTATCCCACATAGATTTAGTGGGTGTATAAATCATCACATTCATATAAATGTTATTTGATAATTCTCTTGATAAGGTATATTTTTCTTCGAAATAAATTAAAAAGATTATTCTTTATTTCAGTCAAGGACTAATGATATGTGGGATTTTATTGAGAATACATCTTCAATAATAATATTTACCTAGTAATTCATAATAGTGAAATCACAAGGTCGATCTCTCAAGGAGGCCACTCACAAAAAATGATTTTATTACTATCATAATTATATTATAACTATTATAATAATAAATAATAAAATAATACTATGATGGGGACATATGAAATGAATGATAAAAATGTATATATAATATAAAAATATCAAACAATATAAAATAAAATAAAATAAACCAAGATGATAGTGACAAGATGTTGTTGTTGTTTGTAATTTGTGATGATGTAATCATTGTTTTTAAAAAAATAATCTCATTATTTTATCCATTTTTAAAACAAACTTATCATTTTACACCCTCCCGTTTGAGTTATTATTATCCCACACAAACCATCTGTATGTAAGATAATGTCCATAACATCATCACTAATATGCTATACTGACCCTCTTCATACAATACTATAATAATTAAGAAGAGTAATATATATGAATTAGAAGAACTCAATTGTAGAGAAATTGGAATGAACACTACACTAAAAATTGTTTCACTACTATTGAAATTATTATAGTAAAATTTATAAAATATATTTAGGTGAAATGAACTAAAAGAATCACTACTAGCTCCCTCAAACAAGTTACAAGGTTAGTTCTTCGTTTTCATGGAGTTGAGAAGGAGGGAAATATATGGAAACAGAAAATAGAAAATAAAATAAAAGAGAATAGGTATGAATAGGAGAGAAACTATTATAAAAATAAACTCATACATCATTAAAACAAAAAACAAAACCAAAAAAATGGATCACTACAAATTAAAAATTTGAAGGGGGTAGGAATTACATATTTTTAGGCAAACTTGTTGGAAAATATTTCTCTAATTCTGTCAACTAAATTTTTACATAATTTTGGAACATTAAATGGTTAAATATAAACATGTTGTCTTCATGAAAATGTTTATTACATATTTTATTTTTTCCTTGAACAAAATTTTAGCTTATTTTTCCACGTATTGAAGAATCTACGGCTGAATAATAGATGAAAATAATTATGTCAAAACATACTATCCAAATTCAATGTTCCAAATGTTCTCAATGTTTTTAATAACATCATGGAAGAATATTTGAATGTGGTATTGTATGTACTTGTTTCTATATTTATTTATAGTTCATCAATAAAAGTTCACCCTCCTAATAGATTGTTTGAAGGAATTATGGTCGTATCATTGATGATTACATCTCCAAGAGAAAATATTCATTTAATCTGGATACATCGACTTCGCATGAAATTAAGACCATGAAAAATTTTAAAACAGATGTTTTCATGTTATATGAAATGATCTAAATAATTTATATTAACCTCTTTAAAATTTAATATCAAATTTATGTTTGCGAAAAAAACTATAGTGGAATTATTATAGTGGAAAACATCTAGTAGAATCCATATAAACATTGTATTCATGTCCACATATCACCCCTCAAACGGTGGATCTAACTACCATTATCTCAATGAAATGTGATGATAAATTATTTTAGAATCTTAAAACAAAATTTCCAAAAAATATTCATTTTTTATTTTATTTTAAAAAAAAATCGATAGTGGACTTAAAAATATATAATTAGAATTTTTATTCGAATACACAATTTTAACTCATATTATTTCAAAAAACTATAAATATTATAATTATCCATAAAATAGTAAATTGGTAGGACTATAAAATTTAATTACATAATAAAATATATTAAATTATGAGTTTCATTATTCCGGCACACATAAACAATTTCATATTAGGAAATCATCATATATATGAATCAAAATCTACACTAAAAATAAAAAGATAGAAAATTCATAAGATCCTTTCCAAAAATAAATTTCATCATGTCGTGTCTATAAAAATAAAATTCCTTTTCATTTCTTCCCACATGGTCAAATTCATTTAGTTTCAAAAATCCATTCATAGCCAAATCCCACCTACCTCATATTGAAATTTGTGTCGCAATTCACTCAAGTGAAATTAAATCAGAAGTTATAGTCAAACATTGAAGGTTCATGGGTCCCTATAGGATTGTAAAAATTCACATCTCTTTGCACTATTAGACAAAAAAATTATTTCCAATTGAGGGGGATTTTCATTAAGGGTAAAATGTCTTTCAGTCTTCAGTTAGGTGGTAAATGAATATAATGGGGCTCAAAAGGGGGGTTGAACTCTTAAATACAAATGCATGAATATTCTATTGAAAATAAAGGAAATATAGCTCACGCAATTACACAAATATGTTTAACACAACACCCCCTTTTTCATGGGTCAAGATTCAAAAAGTGAATAAAATGAATGATTTCACCCAAATTATTCCCTTTTCATTTTTTTCATTTTTTTTATTTTTTCATGGAAGATGATATAACATGGAAATATAATAGATGAAAAATCATGTAACCTCAATTAATAATCCAATATCATCTCTATTTTTTTTCAAAGTTTCACTTAGACCAAATCTCATATCCAATGCCTCACCCTACAAGATATTATGGCCATCATTATATAAATGGTGATTTTTTACCTACCCAATAAACAACTCATATCTTTATTTTTTTCATTTTTATCTTTTTTTATATAATTAGATGATACAAATGAAATACAATGATTATTTACTAACACCCATTCCTCTCTCTCCACTACCAAAAGTAATGGCACATACCTCACATGCCCAAAAATTATTTTCATCCCAAATAACACACCCAAAATGCCCTTTCCCCACAATCAAACATGAAATATCCAATCAAATATATGAATAGTTGTGGTCGGTAAGAAAAAATTAACTTTTCATTTAGATTAAAACTCTAGGGAAATTTATGGATCCTAACAGATAACAAAGATTTATGTTAAAGTTAGGTCTTAATATAAAAATGTATCTAAGAAATAAACACCCTAAATCATATCAAAAACATTTAATGAACTCCAAATATTTGAAATAGAATAATAACACGTTCTTATTTGCAAAAAAAATACAATTTTTTCTTATGAAAATGTGCATATTATGAAGAATAGGTTAAAAGGGTTCTGAATATCTCATAGGATGGGAAAATAAATTTCAGTAAATGTTTCATTGACATGGATTTCAAAAATTCTACAAAATCATAATAATTATTGAAAATAAAAAATCCTTTAAAAATTTATCCACATCAATAATAATTTGAAATAAATTTTATCATAAATCAATAAAACTCCCTCAAAATTAATTCATGTGGGAAAAATTAAAACGATTATTCATTGAAGCTGAAATTTCCTTAAAAATAAAATAAATTTAAGAGACACAATGACTCAAAATAAGTTTCCCCCCCCCCCACAAATAAAGTTACCAACCCAAGTGTTTTACCTCAAAAATATAAACATATAAAGGAACCATAACCAAATAGAAAAGTTAGACACAACCTGAGTTTATTTTCTATTAGAATCCCTGAGATAATATTCTATATTTCAACAATTTTTACCAAGAATGAAATAATGAAACAAAACATAATTCATTTATTGAACAAAACATTAATAAAAGGAACGATAATTGGGAAATTAAGAGGGAAAAGGATTGGTTTGATGTGAAGTGGATTAACAAAAATGAGTTGAATCAAGGACGGATCTCCTATTGGGAATAATGAATCATAGGCTAGGAAGAAGAGAGCTCTCATTTATGAAAAAATGTGGGTGAATTGATTCTTGAGTGGGTGATGAGTATTTTGGGTAATCTACCCCAGCGATTTTGAAAAAAAAGTTGGGATAGATAGTATAACCCAACGGTTTTTAAAACTGTTGGGATACCATGATTGAATGGTCCTTATAAAAACAATTTATTCAATTTTTTTCTATAGTGGGGTCTTATCACAAAAGTTTGGTGAAACCGTTGATAATATTATCTCTAAAAAGTCACATGCCTACGATTTTCTAAAACCGCTAGGAGAACTGTATCTAAAAAACCATATGCCAATGCTTTGATTAAACCATTAGTATAGGGTCCCTATGCCATTGGTATTTTGTAACCTTTTTTATAAGGTCTTTGGAATATGTGGGATATTCAGTAGTGAATCTTGGAAGGATTTATGTATAATACTAAATAGGTTGTCCGAAGAAGATGTATTGTTCTTAGCCGAGAATTTTTATATTATTTCTTCTTCCACCAACATAATATTTTATTCAACAATGATGATATAATAACAATATTATCTCCCATATACTAATATTTTATTATTTTAATATAATAACCTAAATCCAACTCATCTTCCATCGAATGGGAAACAAAACCATCATTCTTGTGTACGGAGGACAAGCGCCACATGAACTGGTGTAATTTTTTTCATCATTTCCTATCATAGTTAGTTCTGATGATGCAATTAATTTTTATATATGATATTAATGAAATATTTATAATACTTAAAATATGTTATATCATTAACTTATTACCTATCCATTCTCTAAAAAAATGATAATGTCATTTGAACGTACATGTGGAGAACTGCCTCCACGATGTGATATGATTATTTTTTCATCACCACATCACATGGATGATAAATATATCTATATTTTATGAAATAATATGGATTTAATGATATTATTATAGTTTTTTTGATAAAATATTACTTACATTCTTTTCATAATGATCATTAAAAAATGGAAAAGTTACTCATGTGTACATACGAACTTCTGTCTCTATGATCATAACATAGTTCATTTTTCATCCACATCATTCTTGATTGGTTTTGAAAATATAATTAATTAATAAAAAATATAATTATATCATCATTATTATTATTGAGATGATGTATTGATTACTTCTTTGTCTATAGTCAACTTAATGAAGTCATTTTTGACATATGAGTCAGATATCATCACAACGCCTAATGTGAAATTAATTGATTAAGTAATTAATTATCTCATGGATATAAAAGGAACAAAAAAATTTATAAAGTATATTAATAAATTAAAAAATTAACATAAATTTATTATTCAATAATAAAATGAACATACATGCTTATTTGGACTCATGGAAAATTACACATTAACTTAAAACATCATTTTAAATTTTTTTTGACTTATTTTAAAAAGATTTATCTTCCATGTCTATGTTTTGAAAATTATTTTAAGAATAAATTTTATATTCATAAAATAATAATAACGAAATTTTTATTTCCCTTATGAATTTATTTAAGTGATTTTCAAAAATGGAAACTTTTTATGGAAAGTATGACATTCATTTTGAAAGACAAAGGGAATGTTCTATTTTAATATATAAAATGACAATGACTTTTCCAACCATAATAACATGTATTTTATGTGGGATTAATTTAAAATATTTCATGTTTTATTCAATGAAAAACTATATTCCACTTTTCTAGTTATTTTGGAATTAATAATGGGGTTTTAAAAAGAAAAGGGTATTTTGATACCCAAATGTTTTTCCATATAGTTTTAAAAGAGTTATGAAAAAAAATTATGATGAAAAGGTGCATGAAGAAAATGTTTTATTTATAATATAGTACTTGGTAATTATATATGAGAAACCGGTGAGCCCAATATAGCTTATAAGGTGGGTGTGCATATATTGCATCATATTATCCCATTATAAATTTTATGATGCGTGCGCATAAATAGTCCTCTAATGTATTTGGTAATGTTCCTTATCTAAATAGAAAAGGAGGTAGTTACCAGATAATTTATACTATGGATTTAATTGGGATCCAGTTTCTTCTAACATAGATTTAAAATGGTGTATGTAAGTGATACTCTATGTTTCCTAAAAGATGTTTTATTTTATTTATATTGTTTTAAAAGATTTTATTTGATCAAAAAGAGTGTTTTTCATGTGAAAATTATTTATTTCATTTTATAAAAGGACTTGGAGATAATTATAACATTTGATAGGGGTTTATGTTTTTATTCTAGACTAATATATTTATTATTTTAATGTCCCTTACTAATCTTTTTCTGTTCCAACCATTTTTTTAAAAAAACATCATAAGGTTTATATATGGGTAAATAAAAAATAAGAATCTAAGTTGAAATTCATGATGATTTTTCAAGAAAAAAAAATTATTTAAAAAGTTTTGTATTATATGAAATATGGATACAGATAGGATGTGTCCACTTTTTAATATATAGTTTTTTTATGTTTGACTTGTGAACTAATTTAAAAAAAATAAAATATCATTAGAAATGAAATAAAGTGAATTATTTTCAAAAGACAATATAATATATAATATTTAAGGTTGATTCCTTTTAGTTGGCATCAATGAAAATGTTTACATAATTTTAGAGGCAGGGATAATGTTTATATCATGGCCTTGAATGATTTTATCATATGGTTATGTTAAAATGATATAGTATTATAACATTACCATGTTTCTACACCAAAAATATGTATATTTAGAATGGTTTTCTATAATGTAAATAAGGAAATTTTAGTATATAGGAACTGATAGGAAAATATCCTTCCAAATTGACATCTTGAGATTTTTGGAATTGGATCAAAAATATTTTCTACTATGATGGATCAGTTGAATTTTTTTTAAATAGTGGTTGTATCCATACTATAAACCAACTAGATCCTCGAAAAAAGAACATGATGATAGTGGATCATTTTATGAGATAAAATACTCTAGTATTCAGTGGTTGTTCTGATTTATTACAAGCTGAAGGATGAATCAATTCACTATAGATGATATTTTATGTCATGGTATAATCAAAAAAAATAAAAAGGTAACTAATTTAATTTATAATTTTGATGTAGAAACTGATTGATGGTGGTATTTATATATGAATACCCAAGAGAAATATTGTCTTTATGCACTGGAATCAAAAAAAATTATAAATATTTTTTTTTGAGAAAAATTTCCTTATAGCAATTAATATATGGATGGATAAACACTTATTGGAATTAAACCAAAAGTATAATATTTAATATAAATATATGAAGATAATTTTAAAATATTAGACAGTTATGTACCAAATCATGTTTAGGATATTAATAGTAAAATTAATAGATTTTACTTCAGGTAAAAATAAGTTTTACTAATATTTTTTTCTACATGATAATTTAAAATCTATGAGAAATTCATTCGTTTTACTGAGGAAGTTGATATAGATTTTTTTATACTTATGTTACTTGACATGACTAGAATAAGAAATGGTCAAGGTATCAGGAATAGAAAAATAATCCAACTAAGGATTCTAGAGTTAGGTCCCTATCATGCTCTAAGTGTGATAAATGAACTTTCAAGGAATGTTTTATATAATATAGAAAGTGTTTCTAGTGGAGTTATTTTTTTCACAGGTCTCATGACTGGAAAAAAAGGTTCATAAATAATTAAATAAAGAGGTAACTCATATTCGAACATCAGGAACTTGAGCCACAGCCCAGTTGGTGAGGTCTCTCTAAGTGCATCAATGAGACTCAAGTTCAAAACCAGGCGGAGACATAATTCTGGGTACTGTAGCAGTATTGTTTTAGATATTGTAGTAGGTATTGTTTGGTATAGTTAGGTACTATAGTCACTAGAACTATTCACCTTGGGCAACCAGTTTGGGATTGGATTCCTTAAGGATTTTGAGCCACCAAGGCCTTCGAGTTAGTAAGGCCTTCAGGCCACATTTAAGGACTAAGGGCCACCTTAAGGCCTTAGAGCCACATGATTAGTACAGTCTCTCCAGACATACCCTACAAAAAAGGAGTAGCCATAAAGGACGATTCAGAATAGGCGCACTCTCCAGAGAAGAACCAACAGATTTGGAAGAATGAGGGGGTATGGAAACTCCATAGAGACCAGCATGTGCTTGCATGGGATGCTTTGTCGGACGACCATGAGAATTTGGATGGCTACCATCATGATTTATATTCTAGGGAGGGGATGTTCCATGTAGTTATAGTTTGGTTGAATTCCCTAAGACCTTCGAGTCATGTAATGTCTATTAAGCCTGTGGGACATGTAATCTCTTAAGGCTACGAGCCTTGTAAAGGTTCCCGCTCAACCCTTTAAAGGGTGGTTATCAAAAATCAATATAAAAAGAAGGCCTTCAGGCCATTTATTCCATATCCAAATATCATTCAGATTTTTTAGTTTCAATGATTTTTTTCATTATATTAATATTTTTCTAAGGTAGGTTAAACTAGAGAAAAATCCTCTAGATCAAAAATATATGGGAGTGGAAGAATAATTTTTTATTACAATAGTTTTTGTTGTACCACCAAATAATTTTGTGACAAGTATGTTACTTGTTTTTTTGAATTATTCAATTTCCCATTTTGACTTTGGATATTCACATACCTTTATTTATGTGAAATTTTAATGTAAATTGAAATATCACAATATAAAAATAAGATAAAACTTTTGGTGAAAACTCATGTTGGATGTATTTATGAAACCATTATTTATTAGAATCTTTATATTATTATTAGTAGAATGGTATTTCCAAAAAATGTGTTTGAACTACCCATGTTAGATTTTGAAATAATTTTGGATATGTATTATATTTTAGTTTATCATGTTAATATATAAAATATAGCATATAATGTTTTATTCAATGATTTAAAACAATTGATAACTTATCCAGATGCTATGAAATTGATTATATATAGTAGTGAAAATACTTTTCCCCTTTTTTTGAAAAGAAAGATACTATTATGATTAGGTATTTCGTATTAGTGAATGAGTTTATGTGTGTATTTTAAATACATCAAGCCAAGTATCCTAGATTTGGTGGTTAATTTCTTATATTGGCACAGGATATAAGGTATCTCATCCTAATGGGTCAAATAGTTTAGCAGTCTTGGTAAAATAGATATATTTATGAATTTCACATAAATTTAAAAAAATAATATATAACAAAGTATTTTATTTGATAACTCTATTATTCTCCTTATAATATCCATGCATATCAACCATGAGAAAAATCCCGGTATCTTAGGGAAAATATACCATAAAAAAGGACTGATCTCAGGTTCATTGTAACTATATGCATATAGTAGAAGCTATTATAAATAAATAATAATATTCAATATAGAAAGGTAAATAACTAAAATTATATCTATTTAAACAATAACTAGATCATAAAATGGAATTATTAAAGGATGATCAAATAAGTCCATATAAATAATCACATGAGTTTGAAACTTATCCATGGATATTATAGCTAATATAATAATCAAACAGAAATTAATAAATAATCTCTTAATAAGGTAATTCAGAATTTTGGACATCAAAAATATATTTTCAAGACTTTTTAGATTATATTTTAAAACTATGGGTAAAAAATCATATAATTTGTCCAAATAATTTGTCTCATGAGACCTATCAATGAATTGAGAGGCTATCTATAACTAGGAACCAACCTTCACATAATAATTATAATTAATTTATCATATTAAATGGGAGAAAAATAATCAACATTATCATTCATGTTGAAAAATAATATATGAAATATTAATACTTACCCCAATCAATGAACATAATCATAAACCATCCAGAGTAATATGGTGCATTGTAATAAAATAGTAAATCCCAAGTTAAACTAATCATAATCCATCTATATAAATATTAAATATGGTAAAATTACAACATATAATTATTGGATAAAATTACAATAAAGCTCTGATATCATTAATGAATGTAAAGAAAACAAAAAAAACTTTTTTTGATTTAAATAATCTTTTTATTTTGATAATATTTTTAAAACTAAATGTTCAAAAAATATTTTGAAAGTATTTTATTTTAAAAATATACTTTTAAACTTATAATTATATATTTAAAGAATTTATTAGTCATTATGGAGTTAAATTCCATACATTCCATACATGTTAAAATGAATATTCATTTCACATTTTCAGAAAGATCTGAACATGCCGTGTTTGGAAGATGAAAAGAAGAATCATTTCAAAGAATTTTGTAATAATTAAAACATGGGTAAAAATTGCTTTAATAAATCATTTGTATTATTTTAAAGACATTCTTCAATTTTTTTTGAAAACATTGATTTGTATGAAAAATGATTTTTGACCAAAGAGAGAAATAAAGTCATATTTTATTATAAATATTTTCGCAGTCATTTAAGTGACAAATACAAGTAAAATGGAAATATCAAATTAAATATTTCATTAATAACTAGATGAGAAAACAATAAATTTATTTTAAGATATAAATATCAAATAATTCCCTCAAGGGAGACTTATACATAAACACTCCTGAATAATGATGACATTTTTAAATTAAACCTTATCACTTTCGTTACTTTGGAATCTTAATCCCCATGAAATAAATAACATAAAATTATATATTTGATACCATAAATATAAATATATATGTGATATAACATATCAAAATCGGCATTATATACACCACACAATGGAATATGTACTGAATATTCAATATGTCTCACTGAAGTAAAAGTGAGATGATAAACCCTTACCATAAGTTTGAATTCCTTTATATGTATATGAAAAACCTATATAATAAATATAGGATAATTATAAATATATTTAAGAACAATTTTCATATATATAGTACCCCATAGTATTTACTTATAATCTTTTATTACCTGTTTATTAACAATTCTTTTTTTAAATCACAGTTTCTAGTGATAATTGCTTTGTGGTTATTATATGTTTTGGTTCAATAAGTTATTTACCTTTACTTTTATCATGTTTTAATCAACTATAGAATTTCAAAATTATATAAATATCTTTTATATCTATTCATTATATATTTATTTATTATAATCCAGAAAAGTTAAAGATAGAAAATGCATTACATCCTTCTTCAAGACGGTTGGAAGTACATATGCATGAACGTTGTATCCATTTTATCAACGGATGGAAGAGAAAAATATTAATTTAAATTTTTTATAATCATGGTTATGTTTTATATATCATTTATATTAATCAAATCAATCATTATTATCATCCATTTAAAAATTAAATGAAAAAACATTAGGCATCACTATGTGGATGCGGTTGCCCACACATACGCACGGGCGATGTTTTTGTTTTCCAACAGATTGGAAGGAAAGAATTTAGATTTAATATTATATTAAAATATTTATGGTTTGTTAATAAATATCACATATATTAAATAAAATTACCATCTATACCTTCCATGTAAACGTAATTGAAAAATGAATCACATCGCTTCGCGAGGCGGTAGTCTTCCGTACAGAGGAGTTATGTTATCATATCCCCCTATAGAATGGAAGGTAAGAAGTTATATGTTATATTATAAATAAATATTTATAATTATATAATAAATTTCATATATATTTTTTAAATATATCATTATAACCAACCATGATAAGTGGTGATGGAAAATGATGTCATCGGTTCGTGAGGCAGTAGTACACCGTACTCATGAATGATGGTTTCATTTCAAATTGATGGAAGTGTAAATTTATCTAGGCCATGATATTATCATAATAACATATCATTATATGTTTTTTAATTTTTTTATTATATTATCATTATTGAATAATATTTTATATAGGTGGAAGAATAATTAAAATAAAACAGCTCAATTAAGAATAATACCTCTTTTTTTGGGAACTTCTTCAGGTTTGCACTGAAATCCTTCCTATGATAGATTTATTATCCAAAAAATGAAATATAAGATTTTTTTATAGTATTAATTAATGTATTTAGGTAGATATTTACAAATTAAAATTGTTTTTAAGTGTAAATGTGGTGATAGGAGTGGTATTTTAAATGTGGGGGAGAGGACATACTTAAATGTCTTGAAAATAATGAATTACACCCATGTTTAGATCATGAAAAAATCTTACAGAATGTGTCATTATCAATACATAGATGTTATAGGGTATAAAAATATTCATAAAATGTAAATTTGATAAGCTTATATGTCTTTTTAACCCTGGTATTCTTAGTTTAACCACATGGTAAACCCATTTTTACCATAGTTACAGTAATTTATTTTTTCTACTTTTACTATCCATAACGCTAAAAAATTAATATAAACACATTAAAAAATAAAATTTATTATTAGTTTACATATTTAATATATCTTTTAAAATTAAATTCTTAAAATTGGCATAATTCAATTTAACATTAAACCTGCAGACCCGTCAAAAAACGGTTTTTCTAAATAAAAACATTCAAAAATATAAAAAGTTTTTATATCAAAATTAAATTTTAAATTGATAAAATTACTTAAATTATTTAAATTTTAATATTATGAAACTAATTTTAATTAAAAATAATTTAAAATACCGTTTAAATTTTTAAATAATTTTTAAGAATGGCAGATTCCAATGAAAATTTGTATTTTCACTATTCATCAAAAAATAAACCTTTTAGAAAATTCTCAAAAATTCACCCAAAGATAACTTTTTCATGTATATTTAAAAATTAAAGTTTATTTTTTCAAATAAATATTCTAAAATTGGTAAAAATTAATTTTAAATTATGTGTACAAAGTGAAACTAAGTAAAATTTTAAAAAAAATATTTCTGAGAAAACATTTATTTTTCTTTCATATTATTCTTATTTTATTTTTGATCAATATATAACCATTTAATTTATTTTATAAATTTTTAAAAAAATATTTTTCATAATTTATTTATTCTTATTAATAATCACCAACTTAAAGGATTGGTATTATTGGTCATGTTTAAATAATAATATTTAAATAGAATGTAACATTTCGTTTAAAATTTATGTTTCATGCATCGTGAGCTATCAAAGAGATTGAATTTATTTAAAAATAAATATATAAAAATTCCTTGGGGAGTTAAATTCTCTTATAGTAATGGTGTTTAATGTCATAGATGTTATCAAAAATAATGTTCCTCTTTTAAAATCCCATGGTGTTACATTCTACCTTGTTAAATAAATTGAGTCATCACAATTTAATCTTCATCCCAGTACTCAAGGGGTTGAATTTTGAAGATACATTACTTAAAGCCCTACATAATGTGAAGGTTTAATAAAACATCCTATTTATTAGATATAAAGGGATTTATGTGGGTCATCTAGAATAATCATATAACTACGTTTCCAAATAGGATAACACTAATGGGAAGTGAAGATATGGACATGGTAGAAAATAATAAATAATTATGTAGAGTGATAGAGATCATTGATCACAAGAAAGTGAACCACCAAAAAAAATTGTAATGATTAAGATAACATTTCATTCATGAGATATGAAGGTAATAGGATAATGTTTTTGTTTCAAGATTATTTTCAATAAGTTGAGGGATCCTTTTACCGCCTAGAATAAGTACATAAGGAAATATTCTTTCTTGAAAATTATAAGTTCATCCATTAATAATATCCATCACAATATCATCTTTAGTCTAAATGATGAGAATTAATGGTTAATTTTTCATGTTAATTAACTAAAATTAATTATTAATAGAACATAAGATCCATAAAATAATAAAAATGTATTCCTCCTTGCATTTCTAAAACCTAAATATTCGTATAAGTTATCTAATAACACCCAAAGTATAATATAATAAATTTCAAAATTATTTTACCGTAATACTCATACAAAATATGTCTTACCAAATTCAATGTCCAAAAATATAGAAGTAAAGTCACTAAATCAACATTATATTCCCCAAGAAATATAAATTATCTCATAATGTCACATTCAAAATATGTTAATACCTTGATCAATAAAAACCCTTAATTTAAACATGCATTCTTTAAAAAATAAAATATCATATTGTTGAATATATTTTATAAATCCAAACTAGAAGTATACTCTATCAAAGATAACATAAACCATTAAATCACTAAACAATTTCAATTTCAAAAATAATATCCCATAAACATATATTTATCATTATTATCTTAACATAGATAACATATTGAGGGTTATCTTCCAACAATAATGTGTTTTCCAAAAAGATCAACTAGGCACTGAATCACTTGTTGGGTACCATTCAACATGTGTATTCAAATCCTTATTGAAAAACCACTATAGTAAAAATACTTATATTATTTATTATTCTTAGAGAAATAATATCATTAATAAAATACGTCAGGAAAAAAGTTCTTGAATACGAATACACAACCACTTTAATCATTCCACTTCATTATTAAACCATTAACTAGGCTTCATTATCATATTCCTTAATACATCCTTTATTTAATATTTCATTTTTAGTCTCTTTACCATCAGCAGTATAACCATTACTCATAAAACCTTTTAGAATCTCTTCATGATCATTCACCCAAGGACATAAATTTTTCTAAAGCCCATCCTTTACATAGTTAAAACATTCAACTATCAATTATTCCTTAGGGGGAACCATTATTCTCATCCATTAATTTGATAAAAAATTTCATTTTTCCTGATAAATAACTTGATTTGTCTCATTTTCCGCAACCAAAATATATTTTTGTTCCTTTAAGAAATTCACTTGGGTGTTTCTTCCCACATTCTCAACATATATCAAACCAAATATTCATTCCTCTTTGTTCTCCACCACCAAAAATCTTATAAAACTCTATCATTATCGTCTTTAGTGATTCCAAGAGTTTATTAAGGTGATATTTGTTTATCATATTTCAAGATAACTAATTATGAATAATCACAATATCCTTCACCCCGATCATCATCCCATTTGGTTTCTCATTAACACATTTTTTATCACATTCATTGTTAACCATGTTCCTTCGGGTCCTAGCCATTGACTAAAACCAGAAAACATTATGTAAGAAATAATATTCATAATAGAAAACCAAATAATCATTAAAAATAATTTATAGGATGTAAAATTTATGACACTTTATTTTTAATCTAATACACGTTAGGTTTAATATTAGGTAATTCGTAATCATTATCTATTCAAAGCCTTTATAATAGTTCATAATGAAAATATTAATTAACCAAATCATATCCCCTGAGAGTGTCAACCCAATTGTGTATAAATTATTATTGTCGTGTACCAGGTAATTCTTGAGTCAATCCCAACACACCTTTTTGGAGTAATTACACCTAGTACATTTTTTCAAGTATCACGTCCACTTGGAGTATCTAGATATGGGTGTATTATTAGGAAAACAAAAAAACTCTACCTTATAAAAACTTCATGATGTTATCCTAAACATAGATTTATCCTTCAAATCATTCATAGTTTTGTATTCCTCAATCTATTTTTTCCTAAATATTCTTTCCATGTTTTCCACTAAACTTTCTAAGATTTCAACTATAAAGACCTCAACCCCAGTATCCTAGAGTCTGTGGTTACTTCATTTCATTGGCACTAGATAAAAGTTATCACATCCATAAGGAAGGAGTAGTTTATTAGTCTTGCTAAAATATATACATAATTTAATTTCACATATATTTGAAAACATAAAATAAAAAAATTATTTTATTTGAGATCTACTTTATTACCCTTAGAATATCTCAACATATCAATGATAAAACACTTATTAATATCCTGGGGATAATAAAAAATAAGAATGTGGTTATCTCGGATTCCCATTAAGGGTATCTATATAGTGGCATATATCATGAATAAATAAGAATAAACAATATTTTAAGGTGAATAAAAAAAATACATTCTGATTAAATAATAACCTGAGTATAATATGGTAGGAATAAAGGATGATAAAATAATGTAATATAAATAATCACAAGAGTTTGAAACTTATTAATGTATATTCAAACTAATTGAATAATCACATGGATATAAATAAATGATCTTATAATTAGGTAATTCATAATAATGGATATTGTAAACATATTTTCAACCCCATTCACAAGGATGTTTAAAAATATGGATAAAACCCATTTAATTTATCCAACTAATGTTTATATGAGACCTGTCTATGCATTGAGGGCGGTATCTATAATCGATCCCAAAAAATCACATAATAATTCCAATTTATTCCTCATATTAAAGGGGTGAAAATTAATTAACGTAAACATTGATATTTAAAATCTAACATATAAAATATTAATACTTACCCGAATTAATAAATATATTCATAAACCATCAAGAGTGTTATGGTCAATGACAATAAAATTGTACATCCCCAGTCAAAATGACCATAAACTATCCAATGAAATAATAATTATGGTACTATTATAACATATCCTAAATCTATTATAATTAAAATAATGGGTTTACATCATTGAAAAATTGAAATACCATAAAATTCTATTAAAAACGTTCTTCTGGAAAATAACCTTTTTAACATTGAAAACATTTTTAAAACTAAATGTTCCCAAAATATTTTTAAAATCATTTTATTTGAAAAACAAATTAAAAAATATAAATTAATCATTAAAACATTGAGGGTTCATGATAGTGGGAAGTTGTGTACATGTCCTACACATTAAAATAATGATTCCTTTCATATTTTTGGTAGAATCTAAAAAGGCATAATTTAGAAAATGGCATTAAGATTCCATCATATTTTAAAAAAAATTAAACATGGGAAAAAAATAATTTAATAAATAATTTTAGATAATTTTAAAAACATTTTGAAACATTTTTTTAGAAAACATTTATTGGGATGAAAAATGATTTTCAACCGAAGAGAGAAATAAATTCTAATGCTCATAAAAATAATTTCTCAATAATTTTAAGTACAATAGAGATTGTAAAATGGTAATATTAATTTAAAAAGATCATTATTAACAATATTATTATAATAAATATTTATTGTAAGATAGAAATATAAAATAAATTCCACAAAGGGGACTTAAACATAAATAATCTTGAATAATATTGAGATTATAAAATAAACCCTTACTACTTTGGTAACTTTTGAATCATAATATCCATGAAATAAATTACATAAAATGAAAAATTAAATACCATTAAAATAAATAGACTCATTATATTAAAAATAAAAAGGTGCAGTATACACACTACACAAATATATAATGGGTGAATATGGCATATGTCTTACAGAAATAAAACCAGGAAAAGAAAACCATACCTCATGTTCGACTTTCATCTTATGTGTATAAACCACGTGTATAAAAAATATGGTGTATCATAAATTTTTTATATAAATATACTAATATGTCTCATACCATATAGTATATAATTATATTCTTTTATAACCTATTTATTAACAACTCTTTGTTAAATTCACTGTTTTCGGTGATAAATGCTTTTTTCATGATTGTTTTGGTTCGTTAATTTTGGTCCTCTTAATTTGATCATGGATAAATATTCTCAATAATATAAAACCTGATATTAATATCATATATTTATATTAATTATATATTTATTTATTTTAATCCATAAAAGTTAAAGATAGATAATTCATTACACCATTCATGGAGACGGTATGTCGTACATACACATGAACGTTATTTCCATTTTATCAATAGATGGAATGAAGAGAGAATAAATATTAATTAACCGCTAAAAAATTATTATTATTATTTATATATAAGTTATAGTAATAAAATATACCCATATTACAATCCATTTAAAAATAAAATGAAAAACATATCACATCACTAGGTGGATGTGCAGTCCACGCATATGCAGGAGTGATGTTATTGTCTTCTAGCGGATTAGAAATTATGTAGTTAGAAGTGATTTCATATTTATAAAAGTATTATTAATTCATAAATATCAAATATATTCATTAATTTTATCCTTTATAACTTTCATGTGAATTGTAAGTGAAAAACAAATCACTTCACCTCATAGAGTGGTAGTGTGTCGTACACCCGAGTGACGTTATCGTATCCAAAATGGAATGGAAACTAAGAAGGTATATGTGGTATTATAAATCAAAAAGTATAATTATGACATAATTATCATATATATATATATATATATATTAAATATATCATTTTTCTATTCGTGATAGGTTGTGATGGAAAAAAAATACATCAGTTAGCGAGCCGGTAGTTCTCCATACACACAATCGATGGTTTTGTTTCCCATTAAATGGAAGATTAGATTTTTATAGGTTATGAGATTATCATAATTAAATATTCATATATTTTAGATAATATTTTTATTTAATTATCATTATTGAATAAAATTTTAAGGATTTGTAATAATAAATAAAAAAAAAATGATCGTTTAAGAAAGTTACCTCTTCTTCAGGGAACTTCATTAAGTTTGAACCAAAAGACTTTATAGGTTAGATATATGGTAAAACCATGGCCTCTATGACGTTTTTAGTGGATTAATTTAGGTATTTTTTCAGGTATATTATAATCTAAATTTATTTGAAAGTGTGAATAAGAGATTTGTTGGGGTGTCTTTTTATCATTGGGGGAGAGGACACCATTGGAATTTTTCAAAAGAATGAATTTCACCCATGTTTTAATCATTAAAAAACACCCCAAATCAGTAATTGAAAACAAATATATGTGATAATGTGTAATTACAATGTAAAATGGTGATTGGACAAGTATCTATGTCATTTTAACCCTTATCTTCTTAGTTTAACACCCTATTCAACCCGTTTTAACCTTAATTGTGGAAATTAATTTTTACTGATTTTAATATCATTATGATAAAAAATTAATTTGATATTAATAAATACTATTAATTAATATTATTCCAAATATGGAATGAGTTATACCAAATTAATTTCATATAATTGGTAGAATTCAATTTAATATTAAACCTACAGACACATTGAATAATGGTTTTTCAAATGAAAAACTTTAAAAAGTTTAAAAAGTTATTATATTAGATTTAAATATAAAATTGATTAAAATTAAATAAATTAGATAACTTTTAATAAAATTTTACTTATTTTACAATAAATCCAATTTAAAATATGATTTAAAATTTTAATTAATTTAAACCAAAAGGCATTTATCAATAAAAATCAATATTTTTCTCTATTCATCAAAAAATATATTATAAGAAAATTCTAAAAAAATTACCCAATGATAAACATTCCATGTATATTTAAAAAGAGATTTTATTTTTTGAAATTAATTTTCTAAAATTGATAAAAGAAATTATATTATATGTGTAATGCGTCACCAAACCACCTTTAATAAGAATACAATTTTTCAGAAAACATTTGTTTTTCATTTAAATGATTTTTATGTTATTCACATTCAATATATAACCATTAAATATGTATTATAAATGTGTAAACCATTTATTTTTTATAATTTATTTATTCCTATTCAAACCTTACAACTTAACAACTAGGTTATAATTGTAATGTTTAAATAAGAATATTTTATTTAAGTATCTTGTTTGTTTAAACCTAATGTTTAATTCAATGAAAGATATCAAATAGAATGAATTTCTTTAAAAATAAATTTATCATAAAGTCTGGTTGTGTTAAATTCCCTTATAATCTTGGATTTGGGTCTCATATATGTTTTTTAATACAATGTTCATCTTCTAAAATCTTTGAGTGTTACATGTTTTTATTGAAAATTTTCTAGTGTTTTTGCTGATTGGGAGGTTGAATTTGTTGTTTTATTATTGATTGATGCTAAACATAATTCAAAACCCCCTATCAAATATTTCAAGTCAAACTTTTACAATTGAAAAATAAATTATGGGAATTCTTAGATAATTTCTTCATTCCACCCAAAACTTCACCCTCAGGTTCTCTAATTTTATTTATCAAAAAGAAAGATGGTTCAATGCGACTATTCATTTATTATAGATCATTGAATTTAATCACGATTAATAAAAATTAACATTTTCCTCATATAGGTTGTTCTTATCAGTACCAGGGTGAACATTTATTTTGAAGATTGATCTCAATTATTGGTACCATCTATTGAATGTGAAGAAGGTAGATATTCTTAAGACTATATTTTACTCTAGATATAGGCATTATGAGTTTGTAGTTATTCCATTTGGCTTATCAAATTCACATGCTTTATTTATGGACCTTATAATTGATTTTTAAATGAGTTCTTGGATAATTATTTTCTTTTTTTGTTGATGATGTTTTTTTATATTATAAGAGTCATGAGGAATATAAATAACAACTAAGGATTGTTTTACAAACCTTAAAAAACAATATGAATAGTTTAGTAAGTTTGAATTTTGGTCGCAAAAAAATTCGTTCTTTGGAAGTATTTTTTAAAAAGATTGAATAATTGTTTACCCTTCTAAAAAATATTATTGAATAATGTACAAGACCCAAAAATATAATATAGATGTTTAGTTTTCTTATATTATCAGTTTACTATGGATTTTCTTTTTGAAAACGTTTTTCTGTTTCCATGCCTAATGTCTATGTTAACTCAAAAATAAATTAAATTCATCTCGATAAAAGAATTTGATTATTTTTTTATGAATTAAAATGTAGATTGGTAAATGCTCCGATTTTGGACCTCCCTTCTAGAAATGGTGAATTTTTTATCTATAGTGATTCTTCATTAAAAGTACTTGGTTGTGTCATGATGTGAAATGAAAATATAATTACTTATGCCACACATCAACTGAAACCTCAAGAGTTAGATTATCCTATACATGATATGTAATTAGATTTTTTTTTGGTTAAATTATTTGGAT
Source organism: Viscum album (assembly GCA_963277665.1). NCBI lineage: Eukaryota > Viridiplantae > Streptophyta > Magnoliopsida > Santalales > Viscaceae > Viscum > Viscum album. Next base: position 1,514,973,576 of record OY728120.1, read on the forward strand.
TCATTATTCATATAGTGTAAAGTGTGAAATATATACTGATCACAAAATTTTGAAGCCTATATAATCACTCAAAAGGAACTAAACATGATACATATAATATGGCTGGAAGTAATCAAGGATTATGATTACATGATTCATTATCATCTTATATAGGAAAAAAATTAGTTGATTCTTTTAGTCTCTAAAATAATGCTATTTGGATATGACATTTTGGTTAATGATTTGATAAATTATGACCTTGAAGTTTTGGATATAGGAACCTCCAATGTTTAGTTTTAGGTTTCAGTAAAATCATCTCTATTAGAAATAATTAAGAAAGATTATAATGAGTATCATTTTGTATAGGAAGATGTATATTTGGTTTATAATGTAAATTTTCCAACATTTAGTATTAAAAATGAAGGTGTTTAAAAAAAATTAATGAGATTATTTGTACCCTATAATTCCTAGTTGAAGAGAGAATTGTTGATTGAAGCTCATAACTCCCTATTTCTTATTCATCCAGGAATTACTGAGGTGTACATAGACATTTAAAAGTACAACTGATGGGATGAAATGAAAATAGATATTGTTGAATTTACCAAGAAATGTTTTACTTATAAATAATTTAAGTAATAATGAAAATTTTCAAAGGGAATGCTTCAAAATTTTCTAGAACCAGAGTTGTAACAGGAAAATATATAAATAGATTTCATAGTGGTATTTCCATGTACATCAATAGAAACCAATTTCATTAGGTTTGTTATTGATCAATTAACTAAATCTAATCATTTCCATCATATTTGAGATAAAATGTCTTTGGATCATCATTCTCAACTATATCTATGTGAGAAAGTCATGTTATATGGAGTTCCTCTCTCTATTTTACTATACCTTGATCTCAAGATCACATCTAATTTTTGAAAAGGAATTCATATTTTTTTTAACTGAATCAAATTTTAGTATACCTTTTCATCATAAATCTAATGTATATTTCAAGGTAATTATTTAGACATTACAGACTATGATTCGTTCTTACTCATTGGATTACCATGGAAGTTGGGATCCTTATACTTCTTTGGTTGAGTTTTCTTATAACCATAATTTTCATTAAAGAATATATATAAAACCTCTTGAGCCATTATATGTAAAGTGGTGTCGAATGCTAGATTGTTAGGATGAATTAGGATAAAGGAAGTTGATGGGACTAGAGTATGTAGTGGAAATGGTTGAGATGGTGCATTATATTCAGTAATATATGAGGATAGCTCAATGTCGGGAAAAATTTTATTCAGATAGTTGGAGGAAACATATTTCCTTCAAAGTAGTTTATCATGTCTTTCTCAATGATTCTCCCTTTAAAGTGTAATTCATTTTAAAAAAAGGGAAAGTTAAGTCCATGGTTCATTATATCAAATGAAATCTTCTAGAAAGTTGTAGAATTTTCCAATTGATTTTCCTTTTCTCTGAGATTATCCCTACTATACAATGTTTTTCTTACTTTAATGTTAAAGAAATATGTTCTAGATTCATCTTGTGTTTTTATAACTGAAGTAGTTCAATTTGAAGAGAATATTTATTATGATAAACATACTATTTATATTATTTAACATATAGAGAAATTTTTGTACAATAAGTTAATTCAACAAGTTACGATTTTATGAAAAACATGTATTGTTGAAGAAGAAACATGTGAATCTATAAATGCTATAAAAGAAGGATATCCACCCTTGTTTAATTAGTGAATAAAATTATGAGGACACAATTTCCAAAAAATTGAGAATAATTTAACAAACTACGTAATGATATGGTAAATAATTTTTATTTTTATTAATATTTAATAATTATATAGTTATATTCATTATAAAAATATTAGGATATTTTTCAAAAGAAAAAGAAAATGTTTTAATTGAACACATTTCATATATGGGTTTTATTAAAAGTTTAATTTTTTATTTATAGAATTTGAATTTGAATAAATGAATTTAATTTTTGAAATCATAATATAAAAATTACCTTATGTGAAAATTTTGGATTATTTAGAAAATATTTTTTTTTAATAAATAATAAAAAATACTGATTTTTATAAACCCATCATTTATTTTTAAAAAATTAAGTAATTTAAATGTCCACTTATGATTTTAATTTTATTTAAATTAACATATGTATTATTTAATTATATTTAATCCAATTAATTACATGTGAATTATCTTTATACTGATTTTTAGTATAAGTTTTTTAAAAATTATTTTTTTGAAAATAGCTTTAATGTACATAATATTTCTTCATTTTAATTTACTAAAAAACCCTAATTTTTGAGTCATAAAAATTTCACAATTTTACATTCCTCTTTTTTATCAAATCACAAACTATTTCTTAAAACTTATTCACTAACTGTTTATGTCCAAATATTTTTAAAATGTTCTTATAGAAAACATGTTATTTTACCATACTAATGATATGTTCTAATGAATTATGAAAATAAATATAGAATTATTTATTAAAATTATCATAATGAGTTTTAAAGCATTAAAAATTTGATCTCACCATTAACAATACCATAATACATTCTTTATTTCATGACTATCATAAAGACAAAGTCTTAACAATCCTACTAATTCTAGTATATATAAATATTGGATTGATACTCATAAAGATTATCATAATTAAATTTGAAATAAATCCCATCATACTAAATTATGGTTATAATAACATTCATAATACATATTTAAAATTTTAGGAATACATTTTACAATATAATTATGTAATCCAATATGTTTTTATACATTCAGTTATGCATGAAATATATGGGCTATCAAGTGAAATGTGTCTGATTCATCATGAAAAACTAGGATAAAATATAACAATTGGGATGAAAATATGACCCTTGGGAAGATTCCTATAACTACCCCTTAATTAAAATAGTTTGAAGTGATTTTAATGCTAATGATCTATTGATTGATCACATTCTCTCCCAAATTCTTTTAAATTATACATAGCCCGAATAGTTTGTTCCTAGTACTTTTTAATTATTTAGATATGTTCTTCTTATGGAAAGATAATCAGGATGTCTCCTTAATATGTTTTGTGTACTATAATTGTGCATCTAATTTTTGTAATTATGATCGAGGGATTCTGGTGATAGGAAGATAAAAAACCAATCATCTTGATTGAGGGTGCATAGAGATAGTGATATGGGGAATCTAATCCATATGAAGGAGGGATTTTTTTCCTAGGAAGATAGATTTGATCATCATATTGAGGGATTTACTTAATTAGGTAAGATGGACTTTTTTGTATGTATAATATGAGGGATACCTTTATCCAAGGTTATTTGATTCCTTCCACTTAAGTATAAATGTTGTTTATTTTTTTAATATTATAAATAAGTCATTCTTACATTAAGTTTCAATGGTATTACTTGTTTCTTTTTAAGTAATTGTTCCACTATATTTATATAATAGAAATTGAAACATCATATTCACCTTTCATTAATGTTTTTTATTATAATTTCTCTGATTATGATTCTTATACTCAGATTAATTAGATCTCTAATGACCCTGGTATTTTACACTAATTTAATCATATTGATTATAATTATTATACTATAACTCTATTATATTTAAATAAATCTTTATTATGATAAATTATTAATTGGACTGAGGTTCAAGTATGAATTTAATAGTTTTACTTAAGGAGATTCATAAAAAAATATTTTAAACTCTTTTAAACTATGTTTTTAAAACTACAATTCACCCATGTGATGGATCAATTAAGAACATATTATTTTGATCCGAATATCAATATTACTGGTATTAATATTCAATAATTATTATCATAGAGGGACTCCAAATCTTATATATTCGTTGAAAATTTGATTCTTTTCTATTCTGAGTATTGTTATGTTTTGTTAAAAAAATTATAAAAGTTTTTAACAATAACATGTATTGTGTAAAAATAATATCTTCTTTTTAAAGATGGAGTGAATAAATGTATGATCCATAAATAATTTAAATCCAAATATACCTTCTATTTTTTATGGTGCTGACTATGAATATTGCATGGATAGGATGAATACTTTTGTTATTAACAAAGGATTTGATAAATTTTTTATGTTAACTAGATATTTAAAAAATATTTATATGGATGTTACAGCCTTTACTCATCAAAGAAAATGGAATTATCATTTTAATTATAAAGTTAGAAATAATTTGATGTCATCTATAAAAATAATAATTCATACTAAAATATCATCTTGTGAAGCTACTAATATTATTTGTAAAAATCATGAATTAACACATTTTGGAGCTCTAAAGGTTATATAAAAAGAAGAACTATGTTAAGAGCTAACTATCATACCATTTATTTTATACTTGGTTAATCAGTTTCTGCGATGAAGCCGATATTCATGATGGTTATTAATTGTCTATACACCATTAGATAAAAATTCTTTAATGATGTAATTTTTTTAGAAGATAATATATAATTACCAATGATTGGGGATCTAAGAGATTCATTGTTGATAATATAATGAAGATAAATAATATTACTCTTGATGATCTTATTGGAACCCTTATCCAGTATGAGGGAATATTAAAAATTAATTCTAAAATATAGAAAAAGAAAAATAGTAAATTTTCCTTTATTACTACTACATTACCTATGGAATTTTAATATGCTAAGAATGTTATTAAGAGTTCCATAAATTATAAAGTAAATGTTCAATTCTATTTTTGTTTTTTTATGTTCTCAACGAATTATATGACCTTGCTTAAAGGATGAAGAAGATTGTCGGTAAGAAATATTTCAAATACTAATACACGAAAAAAAATATGAGGAAATAACTGATAATAAATATGAAGTTAATTATTATTAATGTAAAGGAGATAGATATATCAAACTGGATTTTCTAAATCTATAATTAAAAGACAGAAAAAGATAAGAATTCATAGAGAAATGACAAGAGATATTACAAATACAAGGGAAATGATGTTATAAATCATGTTTAGACTTAGAGTGTTAGTGGAGGTGATTCACCTAAAAATTCGGTTAATAATGAAATTCCTAGACATAGTAACTTTAGTATTTTTTTTCTAATGCACCACTAGTAAATCAATGTTTCATAGAAAAGGTATGAACAACTGAGAATATTAATAATATATCTCTTAGTGAAAAATATCCTAATGATATGGATTTAAAATCTATGGATGAATAATATTCCCTAGAAAGGGAATACAATTATTTACCCTTTAATGATGAAGTATTTTATTTTTCAAAACATTTTAAAAATGAAAATTGAAAAATTTGTAAAAAAATGATAATGCTAAGGAAAAAAAATTCCAAGTATGATTCAAGAATATATATTTTTAACAAATGAAATATCATATATTTCCATATATCTTGATAAGATTAATTCTAAAAAGGATAATATTTCCAAAGATTTAGAAAAAGAAATTTTTTATAAGGATATCTTATAAAATAGTTTTGAGAAAATTAATTCTAAAACTAATACCTATGTCGATAAAGATTTATCTCCAAACAGAAATCAAAAAACTCATGTATGAAAAAAGCATTATCTATATTTACTATTAGAAAGGAAATTTTTGATAAAATATAAAAAACTATTTCCTCATGGTAATGGTTTTTGAATGGGGTATACCTATAAAAACCTAGTTTTTTGTAATAATTTCTTTGTTCATAAAAATTACCCTTTTGCACTAAATATAAAATCAGTATCCATTGAAAAATATTGTTGATTAAATAAAATTTAATCACAAGGTTTTCATAGAACTTATTTTTCAAAAGAAATAATATCTTCCCAAAATAAAATAAGAAAAACGTGGTTTCCAAATATTTTATTTCTAATAAAACCAGACCAAATATTGTTTGTGTGTCGAAAGTATAATGTTTTTGTTTTCATGAAAATAAATAAGGTACCAAAAATGATACATGGTACATGGATAGTTGATGTTCTAGGCATATGACTAGTAATAAAAATTTCTAAAAGAATATTATTAAGATGAAAGGTGGAAAATACCCTTTCAGAGATAATTCATAAGGAGATATTATCAGTATAGGTTACATTTTACTTAATGGTAAACATTAATTTGATATGTTTTGTTTGTTAAAGTTATTAATAATGAACTTATTATCGTAAGTAAATTATGTGATGAAGGTTATATTGTGAACTTTAGAAACAATGAGTGTTTAGTACATAGTTCCATTGATGAATTTATTCTTTCTACCAATTGGTATGATAATTTATACAGACTTAGCTTAGAATATGATATAATCCAAGACTTACCATTCCTTATTTTAATAGAAGATCAATCATGGTTATGTTATACTTGGTTAAGACACTATAACCTTGGAAACTAATCAATTTTTACTAAGAAAACAGTTTTTAAGGTTCTATCAGAACTTAGGTTTGATACATCAAATGTATGTTACCCCTATTAATACAGTAAGAAAAATAAGTCATGTTTTAAATGTATTAGTTAACTCTCATCTTCTGATGCATTATAGTTAGTTCACATGGATTTATTTGGTCCTACACAAACCGAAAGTATTAAAGGCAAATAATAATTATAGGTATTTTTTATGGTTACACTATATATACTTGGGTATAATTTTTCAAAAAAATAGGAAGCTTTGTTTTCGAAATTTTTGTATCTAAAGTTAAAATTTAGAAAAACCTTCCCTTGAAAGCTATTCATAGTGATCATGGCGGAGAATTTGTAAATTCTGATTTTGAAATTTTTGTAAAAATAATAAAATATAACTTAACTTTTCAACTCATATAACCACTCAAAAATATGATTTTTTGAAAGAAAAAATAGAATTATTCAAGAAATAATAAGAACCATGTTGAGTGAATACTAAATTGCTCAAAAACATTTTGTCGAATCGGTTAATATGTCCCATTATAAAATAAATCAAGATTTTATAACAATTTTTCTTAATAAAACTCCATTTGAGTTGTGGATAAGAATAAAACAAAAAAATCGTACTTCATAGGATTTTTTACAAAGCATTATCTTGAATATAAAAGATAACTTACAAAAATTTTCACCCAAATCTTATGAAAGTATATTTCTTTATTATTCCACTACATCTAAGGATTATATAGTTTTTAATAAAAATTCTTGTATTATTGATGAAATAATGCATGTTAATTTTGACGAAATTAATCCATCTATTTTTAAACAACCTCATCTTATATCCGCCTCAAATGTTATTTCTAAAACTGATTTCCAAAGTTTTTTAGAAAATTATTATCATTGGGATAAATTCAAAAAATTGTTTCTAAATTTGTTCCTTAAGATTATTTTTTACCTTATGGTAAAAAAATTCATTTTCAAACCCCAAGAATCTGATTATTTCTTAACATTATCCTTATGATAGTATCATTGGGGATGTTGATCAACCAGTTCTGACTAGAAGTTACATGAGGAATGAAATAGAAAATCTATCTTTCCTTTCCCAATTTGAACTTAAGAATCCTGATGAGGACTTAGTTAATAAGGATTGTATAAAGGCTATGCAATATGAATGAAAATAATTTGAAAGGAACAAAGTCAGGACCTTGGTTAAATGACCTAAAGGCAATTCTTTAATTATAGTAAAGTTGGTTTTTAGAAGAAAAAAAATGTGATGAAAATGGCATTATTTTTATAAATAAGGAAATACATATTGTTTTGGTTTGTAGCCAAAATTAATGCGTAGACTATGAAGAAATGTATGCACCAGTAGCTATAATTCACGACATTAGTATTCAACTATCTATTTCAGCATTATTTAATTTCAAACTTTTTCAAATGGATGTGAAGTGTTATTTTCTTAATGGATAAGTTCAGGAGGAAATTTATGTCAAAAATAGCTTGGTTTTGAAACTACAAAACATCCTGAATACATTTATAAATATACCAACACTTTATACAGACTTAAACAGGCCCCAAGATCCTTGTATGATAGGTTAATAGGATTTTTGTTACAAAAAAACATTGTCAAGGGAGCTACAGATCCAAAAAAATTTATTAAATAAGTATATAAAAATATTATGATTTCTCAAATATATGTTGATGACATTATATTTCGATCAACTCAAAAAATAATTAACATATTTTTTCATAGTTCTATGAAATACGATTCTAAGATGAATATGATAGGTGAGTTAACATATTTTCTTGGTTTTCAAATCTCACAAAAACCAGGATGAAGTTTTATATCTCAACGTAAGTATATAAAATATCTTATTAATAAATTTTTTTTATGAAAATAATAAAATTATTAGTAATTATATTGGTACGTCTAATACATTAGATCTTGATGAGACTGGGAAACCAGTTGATCAAAATACTTTTAGTGGTATGATAAGATGTTTACTATACATAACTAATAGTCATCCATATTTAATGTTTTATTCATGATTATGTATAACATATGAGTAAAATCTAAAAGAATACCTTTTAAAATCTATAAAATTAATGTTTTTTTATCTAAAGAGAACTATATATTTAAGACTTTTCCATTCTTCTAGAAATTTTTTGGAATTAATTTTTTTTGGAAGGTGAATTTGGCAGTTATTAAATAGTTTGGAAAAGTGCATATGGAACTTGTCATTTATTAGGATATTATTTAGTTTCATGGTCATGTAAAAAAAATCATCCCATGTCACATTCCATTTCTAAAGTAGAATAGGTGGTAAATGGAGGTTCTTGTTCTAATGCTTTTTAGATGCAACACACAGTCACTGACTACAGAATGAGATTTTTTTAAAAACCCAAGTAATTTTTGAAAAAACAAGTTTCATTGCCTTAATTAAAAATTCATCACAACACTCATGTTCTAGTCACATATACATAACACTCCATTTCATCGGGATCACACACTAAAAAGAGAAATAATTTTACAATTCATCGAAATGAAAGATCAACTTCCAAATAATTTTAGAAAACCAAATCATTTTGCAATATTTGAATACATTAAACAAAATTTAGGAATGATCAACGTAATTCAATCATTTATATCAAATTATTTTTTACCCATAATATTATATTATGTTACTCATTTTTATAGTGGGGGACATATATTTGTTATTTTTTAAAAAAAAATTTAAAAAGTTTTTTCTTAAAAAAATTCCACAATGAGTTTTCTGGACTCATATATATTTATAAAATTTTTGGATTTAGAATCCTCCGTTGGATTTCCAAACTCAAAAAAATTTTAAAATAATCACACTCCTTTTTTGGTAAAAAAAATATATTTGATAAGCATCGGTATTAATTTCTTTTAAAATCACTAATAAAATTATTTTCCTAATGAAAACAAAATTATTAGTATTTCAAAAATTATTTTAATAATTTTTCAATTTAAAACCTTTGTTTTCAATATTTATTAATCAATATAATCTTAATTTAGTTAGTTTTAAAAAAGAATAATAGATTTTTCATACAGATGATTCTTTCCTATCTGAAAGGTATTCTTCTACTCTTAAATTTTTTCACTATTTCATTAAGATTACATTATATTTTTTTATATTATTTTTTTTATAAATTTTTTTTTTAAAAAAAATATTAAAATAATCATATTCATTATCAATATAATTATTTTTTTACAAAAAATACTCAATGGATACAATTTCATAAATCTTTATTCAAATTATTATCAACCATCAAATCATAATTTTTTTCATATCACTCATTTAAAATGATATGTAATTGAAATATTCACCCCAAATCCTATAAAATTATAAACACCACACATGTCCCATATTATTTATTTTAGAAATTTTCATGTGACTTACTGCACCTTTCAAATACTCCAAAATAAAAAAAAAATGTTTATGAAAAAATCAGAGGTTTCAGTTATGAATATGACGGATTCTGTTAAAGATTACAATAATTGGTTCCTTTTTAGAAATGTTTAGTTGAAATATATTTTCATAAAAAACACAATTATACTTTTAATAAGATTATAAAATTCCATGTTTGGGAATCAGTCTGTGTAGAAAATCTAGAGAACGATTTTTGATTTTCTTTTTCTTGATATTGTTCTTTATTTTGATGCTTCATTAAAGTTTTTCAAGGAGTGTCGTAAACACATTATTTTTTGATATTTGGAAAATGGTATATGTTGTCTTATAAAAAAGTGGAAATCTTAATTTGAATTTCATCAGAATTAGAATCTTATTTCCCTTTACGTAAGATTTGATATGATCTTGGATATTTTAATATGATGAGTGAAGAAGATTCATTATTTAATCTTATAAAAGACTAGAAAGGTTTCACTCCTAATTCTAGATAATAGGGTTTATCCCATTACATGAAAGGTTTTCTAATAGTAAAAAAGGATATTGTGATGCCCTCACCATTTTTTATTTTTTTATATTATCTATTTTTGTCAATATGAGGAAGATAGATATTGTCGGATTCATATTTATTGTAATTAAAAACTTCAAGACTAGTTCTATAAAATAACAGATCATCCGGTTTTTATCACTGATTACCAAACTAATGGTGGAAAGCATGATGTTTTTGAATATTATGGTTAAATAAAAACTAATAAGGGAGAATATTTTGTTTATGATTGATGATTAAATTAACCGTATGAGACTTGTCTATGATGAAAAGACAAATGAATTTGTTAACAATATTTTTGGTGCCACTTATAAAGAAAAATCATCAATAAAGGAAGATAATGTTAGAAATAAAAATAAAAGGAAAGCCGAAACATCTCCACTAGAGAAATAAAAGAAACAGAAGAATATCCAAGATGAAATATATGAAAAGTGTATAAAGAATAAGGGTGAGAAGAATTTGTGAGAACCATTAATTGGAATTGACCATGAAGATAATAATTGCTTAAATATTCATGTTTCAGAATATTTGAAAGAAGAATAAAGGGAAAAGAAATAGAAAAAGAAATTGACTGAATCTATTCTTTTTGAAAATATATTAAAACGAGTTAACTGGGAATCTAAGAATGTTGATTTTACCTAATCACATACCAATCAGGTGAACCCAGAAGTAGGGTTATTTTTTAAGGAAACAATTTTTTTCTATGAAAATGTTCCTACTATAGTCGATGGAGGAAAGGGTAATGTTCATGATGAAGAATTGATGCCTATAGATCAAGAAAATCCACAAAAACTAGTACCATCTGAAAAAGAAAACAGAATAAATTAAAGTAATTTATAGAGCGATTTTAATAAACAACTTGATAAAGAGGTATAATAGAATGATAAACATGGGAAAGATTAAAAATAATTAAGTGATAAAAGTGAATATAAAGTAGGTGACGAATTTGATGAAGAATAAGAGGAAAATGTTGAGAATGAGGAATCTATTTAAAATGAAGGGAATGTTGGAGAGGATGAATATCAAGAGTAAAATAAAAAGGAGAAAAACTAATATCAAAAACCATCCTATGTTTTATTATTTAATTTATCCTCCCTAACTGTTAAAGAACAAAATTATTAAATTTCAAAAAAAATGATCAAAATATGAAGCAAAGTCTTCATCCAAGAAATAAAGTGATCAAAATTAAAAGACAAAAGATAATAACGATGTTGAAGTTGATAAGGAAAATTATATCCTAAAATATTCAGGTGAAAAGAAATTTTATAATAAGAAACTTAATTAAGTTGAAAAATTAGTTTCAAATCATGAAAATAAAAATGGAAAATAATGTAAAATCAGAACCGGTCATGTCAATCTTCCTAAAATTAAAAAATTCTTAATAAAATTCAGGTAACACTTTAACTACTCATGTATTTTATTATTTCATTCAATATTTTAAGAGACATCAAGGAATAATTCCATATTTTCCAATACTTAAAGCTAGAGTAAAAGTAATTCATGAAAATATTGATCATAAATTGGAATCATTAAAGATGATAACATAAAGGGTGATTCATAATGAGTAAGACTTAAAAAATTAGAATCTGGTTCTCAAGAATAAAAAAAATCATGTAATAAGGGTATAAAAGTTTCCCATATAACTGATGCTGATATAAAACTTTGAGATAAGAATTTTGAATTTTTAAAGAAGATGAAGAATGAGTTTTTTGAGTACTTCAATCAATAGAAAAAAGATACAGCATAAAAAGTAAAGTTTGTGGAAAACATCAAAAATACAAATTTTTATTAGGATCGGGTAATAAAGACTCTGAATGGGAAGATTTGATACTTGTATTTGGATTTTTCAATAATAAAATATTCTCAAGATTAAATGAATATTTTCAAGAAACAAAAAAAATAATTATCTAAAAAACATCATATTCAAGATGATATGCATAGAAATCATGAAGAAAGATTATAAAATATGGATTAGTACATAAAATAGTTTAAAATATGAATACTTTCAAGAATACGTTTATGAATAATGTTTAATTTATTTTCTAACACTTATTATATTTTTTGGAAAAACCATTAAATCTTTTTCATTATTTGAATGAATTACTTTTCATACAATTTTTATTTTTTTGAATATTTTTCTATTCTTATTGGTTTAATGTTAATTAATAATTTTATGGATGATTAGTTAATTCATTATATTATTTCATTTATGTTTTTCATTTCTTTAATATTTTATAAAATTCAAGACTCTCCCTTTTTTTATAAATTACAAAGGGGGTAATTTTTTATCATGGGATAGAAATCATTATAAAAGGGAGAAACTCTTAAATGATGGGAATTTATTATAAAAGGAATATAATTTATACAAAGGGGTGATGTTTTGATAATGTAGAATAATGATATATTATGGAGGATAATATGATCTTTAGGGTAAAAATTATTATAAGGGGGAGTAGATTGTATTCAAAATCCTTCTCTCTATCATATTTAGATAACTTATAAACTGAGTGGGGAGGTAATATTTAATGACTAACTATGAATATCAAGTAATTAAAATAATAATGACTATAAATTTTTTCAAAGTTATTTTTCATTTATGTTTTGGGGTTTGTGCTTTCCAAAAATGGGGAGATTGTTGTGTCAGGGATTCTATTTCTCACTTTTCCATTTCTTTTGTTTTGGAAATCCGAAAGACCTTATTAAAATATATTCACTAAATTTTTATTTCTAAAGTTTTTTATAATGTTTTTGTAAAAAATGAATTTCATAACCATACTTAGGATAAGTTATAGGGAATTATGAAACGAAACATATACTTCTTACTTTTGATTATTTTAATGATTAAGAGTAGGATAAAAAACTCAACTTTATCATTTCCATAATTTATATATTTTATCAATACAATAATAATGAAAATTTCTTAACAATAGGATTGATTATGGTCATAATAAACATCAAATTGATACTCATAAATATTATCATAAATAAATTTGTAAGGAAGTCCATCAAACCAACTTATGTTTATAATCATATTAAAAATATTTATTTCTAATGAATGGTATAATTTTACACTATGATGGTATAATAGAATATGAATTCAGAAATTCATTTATGTCATATATGTATGAGCTATCAAGTGTTAGGTGTCCAAGTAGTTGTGATAAACACGGAGAAAAAATGTCTATTGGGATGTAAATATGACTGTTGGGATTATTCCTATAAATAAATGTTCTTTCAAAGAGATTAAAGTTTTTTTGCTTATACTGAGATGCTACTTGATCTAATTCAATATCTAATTCTTCTAAAGTTTACATAGTGTAAACAACTTGTTCATGGTATTTTGTAATTATTTTGAGAGAGTCTTCTTAAGGAAACCTAGTCAGGTTGTGCACTTTTGATTTGTTTCATTATAATCATGCATCCGATTTTTGTGATTACGATTGAGGGATTCAAGGTATTGTAAGATAGAGAATTAGATCATCTTGATCGAGGTCTCATGGGGATTTTATATAGATAATTTGATCCATTAGAATGAGGGATTATATGGCTAGGAAGATAGAGGTGATCACCAAATCGAGGGATTTCTCTATTGAGGTAGAAAAATAAGGGGCACTTTTATCCAAGGTTATTGGATACCTTAAACTTAAGGATGAAATTGGTTTATTTTATTAATAATATATGTATCTCATTATTATAGTATGTTTCAATTGTATTACCTATATCATTACAAGTAAATATTCTATTGAATTTATATAAAAGAAAGTGAAACATCAAAATAAACATATTTACTATTTGTTTTATCATAATTAATTTGATTATGATTCTTATATATTAATTAATCAGATCTATAGTGACCCACAGATTTTACATCGATTTAATTATATTGTTTCTAATTATGATTCTATAAATATAATATATTGAAATAAATTTTGACTATGATACTTTATTAATCAGAATAAGGGCCAAGTATGAATCTAATATTTTTACGTAAAGATTTTTGTGAAATTATTTATTTTATACTATTTTACACTATGTTTTTAAAACTACCATTCACCCTTCCCCCTATGTAATAGATCCATTAAGAACATATTCTTTCGATCCTAATATCAATATAACTCATATTGATATCCTAAAAAAATGAGGATTTATTTAAATGAAATTTATAGATTATATATCTATAAATTTAAATTTAAATTCATATAAAAAAATAACACTAGTAATAGAGATAATATAGAATTGTCTCATGCTTGGAAAATAGGTTTCCAAATTACCCACTTATCTGTTACATTTGTGGGATTAGTTTTAAATTAAATTATTACAATTATATGAATTTAATTTAGTAGAATGTATTATATATATTTTATTAGTATAATTTATATTATATAATATGGTCAACTTATTATTTGTTCATAATGAATAGAGAATATAGTAAAAATATTTTACCGTGGTCAAGGTAAAAATGGGATTACTAGGGGCTAAACTAAAATGATAATTTTCAAATTACCTAAAATCATGTATAATTATATTTTTTCAAAATATTTTTACATCATATATTCTAATTCTTGAAAATGGTCTATTTTATAGCCTTTTTCATGTGTAAAACAAGGGTATAACTTTTTCCTTTCAAAAAATCCATGTGTGTCAACATTCCCAAATATAAAAGGTTATTCCCTATCCTCCCATATCCACACCATAAAATAATTTTTTATATTAAAATACCTACCCAAATTCGTTTCTCACTTACATACCTACATCCTAGAGTTTATTTATTTATTATATATTTAATCTAGTAAGTCTATAAGAATAATACTAAAAAGGTGGTCTAAAGAAGAGGTATCATTCTTAACTATGTGTTTCTATTTTGTTACTTCTTCCAATTCCATCAAATATTATTTAACCATGGTGATTTAATAAAACTATTATATCTCATATACATATATGTTATTATTTTAATGGAATAACCAAAATTAATCTCCTCTTTTATAAAATGGGAAACCAAACCATCATTTGTGTGTACGGTGGACTACTGCCTCACAAACCGATGTAATTTGTTTTTCATAAAATCCTATTATGGTTAAATATAATGATGAAATTAATTTTTATATATGATATTAATTAAATATCTATAATTATTAAAAGATAATATATTATTTAATTTTTACCATTCCATTCATTAAAAAATGATAATGTCGTTCATGTGTGTGTGTAGACTACCTCCTCCAAGAAGCGATGTGATTTTTTTCATCACGAAATCAAATGTATGATATATATAAGTATATTTAAAGAAATAATATTATTTTTATCCTATGATTATAATTTTTGACAATAAAATATTACTTACTATTTTTCATAATGAACATTGAAAAATGGAAATGTTACTCATGCATATGTGCGTTCTATCATCTCCATGATCATAACATATTTTATTTTTGATAACCATGTTTCATGATTGGTTTTACAAATAAAATTAATGTATAAAAATGATAATTATTTCATGCTAATATTTATAGATATTATGGAATAATTACCTCTTTAAACAAAGTCAACCAACCTTATAAATTTTGGACATATCAGTTGAATATCATCAAAACACATGATGTGAAAATAATTGATTAATTAATTTATTATAACATAGAAATAGATGGAATAATAAAATTGAAATAGGTTCTTAAAAAATTAATAAATTAACATAATTTTATTATTTAGGAAGATAAATAACATACATGTTGACTTGGACATAATTTAAGGTACATTTTAACAAAAAACCTCATTTTAAATTTTTTTATGATTTATTTTCAAAATATTTTTTCCCTCGTATGTTTTTCTAAAATTATTTCATGAATACATTTTTATGTTAATTAATTAAATATAAATTAAAATTTTATTCCACCCTTTAATTTATTTCAATGTTTTTTAAAAAGAAATCTTTTTACGGAATTTTTGACTTTCTTTACAAAAGGCAAAATGACTATTCTATTCTAACATGTAGGGATCAAAATATTTCCACCATTATAGACATTATTTAAAGTTTTATTACTTTAATAGATTTAATTTTTTTATTGAAATAAAACCCCTTTTCCATTTTTTGGTTATTTTGTTATTAAAAATTTGGTTTTAAAAGAAAAAATTATTTTGATAACCAAAAGTGTTTTTCATACAGGTTTAAAATATTTTTCAATGGTTTTATAATGAAACGATGGAGAAAAAATGTTTTATTAATGATGTGGTACCTTGGGATTATATATGAGAAATGGGTGAGCCTCATATAGCTTGTATGATGGGTTCAACCAGATAAGATCGGGTGATCTCATTATAGCATATACGATGGTTGCACATAGATAAAATTCCAATGAATTGGGTAATTTTAATAATATTAACAAAGAATGAGGGAGTTTCCAAAGGGTTTATCCTATTGATTAATTGGGTAATAGTTATTTCTACCAAATGTTTAAAACAGGTTATGAATGTAACCCTCTAAGATTCCTAACAGAGGTTTTATTTTCTTGATATAGGTTTTAAACATTTTCATTGAGTATTAATTGTGTGAAGTCTCTTATGAAAATGATTTATCTTATTATATCAAAGAACATAGAAATAGATATAACATTGTCGCTTTTGTGGTGGTGTAGTATTGAAGGTGTGCATAATAACAACACCGTTCTTTGGGAGGTGTGGGGTTTCATTCTTTGGAGTCCACTCTTCAGTGAATTTCCCCATCCCCCAGGATCCAGTTGTCTTTATGGGTCACTCGGTTCCTAAATTAGTGGGTGAAATGAGGCATAACTCACTCATGTTAATGGATTTTTATGTCACACCATGCCCAATTAGGTTGTCACCCACAAGTTTTCTCTTCCATCATAGCTGAAAATACATTCTTCCGGGTGGGGGATTTCTCTTGAGTTAACTCTTTATATGGAGGGGATTCCATTGTGTGTAGGGTTAAAAAAGGCCACACAAGGGGATTCCCTTTTTAAAAATAAATATATACATAATGGAAACACTTATCAGGTTTTCATGTTTTTCACTGAACTAGCATATTTATTCCTTTTTATATACCTTAATAATATTTTTTTCCCATATCATGTTTTTAAAATATTTTACACAGGGTTTAAGGATGGATAAAGGAAAATAAAAATTAAAGATAGAAGTTGTGAAGATTTTTTATGAAATGAAAACATATTTTATGTTAAAATTTTTATATTATGGGAAAAATTTATATTAATCGGAAGTGTTCACATTATAAAGTATGTTTTTATTATATGTGAGTTATGAAATATTTCACTATAAATCTAAACCTCAAAGATTTTTTGGATTGAAAGAAAGTAAATTCTATTATAAATACACTAGAATATATAGTGTTTAAGGTCAGTTCATTATATTAACTAAGTTTCATAAAGAGTTCATCTTTCTAACTTTTTTCTTTTTTTTCTTTTTTATTATTCATTTATATCTTTTTTTCCTTTTATTCTTCTAATTTATTTATTTTTCCATTTCTAAATTT
The DNA here is from genome assembly GCA_963277665.1 of Viscum album. NCBI lineage: Eukaryota > Viridiplantae > Streptophyta > Magnoliopsida > Santalales > Viscaceae > Viscum > Viscum album. The sequence goes on from OY728120.1 coordinate 1,514,991,414, forward strand.
TTTTCTTCTTTTTTATCATTATTCTTCCTTTTTATTTTATCTTTTTATTATAACTTTCCCCTTTTATCTTTTTTTACTTCTTTTTTTCTTTTCTTTTCTTCAATTTTTTGATTTTTAAAAAATAATATGTGAAAGAACTTGACTTTCCACACATGAATTTGGAATCATTTTTAGGGAAGATAATTTATTTCACACATTTTTTTAATAAAATAAAAAAAGATAATGAATTAGAAAATATAATAAAAATGAAAATAAAAAAATTGAAATAAAAGGAACAAATAATGAACAAATTTAATATTCTATATACAATTATAATTTTTTTAGGTTTTAAAAATAATAAGAATTAAATCTGTGACTTTGAAGAAAAAATTTGTTTATACATTTTTATATCCACTATAGTATTTTTATCATACAATATTAACTGTGATGAAAATTGTTATGAAACATTTTGGGTATGTTACTATTTTTTCTAGATATTTCATTTAGATAATGAAATTTGTATTCGCCATTTTAGTATTAATAATTATCAATGATGTCAACACGGATGTGGACCCCAATTGACAACACCCACCATAATAATTTGGACATAACATTTTTTAATTTCTTGGATTTTTCAAAAAAATTAAAAATAATTATAAGTTATTATGTGGATCATTTCATACCATTGGAGAAACATATATTCAAAAGTTATCATTGTCGAAAATGGGTGTGAAGTAGATGAATCTAGATTCAATGAATCTTCTAGGATAGAAATATTATCACCAATTATTTGACCATAATTCCTTAAATACATATCTATATAAGATGGTATTATAAGGGATAAAGGAATGGAAATCTGGGAAAAAGTTCATAGGAAGTCGTAATCTAATATTCAGACATTAAAATATCCATAAAAATGTGGACTTTTAGTATATTGAGTATGTATAGTCTAATTGAAAAAAATATTTTATTTAATGATATGGCTATAGAGACTTCCAAAAATGGATAAATATGATAAAAAAATTATCAATAAAAGAAGAGACATGATCGAAAAAATTCTTGAAGGAAAAATTTCCATATTGTAAAATGTATTAGACTAAAAATGAATAAAATTTCAAAGGATAAATTGTAAAAAATATTTTCCACCTCCCTTGACTATAAATATATTCCTCTTCTCCCATTAAAATGAATGAAATTGAGTAGTGAGCAATTTTTTAGGATTTTTTGTTGTCTTTTTCATGTAATAGTTATTTTTTTATATTTTTATTATTTCCTCTCCTCTTTATTTTCACTTTTATTTATTTTATTTTTTTGCATTCCCCCATAGTGATCTTTCTCAACTCCAAGAAAATGGATAACAAGCGACATCATTTATTTGTGGGAGGGAGTTGTGATGATTTGGGTTCATTTAATATTAACATATTTTATTTATTTTATTATAAGAATTTAAATAGTAATTAAACTATTTTTGTGTATATTTCACCCCACTTTATCTACTATTTGGTTATTCTCTTCCATCTATATGCCACTCCATCATCATTATAATATTGTATACAGAGGATCAGTTTAACATTATAGTAATAATGTGAGGGAGATTATCTTTCATGAAGAGGGACAGTGTAGGATAAGATCAATTCAAATGGGAGGGTGTTAACTGATAGGGTTGATTTTAACACTAGATAAAATAATGAGAATAAATTTTTAAAGAACACTAAAAACATCATTAGAAAATCCTAACAATGAAAAAATATTCTCACAAACATCTTTGTTTGTTTTTTTTTGTTTTATATTTGATAGTATTTTTATATTATATATATTTATATTAATTATTCCCCCCCCCCACACCATCATTATATTATATTATTAATGAATATTATATTATTTGTAACATAATCATCAAAATATGAGAAAAAATTATTTGTGTCAGTTTCCTCCTTGAGAGATCAACCCTAAGGTTGAACTATGATATATTCTTAGGTATTAATATTTTATTTAATTGTCATTAATGAAGAATCTAACACATAAATTTTGTTCCTTTTTTTAGTATTCCATGTTCCTGAATAGACATTTTGAAAAACCACAAAAATATCATATATTTCAAAAATAGATAAAAACTAAATTTATTGATTATCATTCATTACTAAGTTTCAAGATGGAATTTTATAGCAACTTTTCTCATCTATGTCTTACTGTTAAAAATTTTGATGAGACTTTTAGAAATGTATCTTTGAATATTCAATTGGATGAGAATGAATAAATTTTTAAAGAATTAAGGAATCAAAAGGAATCTATTTCACCCTCATTAAAGGAATTGGCATCTCAAAAGTTAGATCAATAATAGAAGGAAACAAAGATTATTTTTCAAAAAATTTAAAATAGAAAACTATTTCATGAAGACATTATAAAGGAACTAGCCTCGAAATTATACATACCATTTCCAAAGGAGGTTAAATAAGAAGACTTTATATCTGATTCTCATTGGGTGAACAATTTTAATTTGATGAGGATTGAGTTGATTTTATATAATCTAAAATGTATAAGATTTACACATCTTTATCAACAAAAAATATGTGTGTATATAAATATCTATGTATTTGTAAGAAGAAAACATCAATTTTGTGGGATTTGATGAAACATTAGACAATATTAACTTCATACTCCATCTATGAAAACCCCACATCAAATAGAACTAAAAACAAATAATAATTAAAAGTTAGTCTTACTTAGCGAGAAAATCGTATATTGAACATATTTTATTCTGATTTTATTAAAAATTTATTTATTAATATCTACCATATCTTTTAATTTTTAGATTCATAAAATACATGGATATCCTTAGAGAATATTGATAAATAAAATGATACATTTACTGAGACTGAGTTATCTGTGGTTCTATCAGAATAAGTCACATTCCAAGATGACATATTTGAAGGGGAATATTTCTTTATTGATTATTCATGTTTTATTCATATTCAAGTTTAATTGTTTTCTAAATTATTCTCTTTAAAAATTTCTGAAATATCATCTCATAATAAATTCCTCGATTTTGAAGTCGAAGTGGCAAAAGAAGTGGTGGTTGAAGTGAAATATTATGACCCAATAATTCCATTACTCCCACATTGCATGTTATACTACATTGTTAAGGGGAAGGAATTGTTTTGTGATATTAATGGATTCATATAAAACCCATGTGAATGAGTTTTTATTGGAAGGAATATAATGTGGTGGTTCAAATCACACATACCATATCCATTATCTAAGATTGGGTGTCCTTTTGAACTGCCAACTATTGGAATTAAAACAACAATACCCACTTCCAAGGTCCATACCATGTTTTATCCCTTTTCATCTTACCCTTTCTCTTTATTTTTATCTACATTACATTCAATAAAGATATTATGATTTTCCATACTTCATTGTAGTTCTGAAATGGAATTATCTAAGAGGATAACTCAATCCTAATACTAAAATATATATATAGGTGGTATCCATTTTCATATTTAGTTTTTCTATGCTTAGCTATATATTTTTTTCACAATAAATGAATATTAGTTATATTAATGTGTGGGGTAATGTTGACATACAAAGACATATTTATATATTTATATATTTATGTTTTATTTTATTAGAAACATTGAGATTCATTTAATATTCATTTTTCATGTTTTTAACTTGAAAATATTTTGATATAGTTTTCTTTATTTTTAATAAAATAAATTTTATATATTTTTTTATGTGAAAAAGTTTTCTTAGATTTTTCCTTTCAAATATTTTTATAATTTTTCACGATTTTCGAAATTATTTCACATGAAATGGTGAATCAATTTATTTTTCTCATCCAATGTGATATTTTAACCATTTTTTAAATATTATCCCTAATTAACTTGTGTTCTTGAGAGAAACTAAGGTTTTTTTAAAATAATATCGTTTGATTATTATCATTCTAAGATTTTTATTTCATGAGAAAATAATAATTTAATTGAGGAATTTTATTTGGAATTCCATATTTTTATCTTGTGTTCAACCTTTTACATCAATCATTGTTATGCCTTAGAATAAATGAATTTAATCATATTTTTATGCCACATTATTGTATAATTTTTCAATTTCTACCTCAACTCTTTGTACTTTTTCATAGATATTTCACGTTTTAGTGTGGGGGAAGGGACTTTGGTGTGTATATTTGGGATTCAATTCATTATTGGGTATCTGAGGCATGTCTCATTTTTTTGGAAGTGGATATAGGGAAATGGGTGTGATTAAATATTCATTATATTTAATCTTTATCATCGTATTATATAAAAAATAGAAATAAAAAAATAAAAATACAGTTATTTTTCGGTAGGTCAAAAAATACCATAGCCAGACTATGCTCTTAAGATAATATGGGGTTATGTGGTGGATGCGAGATATATTATAATTGAAATAATAAAAAAAAATTAAAAATGTATCTCATACTGATTTATTCATTCATATTACATTATTTTTAATTCACAATATTTCCTTTTCACCTTGTCTTCAGTGAAACAAATTTTAAAAATGCAAATACAAAAAAAGGAGAATTTGGATGAAGAAATTCATTTTATTCCCTTTTTGAATCATGTACCATGAAAAGTTTTTGTTTTATTTCACATATAAGGAAAATTTAGTGAGTTGTATTTCCTAGGTTTTCACTTGAATATTTATGTATTTTTACTTAAGAGTTAAACCTCTTTTTCAAGCCTTATTTTATTCATTTCCCACCTAACATAAGCCACAGAGACATTTTAACCTTAATAAAAACCCCTCATGATTGAAAATATTTTTATATATCATGATGTTGACAGATAATAAATTTCAAAAGCCTATGGTGTCACATTAAATTTCAATGTATGATCATTACTCTATATATAATTTATATTGTGTGAAGAGTGACACGAATTTTAATGTGATATAGGAGTGATAGGGTCATGGATATATTTTTAGGCTAAATGATTTTGAATTATAGATTAAAAAAAGAAAATTATTTTATTCATAGATGATACATGGTGAAATATCATTTTTTAAACAATCTTGGAAATTTTCTCTCTTGATTTTTGGAGTGTATTTTGATTCCTATATTTGATGATTTCCAAAGAGTGCAATGTTTATGTGTGGGGGAATGATAAAAAACATAATTTAATATATATTTTTTTAATTAAATTTTATAATCCAAAAATAATAATATTTTTGGGTAAATTACCATTTTTTTAAAATAATATGAGTATAATTTTAGAATTTTAATAAAAAATCTTGTTTATACATTTTTTAGTCAACTATAGATTTTTTTCATAATATATTTTTTTGCGATGAATATTTTTATGAAATCTTTTGGGAATATTCTCAAATAATTATTATAAATTTTTAATTTAGTTAATTAAATATACAACTACCATTTTATGGGAGATAATAGACAATAAAGTCAATGGTAATGTAGGCTTAACAAGATCAGTCCAACCACAATAATTGGGCCATAAAAAGTTTTCTGACGCCTTTATTTTTTTTGAATTTTGATATTAGTTAAAAACACTATGTTTATAATTTAATAAAACTATACTAATTAATTTTTTCAAGTTATGTTCTAAAATAGATGTGAATCGATGCATCTAGAATCAATGAATCTTCCAGGTTGTAAATCATATCACTAATTATTTGACCATAACGTCTTAAATATACTTCTAAATAAGATTAAATTTTAATGGTGAATGTAAAAAACATATGGGAACTTTTTCACATAATAACACAATCCAATATTTCCCCACTAAACTATCTAAAAATTGATGTAAATTTGGTACATTGAATCTGGATAGTCTAACTATAGATAATTATTTTCTTTACATATTTGATAATAACGTCTTCAATACATGGCCAAATAAACAGAAAGTATGGTTAATAAAAGAGAATACATGACAGTAAAACATTCATAAAGAAAAAATTTCTATATTATGGAATTTATTGGTCCAAAAACTTATAAACATTAGAGGAGAGAATTAGAAAAAATATATCTTCCACATCCCATGCCTATAAATATGTACCACTTTTTCCCTTTATGGTAAGAAATTGAGAAGTGGGACATTTTTTAGGCATTGATTTTTGTTATTGTGATTTAATTGTTTTTTATATTTTTATTAATTTTTATCCTTTTATTACATTAATTTTTTCTTAATTTTCTATTTTGGTATTCTCTCATAGTTCCCCATCTCAACTCCATTAAAAAGGATAAATCACCTCATCTCTTGTTTGTAGGAGGGTGTGGTGAGGATTTTAGTTCGTTAAACTTTAAAATATTTTATTTATTTTATTTTAATAATTTAAAATGTATTGAAACTATTTTTCATGTATGGTTCACCCTAGTTTCTATACAATGGGGTTATTTTCCCTATTCATCTATATTCTTATCTATCATTATAATAATATTACTTACAGAGAGTTGCTAAAAAATTATAGTAATAACATGAGGGATATTATCTTAAATGTATAATGTCAGTGTGGGATGGTAAATATTTGAATGGTATGGTGTTAAATGATAAAGTTTATTTTAACACTGGATAAAATAATGAGAATAGATTTGTAAAGAACAATGATAGCATCATTGTGAACTCCTAGGAACGATAACATATTCTCACTAACATAATTTTGTGTTTTTTGTTTTATATTTTATGAAATTTATATATATTATTTATATATATATATATTATTCATTTCAAACCACACCCACACAATATAATTATATTATTTTATTATTTATTATTATATTTGTTAAAATATAATCCTGCCAATAAGAAAAAAAATGGTGTGTGTAAGTGGCATCATTGAGAGATCAACCCTATGGTCATACAATACTGCATTATTGGGTAATAAAATTTTATTGAAGTTGGTTTCCCAAAAAATCTCACACATCAATTTTTTAAAAATTATTTATTATTCTTTATATTACTTTTCCATGTCTACATACTATTTAATTCATTTTTAGTCAATTTATTCTTTATACTTCTTTTTTTCTCCTCAATTTTCATATTATCAATATATATTTATTCTAAAATGTCTTACCTTATTCCCTTAATGATGGGGTATTTTTTAATGAATTATATAAATATATATATAATATAATAATATCAAAAAAATATAAAATAAATGTTTTAAAAAAATATGATAGTGACAATTTGTTTTAGTTCTTAAGAGTTTTTTAGATACTAATTGATCTTTAAAATTTTAATCTCATTATTTTATCTAGGGATAAAATAAACCCTATCATTTAATACCCACCCATTTTAATTTTTATTATCCCACACCAAACCTCTTTATGCAATATAATCCCCTTATCTTCTTTACTATAATGTTACAGTGACCCTCTACAAACTATATTATAATAATGACGAAGATGAATAAAAATTAATGGGAAGAAGAACTAAATTGTAGAAAATGCATGGTGAACCCTACACCGAAACTACTTTCCCTACTATTTAAGTTCTTAGAAGAAAATAATAAACTCTTTTTAAGTGTAATGAACAAATATTATCACTGATCCCTCCCTCAAACAAGAAAAAACGTTAGTTCTACATTTTATTGGATTTGAGAAGGAGCACGATGGAGGGGAAAAAGATAAAATATAATATAATAGAATCTATATGAAGATGATAGAAACTAATATATAAATAAAAAACAGAACTCTTACATAATAAGAACAACAAATAAGACCTAAAAATTGTAACTATAAATTCTATGCTTTATAAGGGGGCGGAAATACATATTTATTGGAAAGGGAAGTAGAAAAAAGTTTCTTTAATTATATAAATTGTTACACTACTTGTTTTTTGGCTATTAAATAGAAAATTTTGAAAAAAAATTCTTCCTAAAAGTTTATCTCTATGTATTCTCTTTTCATACTCAAATTTTTAGCTTATTTGGCAATGAATTGAGGAAATTATAGCTGGATCATTGCTGAAAATATTTTTTCCTAAATAGACTATCTATATTAAATTTACCAAATGTTCGCACATTTTTTAATAAATTAATTAAATAATATATGAAGGAGGTATTCTTTAAAATTATTCCTCAATTTATTTCACATTTAACCATGAAATTACAACCTCTTAAGGATTTTTTGATGGATTTATGGTCAAATTATTAATTATAACATTTCTATCTTAGCAGATTCATTGAATTTGGACGCATCGACTTCACATGTGTTTTTTTGCATGAAAAATTTTCAAACCAAAATATAATCTATTTGGATGAAATAATAAAAATAATTTCTTCTAAATGTTTTCAAAATAAAAGCCAATACAAGTTTAATAAAAAAAATATTGGTTAAATTTTTGTTGTTAGACCCATCTAGTTGAATCCACATCATCATTAACTTCATGGCCACTTCTCACCCCACAAATTATGAAAAAAAGTTCTATTATCTAAATAAAATATGTAGATAAATTATTTTAAAATATTACCACAAAATATCATGAAAATATGTATTGAAGATAATATTTTAGGATAGAAAATAGTACAGTGGACATAAAAATATGTAAATTGAATTTTCTTAAAATTCACAAATTCAACTCAAATTTTTTTAAAAACCAAAATATATATTAACTACGTAGAAAATATTAAATTGGTTGGATTATAACATTAAATTATAGAAAAATATATATGAAATTATTTGTTTCATCAAGTACCCCATGGGATCACTAATTTGAGTCTCATTCACTATAGAATAAAAAATAAATTTTGAGGAACCATAAATGAGATCTCATATCATTCTTCTGAATCTCATGATTTCAAACAACAAATAGAGAAACTTCTTTTTCATTAATATAATTCTCTATAATAAACTACATATAGAATTGATTCCCCAAAAATTAACATTGTCTCTCTTATACAACTAGTTATGACCAGAGGCTCAAGATACACCCTAAGAGGGGGTAAATTAGGGTGTACAACTTTTATTGCAATGACTGAATCATATTCCTGAATTTTTTGTAATGTCTTGAAATTGTAAATAACAAACACAAATCCAAATAATACAAATAAAAAATGTAAATATAATGAAAAAATGATTTTATTTGGTTCATCACAAAATGATATATCAATGTAGAATAAACATGATGATGTGTTATTGAACTAAAAATCACTAATCACACTAAGTGATTACAAATGTTTCAGTAAGAATCATTATTAATCCATTAATCCATTGAATCTATCTTCCTATAGACACACAAATTCAATAAAGAGTATTAAATAATAAATGATATCTATGTCTCTCACAATGAATATCATGAAGATTATCAATACACATTAATATAGATGGTTTGTCTTATTTTCTAATCTATCCACTAATAAATTCCATATCATTAATGATAATAAAATATTATTCAAAAAATCAAAATAATATCTCCAAATGTGCATAAATTCTCTTTTGTATAAAATCAAATATATTTAAGTTTTTCTATTCATACTCATAAAATTATATTAATGTGACCTTATAAAAATTACCTATATCAAATGACATATGTAAGAACCTCATTGAGACTCTATTTTATTAAAATCATTATCTTACCATGTATTAAAACAAGGTTGAAAGTGATGTAGAAGGCACCATAGGTGAGCCTACGGTACTTGGGCATGGTTGGATAAGTGATGAGCAGTGATGGAAGTTGATATGGTGATGGTGATAACATTAATCATAGGAGGACAAATGTTTTAGATCTAGAAATTGTGATCACTCAGTGTGTGGTTACCAAAGGACAAACCATGTATCATACCAATCAGTGTATTGGGTTTCTTTAGAGTTATAAATATCAAATGAAGTTTGAATTTATGAAACATGTAAGGTATATTATTCAAAATTCCTTGATGTGTATTTGAGTACATTCTTGGATAACCCTATGGCTCCACATATCATTTATTCTAGTGGATTTAGAAAGTATTTTAGTGACCTAGATTGGGATACCATATTGGTATATTCATAGCTTTCTTGAAGTTACCACATATTGATAACCTCACTAAGATACTCCATGGAGGATTATCCCCTATAGTAGAATAATATGAGTTCATTCATGGATTCTGGTTAATGATTTCATATTATATTAATGGGATAATATGTCATGTTTTGAATGAATTTTTTTTTTCAAAATATTCTCACCTGTATGTCAAAAATAGACATGTAAATTGTATATTATAAATGATTTTATATGTAGATAATAATGGTATAATCCCCCTTAACATTTTGGGATAATTAAGATATGATATTTTAATTTTCGCGGTCCTAAATCTATAGAGATAGTGATAGGGATCGAGTGAAGCATTCAGAGTTGACTTGGAGTTCATCTTCTCCCTTATGTGTTAGGGTGTGGTCTTCTATTAATAGGTTTAAATTACTCCACAAGAAAAAAAATTATGGAATGTAATTTTCATCTATATAAAAAATAAATCTATCACTCCCACATGTGTTGGAGAAATTTCCACCACCCATAGAGTCGTCACTATAACACCTCGAGTTTTTATAAAATTTTATTGAAGAAATTTCTTTTCATTGATGTATTTCATTTCCCTAAGTCAAAAAATCCTTTTACACTACCCCAAAATATCATGTTCAAAATGAAACCCCAACTTGTCCTCCACTACATGAAATACCGACTTGTCATATATTTCACGCAACACCATGTTTCTATAAAACATCATTTTATTTTTATAATTTTTTAAAAGATATAGTTATAAATTTTCTGTTATAATCAATAATATTAATAGTAATATTTACTTTTAAAATATTTTTTATAACGGATTTATATAAACAAAACATATTTATAGTGAAAAATATAATTTCTGCTAAAGCCCTTATATGTTTAAAAATATTGTTTTCTCAAGTGAACTACTTTCCAAGTCCATTTGTGAAAAATAAAAATTTTAATTTTATAAAATTGATAAACTTATTTTTTTTAAATAAGATTCATTTTTGAATTTTTAATGTTTAAATTATCTCATGATTACTGTTTTGGATTTTTATAAGAAACTTCATTTTTTGATGAAAAATGAATACTACTAAATTTAAATTCAAAACTGCTTTTTCATCGAATTTATTTATATAGTTAGATTATATTTTCTGTTGGTTTTAGATTCACATTAGATCAATCATAAATATATTAATCCATTTTAGTTCATTGTAATTTTTTTATTTAATACACATATAAAGGACTATTGAACTTTTCAACATTCTCACCTTAAAACACCGCTTTCCCGCCACGTTTGTGAGATTATCATTAAACATAATTTTTCCATTTATATGAATTCAATTTAGAAAAATGGAAATTACATTTTAAAATAAGTATAATATTTATAGTCTAATATGACTAACATAATTTTTGACCATAAATATTAGTGAAGGTGATTAAAATTAATTACATCGATTAAGATAAAATTAGCTTAACATGGGACTAAACCTTAAACATAAGTGCCAAAATGACCTATCCTATTATATAATAGTAATTGGATGTAAATATTTCATCAATAAACCTTATATTATTTTATTATGACGTTTTTAGGTAAAAACGTGGGTACACCAAACTAGTTTTCAAAAATTCCAAGTGTGTCCTTTCCCTACCCTATAAAAATCCACCACCTCTCCACCTTCTTAACAACTCGAAAACTACTTAGGTTTGGAAAATATATTTGGAATAAAATCCCAAAAATCCCTCCCTTACTCCTTGAATATTCCCTTTGGGTATAAATCATTCCAAGGAAGCTCTTTGGTGCAAACCAAATGGAGTATCCAAAAAATGATGTAACATCCTTCCTCAGGATCCTTTTATTTTTTTTCTTTATCCACCACCTCAATTCATATAATTCCATGAACACATAAAAGCCTCAGTATCCTAAATATACTGAAACTTTTTTATTTAATGGGTTCAACCTACAATAACACACACTTCCATCAAATTGGTAAGCAACTTACTATTCTTGTGTACGGTGAATTACTACCTCATGAAACAATGTTATTTATTTTACATTACCACCTATTATGGTTGGAAATTATGAAGTACAATCTATTTTTATATGATAGATATTATATTTTCTATTTATTTATAATTATTTATTTATTATATGATTCTTACTTTCATTCTTTCTATTTTTTATAAATAAGATAACTTAGTTTGTAGAATTTTGGACAACCGGATCCTCAAAGTGATGTAATTCAATCACACTTTACATGAAATGTATTAAAGATGGGTTAAATAAATTTAAATGATATATATGAAATAATAATTATAATTAAATTATATTATATACATATATACATATATTTCATTTACTTTGTTTCTATGAATACACCCTAAGGATGGAAACATCGTTCCGATGTATGTATGGCCTACCGCCTCCATGAACAGTGTATTCCATTTCATATATCTATATTTTATAAATTATTATAAATTATTATATACTGAATATATATAATATATAATTCATTTTTTACATTATTTAAATATTTAAATCTTGATTTATGTAAGGGTATCAATAATGGAATGTCAAAACATATTTGATACACAAAGCAATTATTTCCTGAAACATTACTTTAACATGGAATTGTTAATAAAAAGGAAATAGAAGTTCACAAGAAAGTAATATATAGTATTATATATATATATATATATGAATATGGTTATTTTATAAATTTAAAAGAAACTCATTATTTTTATATAGGATTATTGTATGATTATGATTAAAGTCAAGACACAAGGTAAGGGAATTTTATATCACTTTTTATTTCCATGATATAAATGACTTGTTCACCACACTTTTATTTTTTGTGGTTTATATACTAGACATGAACGTATTATATTATTCTTATTCTTAAATTTATGGTTATTTATATATCCATACTATTATCTTTATTTCAGGGGTTTTATGTTTCAAAGTTTACCAAATCGGTAAGATAGTTTTGTCATAATTTCGCTTCTTTGAGACACATGTTTTTTTTGCACCTACATTCTTTTTTGAGTTATATATACTTCTATTTAACATGTTATTTCATTAATATCCTTATTTTAATGATATTTTATGCTTCATGTAACTTCATTTTCCTTTATTGATAGTATGATCCCAAGTTACCATATGGTAATATTTTATTGAAACAATCCAATTTTTTATTGGGATAGTTTAGGATAAATCTCCCATTCATGAAATATTATGATTCATACCTCAAGAAAATTAATGATTTTTATTGTCCTATTTTTATTCAATATATTACCATGTAATAGTACCATTTTCCACTCTTTGGTACATCAGATAATTAAGAAAAAATATAAGGAAAATATGATATTATTTCTCTATTCAATCGGAAATCTATTTTATTTCAAAAACTATATTTTCAAAAATGTTTTCTAATGATATTTGATGTTCATTTTCTTGTAATATTTATTTAAAAAATTTATTGTGTTTAAATATTCCTTTATATATTTTCAAACCTATTTTTAACAAAAAAATGTTTTAAAATGTATTATGTTTTGAAAATTGTTATTCAATATAGAAAGGATATTTTTCCCAGAATTGTTTTTAAAGATATTTAAAAAAAATCGCATATAATTTGAAATATACTGGTGTTACTCATGTCTTTTGTGGAAAATGATTCAATTTTTTCACTCATATTCTTTATTTGAATGGATTATTTTTTGATGGAATGATGTTTATGAAACCCATTTATCATTATTGGGTAATATGATTTTGAAACCTGGTTCTTTCATGGGTTATGATTTTGATGAAATGATTATAAAACCTATATCTTTTTTACAGAGGCCATGATATTACTACATTTTTATGATACCCATTTAATTTCATGGGTTATGATATGATTGTTTATAATATTATTTCACATGTATGTTTGATTTCATTATGATATTGGTGGGACCTATATCTCTATCCAATGCATTGGGTAAAGATTTATATCACATGAGATATACTACGATGGTATTGGTATTGAACCTTGACGACTAAGATGTCCATGGGAATGAACCATAACTATAAAGACAGTATGAATAGTGAACTCATACTACTAAGATGGTCATGGGAGTGAACCATGACTACCAAGATTGTATGGGGAGTGAACCCATAGTACTAAGATGGACTGGGTTTTGATTCCTTGACTACTATGGGAAACATTTTATATTCTTATGTTCTTTTTATAATTCCATGTTTTGTTCCTATGTTATTCTCTCATGTATTATTTTCATTAATTGCTTTTGATTCATGTCTAACTAACTACAAATTTTTAATCCATGATTCATGATTATGATCTTTGATATGCATGGTATGATCTTATAAAGTTATGGTCATGTTCTCATACCCTTATTCTCATGCTTATGCTTACATATCACCTTTATTTACCCTTCATGAGCTTATGATCTCTCCAAATTTTGATTTTCCTTCCCCAGGTTACGAAGATATATTCTAGGTCTGATATTAATAAGAGGGGTTATAGTTTTGGACAAACTAGTGGGGATACTGTATCTCACTCATGTATTACTGTTTATGTTTCCATTTTTCAAAATTCACTAAACTAAAAAATATTTGGATGTCTATTTTTTTAGTGTCTTAATTATTCTGCAAAAGTAATGTAATGTTAATGTATGAAAAGTGAGGGCCTCTATAGTTGGTATTTGAAAAAAAAATTAGTTAACCTTTGGATACTTGTATGAGGAAACCTTAGTGAGAAACCTAAGGATATGTCTAGGAATAGGTCTACAGATAAAGAAAAATATAGGAAGATGTCATAGAATTTGGGTAAAGGATATGGTGATTTCTTTCCTAACAATACATCTAGGTCTAGATACTATACATAGATGTGGATTTAGAATAGATATACCTAGGGTTAACAACTCTGACAAGGTATGATGGGAATGACTCATAATAACTTGGTATATGACAATGAGCCTTGCAGCACACCTAGTTTGGCACTCCCAAGGGATATTCTTTGAGAATTGAAAAAATCTTCACAACCTATCTTGAATGATTTAAATATAAGTTGTATATTAATAACCTAAAATAAACCAAAGTTGTTATAGATTAAAAGGGTTTCATAAATTAGATATCTTATAAGTGGTTTTTTATTTTATGGTACCCCATTATAATATTTTTTTCTTACTCTATGATTTTTTGTTTTAGTCAACGGATGGAACCCAATGGAACTTTGTTAACAGTGATTGTGATAGAAAATGGAATGGTTGTCCTCCTAAGAATCTTAATTTTATGGAATATTGAATGCAAAACCTCATTGATATGATCTCATATCTTTCTCAATATATGAACATGTTAGACTTACAAATGAGCAAAGGAGGTAATAATATTCTATTGAGTCTTTTTTTAGAAAACATCCACCTTCTTCCAATGATTTATAATCAACTTTTTCTTAAAAAATGGATTGGTACCATTGAAAATATATTTTCTATACATTGGTGTTTACAACATGAGAAAGTTATTCTAATTTTTTGTCACTTAGAATGTGAAGTGGACCAATGGTGGACTCTAATAAATAATATGGGGAAGCAAGATGAAAATGAATCCATGGATTTGGATGAGTTTAAGAACTTATTTTTTAATAAGTAATTTCCTCATATTATTTATACAATTATGGAAGAAGAGTTCCTCGAGTTGAAGAAAAGGGGTGATGAATTTCTGGGTACCTACGAAGCTAATTTTCCAAGGCATTCAAGGTATGCTTCAGGAATTATCATCCAAACCAAAAGTAATGTTGATAGTTTCATCAGTGTCTTAAAGAAAAGTATCAAAATAGAATTTTCCATAAGATACTTTAGTAACTATGAACATATTTTTCATTGTGAAATCATGTTTGAATTAAGGGTTGGATTCATGTATCAATCACATAGTTTTGAAATGAAAAAGATGATGGAGTTTAATGGGAAATATAAAAACTATGAAGATAAGAGTATGATATTTATTTTATGCACAATGTGTTGGAATAATCATGGAGGAAATTTCATTATGGGGTATAATAAATGTTTTAAGTGTGGAGGGGAAGGTCATCAAAAATTTAATTTCTATAGTAATGAGAATAATTTAGGTAATTGTGTGAATGGAAGAAATGATGTATTGAATGAAACTCTCATTATTCAATTCTACAAGTGTATGGATAATGGGAATTATGCATATCGGTTCCCAAACCCAAGGGCTAGTGAAATTGATCTAAATTAGTAATCTTTTAAGTCAAAGCATAAGGGGAAATCTCATGAAATCACTATTTATGATGAGGGGTGTGATAAAGATGTGGTGAAATGTACACTTACCTTCCACTATAGAACTACTAATGTCTTATTTTATTCTAGATCTACCCACTATTTCATATCTAAAGAATTTTCTTAGGTTGTTAATATTCCACGAAAATTATTTTATGTGGAAGTAGTAGTGGAAACCCCTAATGGTATGATGATTTTATCCCAAGACTATGATTCCTCACTAGTTGACATTTGTGGTAATGTGATTCCATTAAATCTTTTCATTATTCCTTTGGTTGAATTGGATGTCATCTAGGGCATATATTGGATTCCTCAGCATAATACCCATGTCTATTTTCAAGGAAGGGAAGTTAAAATTGATATTCCAAAAAATACTAAAATTTTCTATCATTTTGATTATAATTATGAAATTCCTAGGGTGATTACATCCATTGTGTGGGTATTAATTCCCATTAATAAGGGTTTTTTATCTCAAATTGTAGGGGAGAAAATTGGCATTGTTGATGTTCCTATTATTTGGAAGTTTTTGGATGTCTTTCCAGAATAGTTTTCCCACTTTCCGCAGTAGTTTGATGTTGAGTTATCAATAAAACTCAAATCTGGTTCCTCACTAATTCCAAACATGCCTTATAGATTGATCCCTATTTAGATTCAATAATAAAATAAGAAACTCCAAGAAAACATTTATAAGGTATTCATTCAGCCAAGTGTTTCACCTTTTGGTGAACCTATTCTTTTTGTGAAAAAGAAATATGGATCAATGAGAATTTTCCATGATTATCATGAGTTGACCAAGATGACAATCAAGAAGAAGTATCATATTCCATGTATTGATGAGTTTTATGGTCAACTATGTGGATATCAACACTTTTCCAAGATTGACCTTCATTCGGGTTATCATCGATTGATTGTCAAGAAAGAGGATATACCCAATACGACATTATGTACAAGGTATGGACACTATGAATATATAGAAATTCCTTTTGGTGTGACTAATCCCCCTTCTATCATCATGGATTAAATGAATATATTTTTTAGAGATCACATAAACCAGTTTATGATAGTCTTTATAGATGATATTCTTATGAATCCAAATAAAAATAAAGGGCATGAATAACACTTAATAATTGTAATAAAGACCCTAAATAAAGAAAAACTATATAAGAATTTACAATGTGTGAATTTTTTGGTGAAAAAGGTTTAATTTTAGGGTAACATAATCTTATGAGATGGTATAGTAGTAGATCCATCAAAGATAGTGGTTTTTTAATGCTAGCCTAGACCAACCATGGTGAATGAGATCCGTAGCATTCTTGGTTAAGATAGATATTATTGATGGTTTATGGAGAATTAATTATGAATATCTAATCATCTAACCATGTTAACTCGGAATGGTGAAAAGTTCCTCTAGACATATTAATGTGAGTAAAATTTTAAAGAACTAAATATAAGGTTAGTTAGTGCACTTATTCGTACATTACCCCATAGTAGAGAAGGGTTTTTAATCTATAGTGATGCATCCAAGAAGGGATTGATATGTTTTTTATGCATAATAACATAGTTATAGCCTTTTCCTAATGGAATTTGAATATTCATGAGAAAAATTACCTAACTCATGATTTGGAGTTAGCTACGGTAATTTTTTCATTATAGATATGGAGGTATTATATTTATAGGGAAAAGTGTGATATATATTATGATCATAAAAGTATGAAATATATATTCAAATATAAGTAGTCACACTTTCACCAAATAATATGGTTAGAGCTCATAAAATATTATGAATACTCAATACATTACCACCCTAGGAAAGCGAACAAGGTGCACAACAAAAAAAAGATCAATTAGCGATGTGATTTTAAATTAGCGATGTTTTAAAGCATTTTTAAATGAGGTGTCTCTAATTTAGTGATAATTTAAAGTGTTCGTAAGTTAGTGATGTTTTTAAGAATCACTAATATGCAACACATCATTTTCCACAGTTGTCTCAAAACATCAGTAAATAAATGTCGCTAAGTTAGCGACACATCATTTACATATGTTTTCTGGAAAGTTAATTAAATAAACATCATAAAATCACATGTCATTTACCGATGTTTTCTATAAATGTTGGTATTTTTTAAAACGTATGACAATGAAGTTTTTTAATTATGTATTTTTTTATTATAATAAAAACCATCTTCCCCACCCACTCCCTTCTAGTACCTGCCTAACCATCACATCCCTCTCTAGTTCCTACCACACCATCCCATCCCACTCTAGTACACCATCCCCTCTCCTCTCCCCTCCAGTACCTACCTCACCATCCCATCCCCTCTCAGAGCTTAGTATGCTAGAGGAATCTCACATTTATTCATTTTATATTCATCTGATAATTTCAATGATGTATAAATATTTGAAAGATTACTTTTTGTGGGATGTAATTAAGAGATATATCTCATAGTTTGTATCTCGGTGCTTGGTATTATATAAAGTTAAGGATGAAATAAAAAAAACCTAAAGGGATGTTTCATTCATTACCCATACTAGAATTGAAATGGTAGAAAATCACAATGGATTTTTTCATTGGACTCCCCGAAATTTCTAAAGGGTTTAATTATACATGGGTGGTATTCGATCCCTATACAAAGTCAGAACCCTTCATTTCTATTATATCTGGATCAACATGACAGGAAATACACTAAGGAAGTGGTAAGGTTGCATGGACTACCTCATTCAATTTTATCGAATTAGGACAGCAGGATTACCTAAACGTTTCGTAGAAGTATCCAATAAAAACTCTATATGAAATTGATTTTTAACACTACTTATCTTCCTCATATAGATAGATAGACTAAAAGAACAATTAAAACCTAAGAGGATATTTTGTGATCTTCTTCTGTAGATTTATAATGTGGTTTGGATCAACACCTTTCTCTAATTTAGTATTCTTACAAAAGTACATTTCACTCAATAATTCATAAGGAACCTTATAAGGCCCTCCAGGGATAGAAATTTAGATCTTAAAAATTTTAGGATGAAGCTGGATAAAAATGCCATTGGGACCTAAGATTTCAATAGAAATAATCAAGAAGGTTTGAACCATTCTGTAGCATATCAAGGTAACTCAAAGTAGTTATAAAATTTATGTTGATAAACAATGGAGTTATATAAAATTTGAGTTTGGAGATAAGGTGTTTCTATGAATCATTCATGAGAAGAATAATGTGAGGCTTGGAAAGAAATGGAAACTAATCCCTAGTTATATCGATCCCTTTGAAATTCTAGATGATATCTGGATGGTATCCTATTGCTTAAAACTTCCCAATAATCCCTCTCCTGTCCATTATGTTTTCCATGTATCTCTCTTGAGGAAGTACATACCTATCCCTTCATATGTAATTAACATAGAGGTCATACCATTGAAGTGGGATCTTTCTGACAATGAAAAACCGGTTGAAATTATCAATCATATAGAGAAAATTATACGAAACAAGACCACTCGCCTTGCCAAAGTATTATGGAGAAATCACCAGTTTGAAGAATCTATTTGTGAACATAAGGATATTATGAATTATAATTTTCCTCATTTATTTGTACCATAATGATGAATTTCAATGGTGAATTTCATTTTAAGGTGGTAGAATGTAACCCCGTGAGTTTTTATGAATATTTTATCTAATAAATTTCTTTTAATTAATTTTTTGTATTTCACTTAGTCAAAAATACCTTTCACATGACTCTAAATTGGATTACTCTACAAAAAAAACCATTATTTGGTTTGCGCTACAAGCAACACTGATGTCACGACCCGACCCTACCCGGGCTCGAGCCGCAACTACCCCAAGCCCGCCTCCATAGGCCAGGGGCCGGTGACCATCGCCGAAGGCACAATAACTCGGGGAGGCCTTTGCCTAAGCACCTGTACACACACACACACAGCAAACTCAATGCAATAGTGTAGAGTAAAAGTAAAGACAATTAAAGAAAAGGAAAGGGAAATTGATATATAAATACCACAAAGTGCATCGACTTATACAAGTACAAAGTACAAACTGAAAAAAAGGGGAAAAACACGCGCCCAAACAAAAAGTGCCACAACCCGGCAACAGGTAAAAAAACTACTGATGGGTCTCCCGCCTGGAACCCGGCCATGACCACCGCACGCGGTCTAAGCTTCCAAGCTCCTACGCTCCACTGAAGTCACGCTCCACTTGTCCATCGTCTGCAAGGGCACACCAAGTGCGGGCAAAGCCCAAGCAGGGGTGAGTATAAAAATTCTCAGTAGGATACCCCGAAGGCTCGAGGGAGCAACAAAGGAGGTACTGAAGGGTGACCGGTAGAGCGAACAAGGAATAGAAAGGAGTACAACCAAGGGTGCAGTAAAGAGTCCAGCTCAACCCAACAAGAGAAAGGAATTAGACTCGCCCAGACACAAGGAGCTGGAAACGGTGAGAAGATGAACTTCTCGTCGAGTCTTCGCTACCTATAGCAGGAGAGTAGACTCGTCCAACCACGAGAATCTAGACACGGAAAGCACGTGGCATACCCCACGCGTCTTCACCTCTCCTGAAAGGAGAGTAACCAAACCCAAGAAGTGGGTACTAGAACAAGGTATATACAAGCCCATATGCTCAAAAAGAAGCCAGAACAAACTCGTAAGGGGATCTCTGTCCCGTAGCTCAGCCCAAGAAAGAGTAGCCAACAGTCCCAAAAGTAACACCATCGATGCCCAGCATCCCACACGTCTGCCCCGAACCGCAAGCCAAGGGTCGCCATCACTACACCTCGACACTATCCACTTTGGGCGGCACTGACTCGCCCGCACGGTTTTAGGTCGCGTCACAAGGACGCGTCTCATTGGGGGAAAGCGCTCCTCGTACTCGAGAGCTCTGGGGGAACGTCAACCACAACTCGTCACTGCCCCGCAGTCGAGAGGTCTGCTCAAAGTCGATAGGCGACCCCCTGCCCAGCCCCGCTGGAGGATCCCTAGATGTCAACGGGTTCCCACTACAGGGAGACCCAGAAAGTCGACGGGTGCCACACTGCCCAGTCCCGTAACAGGGTAATCCACTAGAGGGAGACCCGGTTAAAGTCGGCGACGAGACCACTGCCCAGCCTAGCTGGAGGTAACCCTGCATCGGGGACCACTGCCCAGCCCAGCTGGAGGTAAGCCTGACATCAGGGACCACTACCCAGCCCAGTTGGAGGTAAGCCCGGCATCGGGGACCACTGCCCAGCCCCGCTGGAGGTAAGCCCGGCATCGAGGACCACTGCCCAGCCCCGCTGGAGGTAAGCCCGGCATCGGGGACCACTGCCCAGCCCCGCTGGAGATGAGCCCGACATCGGGGACCACTGCCTAGCCCCGCTGGAGGTAAGCCCGAAACTACTCTGGCCATCCCTGCTAGATGGTACCGCTCGGTGAACACCGCCGTACTGGCCATCCCTGTTGGATGGTAACCCACTGGCGATCCCAGCTCGAAACAACCTCATCCCTGCTGGAAACAACCTCAGCCCTGCTGGAAACAACCTCAGCCCTACTGGAACAACCTCAGCCCTGGTGGAACAACCTCCTGGGTAGAGGATCGGTGCCCGCGTAATGTTTTGGTCACACCGAAACCACAAGCTCTACCAGGGAACATGGAGAAACGGGAGAAACTCCCCAGGCCTCACAAGGTGATCCCGCTCCAATCCGCTGAGTCACTGTCGAAGCGGAATGAGAAATATCATCCCAGAAAGTGGTGAAAACACCCACGCTGCACGAACACCCGTAGTCGCAGACGGTGTCGCAGTCCAGTGAAAGGGCACAGTACTGAAACCCCTCACAGCCAAAGAATCAGAGGAACCAAACCATCTCTGTCGTCCAAACCATCAAGCACAAGACCAGGGGGAGACCGCTCAACCCTGCTGGTCAGACAAAAGAGCACCAGGCGAGGGGAAACTCTGCCCTGCTGGTCAAACAGATGAGCACAAATCCAGGGGAAAACTCCACCCTGCTGGTCAAACAAACGAGCACAAAGGGACCCTCTACGTCGGAAGAGGTCTAAGTACGTAAATCAGATCATGGAACGCACGTGGGGACCACATGACGTGTGGCCCCATGTCAACCCCAACTGAGCGCACAAACATCCTCAAGTACAAACAACCACATGTACCTCCAAGCGCTCCCGTATACTCCCGGATTATACCTCATTCCAGCCCAAGGGCTATCGTGCACATGACACCCAGCATCAACGCGAAGGTGTGACGTAAAAACTCCACCTCAAAGGCCCAGTCACGGCCAACCACATCTCGTGGACCAATTATATCACTCTCCTAAGAGTGCGCGATCACACGCCAAGGGTCCGCTACAACAAGATAGGGCGAACCACCACTGGAGCACCTTCCATGCTTCCACGTTTAACAAGATCGTGCAAGAGGCTCCTTGAAACCAAACGGATTGCACCATTGTAATCCTCGCGTAAAAACAAGCGAGATGAACTACTTACTCGCCTCAAACGGATATCCGACGAAAAAGTCACCAACACCGCCTCACGCCCGAACGGCGTCCCGTGATCCCGAGCCTCGGCCACGAAAACAGTCAGGCACATCGCACCATCGCGATCCCCACGGGAAAACACGTCAAAAGAACTACTCACTTGAGTGCAACGGATATCTGGAGAAAAATGTGCATCTCGGCGCACCGCACACGAGCAGTGCCACGTGGGACCTGCATCCCGGTCCCGAAACTCAACGGACGGATTGCACCATTGCGATCCTCTCGAAAAAGCACACAAGATGGACTATCCACTTTTCCAAAACGGTCGCCCGGTGATAAAGCTGGAAATCACCGTCAACTCCCGAAACGGCCCTCACGGGGCCCGCACCATCGTGCGGAATTACAGCGGGCAAACTGCGCCAACGCCATGCCCTCGGAAAAACACCCAACATCGACTGCTCACACGCCCCGAACGGACATCCGAGGAAAAAGTCACTAAAAGTTGCACGCAGCTCAAACGACGGGCCATGGGGCCCACACCTCAACTCCGGCTTCAACGCCCGGAACCACCCTGGAAACCTGCGCCTCGACGCCAGGGTTCCAACGCCACGGACGGCGCTTAAATCAGACATCGGAGACGTCTGCGCCATCCAATACAAGAATCTCGGGAAAAACGCCCGTCCACTTAAAGACACGTCGCGCCTCCGCGACCCCTCGTTTTGGGAATGAAAAATTCCTGAAAACATCTCAAATCATTCCCCTCGACGCAAGGTCCGCGCTGCCGCTGACGGCACTCAAAACGGGCTCCTGTAGCCCGAAATACGGGCGTCCGAAGACTGAGGGGCATAGCCCCTTGGGCCGGACCGGCCCGGTCCGGCCGGTCCGCCCTGCTTGGGCCGGCCCGCGCCGGCCGGCCCGCCGGACCACGGCCCAGTAGCTGGGCCCGGTCCCGCCGAGCCGCGGTCCGCCGCTCCACGGCCCGATCCCCTTCACACCCGCGCGCCCGCCGCGCGGGATGCTCCACCGACCGGCCACGAGGGCCGGTCGCACGCTCCTCGCAATGACCTGAAAAGTGCGGGTCGTTGTTGCGCCGCAAGGGGCCACCGCCTCGCGGCCCCTCTCCCTCTCGCCGGCGCCCTGTCGGCGCCACCGGCCTGCCGCCGCCGCTCCCAGTGTTCCACCGCCTTCCGAAGCTGCGGCCACCGCGCCACCTTCCGAAGCCACGGCCGCCGCGCCGCCTGCCCGGAGCCGATGAGCCCGAGCCGCCGCAGCCACCGCCTGAAGAAGATGCCGCCTTCCGAAGCCCCTGCCACCGCCAGAACCCGCCGGAAACACCCAGAAAACCAGAATTTCCCGCAACCTTCGGCGAACGATTGTGAACACCTCCGAATCCCGATTTCAAACCCGAAACAAGCATCGGAAAGAGAAAAAAATGTGTACTAAACGACCAGGGGATTTGGTCGAATATTAAACAACGAACCGATGCTAAAATTGATGTTCAAAGGGGGGTTCGGGATTTAAAACTCAAACGAACACCACCTACCTCGCTAGGCTTCGCCTGGAGCTTCGCGTCGATCTTCCGGCACCACCGCACCATGCCGGAGTCGCCTCGCCGGAGCTCGCCTCGCCGGAGCTGCCTTGTCAGAGGTGATGGAGGGGGAGGAGGGTTTGAGGAAGAAGAAGAGGGAGTGGGGGTGTGTTAAGCGTTTAAATAGAAAACGCTTAACTACCCGCCTGTCGGCCCGAACCCGAACCCCCAGCAGGGTCGAGGTTAAGCCTCCCCTGGGGTAAACACGACCTCCCGAGCACAACGGCGGTCTCGAAATTTTAATATGAGGCCTCATTCAAAAATTATAAAGCTCAACGCCCGAGCCCACCAAATTACGAAAACGCCCGTGGGGCCATTTTTCACAGATGGCCCGCGCCCGCAAAACATATACCCCTCCTAGGGTAAACGGCATGCTCCGAACTCAACGGTGCCCTCATTTTTCCAATCTGGGCCACCGTTTAAGAGATACTAGCATTTTTTCATTAAGAGAATAAATTAATTAATTAATTTATCCGTTTAACCTTCCGAAAGCGAGCGAGGGGTCCAAACATCCAGCGCTGACATGTTTTATGTCGTTCCTAGGGTAAACACCCCATTCCGGACCCATCTGTAAACTCAGATCACTGATCTGGGTCACCATTGAGGATTTATCCCATTTACTTTGTGTTTCTAGTGTGAACGCACTGAAAATTTAATTCCGGCCACTCCGGGGCTAGGAATCGCACGCCATCTGAAGGCACTGCTCTGGAATATCATCAAGAATATTCCAAAGTCTTTCACAGAAAAAACCGGGTTCTTACAACTGACTTGGTGTATGTTACATGCAACACTGAGTTTCTGTAAAACATAATTTTATAGATATAATTTTTTAAAAAATATAGTTATAACCCAACTGTAAAACATATAAATATGAATAGTAATAAATAATTTTCAAATATGTTTTATAATTTTTTTATATATAACAACCTGGACCTGAACTGCCACCCAAATAGCATTAAATGGGTCGGGTGTTACTACCTAATGTGCACCTCCCCAAACACCAATGGTTGTCGACTAGTAGCGAGGGTCTGATAGGTATAGTGTGGAAGATATACCCTCTCGGAGGGGGAAAAATAATTTTTCTGGTCCAACTAATAATCTTTAACATGCAATGGAAATAAACAACTCATCAGACATGAACCAGACCCACATAGCTGAAGTAAAATCAATATCAACAAACTACGGAAGCAATAAATAATAAAGTGCCACCAAAAGTAAACACAACATCATGATGACCATTTGTAACAACTACTAGAATAGACAAGTCATGCATCCATAATAAATCAATATATAAAAGGGGCGCCATTGGCTAACCAAATGTATCTATAATCAAAAGTAAACATGATAATATAGAAGGGAAACTAAAGAAAGTAAACACCAGCCAGGCATGACCTCAAGGTCCATACCATCTCCATACAACAGCTAAAATAGACCATCTCTTGAAGCTGACCTCTTTCCTGCACATAAATCCTTAAATTCTACACACATCCCAAAGGGACCGTGTAGGGAATGAGATGAATCTCAGTAGTATAACACCCAATGGTGCATACCTAATATAAGTATTTATGTAGGCATGAATTCATATGGAAAGTAGAAAATAGCACAATTCACAAAAACACATAAACTCCACCGGTGCTCAGCAGCCACCATGGAGTTTCACCTGCTTCATCCAATACTGGAATCTCAGTCAAGTAACCCAAAACCATGTGGCTCATGACACTATGTGTCTCAATTACCAATGTCCTGAAGGCACGCCCATGAAGTAGTATCTCGGAGGAACAGCAATGCCTATCCTAAAATAATTAACCATAGGGATAGCGATTTCTTCCCTCAATAAAGTAACCAGAGGGATAGTGATTTCTTCCCTCAAATAATTAACCATAGGGGCAATGATGTTTTCCCTCAAACTATGGAGAGCCTCTTCCCCCAACCCAATAGCCTCAACTCTATCCCCTGAATGCTCCTCAGCTTCCATGTGGCTTCTTATGGAAAGCACCCACAAACCAGTAGTACCTAAACCACAACTAATGGGGGCCTCTACCCACCCGAGTTGTCAATACCACCTCATCATGGAGTCTCTATGTGTGCAAACTACTCAAAGATTCTAGGTGAGCGGTGATCACCAAAATAGTACCCAATACATAATGTCTCTGACACCTCGTGTCCCAATAACCATTCCACTCAAGTCTAGTGGCCTCGCTATCCAAGTAACTCGGTCCATGCACAACCTCACAATCACATTGTATCAAGTCAACGTCCATGATGCCGAATCCTATGGACTGAACCACCCAATGTTACCTAGGTCAAGACTAAATTTTGATCAGCATCACTCAAGAATATCTTGTCCATTCCCAACACAACCCAAAGGATCTAGCATATTCAATCACACATCAAAAATATATTTAATAAAAATAAATGATTAAAATAGGAAAACAAAATAAACAGTTAAATTTCACTAATTGTGTGTTTCCTCGTACCAACATTGAGGTGTTTAAGGCCTCTAACCATTCATATCATAACATGACAAGTTAAACTCAGCAATTTAATGAAAAAAATTCATTTTAACACATTTTGGCATGCTCGATCAAAATTATCCAATTGAGAAATGGCCCCTCGCCTGGCACTGCTCAAGAAAAACATGTGCAGGGCATGCCCGAAGTCATACCATATGTCTAATAACCAATTTAATATGCAATAACAGATAAAACAGGGTCTTTCTCAAAATACCCAAATACGAGCTTTAAGATGCACCACCCAAAGGACTATGAAAACACAAAATAAGGTATGAACCACCTACCTGAGACATGTAGACAAATTCATGTCCGACAATAATCTCTAATTCGAATCTGATCTTCGTAGATCTATGTTTCTCTCAAATCTCAGAAATTATACTCGGAAGGAAACTTCTGTGTGTGAGGCAAAGAAACTAGAAAGAAAGAGGGTGTGAAGGATTAGACTTCCTGATGTGATCCATCATCCCCTGAAAGATTGAAGTACAGAATTCAGATGAAGAATCTAGGAGAAGAAACATTTTTGGCCTTCCGGAGCATCAAGGTCCATAAATGGGGAAGAAGAAGGTATTTTCTGGAATAATACGCAATGCTCTTTCATTTAAGAGAATAAAAAAAATATGGTGTGTATAAAGGACTACATATCGTGTAGTTGCCTTGTCCATACTACGACATAAGAAAAGGTAGCCACAGGGCTTGTACATGCCACATGAGTCGACATATGACTAGAACTCATCTGGTAAGAAAAAAAGGAGAATAAACGGCGTGTCAAACAACACTACACACCATATAGTAGAAAATTCTTACATGGTCATCACACGGCATGTAATCAGAGATCATGCATTCAGTAAATTCCTAACCCATACATGGTGTGTACTTTAGATTACATGGTGTGTAATCTGGAAATTTCTAGAATTTCCCAGTTTTCTCAGAAACAAGTCAAAAATTCAAACAGAGTCGGGATTCTGACCTATTCTAAAAACCTGGGTTTTACAATCTCCCCACCTTAACCTAGAATGTCCTCAAGTTATCAAATGAAACCCAAAGATGGAACCAAACAAACCACCCCGATCAAAGTAACTTGAACTTCCCTGGTCTTAAAGGTTATGGATAAATTCCTCAAGGGGATCCCCACCTTAGGATTTTCATAACTCAGTCTCAACCCAAAAAAAATAAAATCAAGAAATGGTTCACTAACCTATTTCTGGACCCATGGTCATTTCATGACACATCATAACTCCTACCCCTAATTGGTGCACCTGTGACATTTATAACACCCAAATGTATCTTACACTACATCGATGACCGCTTAAATGAGGTCCTACATTCCATGGATGCTCAAAACTAACCTAGTTCCTAAAACATCAAGTAACCCGCATCCTCGATGCCTCGATGCCCATGACACATCATATAACCCGCATCCTCAATTCTCATGATGATATGCCTCTCATATATATATATATATATATATATATATATATATATATCACGCACTTGATATGGCGCAAATCTAACTGACTAACATCTAGTCAGTCCACATATATCATGTGCACCTCGTGCACTCAAAGTGGACATGCCCCAACAGGATATGCCAAAATAAAAACCAGAAATTCACGACCACACTCGTGGTGTACCTCTAACTGTCATTGGCTTTCCAACCTACTCAGCCTCTGGAAGATCCATAGCATGCACCCATCCAAAAGTATTACTGTCTGATGCCTGACCTCCCTGTGGTGCTGCTCTAGTCACCGGCCATTGACCCCTCATCTTTGTGCCACTATCTCTATCATGTCCTCCACATGCAGATGAAACTCAGCCACCCACTCCTAGTACTGAACCTGAACCAAATCCAGATGCCATTATCTATCGTGGTCCCTACCTTCTAGTTGACTGAGAAGGCTGCCTGCAAAACCTCTAAAGATTCATGACCTGTCCATATGCTCGACACTGCTTTGGAGGTCTATCACATAGAGTCTGAACAAGACCTAGTTGTCCACAATAAAATAAAACCACATATGAACTAATACGTGATGGTATAGGTGAGTCCTCGGCCCAACTGCCCTATTGGAACTCATTACGTCCTTGCTTCTTCCTATATGAACAATAACCTGATGTTATCTCCTTTCCAACTTAAAGGATATCCCTTTGTTTCCCTCCACTATGATTTCATGATTCACCACCTCTAAGAATAATCCCAGCTAGAATATATTTTCAAGGATCTGAATGGAATGTCACTAGACATCCTCTAAGTGTCTCAACCTTTCCGAGTCATCACTTACCATACCATATGAAAAATGAGATAACTCAGTGAAAGTAGATTCATAGTCGATGATGGGAATGTCTCCTTGCAGAAGGCTCAAGAACTCCCAAGCTCTCTCACCCCTCAGTGTCTCTGAGAAAAAGTGCTCAATGAATATGTCATCAAAGTCCTTCTCAGACAGTTTTTCATGCCTTTGAGCATAAACTTACACATCCCACCAATGCTTCACAGGTCCTCTTAGTATATACATCGGTAGCTTGACCCTCCACCCTAGAGGCATCTCTAGCTACTCAAAGATCTTCTACAAGATCTCTATATAGTTCTCAGCTTCCAGTGGACCACCCTAACCGAGAAAAAGCGGCGGGTGATGTGACTGGAACTCCAACATCAGATATTCCAAAGATGCCTCTATACCCTACACTCCTCGGTCGATCCCCTACAAGACACGTACCAGACTAGACCAAATCTTCTCATCAATCCAAGGCCCGAACACAACCAAACCCTAGTGTTGCACTACCTACACTTGATCCTGAACCTGATCTTGTCCCTAAGCCTATACCTATGACTCATTCTCTTCTTATCCCTTAGGTTTCAGAACCTGATCGTGCACCTATGGCACGGTACCATCACCCGCCTGATACTCCATCAAAATTTTCTAGGAGGAACCCGTTGAATACCATAATGGTCAAACATCCCATATATATATATATATATATATATATATATATCATGCAGATAAGATAAGTTGTAAAGAGGAAGTATATAAAAATTACCCTTACTCTCCCCCCATCACAACCTATTCCAACATCATCCCGGCCTCATGGCCTACTTACCTTCCCTCAATAGAGCCAAGTATCAATGTACCTCGGGCCATGCCCATTCTGAAAACCGGCGTTGCCTAAAATCGGCGATTGAGTCTCCCAATCTTGACAGTCAAACTGCCTCAAACTGATGTCTAAGATTCCCAATCCTGGTGATCAAAATCACCTCAACCATAGTACCTACCCACTCATACAAGATCCAGGACCAAAATCTCCTACCTCAAGAAATTCACAATATATAATAAGCATGGAATTGTACATTGTAAAAAACTAGAAATTTTATCAGTAATTTCACCTTTTTACATTTCAAAATATACAAATCATTACAATTGATATTATTCACATGGAATTATCAAATCACAAAGCATATGTGCAGTTATGAAATTCAAATACCCAAAAAATTTGCCTATCAAAATCCAAGAAAACAAGCCTTGCCATGCTGGGCCAAGGTCTAATTCTTCCCTTCCCTCACTGGGTCAAATGTAACATATCATAATCAATAACATCACACACCAAGTGAGCCACTAAAGTGGAAATCAAATAAACTATAATCTATGAAAAAGAAAAAAACAATTCCCAACCATGGCAACATGGTCCATCCCTCAATCTTAGGGCTATAGGAACCCTAGAATAAGCTAGAAACCCAGTTCCAATTATGAATTATCTCCAATCTACCATATCCCAAATAGTAAAGCTAGTAGAAATAAAAAAGATAAGTCTAAATCTCATTAGTAGAAAGCAAAACACTGCTACTAAATCTTTGTCAAGAACTCTTCTAATACCACTCTGTAACGTTCCGGACCTGAACAGTCACCCCAACAGTGCTAAATGGGTCAAGTGTTACTAATTTAGGAGCAACTCCCGAAATTCCAAATGCTGGCGACTAGCAGAGAGGGTTTGATAGGTATAGTGGGGAGGATATGCCCTTTCGGAGGAGGAAAAATAATGGTACTGGTCTGAGTAATAATATATAACATGAAACAGAAATAAATGACTCAGCAAACTCGAACTAGACCCGCATAGTGGAAGCACAATCAATAGTCATAAACAGTATAGTAAATACATAAGCAGTTATAGTGGAAAGTAAACACAACAACATGATTAAAACTTGTAACAACTACTAGAACAGACAAGTCATACATCCATAGTAAGTCAATATATAAAAGGGGCATCAATGGCTAACCAATAATAGCTACAATAACAAGTAAGCTTGATGATATAGAATGGAAACTAAAAAAAGTAAACTCCATATAGGCATGACCTTATGGTCCATACCATCTCTATGCAACATCTAATATAGTCCATCTCCTGAAGCAGACCTCTTTCCTGCACGCAAATCCATATAGTCTCCACGTATCCCGAAGGGCCTGTGTAGGGTGTGAGAAGAATCTCAGTAGGATACCACCCAATGGTGTGTACCTAATATAAATGTTTAAGTAGGAATGAATTTATAAGGAATGAAGTAAATATTATGATGCAAAAATATATATAAACTCCACTAGTGCTCAGTAGAAACCATGGAGTGTCACCTGCTTCGACCAATGCTAGAATCACAGTTAAGTAACCTAGAACCATGTGCCTCCTGACACTATGTGTCTCAAGTACCAATGTCTCGATGGAAATCCCATGAAGTAGTAACTCAAAGTAACAGTGATGAATGTCCTCAAATAATTTACTGTAGGGGTAGAAATGTATCCCCCAATAAAGAAACCAGAGGGACAGTGATGTCTTACCTCAAATCAGTAACCGGAGGAATAGAGATGTTTTCCCTCAAACCATGGTGAGCCTCTTCCCCGAACCCAATAGCATCAATGATATCCCATGAAGTCTCCTCACCTTCCACATGGATTCCTACGGTAAGCACCCCTAAACCAGTAGTACCGAAACCACAACTTATGAGGGAATATACCCACACGAGTGATCAAAACCACATCATGACGGAGTCTCTTTGTGTGCGCACTACTCAATGTTTTTGAGTGAGTGGTAATCACAAAAATAATACCCAATCCACAACGTCTCTGACACCTCGTGTCTCTACAATCATGTCTCTCAAGTCTGATGTCCTCGCCATCCATGTAACTTGAGCCATTCCCAACTTGACAGTCACACTACCTTAATCTAACATCCATGACACCCAATCCCATTTTCAGAACCACCCAATGTAACTAGGTCCAATCCCTGCCATTGATCAGCATATCTCAAGAATATCTAGGCCATGCCCCATACAACATGAAGGTTATAGAATATGCAATATCACACATCAGATATATATTTAATCAAAATATATAATTAAAACTAGAAAACAAAGTAAACAGTTGAATTTTACTAACTATCTATTGTCCCATACCAACACTGAGGACTTTAAGGCCTCTAACAATTCATATCATAACTTAAAAAGTTAAACTCAATAGTTTAATCAAAACAATTTATTTTTACACATTTTGTCAAACCCTAGAAAAATTACCCAATTGAGAAATGACCCATCGCCCGACCCCTCTCAAGAATAATAGGTGCAGGGTATGCCCAAACGCATCCCACAGGTCTAATAAGAAATTTAGTATGCAATAGCAGATAAAACAAGGTCTCACTCAAAATACCCCAATACTTGCTTTAAGATGCGCCACCCAAAATTCATCAAAAACACCAAATAATGTATGAAACACCTACCTGAGACTTGTAAATATAGGCACATCTGATATCGAACTCCAATTCAAAGTTGATCTTCATATATCTATGTTTCCGTCAAATCCAAAAAAAAATCCTCGGATGGAAACTGCGGTGTGTGAGGCAAAGAAACTAGAAAAAAAGTGGGTGAACTGGTTTAACCATACTAATATGATCCTAAATCCACCGATGGATTGAAGAACAGACTTCGGATGAAGAATCTTGGAGAAGAAACTTTTTCAGTCACCTGGGGTGTCAAGGCCTGAAAACGGGGAAGGAGAAGGTATTTTCTAGAAAATGATGCGATGCTCTTTTGATTAAGAAAATAAAAATAAACATGCATGGCATGTGTGAAGTACTACATGTCGTGTAGTTTCCTTTTTAGTACTCTGACTTAAGAGGAGGTTTCCACATGGCTTGGATGTTCCACATGGGTCGACACATGGCCAGAACTCAGACGGTACACAAAAAGGAGAATACACGGATTGTCAAGAAACAATACAAGTCGTGTGGTATGAAATTCTTACACAGTCGTCACACAGCATGTACTCGGCAAGCACGCAGTCGGTACACACCTTAGTCATACACCACGTGTACATTAGATTACACAGCGCGTAGTCTGGAAATTTCTGGATTTTCTAGAATTTCCCAGTTATCTCAGAAACAAGTCAAAAATTCAAATAGGGTCGAGATTTTTACCCATTCTAAAATCCCGGGTACTTGTATTATATAAATAAAAAAATTAATAACGTAAAATATAATTTTTCTTAAATTCCTCATATGTTCAAAAATACTATTTTCTCTGGTGAACTACTTTTCATGTCCCTCTATGAAAAAAATAAAATTACTTTTTGACACTTTTAGAAATTTAATTTTATAAAATAAAATTCACTTTTGAATTTATAATTTCCAAATTATCTTAGGATCATTTTTTTTATTTTTTTTGAGAAACAAAAAATTTGGATAAATAGTGAAAATGCTGAATTTTAATTCAAAGTTGCTATTTTATCTAATTTATTTATACAGTAAAATTATATTTTAAGTTAATTTTATATTCAAATTAAATAAATTATACATTTATAAATCTAATATATGTCATTGAAATCTTTTTATATTTAATGTTGATATAAAATCATGGTGAACTTTTAGACATTGTGACTTTAAAACCCCTTTTTCTTTCCAAGTCTCCAAGATTAGCATTACGATTAATTTTAATGATTATATAAATTGAATTTTAAAAAGTGGACATAAATATTTGTATTCAGAATAATATTTATATTATGATAATATCAACTTAATATTTTGAACAAAATTATTAGGGAAAATGATTAAACATAATTACAAAGGTTAAGATAGAATTAATCTAAACAAGGGACTAAACATTAAAATTATGTGTCCAGTGACCTTGAAACATTTCCAAAACCCCTTTTCTTGCCATATTTCATCTATACACCTTCCATTATTGAATGTTTTTGTTTTTTATGATATTTTTTATGTACAACTGTGGGTAAGCCTAACTTTTAAAAAAAATTCCTAGTGTTTCCTTTCCCTTCCATATAAAAGGAAACCAACTCTCCACCTTCTTCACAACTCTCAATCCAGTTAGGTTTAGAAAATATCTTCCATATACACTTCCCAAAATCCCTCCATTGATCCATGAATCCTCCCTTTAGGAAGAAATCTATCTGAGGAGGATAGTTTTTTCTCAATCTGCATTCTTTGAGACACATGTTTTGTTATGAACTTATATTCTTTTTCAAGGTTTATATACAACCATTTGACATGTTATACCATGAATCTCCTAATTTTAATAATATTTTAATCTTAATGTAATTTCATTTTCTTATATGGAGTGTATTATCTCAAGTTACCATGTGTTAAGAGTTTAATGAAACAGACTTAGTGTTTATTGGAATTGTTTGTGATTATGCTCCCATTAATGATATCTTATTATCTATCTCTAAATTATCCTAATTATATTTCTTCTACTATTTTTATTCAATATATATTTGTGTACTATTACCATTTTTTCACTTTTTGGTACTTAAGATTCTTAGAAAAAAAATTAGGACAAATCCGACAGTATTTCTCTCTTCGGTCAGAAATATGTTTTATTTCAAAAACTATGATTTAAAAAATGTTTTCAAATTATATATGAAGATAAATTTCATAGAAAAATATTTTAAAAATTTTTATGGTTTTCAAATATTTCTTTAAAAATTTCAAATCTATTTTCAAAGAAAATAGTTTTAAATAATATTTTATATTTTAAAAATTGTTTTCCCATACTCAAAGGATATTTTCCTCAGTAAATGTACATAAAAGATATTTCAAAATTATTTCCCATATTAAATGAAATATTTTGGTGATACTCAGAACATTATGGGGATATTATTAAATGTTTACATTCATATTCTTTCTCTAAATGTTTTCTGTTTTGAGGGCATGATGTTTATAGAACTTGTTTCTTTTTCACGGGTTATTTGATTTTGAAACTCGATTCTCTTCACGGATTATGATTTTGATTAAATTTTTGTGAAACCTATATCATTTTTCGCAGGTTATAGTATGATTAATTTTTTATGATACGAATATCATTTCATTGGTTTTTATATTATTGTTTACAATCTTTTGGAACATATATGAATGATTTTATTATGAGATGGGTGGGACCCATATCTAAATCCAATGAATTGGGTAAATATTTATATCTCATGAGATAGACTAATATGGTCTTGGGAGTGAACCTTGACTAATAAGATAGAAATGTGAGTAAACCATGACTACCAAGAAGGTATGGGGAGTGAACCCGTATTACAAATATGGCCTTGGAAGTGACGAATTTACTAGTATGGAAATAATTTTATATTCTTAAGTGTTTTACAGAATTATAGGTTTTATTCATTTGTTATTCTTTCATGTCTTATGTTTTTTAATTCCTTATCATTCATTTCTTATAAATTTCGAAGATTTATTCCTTGATTCATGATTTGTTCATAGATATTCAAGGTATGATCTTCTAATATTATGATCATGTGTGCATACCCTTATGTTCATGTTTATTCTTACTTATCTCCCTTATTTACCCCTACTGAGCATCTGATCTCACCACTTTTTTAATTTCATTCCATATGTTATGAAGATATATTCTATGTATGATATATCTAAGAGGGTTTATAGTCTTGGATAACCCAGTGGGATATAATTTAGCTCGCTCATATACTAGAATTTAAGCTTCCATTATTCCAAAAGCACTAAACTAACTCGGCCTTAAGGCATCTGTTTTTGTAATGTATTATGTATTATTAAATAGTAATGTAATGTTAATATATGAAAATCAATGGTATATATAATCATTACCCCATATATGACAACCCTAGTCTTTATTACACATTAATTCATGATTTATTATTTAAGAATACACTTAATACAAGAAAAAATATCGAGAAGTATAGTGTCTTTGGGTAATTAGGTACAATACCCAACAACTTGATACATGGATACAAAAAAATACTAAAAACATTGTTAAAATTATTCAAAAATTATATAGCTTTTAAAACTACTTGGGATAACCTAGGGACATACAAATGAAATGGGTTTGATATAAATCCTAGTAAAGGAATAACATGAAGACAGTATCATATGTTTGAAAATAGGAATTAAAATGGATCATAAAAGGGGTGATAATGAAAAATATGAATAATGAGGAATGATATAGAATAATAACATAATGGATAAATGGGAATTTGAAAACTACTTTAAACATGACATTATAAAAATTGGTCAAGGTTTAACCACCAAGAAAAAATAAAATAATGTGCATATGATAACTTCCCTTACACTATATATGGAAGATAATGAGAAAAAAAACATATACCAATTCATTTGAGTGTTATCTCGGAGCACCAATCATAATCATATTTGGTACAAGAATAAGTGTACCACATAGATCATATAATATAAGAACATATTTCACCACATTTAAGTAAAAATCAAGGAGTGTTGAATAAATACATGGAATTTCCCCAAAAAATAAGTATATGTATGTCTATTTGAATACCCTTGAGAGAAGAATGATGGTATTCACAACACGGTGGTTTGGTAGGAAAAATTATAGTGACATTTCAGAAGCATTATGGATGTACATAGAGGTTCATAAAATGGTTTAATAGGAGAAATATGGGTCTCTAATCATTTGGAAATAAAATTTACAGTAAGTGGATATAGAAAAAAAAACATATCAAAACAATAAGAATTGGAAATAAAATCCATAATATGAATTTGATTCTTGAGTAAAGAGGATAAATAGATGATTCGTTACTAAATTTTAGCATAGTAATAGTTAGGTAAATTACATAATGAGAGGGTATAAATGTTCTATCATTATTAAGACATAAATTTGATAGTATATGGATCTTTATAAATATAACAACCTAGGTATTTATTGAATAACCCTTTTTGATTTATGTTAATACTTATGAATAAGATATTAATTTTACCTTAAAGGGGACTCATTATCTGATAGTGTAATCGACATGCAACAATGGGTATCTCTAAAATCTTACGTTGCATGCAATATTGAGTTATACTAAAAAATAATAAAAAATTATTATTATTATTTTAAATGGTTGTTAAGGCCCAGCCATTGGAATGGTAGGAATGAATAGTATAAACTAAAATATAAAATATTTTTCACACATGTTTAAATAATGATTCATTGGTTACCAAATTTATTAGAAATGGAAATAAAACCAATTGAAATTAAAGGATGTGTTTTTTTGAAAACCTAATTGAACGAGAATAATTGTGTTTATAAAATCATATCACTCTTTATGGATTTTTATTTATTCAAACATATATTTCATATCTTAAATGTA
Organism: Viscum album; assembly: GCA_963277665.1. Taxonomy (NCBI): domain Eukaryota; kingdom Viridiplantae; phylum Streptophyta; class Magnoliopsida; order Santalales; family Viscaceae; genus Viscum; species Viscum album. Next base: position 1,515,028,823 of record OY728120.1, read on the forward strand.
ATGTTTGAAATTCACCTTATATATTTTTAAGATATGATATAGTAACATATTCAATTTTGGATCAACGAAGTATTTTTCTTAACATGCAGTTTTACCGCCTTTTTGATGGTGATTCCTTTTTAAATATAGTTTTTGTCACTTTAATATATTCTATTTAAAAAAATAAAATTATTATTTATAATAGGGATATAAAAATTTAATTTGGCTGAAATTTTGGTATTTTTCTGATAAAGTTCATTTTTTAATGAATAGTAACAAAATACTGCATTTTAATTCAAAACTACCTTTTCATATAATTTATTTATATAGTTATATTTTCCTTAAAATTGGTTTTATAGTTTACTTGGATTATGTGTTTATAATTTAATCCAATTATGGTCATTGGAAGTAATTTCACTTTTAAATTGTACATAAACACATGTCAATCTTTTGATAGTTTTTACATCTTAAAAACGCACTTTTTGGTTTTGGCAATGGAAATTAATTTTAAATTAATTACTAAAAATTATATTATTTTAATTAGGGATAATGGATTCTATAATTTGAATTATAAGTTTCAAATTTTTTAAATAGGCGCCTTTTATTTTTTGATATTATGAATAGTAACTTCAATAATTATTTTATTTACCATGGTTACAGGGTAAATCTAGTAAATAAGGTTAAAAATAATATTATTATTATATAAAATTACCATAAATGTCATAATACTATTATATTTGATATTTAAGACCATGGGAATTCTTGGATCGATTTTGGGACCCCATGAATCAACTTGGGATTGATAATTACATTTTATAATAATTAATTTAAAGTAAAGAGGAAAATATCATTAACATGTATCTTTTACTAAAACAATTTTTATATGAGGTTATATAAGTGATATGTTAAACTATAAATATTAATTAGAAATATAAAAATATTTCATACATCATGTTATTTTATTTATAATTTTTATACATTAAATAAATAAATTTAATTATGACATAATGATGATTAAATGATTGCTTCATTAATGAAATATTCAAATAAATGCTATTATAAATATTAATATAAATCTAATTTGGTTATTTTGATTCCATAAAATAAATATATGGATTATATTAAACTATTATCTTTGAGTTATAGCCTTTTTTTATAAGGAATAATGTTTTTATTGTTTTAACAAAATTCAATTACATTATAATGTCAAAATTTAAAAAAAATGAGTTTTTTAAAAAAAAACTATTTTATTAAATTATATAATAGTCTTAAAAAATATAAAATTTGGAAAAATAACTTATATAATGTTAAAAATGTCATTAATTAACCACTTATGGTTCTCCTGACATTTTATAGTAAATATAGTTACCATATTTTATGAAAATCCAAGAAGAAATCGTAAAAGTTAATGTTTTTTGCTAAAGGTTAAAGCTAAAAGATAAAATTAATTTTTTGACCTAAACTAGTCTAAAACCAATTGGTTGGGATTTTTTCTACCCAAAATAATATTATCTTTGAAATAAATTATTTTGGGAAAATATTAAACAAAAAATAATTTTTTTAATAAAATTTTATTTCAATACCATTCTAAAGTTCCCCTCCTCCCACTTATAAAAATCCACCACCTCTACCCACTTTCACAAAACTCTCATGCCCCTTGGATAATCCAAATTCTACTCAAATAATCTCCCAAAATTCCACCCTTACTCCTAGAATCCTTACCTAGGTCATAGAGAAGTCCAAGAAATCCTTTAGGCTCAAATCAAAAGAAGTTACCTAATTTAGAGGTAACGTCCTCTCTCAAGTTCTTTTCTTTTATTTTCTTTATCCACTCTATATGATATTATTATTCATTGATTAAATAACAAAACTAGTATACTCAGTATACTAGAATTTTTTTCATAGGAATATTCTAACTACACTTACACACACCTCCATCTAATGGATATGAATATACTGTTTCTATGTACGGTGAACTAATGCCTCACGAAATGATGATTGTTCAATTTCCCCCTACTACCTATCATATTGGAAATTATGATGGAACTATATTTATATATGATTTATATTATATTTAAATTTTCTCTATGAATCTATATTTTTTATTTACATCATACCTTTTTTTCTTTCCATGATATGTAAATACGATAATTTTATTTGAGGGAGTGTGAACTACCGCCCCCTCAAAGTGACATGACTCATTCATGATATACATGGAATGTATAAAGGAATGTTTTATTAAACATGTGATACAAAAATGACATAAATATAACATTGATAATATAATATACATTAACATCATTTGATTATTATTCTTTTATTATGAAAATGAAATGAATGTAGTGTTCATGCGTACGTAAGGCGTACCATCTCTGTGAACAGTGCATTTTATTTCATATCTCTAAATGTTATGGACTATTACAAATAAATATATTCTAGAAATATATTATATATAAATCATTAATAATATTTTGTAGATTTTGAACTTTTGACTACAAGGACAACTTATATCAAAACAAGTTCATTCTCAACTCATGTACCGAATATCGACAAAACAGCCAATATTAACTTAAATAATTATGTAATTTTTGTAACATGGTAATGAATAATATAAAAGGAATAATAAACTTCAAAATTTTTCTGAAGTAATTATAAATTAATATAATTTTATTATTCAAGAAGAATAAGGAATATACGTGATGAGTCGGACTCAAGGTAAGGGACTTCATCTCAATCTCCTTTCATTGAGGTATATTTTGATAATATACAACTCCTTCTTTTATACGGTGTATAATAAACCCATTTTACTTTTGATTTTATTCAAAGGGAATATTTCTTCTACCAAGAGTTTAAATAAACAACAAAAGGAATGTTTTAAATGTATGTGGTGACAACAACCTTTCTGTCATCGTGAGAATTATTTAATATTTGGCTCCCTTAACAATCTGTAATGTCTTTTAAAAGGAAAATAAATACCATATACACATTTTATGTATTTTCGTATTGAAAATGGTTTTTTGAAATGGATTTATTATTTCAATATCTTGAAATGATATTTAGTGATTGAAATTGAAATGTTATTTATGAAATGTTGATATTTATAATATTTTATGTGCTATGATTATATAATGGTACATGGAAATTTGACGGGAGGTTATGTGATAAACCAATGATGGGTGGTTATGTGGTAAACCAGATGATGTGTGGTTCCATGAAAAACCAAGGATGGGTGGTTATGTTATAACCTCCAATTCATTTGGTATGGAATTCAGCCATATGGTTATTCCATTTACTGATATGTTTGGAATTTGACTGTATTTATGGTAATATTTTGGTTAAAACATGGTAATAAATGAGAATATATTCAAGGAATTTTTTTACAACTTCTTAAAGGAGAAAGTATTACATTATGATTAAGTATTCATGGTTTTCATGTTATCCCAAGACTAATAGTTTTCTTTCTTTATGTATCCCCTAATGAGTTTTTTATTCTCATCCCATGTTTTTAAACATTTTTCATAGGACATAATGGATACTAGAGTAAAATATGGGATCAAGGAAAAGTTATGATGTTAAAACAAGAAACGATTTCATGTTTCATTTTTAAGAGTTTTTGTTTTATAAAAAAATGGATAGTGAGTAGAAGTGTCTACTTGTAATATTCAAGATTTTATGAATATATTATGACTTAATTATCTAAATCTCTAAACCCTAAAATATTCTTGATGTGAATTAAATTCAAATTATTGAATTATCTCAAAAATAAGTAATGTTGAAGGATGGGGCCTTATAGTTGGTATCATAGGTCGGTTTAGATAACATTAGTGGTTTGGGTGTTATTTAAGAATAAGTGACATGTTTTATATAACCATAGTGATTAGAATATTAGAATGAGTTGTATTTATTTTAGATAAATTTAATGATTTCAAGATAACATTAATATTATATCTTAGTGTTTACCCTAGACATAAGATAGTATATGATGATTTTACTGATATACTCACACTAACCTTTTTGGTTTTAGTAAATAGTTGGATCTAGATGTCACTGATGTAACAATGTATGTAAAGGAAACTGTGGTGATTTTCGGAATAAAAACCAAATAAAATGGGAGTTGTAATGATAAATCTTGTGGTTATTCTTAAATAACTCCCTAGAGTCATGATTGACCACTCGAACCTTGGTGATTTTTCTAAGGTATCATATATGTGAGAACCGTATCCCTATAGAAGTTTAGGTAATTATCATATTGGTAAGTATATTAAAAAAACTATGTTTCAAGGATGTGGAAAGAAAAACCTATGAAAATGTTTCAAATGGATGGTAATATGTTATATATGTGGTAATTAAGGTCATAAATCAATAACCATCCATGGAAAAAGGAAGCGTTCAGATAACTCCAGGAAAGGGAAACAAGTTCTTTCTAAGGGATCGATTCGATGTTTTAAATGTGGTGTGCAAGGTCATTAGGAAAATAGATGTCCTAAGAAGAAGGTTCTGGAATGGGGTCAGTAGGACCATTCAAATATATGTCTACTGTCACGACCCGTCCTCGGGGCCCATGCCATGACTACCCCAAGCCCACCTTCCATAGGCCAGGGGCTGGAGACTAGCACTAAAGGCGTAAATCCTGATATTTGGGAAGGCATTGCCTTTATAAAACATAAAAAATCCAACCATAGTACAAGCAGAAGTAATACACTAAGTACAAAAGAAAGTGTTGGAAAGTAAATGGGCCAGAATACAAACCCAACTGAGAAGTACAGCTACAACTGAACGAAAGTACAATAAAAAAGACAAACAGCTAGAAGATAGAAGCAACTTCTGGGTCATCCACCTCAGATCCTACCTGAAGGGTAGGTACATATAGCCTCCTCAACTCTCTCACCCGCAAACCTCCTCCGAGTACCGTCTCATTGTGAAGTCCACCTCCGGGTACTGAATCGTCGTGAGGTCCACCTCCTGGTACCGTCCAGTCCTCGTACACTCGATCTCTATCAGCGATGTCCGTCGTCTGCATCCAACACAACGAGGTGAGGTAATAGCCCTTGCAGGGGTGAGTATAACGATACCCATTAGGGACCCCGAGACCCTCCAGGTCTCACTAAATCTAACAAGGATAACAACCAAGAATGATCTCAACAGATAACCTTTACATAGGTATAAGCCCATACTTATACCTAAGTTATCAAGTAACCCATATCAATCATGAGGTAACACAAAGGTTATGAAAACAACAGATAAACATTACATAGATATATGCCCAAAAATATACCTAAGTTATCAAGTGACCCATCTCAATAAAGAGGTAATAACAAAGGTCATTGACTCACCTCAAACCAGGATTTTTATTCACGATGATGAAAACACGGTCGCTGGAGAACTCCTCCTCTGTCGAGTACAGTAGTCCTGTCATGACTCCGAGGTTCCACTCACTATCCTTAGACTGCTGAGGTACTCCTCCTGTCGAGTACCGCGGGTTTTCCACCTCACAAATTAGTGCTCCCCACCATGGGTCTACCACCTCCCACAGTAGCGCTCCCCCTCATAGCCTACAGAGGTACTCCTCCTGTTGTGTACCGCGGGTCTGCCACCTCAAAAAGTAGTGCCCTTCCGCCATGGGTCTGCTACATCACAAAGTAGTGCTCCCCACTGGGCTATACAAGTCACTCTGAATCGAATCGTACAAGTAGTTATCGGGTCTTGGATAGATACTAGGTCACCGTACTCGGTATGCTCGTCTCCGGGAGGATCCACTCCACGAGCCACTGGTCGACACTCCAAGTGTCACGAAGTCCCATGAAGAAGTATCACAAAGATCGGTCATGTCATAGGGGTCTCAACGCAATAGACGGAACTTCAATCGGACACCCGGTCTTTGAGTTATTAGCCTTTTCGTCTCAAGGGCCCGGTTGGTCTCATGTACGAACCAACCCAACCGTATCTCAATTGTACCCCGAACTCTCCTAGGGAATACTCAAAGGGTCCGTTTCTCAATGAGATTACCAACATCGATGACGATTCATCAAACGGATGTCCAAACCTCAGGTGAATTATGCCAAAAGATCCGTCTCATCAATAGAAATCTAACAAAGTCAATGGCACATCAATTGGACGTCTGGAGCTCAAGTTATAAGCGTTTCCACTCCGAGGGCCCGGTTGGTTTCGGGTTTGAACCAACCTGAACGTACAAAAACATCACCGAAACCTTGAGTTTAATATACCGAAATGACCGTCTCGATCCAAGGATCCCTACGCAATTTACGGTGTGTCGATCAGAGGTCTGTATCCCAAGATATATGCGTTTGAACGAACCTGGTCCGAAAATAGTGGGTTTGGGCCCTCTTCGACCCGGCCAAATACCCCCTGGGTCCGCCCGAACTGGGTCGACCTGACCCAGGTCCGAGTCCGGCCCGGTTGGGCGTGGCCCGACTCGATGGCCTGCGGCCCGGCTCGGAAGCCGGCCGCGGCTCGGCGCTGGCCGAGTGGGGCGCAAAGGGGGCACCGCCCCTTGTTTGCGGAAACGGCGGACCCTGTGGGGTCCACCCTAAATATATGTCAGGGGGGTGCGGGGTTACACCCTCCCCCCTGGTTTTCCAAAACGGCCAGCTGTAATGGTCGGCCTTGGTGTAACCACGGGACCCCCTCGGGTCCCACCTCCATGTGGCGCTGGTGGCCGGCTCAGCCAGCCGCCCCTTTGAAGATCGTTGTGACCTTAGGTCGTGGCTCTTGTCCGCCCGGTGCGGTGTGACGGTTCCCCTCCCCACCGTCGTGGTCCGCCTCGGTTGCGGCCCCTTGAAGCTCCGGCGTGGCGTGACGGCGTCGCGCCCCACCTCCACGGCCCGCCCCAGCCGCGGCTCCTGTTGCTCTGGCGCGGCACGATGGCGTCGTGCCCCTTCTCCAGGGTCCAGCTCTACTCTACGTGGCATGACAGTGATGCGCCTTTGTGGTGAACCAAACGTTGACGATCTTCCAGTGATTGGCCCGACGCCCGCAGGTTCTTCGCAGTTCGGCTCCATCATCCATAATCAAACGAAAGGGGAAAGGGTCGGACCGTGTTCATGCTATCCGAGCCCTTCCTCATCAAGATGGTATCTAGCGGCGAAAATCAATAATTGTAGAATATTGATGATGGTATTAATACTTTGAACATAACAACCCCTACCTTGGGACATGATCACTCAACGGATCTGCGGAGAGGTAGTGTTGTTCATTGACGTCGGAAGGTGACGTCGTCGTTTGCGAATTCTCGTGGCGGTGTCTCCTCCTTTGATGGAGATCCGATGAGCATTCTTCGTCGAAGGTCTTGGAAGGCCCATCGTCACCAGACTGTACCCGAAGATGTGACGTACCCATCTTATCGCGAAGAGAAGTATAGATGGCTCATTCTCGTTCTTCATCAGAGGGTAGGAGAACGAAGCTTCTCTTATTTCTTAAGAGGTTCCCCCACCATATTATTTTCCAAACAAATAATGCATTAGCCTTCTCCCATTTAAAGACAAGCCCCCATTTTCAAATTAATTCAAGAATCAACTCATTAATTATGTGAGTAGGCTAGCTTTAAGGGAGGAGAGGAAGGTGGAGAGGCTACTTAATGGAAGAAGAATTACACAAGTTAAATAAGAGTAATCTTATTAAAAGAAGGGGAGATTAATGGGGGGTTTAGGGAAAGTTAAGGGAGATGAAAGGTTGGGGTTCGGGTGGACCCCACCTCTCAAACATCCTCACTTGGGAAGTTAGGTGGTTTCGAGTCCCACCCTTAACCCCCTTTGTAAGATATAACTACCTCAGATACAAATAAAATTTTACACACCAATTATAAATATTTCTAGCTAAATCCCAAATTATTGAATCTCAACCCGCTTAAAACGCAATTGTGGTAAAGGTCCCCTTAAGCAATTACCGGCGCTGCGAGTTCATCGGTGCCCTCGGATTTCAATTCCGAGCATCGGTTCAAAAGATAAAAAACTCGCTCATTCGTTCACAGAACATACCGAAGCTAAATTTGGAAATTGATTCTCGGCGCACCGGGCCTTGGAATCAGGTGCCGTCAGAAACTGCAGACTCGTAAAATTCAGAAGAAATTAAGAAAAAAATTTCCTTGAAATTTATGGGTCTTTACGTTACTTCCACCTCCAGTCTTTACATCCCCATAAAGCTACAACACAAACTAGGGAAACTAAGGAGGTACTAAGAATGCATTTGAGCCTCAAGCTCCCATGTTCTCTTATGGAGGTTCTCGTGCTACCAAAAAAAGCACACAAGAGGAATTGACCATCCCTGTAAGACCCGCTTCTGTCGATCCTCAACCTCAACTGGAACCCTGAGAAAGTCGCCCCGTCATTGATGTACAGTTCTCCGTGGTTGATGATGACGGATAGGTCATGCACACATCTCCTCAGTTGAGATATGTGGATGACGTCATGCAGCCGGTGCAACAGAGGTGGAAAGGTCAAGCGGTAAACCACCTCGCCTACCCTGCTGAAGACCTAGAAGGGTCCATTAAACCTCGGAGATAACTTTCCGCCTCAGCCACATCTCTGTTTACCTCGTCGAGGTGAGACCCGTAAGAAGACTTGGTCTCCATCCTCAAACTCTCGTAGTCTTCCTCTCATATTAGCATAGGATTTTTTTTATTCATCCGCTCCTGGATGATTTTCACCTTCTTCATCGTAACCTGAACAATCTTTGGTTCTACATGTGCTGACTCCATCACTATCCACAAAGGATATCTGAAACGTGGCCAGCTGCTGTCTCGCCACCCCTAACAGCTGAATATCAGTCCTCCTACTGAGTTCTTCCGCAACAATGCTCCCCTTCGTAGGAGTATAGACTCTCTCGAATTCATAGTCCTGGAGGAATTGAAAACTGAAAACTCTTTCTGTCATGATGGTAAGGTTGGCTGACTCAAGAGTGTTTGGCCGCACCCTCCAAAGCATGAGTTTATCCTGTGCTTCCAGGGTTTCCCTTTTTTCTGACCAGGGAAAAACCTCATCCCAACGTTGTAGATAAACCACAACCTTTTTTCCTAATACCGTCAATTTGTGTATGAACTGTGGTTGCCCAGTCCATACTCAAACTTACATCGTAAGACCTTGACGCTGCCACCAAGAGGTTCCAATCAAAACTCTCACCTCAAGGGTCAGATCACACCATCGGCATAAGTGTGATTATCGAGTCTCCTCCCAATGGTATCTCCAGATGTGAGGATCAAGTCAATGGCTTAATCGGAAACTCTAGGTCTGGGACAAGATTCATGGAAGGAAGGAATTATTGGTACCTATGTCTATTGGTATGGAAGATCGTAGTAGACACAGACCGTACCTCAAATCATTCTTAGAGCCCTTGGGTCACACTCTTTGACCGTATGCAGCTATTATTTTCCCCTGCCCTCCTGCTCCCAGAGCCTGGCGGGGACTACAAAGGTGGATGGTTGTAACATGTCAAAATGTACACCACCACATACTGCTCTCCTAGCTCTGCTTCCACGTCTGCTGCTCTATAGATTCATCTGTCCTTAACACTTCCTCTTCTTAAAACATTTTACAGGCCCAAGTCTTCGAGACTGGCACTAGTTTCTTGCTTTCCCACTGCTGACCTTCACTAGCTGCATCCATTCAGCAAAATAATTCTCAACCAGAAAGGTTCTTTCTAGAACCCTAGCATAAGTAGGAATGCATAGGGAAATGTTGCTGGCTCAGATGTCCTTAAACACACCTCGCTCGTAAGTCCGAGCCCTGAAGCACTGATCATATCGTATTCATCAAGTACCAAGAATGGTTGGTACACCCTGATGAATACTCAGCTACCGACATGTCATCCTGTCGAAGCTGTATAAGCTCCAAAAAACTCTAAGCCACCATCTCAAGCCAGTCCTCAGCCGCCTGTGAGTTGGGCTTGCCTCGGAACCTGAGGGGTATCTGATGTTGGAACAACTGTAAGGAACTAATCCTACATTTGTCATCTACCAGTACTGCCGGTTGTAACTGCTGACCAACAGGTAGTGATATAGCTGGCATAATACCCGAAGGTACTATCTCATCCATCGGTTCACGTACCAAATCCTCATTACTATACGGACCAACCTCATGGTCACTCACTGGGAATACACCAGTATCCAAGATCACCATCTACTCTACTAGTTTCTAAACTAGGTGTATAACTCTAGAAATCGCCTCCATCCAGTCCACTGCTGCCTGGGAATCTACCTCGCCTCGTAACATCGGAGGCCTCTGCTGCTGGAACCCGTGCAACGCGCTCTGTCAGCATGCACCATCCACTAGTACGGTTGGTGGCATCTGCTGCCTAACGGTTGGTGGTGATGTTGGTACACCACCCGAAGGTTCCAACATAGAAAGAGTGCCCTGCACCGAAGTATCATCGCTCGGTGGGCCTCCATCGAGTACTCTCTCGGAAGTCCAACTGACTGTCTACGTGGAGACATCCTGAACAGATGCAACACGATCAAATGATTAAAACTTGGTGAGCTGACCTGGTTTGAGCTGACTTAAAGAAAACTTTTGGAAACACACATGCAATTAGTGTTTGCGTGCACTTAGTCATAAATCAGTAGTCAGGGTCCTGGTGTTTGGATACCTCGGCCGCCGCACCAACACTGGACTCCCTGAACTGAAGACCACACTCGGTACCCTTAACATTGTTGCTTCATAGAAAGGAATGATCAGATTCAGGATTTCTTTGGTAGAACTGAATCTTTTGATACCAATTTGTCACGACCCGTCCTCGGGGCCCGTTTCGTGACTACCCCAAGCCCGTCTTCCATAGGTCAGGGGCTGGTAACTAACACCAAAGGAGTAAATACCAATATTTGGGAAGGCATTGCCTTTATAAAATAGAAACACATCCAACTAGAGTACAAGCGGAAGAAATACACTAAGTACAAAAGAAAGTGTTGAAAAGTAAATGGGCCAGAATACATACCCAACTGAGAAGTACAGCTATAACTGAACGAAAGTACAACAGAAAAGACAAACAGTTGGAAGATAAAAGCAGCTCATGGGTCATCCACCTCGGATCCTACCTGAAGGGTAGGTACAGATAGCCTCCTCAACGCTCTCGCCCGCAAACTTTCTCCAAGTACCGTCTCATCGTGAAGTCCACCTATGGGTACTGACTCGTCGTGAGGTCTACCTCCGGGTACCGTCCTGTCCTCGTACACTTGATCTCTATCAGCGCTGTCTGTCGTCTGCATCCAACACAATGAGGTGCGGGCATAGCCCGTGCAGGGTTGAGTATAACGATACTCAGTAGGGACCCCGAGACCCTCAAGGTCTCACTAAATCCAACTAGCATAACAACAAAAAAGTATCTCAATAGATAACCCTCACTTAGGTATAAGCCCATACTTATACCTAAGATATCAAGTAACCCATATCAATCATGAGGTAGCACAATGGTTATGAAATCAACGGATAACCATTACTTAGGTATATACCCATACATATATCTAAGTTATCATGTGACCCATCTCAATCAAGAGGTAATCACTAAGGTCATTGACTCAGCTCAAACCAGGATTTTTATTCATGATAACGAAAACACGGCTGCTGGAGAACTCCTCCTCTGTCGAGCGGAGTAGTCTTATCAAAACTCCAAGGTGCCACCCACTAACCTTAGACTGCTGAGGTACTCCTCCTGTTGAGTACCGCGGGTCTTCCACCTCACAAAGTAGTGCTCCCTGCCATGGGTCTACCACCTCACAGAGTAGTGCTTCCCATCATAGCCTACATAGGTACTCCTCCTCTCGAGTACCGCGGGTCTACCACCTCACAAAGTAGTTCTATTCTGCCATGGGTCTGCCACCTCACAAAGTAGTGCTCCCCACTTTGCTATACAAGTCACTCTGAATCGAATCGTACAAGCATTCATCGGGTCTCATCCAGCTACTAGGTCAACGTACTCTGTATACTCGTCTCTGAGAGGATCTACTCCACGAGCCACTAGTCGACACTCCAAGTGTCACGAAGTCCCATGAATAAGTATCACAAAGATCTGCCACGTCTCAAGGGTCTCAACGCAACAGACGGCGCGTCAATCGGACGCCCGGTCTGTGAGTTATTAGCCTTTTTGTCCTAGGGGCCCGGTTGGTTTCTTGTACGAACCAACCCGACCGTGTCTCAATTGTACCTCGAACTCTCATAGGGTATACTCAAAGGGTCCATTTCTCAACGAGATTACCAACACTGCTGACAGTTCGTCAAACGGACGTTCAAACCTCAGGTGAATTATACCAAAAGATCTGTCTCATCAAGAAGAATCCAACAAAGTCGATGTCACGTCAATCGGACATCTGGAGGTCAAGTTATAAGCATTTCCGCTCCGAGGGCCTGGTTGGTTTTGGGTTCGAACCAACCCAAACGTACCCAAAATTTATCTAAACCTTGAGTGTAATATACCAATACAATCATCTCGATCCAAGGATCCCTACGTAATTGATGGTGCGTTAATCGGAGGTCCGTAGATGAAGATATTGGCATTTGAATGAACCTTGTCTGAATATAGGGGCCTGGGCCCTGTCCGACCCGGCCCAATACCCCCTCGGTCGGTCCGAACTGAGTCGACCCGACCCGAGTCCGGTTCTAGCGTGGTTGGGCGCGGCAAAGCCCGGCGGCCTGCGGCCCGGCTCGGAAGCTGGCCGCGGCTCGGTGCTAGTCGAGCGGGGCGCAAATGGGGTGCCACCCCCTGTTTGCGGAAATGGCGGACCATGTGGGGTCCACTCTAAAAATCTATCAGGGGGGGGGGTTACACCCCCCCAGTTTTCCAAAACGGTCGACCGTAATGGCCGGCCTTGGTGTAACCGCGGGACCCCCTCGGGTCCTGCCTCCAACCGCCCCTTTGAAGACTGCCACGGCCTTAGGCCGCAGATCTTGTCCGACCGGCATGGCGCGACAGCGTTGCACCCCACCGCCGCGTCCCACCCCGGTCGTGGCCCCTTGACGCTCCGGCGCGGCGCGACGGTGCTGTGCCCCACCTCCGCGGCCCACCCCGGCCATGGCTCCTGTAGCTCTAGCGCCGCGCCCCTTCTCCGTGGTCTGGCTCTACTCCACGCGGCACGATGGTGCCACACCATTATTGTGAACCAAACGTTGACAATCTTCCCATGATCGGCACGACGCTAGAAGGTTCTTCGCAATCCGGCTCCATCATCCATAATCAAAAGAAAGGGGAAAGGGTCGGACCGTGTTCGTGCGGTCCTAGCCCTTCCTCGTCAAGATGGTATCAAGCGGTGAAACTCAAGAATTTTAGAACATTGCTAATGGTATTAAAACATTGAACATAACATCCCCTACCTCGTGACGTGATCACTCGATGGATCTGTGGAGAGGTAGCATCATTCATTGACGTTGGAAGGTGACTTCATCGTTTGCGAATTCTCGTGGAGGTGTCTCCTCCTTTGATTGAGATCCGGGGAGAATTCTTCGTCGAAGGTCTTGGAAGGCCTGTCATCGCCGGAGTATACCCAAAGATGTGACATCCCCATCTTATCGCGAAGAGAAGTATAGATGGCAGGTTCTCGTTCTTCATCGGAGGGTAGGAGAATAAAGCTTCTCTTATTTCTTCAGAGGTTCCCCCACCATATTATTTTCCAAACAAATAATGCATTAGCTTTCTCCCATTTAAAGACAAGCCACCCTTTTCAAATTAATTCAGGAATAAACTCATTAATTATGTGAGTAGGCTAGCTCTAATGGAGGATACAAAGGTGGAGAGGCTACTTAATGGAAGAAGAATTACACAAGTTAAAGAGGAGTTATCTTATTAATAGAAGGGGAGATTAATGGGGGGTTTAAGGAATGTTAAGGGAGATGAGAGGTTGGGGTTCATGTGGACCCCACCTCTCAAACATCCTCACTCGGGAAGTTAGGTGGTTACGGGTTCCACCCTTATCCCCCTTTGTAGGATATAACTACCTCATATACAAATAAAATTGTACACACCAATTTTATTTATATCAAGATAAATCCCCAATTATTAAATCTCAACCCGCTTAAAACACAATTGCGGTAAAGGTCCCCTTAAGAAATTACTAGTGCTGCAAGTTCATCGGTGCCCTCATATTTCAATTCCGAGCACTGGTTCAAATGATAGAAAAACCCGCTCATTCGTTCACTGAACGTACCCGGGCTAAACTTCGAAAATTGATTCCGGGTGCACCGGGCCTCAGAATCAAGGACCTTCAGAAACTGTGGACTCATAAAATTCCAAATAAATTAAGAAAAAAAATTCATTTAAATTTCCAGGTGTTTACTTTTAAAAACACCTAATTCCATTCCAATTGAAGATGGGGAAACTAAAAATGACCTATGAAAGGTATAGATTATTTCATAGCTAATGTTTTGACCTTATTGAAATATTAGGGCATTATGTATGATATTGTTTGTAGGAAGGAATTATAAAAGAATAATATGGATAAACATGGATAAAGGATCATGAATAATGTTTGATGATTAAGATGTATATATTTTAGGAATTGAAGAGTTATGTTGTATCTAGGAATGATTATATGTTTAAATGTATTAATGATGGGATTACTTTAGAAGACTTCTAGTATTTGTAAACCATAATTTTGTTATATAAAAATTTTAATTGTGGAAGAATTATCCTTTATTTTCTGTTAATAGTTATAAATAACCATTAGGGTTTATATGATCCTTGAATTTGAGGCAAGTGTTATTGCTTTTTAGGATGAAAAATGTGATGTATGATATAACCTTTTTGGTTCAAATATATTATAGTGATTTTTTATGATTTTATCTCATTTTGGTAATGTTTTAAGATCTATATAGATTTAGGGAAAGGACAACCCATAGGAAGGGTGAAAACTCATCGCATCTGGAAAGGTCGTGGGAATTGAACCCACGGCTGAAGGGTGACAAGGGTGCATCGCCTGCTACTAGCCTACGTGAATCCCCTGGTTAGTATGACCTATTCTATTTAGTTAAATGGTTTTATGTATCATGAATAAGTTGATTTTTGGAACTTAGTATTTATTAAATGGATATCCTTATTATATGGAAATTGTTTGGTGATTAAGTGATAAATATAATTTTTGAAGATGTTCACTCTTTTGGGAATACTATATGCCTAAGGAAAATAGAATAATATGGGATTTCTTATTAGGAGTAATGGTTGGATTTTATTTTGGAAGAATCAATTTTTTTATGAACATATGAAAATTTAGTTTATTTATGGAAATGATTTACTTATCATGGAGAATATGTGATTAGGTTAATTACTTTTTAGTATGATACTTTAAGAGTAGTCGATGTTATTTGGAGATAAATGTTAATATTTATCATGGAAGAATAAGTGATAAAATCATTCTGGATTTTTGGGTTTCAATTTTAGTTTAGATTACTTTGAATAATTTTAAGGAAAACATTTTATTGAATTATCCTTGTTGAACTTTGGTGTATTGTTTATTGAATTTTGGAGATTAATAGTAGTATTTCTTTTTATAAAGGATTATCTTTTGGGGGATTATCTGATCTGGTACTAACCATTTTGTTTTTGGTTCATGTTTCAAGATAGGATTAATAGATAGTTAATCTTTTTTGGGTTATGTGATTATTTTTAGAATTTTATTCTAGCACTTCAGGTCTGACCAAGTCATCTTGAATACTCATTGTTTGGAAAAAGATGAGTTTGTCGGATATTTATTAAAGGACGAAACTCTACTTGATAAGTAAGTATGTTTCCTTATGTTCTTATTCTGAGTAGTAAAAGAATTACCCAACATTAATAAAAGGAACTTCAAACAAAAATGTTGTATATTTACTTTTCCTTCTGGGGAATAAAATATCATTTAACCCACAAAATTTTATGGTTTTCTTGTTGTTAAATTTCTCCTGATCAGGTTTTCTATCACTCTACATCAGAAATTGATGGTTAGTTTTCCCTTCAATATCCATGCTTTTAGGGAATCCAAGTATTTTTTATATCGGGTGAGATTTATACTTCTCATTATTTATTTTAAATTGATAGTTTTATTGACCCTTTTTCTGATGTGGGGCTTTCAATGAAGTTTCTGAGCCTATATTTAAAATTGCGAGGACACAATTTACAAAAGGGGGGGAGGATGTAACAATATAGGTATTTATAGAATAATAAATTTTTATTTCTATTTATACATATGAATAAGATATTAACTTTACAATAAATGGGACACTTTTTCTAATAGTGCACTCAACAAACAATAACGGGTTTTTCAAAAATCTTACGTTTCACACAACATTTAGTTAAACTAAAAAATAATACAATAATATTATTATTATTTTAAATGATAGTTAAATCCCAGCCATTGGTATCGAGGGAATGAATAGTATCAACTAAATTCTGAAATATGGTGTGAACAATTTTAAATAATGATTCATTGGTTACCAAATTTATTATAAATGGAAATAAAAAACAATTGAATATAAAGGATCTGATTTTAAGAAAACCTATTCAAAAGAGAATAATTGTGTTTATAAAATCATATCACTCTTTATGCATTTTTATTTGAGGAAAAATATATGTTATATATTCAATTTAATGTTTTAAATTCATCTTATATGTTTTATAAATATGATATAGTAACAAACTTAATTTTTCAGATAAAAGAAGTATTTTTCCAAAAATACAGTTTTACCACCTTTTAATGGAAAACCATTTTTCAATCTTGTTTTTGTCACTTTTATTTTTTATATTTTAAAAAAAATAATCCTTTAGAATCAGGACATAGAAATTCACATTAGATGAAATTTTGGTATTTTTCTGATAAAGTTCATTTTTTAATAAATAGTAAAAAATTGCATTTTAATTCAAAAATGCCTTTTTATCTAATTTATTTATATTGTTAGATTGTCATTTTAATTGTTTTTAATGTATAATTGGATTAATTTTTTATCATTTAATCCAGTTAAAGTCATTGGAAGTAATTTCACTTTTAAATTGTACATAAACACATTTCAATCTTTTGAAAGTTATTACTTCTTAAAAACTTGCTTTTTGGTTTTGACAACGGAAATTAATTTAAAATTAATTACTAAAACTTATGTAATTGGAATTTGTAAAAATGGATTACGTATTTGTAATTATAAGTTTCAATTTGTTTAAATAGTTACCTTTTACTTTGGATCATTATGAATATTAACTTCAATAATTATTTTATTTACCATGGTATAAGGATAAATCTGGTAAATAAGGGGAAAATAATGTTATAATAATATGAACTTACCCTAACACATGTCATACTAATATTTTATGAGATATTTATGACCATGGGAATACATGTGTCTATTTTGGGACCCCATGTATCCACTTGGGAGTGATAATGACATTTTATAATAATTAATTTAAAGTAAAGAGGAAAATAACATAAACATGTATCTTTTAATAAAATAGTTTTTATATGGGGTTATATAAGTTATATCTTATACTCTAAATACTCATTATAAAGATAAAACTATTTCATACATCATGGTATTTTAATTATAATTTTTAGATACTAAATAAATAAATATAATTATTACACATTGATGATGCAGTGATGGCTTCATTAATGGAAAACTCAAATAAATGATATTAAAAAATTTAAAATAAATTTAATTTTGTTATTTTTATTCCATTCACAATTTTTATGGATGATATTGAAATATTTTATTTTATTTTATGGATTTGTTTCTAAGGAATCAAGTTTTTTTTACTTTAACAGAAAACAATTGTTTCATAGTGTCAAATTGATATAAATGAGTTTTTAAAACAAATACTATTTTATAAAATGATATAATAGTCCTAAAACTGTAAGATTAGGTAAAATGACATAGATAATGTTAAAAAAATAATTAGTGATCCACTTATGTATCACTTTTAATTTTATAGTAAATATAGTTACCATATTTTATCAAAATGTAAGAAGACATGGTAAGAGTTAATGTTTTTAACTAAAGGTTAATGATGAATGATAAGGTTAATTTGGTGATCTAAAATTGTCTAAAACCTATTTATTGAATGCTTTGAGGCCCAAAAGAATCTTATATTTCAAATAAATGAGTTTTGAATCATTTTTAACCGAAAATAATTTTATAATAAAATAATATTTCAATACCTTCCTAAAGTGCCTCTCCCCCGTCATATAAAAAGCCACCACCTCTACCCACTTACACACACCAATAAATCCCCTTTTCTCATCCAACTTATGCTAACATACTCTCTAAACATCCATCCCTTACTCATAAAATCCTTACCTTGGGAACAATGAAATTCAAAAATGCCTTTAGGGTCAAATCAAAACAAGTTACCCGATTTAGAGGTAACGACTTCTCTCAAGTTCTTTTCTTTTATTATCATTATCCACTCTCTATAATAATCTTATTCTCTGATTACATAAAAACACCATTATCCTAAATATACAAGTATTTTTTTTGAGAATTATTCTAACTACACTTACACACACCTCCATCTAATGGATACGAACATATTATTTATGTATATAGAGAACTGATGCCAAACAAAACGATGATTGTTTGATTTTACTCTACTACCTCTCATCGTTGTCATTATGATGAAACTGTATTTATATATGATTTATATTATATTTATAATTTCTCTATGCTTTTTTATTTTTTATTTACAGCATACTTTTATTCTTTACAAGATATGTAAATACGATAATTTAATTTGAGAAAATGCAGACTACCGCCCTCTCAAAGTGATATGACCCATTCATGTAATACATGGAACGTATAAAGGATGGTTTTGTTAAAAATATGAGAAATAAATGACATAAATATAATAATGGTATTATAATATACATTTATTTCATTTTATTATTATTCTTTTCATATCACAAATAAATGAAAGTAGCATTCATGCATACGTATGACTTACAGCCTCCATAAATGGTGTATTTCATTTCTTATCTCTAAATGTTATGAACTGCTATAAATAAATATATATTGGATGTATATGATATTTAAATCCTGAATAATATTTTGGATATGAGGTAATTTTTACTACAAGTACAACCTACATAAAAAAATTTCATATTCGACTCATGTATTAAATATCGACAAAATGATCGATATTAACTTAAATAATTATGTAATTTTTATAACACGATAATAAGTGATATAAAAGAAATAATAAACCTGAAAAAGTTTCTGATAAAATTATAAATTAACATAAGTTTATTTTTCAGGAAGAACAAGGAACATATGTGATGATTCAGACTCAATGTAAGGGACTTCATCTCAATCTTCATTCATTGAGGCATACTTTGATAATATAAACCTTCTTCTTTTATATGGTGTATAATAAACCCATTTGAATTTTAATTTCATTCAAATGGAATGTTTTTCTACAAATAATTTTACCATAAAGGACAAAATGAATGTTTTTAACGTATGCGGCGATAATAACCATTCCACCTCCGCAATCATTATATGATATTTGGCTTACTTAACAAGTCGTAATGTTATATACAAGGAAAATAAATACCATATAACCTTTTTACATATTTTGATATTGAAAATGTATTTTGAAATTGATTTATTTTTTAAATATCTTGAAATGATTTCTTGTGATTTCAAATGAAATTATATTAGTGAAATGTTGATATTTGAAATGTTTAATGTGTTATGATTATAAAATGGTACTTAGACCTTTAATGAGTGGTTACGTGATAAACCAAGGGTGGGTGGTTGCGTGATAAACCCAATGATGGGTGGTTCCGTGATAAACCAATGATGGGTGGTTAAGTTATAACCTCCAATGAATGGGGTATGGAATTCGGTCGTATGGCTATTCCATTTAGTGATATGTGTGGAATTTGACCATATTTTTTTCTATTTAATTATGTTTATGTCCTAAGTTACGTTTATTTGATATATGTTCTTTTATATGGGATTTATCGTAATATTTTGGTTAAAAAGGGTAACCAATGAGCATAAATTTAGTGAAGTGTTTTTACTACTTCTTAAAGGTGAGAAGTATTACTTAATAATTAAGTATTAATTGTTTTCATGTTATCTTAAGACTAATAGTTTTCTTTCTTTTTGTATCCCTTACTGAGCTTTTTATGCTAACCCCATTTTTTTGAAATGTTTTTCATAAGACATAAAAGATAATAGATTAAAGGATCAGATCAAGGAAAATTTATGTTGTTAAAACAAAAAATGACATCATGTTTTGTTTTTAAGAGTTTTTTTATAAAAAAATGGATAGTGAGTATTAGTGTCTACTGGTAATATTCAAGTTGTTATGAAAAAGTTATGACATAATTCTCTAATTTTATAAACTATAAAACATCCTAAATCTGAATTAATGTGAAATTATTTACTTATATCAAAAATAATTAATGTTTAAGGTTGGTTCCTTATAATAAATTCATGAAAACATTAAGATTCAAAATTCTAAAAACAAATAAAGTGCTTGAATAGAAAAGAAGAGAGATAAATCCCTTACATTTTGTATAGAAAATAGGAAGATGATTTTAAAAGAATAATGGGTGTACATAATGGATCATGATAGGTATTAATGAGGGTGAAATTTTTATCTCATCAAATGCACAAAAAATACAATTAAAATTGATTTTTAAAAACAAACCCAAATAAGAAAAAATTTAAATTAAGAGGCACAAAAAATAGATTCTTGAATAAAAAGAAGAGACGAGGATCCCTTACTGTTATATGGTGGTTACAGAAGATTGGGAGGAGATTTTTGAGATCTAGGTGTTCCTTGAGAGGAATCTAGAGAGGGGAAGAAAGTTTAAGGATGTGTGTCATGGTCTTCAAGTTAAGATAATTAGATATTTGGAGGTTTTATATAGGAAATGAGATGGGAGTTCTATATTATTTCCAAATCTATGGTTTTGGAATCTATATAATATAATAATAAAAACCAAAACCCTTCCCATGGTTTCTTTAAAATAGGAAATGTTTCATTTTTTTAATGAAAAGGTCCTAAATCCTTAAAATATTACCCTTTTTTATGTGTAAGTTAGTCATTTTCATAAAGAAATGATTCTAAAACATTAAAAATAATATATATTTTTGGATTATTCATAAAGGATTAATAAAATTAATAAAATAAGTTGAAAAACATATTATATTAAATTTGAAACATATATTTGGTTTTGGATACATTTTATATCATTTACTACATCTCATTTGGTTCATTATGATGTCATAATACATCGCATATATTTATATCATATTTAATTTTTACCAGAAAATTGGACTATCACAAAAATGTATGGAAAAATATATATTGCATAATTTATAAATAATTATATGAAAAAATAATATTTATTTCCTCAAAATTATTCTCTAAATATGTTATTTTTTACTTTTAAAACAAAAAAAACCGAAATTTATTGAAAAATGTTGGTTTTTTGACAATAACAGTCTTCGAAGCCATATAAAAATAAAATTTGACTAAATAAAAAATTAGATTATAATTTATAATTATTAAAAATTACTTAATATTATTATTTTAATAAAATATCTTTTATTTTTTCAAATAATTCATTCATCAAAAAGAAATATCTTAATTGAAATTTATTATAACACAAAAATACAATTTTGTGTTTTATCGTATCAAAATAAAATTTGTTTTCAAAATAATTTCTTAATTGTTAATCAAGAAACAACAAAAAATTTAATCATTATTATACTTAAATAAAAATATAAAATTTAATAATATTAGGGTTACTTTGTTTCTAGTCCTTGTTATTTTATTTTTACCCTTAAATAACCAATTTCCCTTTTTTGTGGTGATAAATATTTACCACTATTACTATTTTTATTGTCCAAAAATTAAGTATAACTTTTTACATAATATTAATTGTGAGGATTCGAAATATGGAATAACTTTTATGAGAATAAATTCATATATATGGAGTAATTTAATTTAATATACAACCTACAAGCGTGATGGAAAGTGGTCTTCTGAAAAATGAATATTTCAAGGAAATAATGATTTTACTTTAACTCGATAACTGGTAATATTAATTATATGAATTTAAATTCATAAATACAGATATATAATATAAAAAATTCCATTAAATATATCCTCATTATGATTTATTTTAATTAACTATAATATATAAACATTATGCATTTTAAAATAGTTTTCAAGAATACTCTTTTTAAGCCTAAAAATAAACATGATCTAAAAATTGGAATAAATATGATTTAAATGTAAATAAATGGATTTAATATGACTAAATAATTACTATATTACATTAAAAATCAAATTAAAATAATAATTATAATATTAAATTACTTAATTTATCAAAATAAATGATAGTTTTATATAAATGGGAATTTTTCACTATTCACTAAAAATCAATATTTTATGAAAAATACAATAATTTCACCCTATGTTAATTTTGATATGTTTATATAAGAAATGGATTTCATTTTATATACTATATTTTAAAAAAATATATAATATTTTTTAATAAATATCATTTTTGAAGAAAACATATTCTTAAAGAATAAAATAATATTACTAAAAATTAAGTGATTATTTACTAAGAATTTATATAAATTTTTGTTTATTAGGATATATATATATATTTTTATATATATTTCATAAAATAGTAAATCATATTCATACTCTCAAATTTAATTGATAGGTTATAATAGTCATATTTAAATAATCATCATTTGTTTGGGTTCAGGGTTCTGTATCTCATACAATATCAAAAATATTTTAAATTTGAAAAACTCGGGGTGTTACACTCTTCCTCCCTTTAATAAATTGTTTCCACTAAATTTTTACTAGATCTTTGTAAGAAATGTTATGAAACTTTGTCATATCTTTATTGTAAACCCACACTATAAAAAGGGTTAATAAAACATCCATTTGAAAAGAGAGATTGGTATGTACAATGGTCGTTATATAACTAGGTTTACAAATATAAGAATATTAGTGGGAGGTGAAAATATTAACATTCAATAAAAACCTATAACACGCAATAATTAATATATAGTGATAGCTAACATATCTAGGAGAAATTTAATGACCCCAAAACAATAAGTCTTTGACGGGTGAAAAGGCCATCAATTCATAATATGAAAAAAATGTGTTTCCTAGTTCTCTTCATATAGTTAGGGAATTACATTATGATATAGAATAGGAATATAAAGAAATATAATTTCTTGAAAAGTACATTTTCATCCTTTAATAAATATCCACTACAATCTCATATTTTTCTCCAAACAATGAGTACTCAAGATGATTTTTTATTCCCGAAGCACTATAATAAGCTTCTAAAGGATCGTGTAATCTTCCAAACAATAACAAGTTATTCCTCTTAAAATTACTAAACAAAAAATGGTTATAATAAAGTAATATAATAAATAAAATGAATAAACCATAATAAATTAATCTAAAAAATTAAAAAAACCTCTAAACGTTTAAGATAGATCATTCACTAAATGATTTCCCCTATATCCAAAATAACACCAATAACATAAACATTAAAGAATGTTTTAACTTAAAAGGTTGTCTCACACCATTTGGATTTCACAACCAAAAACATAATATCATTCTTCTCAAATAATACTTTATATTAGACTTAATTATTATATATACCTCAACCCAATAAAACATCTACTGAAATATCATTAATCACCTAAAAATCAAATAATATTGGGTCATGTAATATATTTCCCAAAATATCCATAATGAAGCTTCACTTCCATCACATAAATTTCCAAAAGTGGTATCAATTATTTTAAATATAATATTAGAGATAGATATATCATCCCAATACTCTTTTGGTTTATCCCAACATCAAAAAAATATTAAGGGTTATCAATACCTCAATCATGTATTTTCATAAATATCTCTTTATCACTAAATAACATTTATAGATTATTGGTACCATTAAAAAAATTCCATTCCTTAAAGGAAAACTATTGTGGAACAATACGTAGATGTTTCTTAATTCTTATATCTATAATGTAATTGACATACTACTTTTATAACACAATTCTAAAATACTAATACATAAACACATCAACCCTTAGACTTAACTGATTTACATAGAATATTTCCTTCTTATTCTTGTATTTAACACTTGGATTAAGGAATTTACTTGGATAATTATCATATTCTCCACACATAATATATTGAACAAAAAAGGATGATGTAAGATGTAATTTATTACCTTCCATCATACTCCTCATTTTTTAATCGTAACAAGAAACATTATACACTATTTTTTCACATTGAAAACGCATCTCTGTCCTTTGTGTAATTTCCCTTGGTTCTTCCTTCCACATTTTTGTCTCAGAGGAAGTTGAGTCTTCTTTACATTATCTAATTTATTTGATGAAATTTCTAGAGACATCATCCTCTTATTATTTGATTTCTTTGTACATTAAACTATGTTCCAATTGTTAATTTTCATTTTTTATAGCTGGTTTTTCATAATAAAAAAGATATATCACTTGATCTCACATCATTCTATATATCTCATTTTGTAATTCATCACATTGCCTATTGCATTAGTTTTTTACATGATTCCTCCTATTTCAGACTATTAACTATAATAAATGAAAAATTAGGGATAAGTAATTTCAAACTATTAAACAAATAATAGTGAATAAAATAACATTAATGGGATAACATATAAATGACCTGTATTTCCCTAAATTATGAATATATTGGATTAAATATATGTTATCCATGATTTATTTCTTAACATAGACTCTTCTAGGCATTTGTGTTCTGTTAATAATGGTTTCTAATGATCCTGAAAATTTACAAAATCATATCCCCCAAGAGTGTCAAACTAGGTGTGCATAAAGGCCTATTTTCATACACTGGTTCTCGATTAAGTCAAGCAGATTATGGTGTTTTTGGTTTTTTCACCCCATGGTACATCTATTCTAGAGCCACATCCACTACTAGTATCCATTAAGGGTTTTATTTTTATGGGAACCCCTTAGTCTATAATTTACAAAAACATAGTGATATTTTATTATGTTTAGTATTATTCCAAATAATTTTTCTATAATTTCCTAATTGTAATCCCAAAAGTAACTAGACATTCCCTTGATACCCACTAGGGAAACCCTAGTCTTTATTACATATTAATTCATGATTTATTATATAATAATACACTTGATACAAACTAGATGATCATTAAGTCCAATGTATTTTGGTAATTAGTAATATTACACAACAACATTATACATGGATTCAAAAATATTATTGATAACATCCTTACCATTCTTCTAAAATTCCAAATATTTTAAAACTGCAATGGATAACCTAGGTAAATACATAAGAAAGGGGTGAGATATAAATCCCAGTAAGGGAATAAACAAATAATTACAAGAATAAATTATTAAATTTTAAACAATATGCATTTTAATGGTACATAAATGGGTGAGAATCATAAACAGTAATAATGAGGAATGATATAGTATGATAGCATAAAGGAAACATTTGAGTGTGGAAAAAACATTAAACATGATATTATAAACATAGGTCAAGGATAACCACCAATACATCATATCATAATATTTTTATTATAACCTCTAGTACACTATTCATGGAATATCATTAGACAAAAAAATTACCCAATTCTTTGGAGTGCTACCTAGGCACACCAATCATAATCATATCATGTACATGAATAACTGTGCCACATAGATCATATAGCATAATAAAATATTTCGTAAAATTTAATTCAAAAATCAAGGAGTGTTTAATAAATACATGGAATTTACCAACAAAATAAGTATACATATGTCTAGGTGAATACCCTTGAGTGTAAAAGTAATGGTATTCATAACATAAATGTTTGTCATGGAGAAATAGAAGTGAAATTTTGATAGCATAATAGCAGTATATAAAGGTTCATAAAATGGTTTAATAAGAGAGAAAAGGGTCTCTCATAAATTGGAAATAAAATTTATAGTAATAGGAAGGTTTTATAAAACTTATATTACCATTAATAATTTAAAATAAAAGTCACAAAATTAATAATATTCTTTAATAAAGTTGATAATGAGATGATCCCTTATATAATTTCAAAATAGTAACAGCTTAGGTAAATGTTGTAATGAAAGGGGATAAATGATCTATTATTATTATAAAATAAATTTTAAATTATAGTTATATTTATAAATTCATGAAAAAATAGTCCATAATATTCAAAGTGATAACTACAAAGAAGGTGCTTCAATTGAAAAGAAGAGAGATAAATCTCTTACTTTTGGTACAGAAAATCACAGGACAATTTCAGCAGCATAATGGGTTTACAAAAAGGTTAATGGGATGGATTATGGAGAATAAAATGGGTATATCATCATATGTACATAAAAATGGTAGTAATATAGATCTATAAAAACATACCCAAACAAGAACAAATGGGTGTTTAGAGGCACAAAAAAAGAGGTGCTTGAAAAAAAGGAGTAAGATCCCTTACATTGAGATGGTGATTCCAAAATGTTGGGAGGAGCTTCTTTAGAAATTCGGGTCACCTAGGGAGGAATATATAGATGGAATATCAGATTAAAGACATGATCTAACATCTTTTAGTAAAAAGTAATGGGTTCTTGGTGGGTTTATATAGGAAATCAGTGGGTGGTTCTCTAATATTTCCCAAACAATGGTTTTGGAATCCATACAATAAAATAGCCAAAACTACAAACCTTTTTATGGTTTTTTCCTGGGTTTTATACAAAAAAAAATATACTGTTTTATTATTTTACATTTGCAAGTCCGAAATAATTAAAATATTACCCTTAGGGATGTGGAAGTGAGTCATGTTCATAATGAAATGATTTTAAAACATTAAAATATAAAATAGATTTTATAGGACTCCTAAAGGATTTATAAAATTGATAAAATAAACTAAATACTTATTATTTTGAAAATTAAAACATATATTTGGTCGTTGATACCATTTATATCATTTATTACATCACCTATTGGTCTTTATAATGTCATAATACACCCCATATATTTATACCGTATTTAATTTTTACCCAAACATTTGACCCTACCATAAAATTATGAAAAAATACACCATTAGATACTTCTGATATATTTATTCAAAAAAATATAAATTTTATCAAAATAAAACCATAAATATTTCAACATTCACTTTTAAAAAAATTGACATTTTTAGAGAAATGATGGTTTTTTGACAATAATAGTTCTCAAACCCTTAAAAAAATACATTTTACTTTATAAAAATTTATATTATAATTTATAATTAATAATAATTACATAATAGTGTTATTTTATTTAAATATAATTTATTTTTACAATTAATTAATTAATCAAAAAGTAATCTCATAATTGAAATTAATTACTACACAAAAATATAATTTGTGTTCTAGCTTATAAAAATATCATTTTCATCAAAAAACATTTCTTAATTTTTTATAAACAAATATAAAAAATATAATAATTATTAAATTTAAATGAAAATATAGATATTCATTCTTTTAGGGATAGTTTATTTCTAGACCTTTTTAAAAAAAATTACACTAAAATAACCTATTTTCCATTTACTGTTGTAATAAATATATAATATAGTTACTATTCAAATCTTCCAAAAATTAAGTTATCCTTATTACCTAACTTTATTCATGATGATTCAAAATATGGAATACATTTTATAAAAATAAATTAACATAGGAGGAATAATTTAATTTAATATAAAACCTAAAATCACATTGGAAAATGGTTTTCTAAAAAATGAATTTTTTAGGGGAAAAATGATTTTACATTAACTTTATAACCAGTAATATTAATTATATGAATTAAAATTCATAGAAAAAGATATATAATATAAAATTATAATTTAAATAATTTTTATTTATGGATTATTTTAATTAATTATGATATATAAACATTATGCAATTTAAATAAATTTTAATGAAAATTTGTTTTTAATCCTAAAGATAAACATAATCTAAAATATAGTATAATGATGATTTAAAATTAATAGATTGTATTAAATATAAATCAAGAATTATTATGTTATTTTTAAATGAAATTAAAATAATAATTGGGCTTTTAAATTACTTAATTTATTATAATAACTGATGGTTTTAAACAAATGGGTATTTTCAAATTCATTAAAAAATCAATATGTTCTAAAAAATTCAAAAATTTCACCCTAAGTTAATTTTGTTATGATGATATAAAAAATAGATTTACTTTTATCAAATAAATTTTTTAATGGTTTATATATTAGTTATTAAAAAATTTATAATAAAATTTAAAAATCATTTTTGAATAAAACATATTTTTGAAGTATATATGGATATTACTAAAAAGTAAATTATTATTTACTAAGAATTTATAAATATATTGATGTTGAGTAGTAAATTTATATAGATATATATACAGACACACCCACATAGATATATATATATATATATATATTTCATAAATTAGCTAATACTATTCATATCCACAAGTTTAATAGGTTGGTTATAAATTTGAATTTAAATAATAATTGTTTATTAAGGTTCAGTCTTGTGTATCACATACACTATTGAACATAATTTTATCTTTTACAAACTGAGGGAATTACACCTTTTTTTAAGGAAAATTACTCTATTTTGTTTAGTTACTCCGTTGATAAATATTTACTTTTATGAGGAATAATTCCCCAATACAATTTTTGAGAGGTGGCATAGAAGATATGGAAGAAAGATAATTTAGGTGCTTGAGGTTTTGAGATATCGAGAATTTTTTTTATCATAGTATATTCCTTATAATTGGTATATATTTTAAGTAAATTGGATAAGATACTATTTGATCACCCATTTCTTCATATCTAGATTACTTCATGTTTCTCTCCCCTATCATATTATCAAGAATACTATTTTTTTCTTTTTGATTTGATGGCATCCTCCTAGGTATTGTGATACTCACCCATTCATGGATTTTATGCCCACACATTTTTTGTTTAGTAATAAAATTAAATTTTTATAGGTGACTTCGGTGGTCATGGTGCTGAAGGGGTTGGATGTTTGAGGTTCACGGCGGGGGAAGCTGATGATGATTCTTGATTTTGGAGTTGGTGTGTTGTAGAGTTTCCCCTATCCATCAGTTTGAGGCATGTCTTTGTTATGGTATATTAGGCCTTGTATTTTTTTCCTAATTCATTGATGTTTCTTTTTTCATATTATATAGTTATCTATAAATTATTTCATATACTTTATTTAATGGATGATGAGTATATTAGAATTTCATTATCACGCATTATCCTCTAGATATTGGATTGTTTGTAGGTTTATAAAAATATTTACTCATATTTTGTGTTATAACACCTTTGAAATTCTAGTAACCATCAATAACTTATTAGTGTTGGTATTTTTCTTCAACACTCAATTTACTTCTACCCTAGGTGGCATCCTGGTGGATCAGATCATATCAAAGTGGTATCAAAGTGATCGATATTAGGGATAATGTTTATAGTTAGGATTATTGTGATTATTGGTTTGGTAATATTAAAAAAATGTTATATTGGGTTTTGACATTGATTAATATACAAGGGAACTCAATATTGGTACAATAATCCAATGTATCCTTTCTCTTAAACTCTAATAGACTATTATTCAACTCAGGATTCTAGGGAATCATTTATAAGGAATAGATTAGATGGTACATGCATCCTATAATATGTTATTTATAACAAAATTTATGTTATTTATTAGTCTTATTATCTATATATTATTTAATAATTATGGATTCATCTTTTCAAAATACAGTGTGAAACCCCAAACCCATCCATCTTGAATTCAGAGGTAAGGACATGATGGGATCACGTTAGCAATTTAACCTTACATCACTAATCATTTGAGTGAATAGTTTTCTATGTAGGGACTAGAGAAGAATGTGTATCCACCCCATTATTAGAGAGTATATCCCTTAACAATTTAGTTGAGATAATACCCACTAATATCTTATATGGTAGTAACTTTTAATTAGTGTGAGACAACCCAAATGCTAAGTATTCATTTTTTTATCTATTAAAAAACTCTACCTTGGTTCCATTTAGAGATAGTTCATTAATTTTTAGAGGATTGGATAAAGTCTATAACTCATATATCCCATATAGTTCAAACACTCACCAACCTTATAGAAGCTATTTATTTTATTCTACTTCATGGAACAATTATCCATTAATGGATATTGGTCACTCAAACTCATGATGTGGCTACCATACCTTGAATATTGTTTGAGAGCTTGTTCTGAGAGGAGTAACATTTGGTGACACTGAGGATCATATGAGTTAAAGAGCTATTTAACCTTCATCAAGGAATTATGATAATGTCATGGTATACTTATAGGTTCACAAATATCATGATTCACTCTTTATAAAGGATACATATTTGGTTTCCTTGATCTCAAAAGGTGAGTGTGGCCTTCAGAAGGAAATTTAGGTCGAGAATACACCTTTATGTATTCCCACTGATGGTGTAATTACAGACAATGTTTTCTTAATTATGAATTTTATTTGTGATTCTCAGTCAAGGACTATGGTTGGATCCACCATTCCTTAACCGAACTCATTTGGAGTGTCATGTTAATGTCATGTATCAAGATCACATCATCATAGAAATTTTCATTCGTAATCCCAGACTAAGAGATCAATTAAATATGTCTCTCATAGGAGTTATAAAAATAGGGAGACAAGATTTTTTATACCTGTTGAGGTTTTGGACACATGTCTTGAGAATTTTTGATTGTATGAGTGTCAAAGGAATCCATGGTAGTATCATTGATCGACTAAAATGTCAAAGGAAATAAAAAGATTAAGGGGAACTTTATGGAGGATGGGGTGTCCCTTCCCGATGTTGATATGGAAATGGATTTGGTAGCTTTTTATAATCTAGAATTGGGTGTAATTTTAATCCACTCCCTCCACCACCCCAAGGTGGTCCATGTTAGGAAAAACATGCAGTAGGTCAAGGCAAAGGCCGGATTTAGGTAATAGAGGGTATCAATTCGACAGTGCTCGGTATAGTTTAAGTTATGATCTATTTCCATTCTTTTTTTTAAATTATACACAGAAATACCATAATAATCCATTATATTCTTATTTTATCTTTTTTGGAGTTATAGATTCTACTAGAGCCCCTAGTCCAACCTCTTCAGTTTGAGACTGCAATTTGGTGTCGATCATCCACTCTCTTGCATATTTTAATAGTTTGTGCTTACTATAAATAGTGATTAGTTATCCTAAGATTTTATTGTATTATATATGAGGCTATATATAATTATAACTAATAGGTAATGGTTATTTTTTCCAATATTGGGTGTATATAATTTTAGGTTGATATTTCATCAAGTATATGGGATAAGATTTACCTTTACTGGTGAGTATGACACTCAAGTATGACAAGATGGTTCATCCCTAAAGATACTATAGTCTATTAATCATTAGTTAGTGATTTAAGGCTTTTTTTATGTTGTTCATAAGTGCTTAACCACAATGGGTGAGATGTTCATGGATGTTTTTCCATAATAAATTCCACAGTTTCACCTCTTCAAGAGGCTGATTTTAGCATCTATTTTCACCCTAGGATCATACTAATTTTATTTATATCATATTAAGTGCCATAGTTTAGCTCAGTGGGATAAAGGTGTAGTTATAGAGCCTTTTATAAAAGGTTTTTTATTAGAACCAACCTTACCCCATAGTAAAATCCTAAAATGTTTGCAAAGAAGGTGGGAGAGAGCATGAAGATTTATATTAACTAGAAATGACTGGATAAAGTGAATTTCAATAACAATTACCCTATATTGAGAATAAATGACATAATTTAGTATCCAAAAGTAGTAAGGTGGTTCTAAAATATTTATCCTAGGTTAAGATATCAATAGTCTCATGTTTCTTAGGAAGACATCTCGAAGACAGTATTCAGATATCATTAAAATAACTATGAGTTCCCAATAATGTTGCTTGGCATAACAAACTCTTATTTGGTGTTCATAATTCTCATTAAATGGATACTCAAACCATTCCTATACTGATTCATGGTGTTTTTCATTAATTAAAGCATCATTTATATTTAGATGAAGGATGTGTATTTCATGATTCTAAGGATTATCCAAGACTTACATTTTGAAACATAGTTTTATAAATAGATCCTAAAGTGTAAGCTATGTATTTGAGAGGTTAAATTATTTGGGAAAGTCATATCATAAGGTGGAGTTTCAATTTATCATTCAATAAAAAAGTTTTTTATGGTTTGAGATTCACTTAAGAGGGAATTTTAGGTGTAGTGTTTCCTTTTATTAGTGAGAAATTATCAGATATTTAATGAAAACATTTTCAGGATTATATTTTCCATGATGTACCTTACCTAAAATGGGTATCCTTTTATCAGGTATAAACATTTTCAGAAATATTTTTGAGGAATTGAAGAATATTTTGACCGGTGATATAATTGTTTAGTTTCTGAAGGGAAGGGTTTAGTGTGAGTTATTTTTTCGTTCTTTCATGTTTGGGATTGGGTGATTCATGATGTAGATGTGATAAATGATTACTTACATGTCCAGAAAGTTGAGAACTCATAAATATAACTATACGACCCATGACTTAGATCTTATGTTATTTTTGTTTTCCTTGAAGACGAAAACACATTATCTTTATAGCGAGTGGTTTGTAGTTTTATTTTTCATATGATCCTTGAGTATATATTCCCCAAGAGGGATATCAATCTATGAAAAATATGTTTTTAAAAGTTAATACAGTATTATAATTTCAAGATGGCCCATAATCTATATAATGTAAATTTAGTGGTATATAATCTTTGTAGAAATATCTTTGAAAAATTGAATGATGAGGCACTTGAGTAGTTTTCCTTGTTGAAATTGGTTTTGGTGGAATAAATAAATGTTTGTTATCTTAAATTTATGATATTTTACCCCAAACTTCTTGAAAAACTAATATATCCTTAGATAAAATACATTAACAATTAGATATTATGTGAAAACATATCCACTGAAGATTCACCTTATGAATTTTATAATGGGAGGGGGTATGTCATCCTATTACATGGGCAGACAGTGGTGTCAATTGTGGTATGAGAGGATGTATTGAGGTAATTTCATAATTCCCCATTGGAGGTAAAGCCTAAAGTGAAAAATATATATTATGACCTCATTAATCAGTTCTAGTGGACCAAAATAAAGAAAAGTGTCGTAGAATTTGTGTCATGGTACGTCACCAATTAATAGATGAAGGTTGAGTAGCAAGTTCCCACAAGTTTAGAGTATAAGTGGGATAGAATATTAATGGATTTCAGGATTTTAATTCCACATTTAGTGAAGGGACATGATTCTATCTTGGTTATCATTGACTAACTAACAAATTGGGTTCACTTCCATCCCTTTTAAGAGCATAGTTTGGTAGAGAGATTGGGATACATATACATTGATGAGATTATATAGTTGTAAAAAGATCCTTTGATTATTATTATGTATCATAGAGATCGGTTAGCATCTAGATTATAGAGGATGTTTTTTGAAACTTTTGTAACTCAGTTACATTTGAGTAAGTTGTTTCACCTCGAGACAAATGGTCAGATAAAGAGTATTAATCATGTTTTTGAGGATATGTTATGGGCTTGTGCCCCCAATTTTGTAAGGATTAGGTATGATCAAATTCTTTAAATTGATTTTTCTTATAAAAACAACTACCACTACACTATATTCATTGAAACATGTGATTCCCTATATGGGGGACCCTAAATGTCACCCCTTTTGGCCAAATATTTTTGAGTCGCTGTTTATCGGGCTCGAGCTGGTTTGATTGATTATAAAAAAAAGTACGGGTGATATAGAAGCATATTAGAATAGTTCAAGGTTATTAGAATTACTATATTGACAAAATACATGGTCCATTGGAGTATTAGGAGGGAGACTATGTGTTCCTAAAGGTAACACCACATCATGAATTATGAAGATTAAATTGGGGAAACAAGTTATCCTCAAGATTCATTAGTACATTATTGATCATGTGCATGGTAGGAAAGGTTTCTTATCTCTTAAATTTGGCCACATATATAAACTGGGTGCATGATTCTTTCCATGTATCCAATCTAAGGTGATATTTGTATGATACCTCACACATTATCAATGAGGGTGACCTAGATATTGAGGGAAACCCCACCTTTGTTGAGAACTATGTGAACGTTGAGGATTAATATAGAAAGACCTTTGTGGGTGAGAGATTCCATTAGTGTGAATCTTTGGGGATCATTGGAATCTTTAAAAGAGCACGTAGAAGCATAAAATCAGATACTGGGTCAGTATCCTAACCTATTTTAATGTTTCATTCTTCTTGGGATGAAAACCATGTATATGGGGAGGATTTAGTAACTCGTATTTTGGGTTTGATCCTTTGAAATATGTTTAAGGATATATTTATTAAATTTGTGTAAGGATGGGATTCTTATATTCCATCACAAGCTCTTGGAAAATAATTAATATTTTTAAATATATTATTTTTTCCCTACATGAATTTGAATAATTTTTAACTCTAAAAATGATCATTTTATAAAAATTTAAACACCATTTTTGTGTCCATAATGTACTGGTTTACCATAGAGTGGTGAATTGTTTGATTGGTTGAGGTTATAAACTAACCCACTAAGGCCCACCTGGATAGTGGTAAGATGGGTGTGACCACCCAAATC
The DNA here is from genome assembly GCA_963277665.1 of Viscum album. Classification (NCBI taxonomy): domain Eukaryota; kingdom Viridiplantae; phylum Streptophyta; class Magnoliopsida; order Santalales; family Viscaceae; genus Viscum; species Viscum album. The sequence continues at coordinate 1,515,063,499 of OY728120.1, forward strand.
TTCTCTCCAGTAGGATAGGGGATGGAGACAAGCACCAAGAAGGTATAAATGAAATTAAAGGCCTTAACCTAAGTACACATACACATGAAAAAACTATATCCATAAAAAAGGTGTAGATGTATACTAAGACACACTAATATCTAGAGTGTAACCATGAATTAAATAAACTCTAGAGAATAAATCAGAGTACGGAAGTATAAATCAAATCCTAAAGGGGGAAATAACCACCCAAATAGAAATGATCCCCCAACATCAAAAAATTTTGAAAACGAAGTGGTGAAGAGGGACCAACTCCTGATCACCAATTCTGACCACTAAATATGGTCAATGCACCCAAGTATCAGTAATCTATATTGATGTCAATGCCGATATACATGTCTTTTTCATAAGACATTACATGTTCATGAATGACCATTCTAGTGTGAGTATATATATACCCATTAAGATGCCCAAAAAACCATAAGGGGAGAAGGATAAAGATAAAATAGATGTCAACTGAACCTAATGTATGAGGGAAATAAAGGCCCTACAAATATACTCATAAAGAAACTAAGACATTAGAGAAATGGGATCTTCATATCACGCCCCAAGAAAGTTCTGTGTGTCTAAATGTGACTCCAAAATTCCATATTTGAATCCCAGTAGTATATGGAACCTCACAATATTATATGTGGTGAGACCCCCCACATCATTATTGCACTTCACAGCAGAGGGAGCCCTAACTCCAAAGGAGGACCCTCTCCCCGCTGGAGCATGAAGATTTTAGAATACTCCTTAATTGGTATAAGACCCATACCTTGGGAGTATAGAGGAGTATCGACTCTATATGTATAAAGAGTACGGGGAACCCATTCCTTGGTAGATAGGGCAGCACCAACCCTGGGATCACTCTGATGATCCTACCTGATCACTATCATCAGTAAATAGTCTCCTAAAAAAGTATCACACTCCAAAAACCTCACATAATTTCTATTATAAAAATTTTATGTATATTATTATATTATATTTGTAAAACAATAAGTACAGGATACTCATGATCCAAAATTTGAGCCTCAATGAAGGAGATATGGAAGGTAGAAGTTTCTTGGAGAAGTACATGGAAAGTATGTGGGGTCACATGGAGGGTGACCTCAACTCATCACATGGGTGTGTTCTCCCTTAAACATGTATTTAAATATATATATATCCTGCTAAAAAACATGTATCATCCACCTGTGATATCCTCATGTCCTCCCATTCTATCCTCATGTGCACTAGTCCTGACTGAGTACATGACAATGCCCGTGTACTTTGGTCGTGTCAGATTGTGTCCATTCCCATGTAATCATAGAGTACACGCCAAGCTTCCAAAATAGGGTCACATGATTTTTAGGGTCCATACACAGTATGTGATCCTTATCTTCACCTGAAACACTAGCTTCCATAGGTATGGGACTACACGAATTATGTTCCTGTGGGATACATGGCATGTAGTTAGGTTTTTCATAAAAATTGTATTTCTCCCCATGGAACCAAGATGGACCATTTTCACCCAAATAAACTTATTTGACCACCCAAATCAATATAAATCATATTAAACGCTATTTTTCATCAATTCCCATCCATTTATGGATACAATCAGAATTCTTATTTACTACATGAGATTCCATCACAAGCTCTTCATAACCTCGAATCTCGAATGCATGAAGAAAACCCATTCATCCTACTAAACACATCAATCCATCATCAAACCATTAATTTTTATTTAATTTTTTCAACCTCCGTTAATCTAGGGGGTTAATCATTCTTGAAACATTCCAAAAAAAGTTTAAATTCCACCCCATGGGCCAACAATGAAGAAGGTGAAGAATAATGGGGGAAATCACATGAATAATATAATACAATCATTGGACAATGATATTCCATCCAAAAACCAAGAATCATGGAAATAAAAAAGGTGTAAATGATGTGTAAAAAAAGATAACAATTATTTATTTAATGAACACCTAGAGTAATGGTCATTCAAGAAGTACATAAATTGAGTGTGGCCTATCAAATCCATGCTTTAACAATTTAATAAAAGGGGTGGAAAATAAAAGTTAATGATCCCAATGATAGAAAAATTATTTTCATAATTTTACATTTAATTTCATTGTTTTTAAACCTAACACATTGTTGTTTTATTAGACATTGTCACACTTTTGTGTTTTTGGGAAATTTTGAGCTTAATTGTAAAAATGGCCGAATTTTGGGATTTAACTATTTTAGTTTTATTCAGTATATTGACAGTAACATTTTCTAGACTTATTTAAATTGTGAAATTATTTTTTAGGATCTCAGAAATATTGGGATATATATCATCATTCTAGACCAAAATATCAATCGATCAATTTGTGGACCAAAATAATCACACAACACATGCCTAGAAAACAATTCACAAATCTATAATTTTCTACATATGAGATTATATATCAATTTTGGAAGGCGTAAGGAAGATGAAATTTGACATTAAGCTAGATAATTAATTTATTAACAACTTTTATTAAGGATTTCATGTGTTGATTTTCAGTTTCAAAGGCCTCTAATGCATGGGAAACCAGAGACATTGAATATGGAGATTCTATCTTAGAAGATTATATTCTCATAGTTAAATGGACATAACAATGGCTAAACATGGCCCACAATGCTAAATATTTTAGGGGAGATGATAAATAAAATTGGGAACAAACTATATGAAGGTTTTGATGAGTGAATCATCCATTATTGGCCCTAATACACTGAATGCTTGAGGGGAGATGCGAAAGAAAATTAGGAACAACTTTCATAAAGAGTTCAATGCATGAATTTTTCATTTAATGGGCCTAACACATGGAAACATTTGAAGCTAAAATATGGCCTATAAAAGTAGGAGATATCCTCCTTCCCAAATCATTCCATTCCATCTCATTCCATTACGTCGCATGCATCCAAGAGGAGAAGAACACTCCCTACCTCCCCATTGTTCTTCTTACAGATTTTTTTCTCCCATGTTTATTTTTTATTCAAATTTAGTGAACTATTATGTCATGGAGGGATATAATTATAATTGATTGGGTAAATGGAATAGGGAACCCATTTTTTGATCATTTGTGTTTTCTAAAGTTTTCAATCAAAATATTTCTTCATTTTTAAATCAATGGTTTCCAATTTTATTTATTTTTGAATTTAAATTAATCATGATTTTATTTTAATTTATTCTTAAATATTAAATTGATTTCATTTAATTATTATTCTAAAATTTCTTGATCTATTCAATTTTTTACACCGATTGGTTAATATTTGAAGAAAATCAAGTAAGGGAGTGTTTTAGTGATTACTAAAATATGTGAAGTAATTAAGATAAACTAATTTAGTAATTTTGGGAAAATCAATACCAGATTTGGTATTTCCTAAATAATTAAAAATAGTTCATTAATATTTCTACACTTTTACCTGTAATTAAATCAAATTTGGATCGAATAAACAATTGTTATTCAATTCATTTAATTATTTTTTAAAAACTAAAAGCTTCATTTTTCTCAAATACTATGATAACATCATAAAAGGGAAACCTCATCCTTAATCCAATCACTTCTCTCTCATTATAAATTCACCAAAATTCTCAGAAATCACATCATTCCTAAAATCATTCAAACATGATATTTTTTTAGTGACAAAAAAATTAGAACACTACTCTTTGGATAACTACATTCTCATTACCACTTTTTACTACACCCTTAGGGGATTTAGTTTTTTTTTATACCCCATGAAAAATGTGGGTTAAAACTGGCATCTTTGATATAGAGAAAGTGTAATACATGACAACATCCTTTAATAACAAATTGTTCAATTTTGAACCTAAAATAGAAATAACATTATTAGAAAGGATTTGGAATTTTAATCCTGAAAAAAAAATTGAATAACTGATTTTAAATGAGTCATGTGTATAATAAGAACCACCATAATCACATAAAACCGACAAATAACATTGAGGGAACTCTGTGATCCAAAATTTTCTAACCAACAAAATCGATTAACCATGCTTGAACAACAAAATTATTTTGAGTAACAAGTTAACATGATTCCTATGATACCTACATTTAATGGCCTTACTGGTGAGGACCATAATCAGAATATTCAATAATTTAGCCATCTATGATCAAGATTCAAACTGAGAGGAGTAGTGGAGGATTAAGTGAAGTGGAAATCATTCCCTTTTTCACTTGAGGGAGAAGCTAAGGAGTGGTTTTATACCTTAAACCCTAGAGAAATCCCAAATTAGGTTCAACTCCAACAAATTTTCATGAGATGGGTCTTCCCTGCCTCCCAAAGAAAATCAATTAGTAAATAGATATACGAAAGTTGATGATCTACCATTGAGACTCTTTATGAGTATTGGGAATGATTGAAGAAGCTCAGTGCAAGATGCCCGCACTAAATAGTGGAGGAGCACCACTTCCTAGTATTTTTCTACCAAGGACTTATGGAAAATGATATGAACCTTTTCGATGCGTATTCTAGTGGAGTGTTGATTGAAAAAATCACTCACAGAAACTCAGAACCTAAATGAGAAGATAGTTTATAACTCATAGCAATTTAGGACAAGGGGAACTGGTACAAGAGTTATACATGAGGTAATTACTTCATACTCATCACCTCTCCTTACATCCAAAATTCCAGAACTAAAAAACCTTGTAAGAAAAATGTAAATGAATCAAGTGAGTGATAAACCATATCCACCTTAGTTATATGGATTATGTTCATCACCCAATCATGACACTAATCAATGTGCTAAGATACAGGTTACAAAACGTTTTGCAGCATCATTTCAGTAAATGAAATTTAACAGAATCAACAATAGAGAGAAGGGAAACCCAATAAGGTTTCATAATTCAATAGAACCAATTCATACCACCTTTTCAACAACAATATCATAACCAGACACCATCCCAACAATATTATAATAAACCCTTCCATTAACAACAACCTTTTCAACTACCACCTTTCCAGCAAAATATATTTGAACAAACCCCAACAAGTTCTCAAGACATAGAGATTGAATAGCTGAAGAATATAGTGAAAACTTTGAACTATAAATTTGATAGCCTTATGGATCTTCTGACTAAGAATTAAGGAAAAATACTAGCCCAAACTATCCCTAATCCAAAGTAGATTGTCTGTGGAATAAAAAATTCAACCAGAAAGAAGCTTCCACCACCAGAGCTAATAAAGTTGGATGATTCCAAATGAAAACCAGAAGAGAAACTCATACACCCCAAGGAAAAGGGAAAATACAATTGAAAAAGAAATATGGGGAGAAAAGAGACAACAAGGTACCATTCCCTTCTACACTTTCTTGATCAACAAAGGATAAAGAAGATAAACTTCAAAAAGTGATCCAATAAACCTTTTGAATGGTTAAAATCAACATTCCCTTGTTGTTTGTAATCCACCAAATACCAAAATATGGTAAGTTTCGTAAAAAAAATACGCACCAAGAGAAATAAATTTTATGGGGATGAAATAATCAACTTTAGAAGTAGTGTCTCACTTGTGATCACCCCACCTTTACCTAAAAAATGTCAAGATCCAGAGAAATTTTATATTTCCTATATAATGGGTTCTTTAAATTTTTCTGAAGTATTGTGTGACCTTTTAACTTCCATAAATGTAATTCTAATTATATCTTCTCATAGTTGTAAATTGGATAACTAAATCTCGTAAGAGTGTTCATCTGACAAGAAAATTGATCCACTATTTTTCAGCTGGGGTTGTGGAGGATGTGCTAGTGGGAGTTAAAGGACTCATTTTTCAGCGAACTATTATGTACTCACCATGGATGAAGATGATTCACTGGGAAATTCACCCATAATTTTGGGAATACCATTCCTGAAAAATTACAATACAACCATCAATGTGCATAAAGAAACTTTGACTATAGAGCTAGGAGATATTATAGTGATCATTAATGTCATTGAATCATAAAGAAACACGTAAAACAATTATTCCCTCTTTAAAATCTCCCATAGAAAAGTAAATGATCCCCTTGATGATTCAATTTTTCATCAATAATTCTTAGCATAATAAGATCACATGATCGGAGGAGACAATACTCAAAATTTTAGAAATTCTGAAATCACCTTAGAATTATCTTATAATTTACTGGAAGAAACTAATATGATACCCTTTTCCTAGGGATCCCAATATTTTTAGATAGGAGAAGTAAATTCATTTTCATCAATAGAATAGCCACAAATCCATGAATTGAAACCCCTCCCATGTTATTTGAAATATTTTTATCTATTTAACGGAGAGAAACTGTATGTGATCATTATTAATAATATATCTAGGACCTAGAAGAAATGAATAATTGACATTCTAAAAAGTAATTCTTGAGCCATAAAATGGAGTCTAGGAGATATACCCACAATCAAACCCAATTAATTCTCACATATAATCTTTTAAAAGAGTAATATTGATCTATTAGGTAGCCCCATAGAAGACTGAACCCCACCATTATATAATTTGTAAAAAAATATGTTGAAATATTGTTGGAGGAAGATATAATTTACACAATTTCAAAATCTCAATTGGTCAACCTTGTCCATGTGGATCCAAATAAAATAGGGTTGACCATTGTGTAAAATTAGAAAAATGAATTAATTCCTATCAAAATATATAATAGTTGGAGAGTGTTAATTGATTACAGAAGACTAAACCAAGTCACTAGAAAAGATTGTTTCACAATCCCATTCACTGATCAGATGTTATAAAGGCTAGAAGGTAGAAAAAATTTATTTCTTTTTAGATGTATTTTCTGGATATTTTCATGTCCCTATTTCCCCAGAAGACCAAGAGAAGATAGACTTCACTATTCCTTTCAATTCCTTTGCATATAAGAGGATGTATTCCCGATTTTGTAATGCCCTAGGTATATTTCAGTGATGTATGGTATTAATTTTCTCTGATCACATACAAGACTTCATGGAGGTATTTCTTGATGACTTTACAATGTTTAGGAATTCGTTTAATCATTTCTTGGTAAATCTTGAGAATGTTTTGAAAACTTTTGTAGTGAAAAAATTAGTATTAAACTTTGAAAAAAGTCAGTTCATGGTTGAAAAAGGGATAGTAGTAGGACATGTCATTTCAAAAAATGCAATTAAGGTGGAAAAATATGAAATTTAAGTGATCAATTTTTGTTCCATACCACACCTGTGTGAGACACGTCATATCATGTCTAGGGAATGTAGGATTTTATAGAAGATTCACGAATGAATTATTAATATTTCTCTTCCACTCTCAATATTTCCCTTAAAAGATGACAATTTTATTTTTAATTATTATTTCAGGAAGTAAATTGATGAACTAAAGAATATGTTAATTACCCCACCAATAATGAAACCCCCAAATTGGGAATAGCCACTTGACCCATTTTTTGAAGAAACAAATCAAGCTATTGGAGTGGTTCTTTCACAAAGAATTGAAGTAAAATCCCAAGTCAGAATCAATGCTTCAAGAACCCTATATTCCACTCAAGTATACTTCACAACAAATAAAAAGGATTTTATTATCATTTAATTTTAATTAGATAAATTCATGTAATACTTTTTTGGAACTAAAGTAGTGGTATTTTCTAACCATACAACACTCACGTATTTGTTGAATAAGGTTGATGCCAAACAAGGGATGGTTAGATGGTTACATTTTTTGAAGGAGTTAAATATAGATATTAAAGACACAATGGGATCTGAAAACCAAGTGGAAGATTACCTAAGCATGCTACCCAACATTGTTGAAATAAAGATTCCAAAGATGATCCCACTCAGTGATCACATACCCAAAGAGTATCTCTACATCATAGAGGATGAATAACCATGTTATGATGACATATTAAATTATTTGGCCACATATTATGTACCTTCATCCCTTAATTCACATTAGAAACATAAACTAAAGGTTGAAGCTAGATTTTATATCTTAGAGGACCCCTTACTCTAGAAAATTGAAATAATCAAGTAATAAGAAGTCTATCGGCAATTGAAATAGAATATTTTTTTCCAATTTTTCTATACACTTGATTATAGAGACCATTTTGGACCTCAAAAAACTACTAAAAATGTTTTGGAATTTGGAATATATTGGCCTACCTTGTTTAAATATACTAGTGATTTTTGTTAAAAAATTAAAAATGTGAGTTTTTTTGGAATATTTCAAAAAGGAAATAAATGCCCCAAAACCCATCATTTTTATAAGATATTTCAAGTTTTGTTCATTGATTTTATGGTACCATTTCAAATTTCTTTGGGGAAACATTATATTTTATTTGTTGTTGATAATGTCTCAAAATTTGTGGAATCCAAAACCACCAAAACTGATTATGCCAAAGTTGTGTGTAATTTTGTTAAGTAAAACATTTTTTTGTAGGTTTGTAGTTCCTAGATCCATCATCAAATGCCAAGGTACACATTTTTCAATAGAATAATGGAGGCCATGCTGATGAAATATGGGGTGCACTAGAAAATGTCTACACCCAACCATCCCAAAACAAATGGCCAGCTAAAGTATCGAATTGTGATATTAAAGGAATTTTGGTGAAGATAGTCAAACCGAGCCAAAAAAAATTAGAGCCAAAGGCTTCAATAAACATTATGATCATACCAGAAATCATACAAAACTCACATTTGTATGATCCCATATCAGTAGATTTATGGAAAAAGTTTTCACCTACTGGTGGAATTTGAGCACCAAGCATACAAGGCTATGAAAAATGTGAATTTGGATTTGGAGAGTGATGAGAATGAGAGGAAACTATAGTTGCATGATCTAGAATAAATAATAAGAAAATATTTTTGATAATTCAAGGATTTAAAAATAATGAACCAGGGTGTGACATAATAAACTTGTCCAATTAATGCCCTTTGAACCTGGATACCAAGTTCTATTCCATAATTCCAGACTAAATTTAATGTCTAGTAAGCCTATTTCAAGGTAAGAAGGACCATTTCATTTTAATAATGTATATCCTTTTGGTTACTTTGAAGTTTAGAAAAAATAAGAAGGAAACCCATTCAATATAAATGGGTAAAGGATGAATAAGTTCTATATAATTTTACCACAAGAAACTATGGAGGAATTAAAATATCTCCAACCCATATACTGATTTCTTCTCATGAGTTTAGGTCAAGAAAAATACATTAACCCAAGGTACTTCTAAGAGGAAACCTAATTTTCACAGTTTTCTTAGGATTTAGGACTCAGTTGTTTTTTATCACCTCATTGATGTTTAATGGAATGGTTCTTACATCGGTATTAGTGGTTGTTATTTTTCATGGACCATCATGGAAGGAAACCACCAGGCAGGCCCCAAGATGAAGAGGAAGATAACCAAAAGCTTTATCTCATAAGGGATTTTATTTTCATTGCCAATATTTTTAATCCTTAATTTTTATAAAACAACATGTTTTTAACCTTAAAGGAAATTTTTTATTCCCACACATGGATTTGTGCTCTACTGGACTGAACTAGGAGACATGAGTTACTTAAGATTCCAATGATTCCATGTTTTATATTTTAATATTGATGTTGTTTAATGAGAAAAATAGAGAATAAAATTTTTAAAGTGAATCATGGATATTAAAATGAGGACTCATGATTTAATAGAATTATTTGAATCATGTAAATGAAATTTCCTTACCATTTTCATGATTTTATTTTCTGAAATTCATGTGGATTGATTTTTTATTATTAATCATTCCTTGATTGATTGTCTTAAATCCTATGAACAATTCCTTAGATGATTCCTAAACCAAGTACTTCCTATTTTATATTCAGTATATTTTCTAAGTGATCTTGGGACATTCCAACTACTAGAACTTGAATTTGAACTTATCCAAGCTATAACTATACAAAAACACCTTTAAAATTATTGGGGAAACTTTTGATAAACCAAATATCCTTACAACATCTCCATTACAAAAATTATTATTTAGAACATAGAGACTATGAATTAAGTTTTTAGGGATAATCCATGTTTCAAGCCATTTTTTATCCATTCATACCCTACTCTTAGTAATTACATGATATTTTAAAGTTGAAGTGTGGGGGTAAGGTGAAACATTGTAAATGGGTTGATTTAAATTATAGGAAAGATGTGTGGGGTTCTTATTGTGGGAATTGAAAAAGGTTGTGGAATCATTCATTGTACTCTATTTTTTCCCTCTTGAATACAAAAAAATGAAAAAGATAAAAGGAACCAAAAAATGATAAAATAACATGTGATTTGGGTAAACCAAAAATCACCATTACTAGAACTATTATTTTTATCATAAATGTTTAGGTGGTGGATGTGAGGTTTATTCTAAAGAATATATTTTTGAATATAAAAAACTAAAAAATGATCTTTGAAAAAGAGAAAATGATTAAAAAATATTCAATATAGGGAAGAAATAAATAATTATGCAAAAGTGATCATGATCTTTACTTAGAGTCTTGGTGAAATTTGGGTGTTGTTACAATTTGAAGGGGAGAATTTCATTGAAAATTTTACTTTGAATATCATCCTTCATGATTTAATAGTTAAAACTCCTCCTTTATCCTTATTTTTAAATGTAAAATCATACCAACCTTAAGCCTTAGAATCATTAGAACCTTAATTGTAATTCATCATGATTTTATGTGCCTTTTGTCTTTACAAAGTGGAGAAAGTAGTTCTTCTACAAGATTATAGATAAGGATCGTGTTCTCAAGATATGATAATAACTATACTTGAATTGTATCATGAGTGATGAGATAAGATATTGAAATGTGAGATAGATCATTATTTGGCATGTTCAATAATAATTAATTGAGGATCTTGAATGAATGAAAGATGATGTTTTTCGTTTTTCATAGGGGAAAATTAAAATACATGAATTGACTATTTATTTGAAAAATAGGAAATTGAATTGATATTTTATGTGGAATTTGATATTTTGATTTTATATTGATAATTTTTTTATTATATTTCATTGAAATGTAAATATTGATAACATCGGTGCCCTCTGATTTTCAATGTTGATATTTTATTCTTGAGGAAAAGCATGGTTTATGTGTGGGAAAATTTAATGAAAAAATATTTTTCATAAATTTACATTTAATTTAAATTTTTTTAGACCCACCATAGTGTTTTTTTATTGTAAATTTTTACATTTTTATGTTTCTGTGGAATTTTGAGCTTAATTGTAAAAATGGCCTAATTTTTGTATATAAATTTTTTATTTTTATTATGTATTTCGACCATAAAATTTTATAAAATATTTCAAATTGAAAAATTCAATTTTTTTGGATTCCATAAATCATGGGCTACATTACATCCTTATGTACCACATGTTTAGTCCATCAATTGTTAGCCCAAAATCAGTTCACAACACAATCTTAGAAAACGATTCAAAAATTTTGAATGTTTTAAATTTAATATCATATATCTAAGTTGTCCTTCCCAATGAAGCTGAAATTAAACGTGAATATGGATAAAGAAATTTTTAACAACATTCATTAAGGAGGTAACAATCGAATCATTCTTTTGAATGGCCTTTAATGCATAGTAAATCAGAGACATTGAATATGGAGAGTCTGTCTGGGAAGATTTAATTCTCAAAGTGAAACAGCCATAACTATCACCACACATGTCCAAATATGATTCAATTTCTAGGGGAGATGTAAAAAGAAATTGGGAATAACTTTTATTAAGGTTTATATGTGTTAATTGGTAATTTATTGTCTCTAAAGCTCATAAACTCTCGAAGGTAAAATCTGGCCTATAAAATGAGAAGAGCTCCACCTTCGGAAATCGTTACATTCCTTCCAATTCCATTTAGTGACAATCATCCAAGAGTAAAACAACACTCCCTAATTCCTACATGTTATTAATTAATATTTATTTCTCCCATGTTCATTTTTTATGAAAATTTTATGACCCCTTCTTGCATGTAGGGGTTGAATTATTAGTGATTGGGTGAAGAGAAGGGGGATCCCATTATTATGATGTTTTGAGTTTCTAAAAGCCTTCAATCAAAATAATTCATAGTTTTTAAATGAATGGTTTAAAATATAATTTAATTTTTAATTTTTGTTAAATAATATTGAATTTTAATTTATTCTTAAATATTAAATTACTTTGATTTAATTATTATTTTACCCTTTCTCGATCTATTCATTTTGTTTACACCGTTTGGTTAATCTTTTAAGAAAATCACGTAAGTGAGTATTTTAGTGATTAATAAAACACATTAATAAATTAAGATAAAATAATTTAGTTATTTATGTAAAATCAATACCAGATTTTTTATTTCCTAAATAATTAAAAATAGCACATTAAGATTTCGATACTTTAACATGTAATTAAATCAAATCTGTGTCAAAGAAATGACTACTATTCAATTCATTAAATTATTTTTCTTAAAACATAAGATTAAATTTTCTCAAAAACTATGGTAAAATCAAAAAAGATAAATCCCAACCTGAATCCAATCACATATATCTCATTATAAATTCACCAAACTTCTCAGATATCTCTTGATTCGTAAAATCTTTCAAACTTGATTTTTTTAGTGAAACCTAGATTAAAACACTACTTCTCAGAAAATGGAATTTTGGTTACCACTTTTTTACCACCCATAGGGGATTTAATTATTGTTTCCACACCACACGACAAGAATGTGTCACCCAACCTTGATTTAGGATTGATCATTGGTGAATAGAGTGTTTTCTAATGATGAATAAGGTTTGTTGTGTTTAATTTCTACCTCTCAATCCACATTGATCCCATCATCGATCGGCATCCTCACATTTTCCAATGCTAACAAAGAATTATATACTCATCTAATACTCTTATTTTTATGTTGATAACCCTAGAGAAACATCATAATTATATATTTATAGAGGATTGGGATAGATTTGTTCATTTAATTTTATATAAATAAAATATATTATTTATTTTACTAAACATGCCTCCCAATGGAAGAATTACATGAAATGTCTAATTCTAACCAAACTTAGGTTATTCTTATGGTAAAACCTGCATTTTGGAATCTACCATGGTCATAGAGTTATCATTCAATGTTTTTTTCAATGAAAAAAACATTGATTATAAAATAATTCATTTACATCCATTAAAATATGTCAATATTTTTAATATTTTATTTCCATGATCCGGAGACACCCAAGAACCATGTCGACTCTAGGGAAAAATATAGATATAACAATGGAGATATTATAGGGACTAATAAAATAAACCAAAGTCATTAAATTCTACTATCCTTCATGGATTGTTTCCCTGAAATGTATAATATAAAATAAGGTGGGTACTAAGTTTACATCTAACTCTCATGCTCCCAATAACTCTCCTTCACACTATCATGTTACCAAAGTGAATGAACCAAAGGGATGGTGCATCCACATAAGATCCTCTCCTGCCAATACTTGATCACCATTAGGTGCTCTATAAAGGTGGATCCATACTTGATTTCCAACTCATCCAAGTCAATGACGTGTGTAGGTTCATGAATGAATCTCCTTAGCTATAAAAAATGGAATATTTTATTCACTTGTTCCAATTTTGGAAGTAAGGATATACCTTAAGCAACCTCACCAACCCTATATAGGATCTTGAATGACATTTTGAATAATAGGGAGAGCCTGATTCCCTATCCAAAACTCCAAAATATTCATCATAGGGAGACTCTTATGAATACATGGTCTCCCTTCTCAAACTCTAATGGCCAAAAATGTTAATATGATATAATTTATTTCTTCTATGGGCAATACTCATGTGATCATGGATAACATGTACTCTCTCCATCATAACATACACCATATTTTTTTCCAAAAAGATATGTCTCTCCAATCACTGTATAGCATAAGGGTGACCTATAGGGTCTCCCATATAGATCCTTGAAAGGTTCCATGATAATAGTAGAGTGATAGTTTGTGTAATAAGAATAATATAAAAATGGAAATTGATCCTCTCAACTCTATCTAAAGTCTAACATGAATTCTCTTGGAATATCCTCTAACACTTAGATATTCTTCTCAGTTTTTCCATCTATATTGGGTGAAACATTGTACTCATCAAAAACTGGTTCAGGAATTCCTCAAGAAAGCCTCTCCACACCCATGACATGAATTAATCATCATAGTTTAAGACAATAATTGAGGCTAATCCTGAAATTTGAATGATCTCATACATGGAAAATTTTCTTAACTCTCAATTAATCTATGGTCCCTGATTACAAGTGTGCCATCTTTGTAAGTCATCCAATAATCACTCAAAAAGAATCATGACCACTCATTGTCTGTGGAATCCCCATAATAAAGTCCATGGATATGCTATCCAATTTATACTTTGGAATCTCAACAAACTGTGTTAAAACTACCTCAACTTGGTTCTCAGCGTTCAATTGTTAACATGTGAGACACTGATAGACTAAATCATTAATTCTCTACCTCAGTCCATCTTATAAAAATTACTATGGAAGCTACCTACACATATTCACCACTCTAATAAGTACATAAAAGTGGTAACAGTGAAACTCCCTTATAACCTCCCCTCATAACCACCCCTCGTAACATGAATGGAACCACCGTCTGTCTTTAGATAATGATTTCATGCTCCCCTCATTCAAAAAACCCATATGGTGAATCTTATGAGGATATCTAGTCACATAGAACCTCATAGTCCATGTATCCCAACTATGACTCTATCACATGATTAATAAGTGGAGGAGTCGCCAATATTGACTGGATAAAAATTTTACCCCTCTCCTCTAACATGGATATAAGCAAAAAATCCAACTACTCAAACACCTCCTCCACTATGTGAGATAAATACTTCTTTATTATGATATTTTCCACCACATTTCCCTTTCATGGGGAATAAACTTTCTAAAATTAACAATCCTATAGGAACTCCAACCAATTTCTTTGTCTCTGGTTTAGATCTTACTAAGTGAAGACATACTTGAGACTCTTATAATCATAGTAAATAATAAAACTCTCACCTAGAAGATAGTTTCTTCACATCTTATGAGTAAATAATACCACTAAAAAAACTAGGTCATGAGTCGTTTAGTTATTATCTTTGGGAACTAAATTCCTCAACCCATATGTGATCATTACATGCGTCTGCATAAACACACAACTTATACTAGCTCTAGAGGAATTAAAAATTACAATTCACTCAACACCCTACTCTGATATTCTTAATATATGAGAACTGGTAAGAGTCAACCTCAACTCCTTGATAGATCTCTAACACTAATCAGTCTAGGTAAATTGATACCCTTTCTTTATTATAGTGGTCAAAGGGGATTAAATACTATAGAAGTATTCCATAAATTTCTTTTAGTACCCCACCAATCTAAGAAATTTCTACACATATGACATTCTCTTTAGTGTATCCTAAGGAATCAACACAACAATATTAATCGGGTCAATGGATAATACATTTTTAGAGATCAAATTCCCTATAAAGTGAGGCTCATTGATCCAAAACTATATCTCTAAGAGATTATAAACAAGATGGTTCTCTTGGAGTATGTTTAGGACCATCCTAAAATCCTCTACAAGATCCTCCTCTAAGGGAGAGTAAATTATTATTTCATCAATGAAGAAAACCACAAATCTGTCCATGTATGGATATAAGATCTAAGTCATATGAGACATAAACATCACAAGGTAAATTTTCACCTTGAAAGGAATACCCAATAAAATATTGTGTCTATAGAGACATCATAATTTCATCTTTGGAATACCCTGTTTGATAACCCTCATCTGGGGGTAGCTATACATGAGATTGATCTTTGAGAAAAAAACACATGCCACTCAACTAGTCGAAAAGGTCATCAATTAATGGAAAGGGGTACTTTTTCTTTATCATTTTCTAGTTTATGTGATAATAATCAACACAAATACTCTAGAATGTTTCTACCTTTTTTGTGTCAAAAGTATACATTCTAAGGGGGGGCACATTGGGTCTGACAAAATTCTTCTCTTAAATGTTTGATAACCTCACCCTCAGCTCTCGGAGCTCGTTAGGGGCCATTTGATATATCAAAAAATATATCAATATGGTATTAGGGTGAAATTCATTAAATAAGTCTATATCTCACCACATATGTATTCATATAACATATGTGGGGAATACATCCATATAATTCTCCATTACTAGTGAAATCTTGATTTCTAAACATCTCACTATACCAAGGGATATGCTCACCAATTGATGGGTGATGGGTTGAAACTTCCTACTCGCTTGACCAACTCAATCATACATGAGATATCTCTCACCTACAAAAGATAATCTAGTCCCATCTATCTGAAAGAGTCTAACTCATCTGTGATGATAGTCAATATGGTCCAAAACCATGGATTACAACTCCATACCCAAGATGAGGTCATAAGGTTTTATCATGTTTATTAAAAGGACCCAAGATGAACTCTCTCCACCAATATTCATCTTTTACAACCGATACATATGTGATATCCAAGAATCAATCCTGGAAAGTACCTCTTGAAAAATCTATTGGTATATGGTATCAATGGGAAGATCTATCTCTCGCACAAGTGATATGAAGATAATGGAATGAATTAAACTGATTTCTACTAATACTGTGGAAATATTAGTAAATACACATATTTTCCCTCAAATTATCTCATGCCCAACCTAGTATTATCCCTCCATAGACAACAGCTTCCCAAAACATCAACCACCAACCCTTTGAGCCTAGAGTGGGCCACCAAGTGGTGGTGGTGGAAGTATCATGTAGTGCCACCCTCCACCAACAAATCTCCCCTCCAGATCTCCACATTCTCCTTCACTAGAATCACCTCCCTAGGGGGTTTCCCTAACCATTCTTGGGAGATTATTGATCCTAGAAATGTTTTTTTGGTGGTCTATCCACCAATAATCTACCATTTTTATCACATCTAGTTGGGAAATAATGAGACATGTGACCTCACATGTCACAAGCATGGAATTGTTCCTCACCTAACAAATTGGATCCTTTAGGGAATCCCTAAGCCATAGATCTTTTCATTTTATTTCAAGTATGAGTATGTATCCTATGTTGAGGCCTCAACATCTAATGCCTACTAGCTACTACAGACGACTCATCCATATGATGTCCAATGTCATACCTAGCCACCTAGTGTCTCTATACCTAGAAAATCTTAGTAATGAGAGCCAATTATAGTACTCCAGTGTGAGAAGAAGGACATAAGGAGGCCACACTAGCATGAATGTATCTACAAAGACTCAGATCAGATTTCCATGCATGGAAGGATCCATCATGTACCATGTCTACAGATTAACAAGTGAGGTTATTTAACCTCAAAATATACTTATAAATCATAATATCACCCTCTTGAAGCTTAATAATCTCCTAAATCTGTAGATAGCACAAGAAAGATGGGTAATACTTGTTATAAAACAACTGGGGGAAGTCAACCATGATAGATTAATCACATCATGGGTCAACATCATAAAAATCCAATAGTTCCCTACTTCCCCAAGAAGAATCCTAGCTATAAACACAACCATATGATCATTTCAGATATGAAAAATCCTAAAGAATCAGATCACCAACTCAGGACAATCCTCTGCTTCCTTAGGATCTAGATTGTCGCAGAACCTCAATTGTTACTAATGCTGGAACACACATAGCATGCTAATCCTGAATGGATCCTTAGCATGTAATGTTGGTATTATCTAATGCTTTATGGGTGGGGGAACTATTACTTATCCTCCTAGTGGAAACCCCGCATGAGATAACCGTAGAACTAAGGCCTCATCACTCAACAAATCATCATCATGATCCACTATCGATAACTTGTCTAGCTATCTTTGTTGAGGAATCTTCAAAGTGATCAAGACATACCACGATTATGTGAGAATACATACATGTGGAGTTGAATAAATAAGGAAATTCAATGGAATCAATCATATATGATGCATGTATCAATGTTCCCTGTAACCAATGTATCACTATGTTGAGTCGATAAGTTGGTAGTTAGAGCCCTGATGAATAGATACATTGACTATCACACCAAAATAGGGTTACCTAGCCTAGAATCCATACTCAATAAACTATGAAATTTTTTCCATAAGTTCCCAAACCAATCCTCATAATGGGTCCCACTTCAACCACTGATCCAAGGATGAACCAACTATGATACCACTCTTTCATGACCGGACCCACCAGGGACCGCATGGTCGGCAGAAAGTCTGGTGTGACCACTCCAATCTCACCATCAATAGAATAAGGCATGGAGAAGAGAAATTATGATAAATAAATGTTATGGGAGGCCACACCATACTTTCCTACATGGATTCAAAAAACCATCTCCATGTATAAGTGTAGAGGAATAATAAGATACTCTAACATCTAGAGTATAACCATGCATGCAATAAACTCTATGGATTACATCAGAGTATGATGGTGTAAACCAATGTGTAAAGGGTAAAAATACACACCCAACCATAAATAAACTATTAAAATAAAACAACTAGAAAAAGGAAATATGATGAGATCATGACTCAAGATCTCTAAGTCTAAGCATGGAATGTGGTCAATGCTTCCAAGTATCACTAAGCTCCACTAATTTCACCACAGATCTGATGCCATCGGCATAATACCTGACATGAGAAGGTACATACCATGAATGATTGAGTATATAAATACCCATTGTGATTGAAATAAAAACACCAAGGGGGGAATAGAATGATACTTTAGAGTTTATCTCATCCCAAAGTAAGAGGGAAACGAAAACCCGACAGATGTGATCATAAAGAATCGCAAATGAGAGAGAAAGGGGATCTCCATCTCATAGACTAATAAAGGTCAATAAATCTACCTATAGCTCCAAAATTCCATCTCTTCTTCCCAATATCATGTGAAACCTCACAAGAATCTTTATGGAGGGGCCTGTACCTCATCTCTATTCTCCACAACTAAGGGATCCACAACTCTAGTGGAGGGACCACTCCCCAATGGATCTCAAAGAGAGGGGCGTACCACTATATAGTCATACTTAAATGCATTGATTAGTATAGGAGAGTAATGAATCTACCTTTATAGAGTATGGGGGACTCGTTCCCTAGTGGGATAGAGGAGTACAAATCCTGACATCACACTGATGATCATGCCTGATCACAATTATCAGTCCAGCATTGCCTAAAGAAGAACCCGACTCCAAACAAATAAAATCATATTTTTTATTCCATAATAAAGGATACCATTGTCGTATAAATTTAAAAATACTCATGATTGGATACTTGTGGTAAACAAATCCATGCCTTAAATAGGTAATATGAGAGTTGGATGTCATTGGGAGAAGTATACGACATGTATATGGGGTCACATAGCATGGGACCTCACCTCATCATCTGGGTTTTTCTCCCCTGGACCTAGATTGGAATCCATGTTGAAATAAATGGTGTGTATAGGTGGTACATAGTAAGTCTCAACCACCCTAGGCCTACACATGTCCTCTCGGGCCATGCCCGTGTATACTAGTCATGCTCATGTACACTGGTCACGTTCAAGTACATGGTCATGCATATATACAATGGTTGTGCCTGTGAGCCTACGATTTTATGTTCTTGTGTGCTTTTTAAGTTTATGTTGAGCCTCCATCATAGGGTCTCATAGAATTTAGGGTCTACACACAATGTGTGATCCTTATATTCACCTAAAATCTCTGTCGTCATAGCTAGGGGACTACTTGATATGTGTTCCTCTAGGATACACAATGTGTATTTTATATTTTCATTAAAACAAAATTTCTCCCTACAGATCTCATATCTTCTATTTACATCAACATTTTTTTCTGGTTGACCACATGAATCCACTGAAATCATATGAACCTCCACCATTCATTGATTCTAGGCCTCTAAACATTTAAAATCACAAGTCTGATAGACTGTGTGGGATTTTTTTGAACATTTTCAACCACCTCAGATCTAAAATACATGAAGAAAACACTCACATCAAATTACACACCTTGATCCATCACCAAACTATCAATGTATATGTTTTTCAAGAAACTACCATGAATCATGGGGTTCGGTTGTGCTCTAAACCACCTAGAAAATTTGAACCACAACCTCATGGGACAATGATGAAGAACGGGAAGAATAATAGGGTAAAATCACACAAAGAGGGTAAAACCATCATTTCCCAATGAAATACTACAAAAAAACCAAGAATAAAATAAATAATTAGGGTGTGAATCATGTGTTTATGAGGATAACAATTATTATTTTAAATAACACCAAAAGTAATGGATACATGTGATGAAAAAAACTAAAACAAAGCAGATAAAATACATGGTTTAAAAATTTATTCAAAGGGGAGAAAACCATAAATAATGAGCCCTGACTCAATTTTGGATTTACTATTAGTGAATATAATATTTTAAAATGAGGTAGAAAGCTAACTGCGTTCACTTCCAACCACTCAGTTCACCTCTATCTAATATTTAATCTGCAACCTCGGGTTTTCAAATGCCAACAATGAATTCTATCCTACTCTAATCCTCCCAGGGTTATGTGCCTAACCTTGGAAAGACATCATAATGATTTATTTATAGATGATTATGATATATTGGGTCAATTAACTAAAATAAAATAAAATAAAATATTTATTTTATTAAACGCACCCACCAAAGGTCAACTACCAGGAAACATCTGATGTTGAACAACCTTAGTTTCCCCTAAGGAAAACCTGATGTACTTAAATAAACCATGGTCTTGTATTTTTCATATGAGGACTAATTTAATGGGAAAACCAATAAATAAATAAAAATATTGGTGTGAATGAATTAAAATGAATTAATATTATTAATATATTATTTTTGGTTCCCTAAGGCACCAAAAAATCACACTAGGTTTGAGGTAAAATCCAAATATAGGCAAAGAATTATTCAAAGGACTAATCTTAAAAAACCAGAGTCATTATAGTTCAAGAATCATTTGATACCATCTAAAGAAATTGTTTAAAAATATCTTGGATGTAAAACTCAACTTGTTGTTTCTCATATAATTATATCACTAATTTTACTATTTATAAGTTTAGTCATCTTTGTTTCAAAAACCTTAAGTGATTATAGTTAGAGTTTATGGAGTAATCTTTGACACCATAAGGCGATAGATGATTCATAGTTGAGGTTCATGAATCTAAGATTCTCCAATGAGGAGTACATTTATTTATTTTATTTTTACACCCCATTCTTCATGGTTTATAAAAATTTTAATTGTCATTATCATGATGTTATATTCATTTTAGTCTCTCTAATAAACTCATTGTTCATATATATATATATATATAGTTTTATACAAATATATTATATTTCCTTATGAGTTTATTTAGAAATCATAGTCACATTTAAATCCCTTGAATTATCATTTAATTTCATTGTTTCATATATTTACATAATCCTTGTAAGTATAATTCTCATCAAACATAGTTTTGAATAAAAAAATCAAGTGGTGAAAAATCCCAATGACAACTTTTTATCATTATTATTTTTCATTCTGGTAAAAAATTTCATCATCAACATTAAAGCATGGTAATGATTTTAAAACAATTGACCAATATAGAGAGGAAGTCAGTGATCGATAAATACATGGATGGTCCATACATCGTAATGAGGAGGAGGTAATTCAAGGGCTTGGGTAATGACTTGGGTTCATAAAAATGATGTTGATGGTGATTGAAGGGATCGTGAGTTCCGAAAAAAGGTGAGGTGGTGGTTCTCAAATTCTATAGTGGAGAGATGGGTGGTAGTTGTGGTGGAGATGGTGATGGTGGTGGAGTGAGTCATGGGATGATGAATATTTTGAATCTAAAAAATGTATTTATTGAATCACATGTTGTATATAATTTCTGATAGTGGATAAGGTTTCACAAAAGTTATAAATATCATAAGGTGTGTGAATTCAAAATGTTCACCTTTTATATCAAACCACACACCTTGGTGTGTACCAATGTAAACTCCTGGATAACCTTATGGTCCCACACACCGTATAGGCCATTGAACACACCATTTATTTGGACAACATGTCTTAGGATACTACAATGGTAAATTCCTAATAAACTTTAAGGTCCCAAGTGTTGTATACCTCACTGATACATTCCATGTAGGTCAATATCACATAAAAGGATAATTTCAGTGCATTCTAAACATCTGATTGAGGCACGTACACCATTTTTGTAGGATTTAATGCCATTTATTATGTAACTTAAGAGTTTTTTTCATATTTTCACATCTGCTTTTAATTAACTAACTCAAAATACATTTTTAATTGGAATCAAAACTAATAATTCACTATCCCAAATGGAATTTATTATCCCCACAGGATGGTGAAAAGATACTAGGCATTATAAAATATATTTTGGAATGATTTCTCAAAAAAATGCAAAATTAATCAAATATAATAATTAAAACATCAATAATTAAATAAAAATAAATAAAAACATCTGGATACAAGGAGATGGTAAATATAAATCCACGAACATAACATAAAAATATGACTACAACAACCCATATTCCAATGGTATGTGACCACCAACAATGTCCCAAGTAACCTTGCCTTGGCCAATCAAGCATGAATCCACAAAATGAAGTTAAATAAAACCCAATCACGTGCTATAGAAATATGATTGCTAATGAAATAAGAAGGATACATACACCAAGATATGTATAAAGGTGGTGATAAAAATAGGGTCTAGTAGGATCCGACGAAGTATTCTATGTAATTTCATCCACAAAGAAATTTAGTTATGCTATATTGATGTACATTATAGATAAAACAAGGTTTTTTCACTAAATAAAGATATCATATATAATTTTATACTTTTAAAAGAGTTAAAACCCCATCAAAAATAGTTTTGACTGAGAGAAAAAACAAGGTTTTACACTACATAAAGATATAATATATTATATCATACTTTTAAAAGATCTAAAACCCCATAAAAATTTCTAATTGAAATAAATTGAAAACCATTAATTTTCTCATTTAAACCCCATTTAGTATTCTTAAGAGGAAAACTTTTCAAACCCTTTTGAAACAAAATACCCCTTTTTAGAAATCATTGAAATTTATTTCACAAACAAAATCAATAATACATAAGAAATATTTGAGTTGGTACCATATATTATAGAATAATACAACATATCAATAGAAGATACATGGGTAAAGAATGTACCACATAGAAATCAAAAAAAAAATTCAAAAATTCAAATGTGGAAAATCTTATAATAAGAAATGATCAAGCGATCAATGTCATAAATCAAGTATAAAATTCAATTGATAATGTTATATGTTAAGTGTAATTCCAATATACAATAGTGAGTCCACTAAAGATAAGAAAATAAATCCATGATCGATGACAAGAAATGTTGAATCTTCTAAGTACGCAAGCTTACTGACTTGACACTAACTCACATCCTCTGAGAATATCCCTAGCCTAAATCTATATTCTCTAGGGTGATTATAGATATGGTGTGGGTATAAAAAATTATATAATAAATCTAGGTTCTATCATCTATCTACCTGGGTTTCCCATTTCCAATAAAAGTTATGAGCAAGATAATAAGAAATTAGGACAACAACCTGGATCCAAAACGAAATACACATACACATTCAACATTCCTTGGAATAAAAGGTTCACATATCTTCCTCAACCCCATAATCCCTCATTGACTAAAACACCTATTTAAACACTCTTAATATTATGCTCCAAGCACCATCCATTAATAAAAATCATCCATAATGGTTTCATTAATAATTATTACAATAAGAGTATTTACATCATAAAGATCTATAAAATCCATTAAGTAAATCCAAATTCCTAAACAAAACCGTTATCAAATAAATAAAACATAACTTTAAACCATCTATTTAAAGAGTTTCATTCATATTTTTTTCCACTAAAACACATTTTGAAATTCCAAAAGGGCCATCAATAGAACAACGTGAAATACTAATCAATCCATTTTTGTGTTTTGAAACATCATTACAACTAAGTTTTGAAAAAAATTGATTATTATTTACTCTTTAAATCACACAAAAAAATCATTTAGATGAGACACACACATGTAACCATTTCTAATTAAATTTATGAATAATCCATTTTCTTAAAAATAGACTTTTCATTTTTAAAAACCAAATCCACCAAGATTAGAAAACAAGTCAAATTTTTTGAAAATAAAAGATCAATTCGCTAGATGAAATCATTCATTATAAACCCCATTTAATTCAAAAATGGTCATTTATGATTAAAAACTAATAAACCATGATAGAATAATTTCAAATATAATAATATAATAATTCAAGTTACACATTGATCAAAATAATAAGAAACTACATGGAAACACCTACCTCGAAACACTCGTATTTTTCTAATCAATTGAATAGAATCCCCAACCATAAATAAAGATATATCCCATAGAAAATAAAAGAGTTAAATAGTGACAAACATATAAATATATTAAAATAAAACATATATCACCCTTACAATTACATCTCATTAGGGAATAAAAAAATTAATCCAAGAGTAAAAAAACCACCAATTATAAAAGGAGGAACACACAAAGGTCATATAGATAAATCCTCTATAATTAGCTAGAAATAAAAACCAAAAAAAGAATGAAAATTAGAGGATTAATATGTTGAAAACTGAATCAATTTCACATTAGAAACCCTGTCATAAATATCGTCTCTATTTAAATATACATACATGATGATTTCCTCAAAATCAAGTAATTGATTCGGTCATTTCAAAACTCTAAAACCCACATCTCCATAGAATTATGAGCATATAACACATTCATAGTTTCCTTAATCATACCTCACCCAAGAGATAAAATGTGATGATACATAAGGGTATTTAATGGGTGACGCATAAGATTAAGGTAGTTTTCGAAAAATTGATTGTGATTATTTTTGTCCAATTTTCTGAAATATTATTAAATTAATAAAAATTGATATGAAAGGAGGATTAGAGTATTTTCATCTAGTATATAGTGAATACTATAGAACCCTGAGATTTTATAAAATATTTCAATCCAATAAATTTAATTTCTTTGATAGCTTTTGTTACACACAACCCCGAGTTTGAACAAATAGTGATGTACAATTAATATTATTAAGTCAACATGACTATTATAACCTATCCATTAAAATAGGTGATATAAATTTGAATAAACACTTTTTTTAAATTATATATAATGGTTTTATATAAGAAAAATCTATTGATAAATAATTACATAATTTTTCATAAATTCATTATAAAATTCGAAAATACATTCATCTCAAAAAACTGATTTCCATTGCTTTTTGTAAAAAAATAATATAATTTATTTTTCCATATTTTAGAAAATTTATTTCAAAATTTTAACTTAATTTTTTGAATAAAAATGTAAAAAATATATTATGGTGACTTTTTTATAATTTTTTTAAAAAAAAATTTTTAGTTGAATAATGAAAATAATGATTTTAATTAAAAAATCCTTTTTGTTTAAGTAATTTACAGAGTTACTTATTTTTTAAAAAAAATTAAATGTAAAATTAGTTAAATTATATAATATTTATTTCAATTTATTTCTTTATAATCAATTTCATGTTGAATTTGGATATTAAAATATTCTATACTTATGAAATCTATTTCTTTGGAAAACTGTTTTTCTTCATGTTTACGGGTTTAATTTTAAATTAAATTATTCCTCTTGTGTAAATTTAATTTGTAAAAATGTATTACAAATATTTAATAGCCATAATTATTATTATATAATAATTTCAACATAATTATTTTCATAATGAATTGTAAAAATGATAAAAATTATTTATTGAGGTTAATGTTTGAATAGGTTTATCATGGGTTAAACTAAAATAATAAGGATTAAAATCGCATAAAAACTTATTTTATTACTATTATATGTAATTATTTAGATATTATATCATATAAGTCTCAATAATAATCCTTTTTCATCCTTTTTAACATTTAAAATGTGGGTATACCAATTTATTTTCAAAAATTCATAGTGTGTCCACTCCCCCAATTATAAAAGGAATCTTCTTTTCCTCTCCACTTTACACTTAAAAACCCAATAGTTATTTGAATAACAACCCAAATATATTATGTACTTACCTAAAAACATCCAAGGGGAATTATTTTGATTATTAAACCCTCCTATGAAGGAGTTTTGTGCAAACCTAAAGAGGTTGTCTGAAGAAGAGGTATCATTCTTAAATGAATGTTTTTATTTAATTTCTTATTAAAACTCCTTAAAATATTATTACACAATATAATATAGTAAGTTATTATCTCCCATATACAAATATTTTATTATGTTAATTTAATAACCTAAATCCAACTCTAATTTCATAAAATTTGAAATGAACGTGTCCATCATGTGTATGGTGGACTACCTCCTTGGGAACCAATATAATTTCTTCTCCATCACCATCTCTAATGGTTGAATATAATTATGGATTTACCATATGGGAATTATATTTATGATATAATTTACTTATTTAATTGTGATTTTACATATAAAATATTAACTTCCAATCATTTGGAAACTGAAAACATCGCCTGTGTGTACATATGGACTACCACCTCCATGTAGTGATATAACGATTTTTTCATTTTATTTTGAAATGGATAGTAATTAGGGTATATTTAATGAATACATATAATATATATGATATAAAAATATTATTTAAATGTTAATTAATATTGATATTTAATTTTTTTTGTATGTCAATAAAATAGAATGAGCGTTCATGCGTACATATGGCCTACCATATCCATTAACAGTGTAATTAATCATCTGTCTCTAAATTAAATGGATTACTCAAAAAAATATCTAAATAATATATATTATATTTATATCATTTTTAAAAATATATATAATATGGATCCATTATCAAATTAATGGGACAGAAAATTCAAAACAAAAACATACATGAAAAATGAAGTAGTTATTACCTGAATTGTGATTTTAACAAGTAATTGTTAATAAATGGGTAATAAAAGTTCATAAGTAAATAATATATTGTAAAAAATTTATATATATGGTTCTGTAATATATTTATAATAAACCTATATTTATTATACAAGATTTCTTGAATGTGTATAAAAAAAATTTAGACTTTAGGTAAGGGATTTTTGTCTCACTTTTATTTTTATGTGACATATGCCTTTCACAACACTTTTTTATTTTGTGGGATGTATATAATTTCCATGAATTTATATTTTGATTATTATTATTAAAATTATGGGTTATAAATATCCATATTATATTCTCTCAATCATGGGGCTTACGATTCAATAGTTAACAAAGCGGTAGGGGTTTTATATTACAATCTCTTTATTCATTAGGATTATTTATGATCATTCTTTAAATAATTAAATCTTACAATATATCTCCCAAGAAACTCCTTAATTTTTTTCTCCTATTTTTATTTCATGAAAATAATTTTTTTCCCTTAATTTTCCCCTCTTTATGTACTCAACGGTCTAATAGAATGTTCTTAATGAAAACTAACATTATTTCTCTCTTCAGTTGAAAATATTTTTTCTTCCATTTCCATGATTTATAAAAAATATTAAAGAAGCATTATACAATTTTCAAATGTTTTTTTGAATAAATTGTTACCCATGTTTTACTTTTTCAAACATTTTGTAAATGGAATGTTCTTTTTATTTTATGTTCAATGTTCTTTTGACTTTTTACCGAAAATGTGCAAGGAATATTCATTTTAATGTGTACGAAAAGAATGTTTTTTCCACAATTATGAACGATAAAAAATTTAAAACATGAATCAAAAGCATCTAAGGTTATTTTATAGAATTGGTTTTCTTTAATATTTGTAAAGTGTAAGATTTTAAATAATTATATTTTATCCAAATGTTTTTTCCGCAAGAAATGTTCCAAGTTATATTTCAAAATCACTATACATCTAAGGTAAAATAGTTTGATGTTACTTAATATTTATTAGGGATATGATCTAATGATACCATCCATATTATTTCTCTATATAGTTAATAATTACAATGAAAATATTTTTGTGGAACTCATTCCTTTTCCATGGGTTATGATATGATAAATTTATGAAATTATTATGAAACTCACATCTGTTCCATGGGTTATGATATAATGATATGATTACAAAACTAGTTTCTATGCCATGTAATATTCTATGATGAAATGATTATGAAATCCATTTCTTTTCATGGGCTCTGATATTATGAATGTTTTATGATCTTTTGGCACATGTATATATGATTTTCATTATGTGATGGTTGGGACCTATATCATCCACTAATGTATTTGCTAAATATTGATATCTTGTGAGTTAAACATGACTATATTGAGGATTAAAACCAGTTCAATAAGGTATTTTTTCCACTATCATAGTCTAGGGAGTGAACCATGACTACAACGATGGTTGGGGAGTGAACCCATTCCACTATTATAGACTTGAAAGTAGTACTTGGCTACTAAAAAAATATTTTCTATGCTTATGTGTATGCCCCAAATATATGTCTTATTCTAATATTATATTATCATGTCTCGTGTTCTTAGATTACTTTATTATTCATGTTATATAAACTTCCAAGATTTATTTCAGGACTCAATTTTATAACAAATGATATGTGGATTATGGTTTTGAAATGTTATTATCATGCTCTTATACCCTTATGATCATGTTAAGTTTATATCTCCCTTTTTTAATATTACTAAGAATCCTAGATCACCCTTTCTTATATTTCATTTCTCCAGGTTATGAAGCATTTTATTATGTATGATATGTCGAAGATGTTTTACAGTTATGAATAACTAAGAGATATATTGTTTAGTTCACCTATGACCCATTTATTTTTGTATCGATGTTTCCAAAGGAACTAGATCTAAATTATTATGGCATGGATCTTTATGTTATGTAATGAATATTCATCTATTAAGATGTAATATATATATATATACGTAAGAAATTTATAGGTTTCTATAGTTGGTATCAGATAAAATTTATGTTATCCTTTGTAAACTAACATGAGGAAAATTTAGTGTAAATCATGAGGAGAAGACAAAGTATATTAAAAAAACCCTAAAATATTGGTTACAGATTGATCTATTGGTTTCCTTGAAATTACATCCCTGTTTGGAAACTACAATTGGACATGGATCAATCAATGTTGTACCTAGGGGTAACAAATCTGGAAAGTGTGCATTGAGATGGACTCGATCATCACCTTGTGCATGAAAATGGGCCCTTTCACACACCAGGTTGGACACACCTGATAGATATGCATTGGAAATTCAGAAAATCATTATGAAACATCGTGAAGGATTTTAATACTGACCATGAATAACCTAGGTTAATCCTAAGGTGTCATATATTGTAAATAAGGTGACATTATTTAGAAATTATACAAGTGATTTTTCATGATTATTGTTGCCCCCACAATGATTTTTGGTTTTAGTAGATGGATAGAACCTAAAGGACTTAGGTTATTTCTGAATGTGATGGACAATGCAATGACTTCCCTCCTAAGTAACCAAATTTTATGGGAGTTGGAATAAAAAATATTGTTTCTATTCTCAAACAACTTTTTCAATCTATGAATCATGATGAACATCCAAATGAGAAAAAGAGGGAACAATGTTATTTTGAGTCCTTTATGAGGAAATAACATCCTTATTTCAATGGTTCAATTGATCCACTAGTTACTGAGAAATGGATTATTACCATTGGAAATATATTTTCTATTCCCTTGTTTTTGAGGAATTAAATATTCATTTTTGTTGTCTATTATTTTTAAGGGTAAGTGGATCAATGGTGGAAAATTATAAAGAATATGAGTCAACAAGATGAAATTGGCTCCATGTAATGGGATGAGTTAAAGAAATTATTTTTCAGTAAGTAATTTCCTTGTATTCTTTGTATGAAAATGTAGAATTAATTCCTTGAGTTAAATGATGAGGAAGAATAACTTATTGGTACCTATAAGGTATAAGAGTTTTGAGGTATGCTTCTAGTATTATCATCCAACCTAAGAGTAATATTGATCAATTATTCAGTAGCATAAAACCATGTCTATAAAGGGAGTTTTCCATAAGGGACTTTAGTAGCTATGAAGAAATCATTTTATGTGCTATTAAGGAGGAATTGGATATTTGAGTTACCTATGAATCTAATAGTTTTGATAATTAAAGAAATATTTAATTCAAAATAAGTTATAAAAACTATAGATATAAGTTTATGGTCTTACCTTCATGCTCAAAGTGTGTAAGGAAACATAGAGGAAATTTTATTAAGAAGACTATTAAATATTTTAAGTATGGAAAGGATGGTTATCAGGAAAGTGAATACAAAAGTAAGGGAGGAGAAGTTATCTAATTTGTGAATAGAGAGAAATATCCACATAATGCACCAACACACTCCAGTGTTTCAAATGAAAAATGAATAATAATTATACTAACCAGTGCCCAAATCTGAGGGTGAATAACAATGATCAATGTTAGAAATCTCTTAAACCAATAGACAATGGTAAATCTAATGTGATCACTATTTTGGATGAATGTTCTGATAATGATATGGTGAAACGTACACATACCATCCATTCTAAAACTATTAATTTCTTATTTGAATCCAAATCTGACCAATATTTTATATCTAAATAAGTTTTTATGAGTATCGATATTCCACCCTAATGATTAGAGATCTAATTAGCAATGAAAACACCTAACGGTACGATAATCGCATCTCAAGTCAATGATTCCTCTTTAGTTGAATTGTTTCGGATTATGCTTCCCAAATACTTCGATATTCTTCCTCTAGTTGAATTAGAGGTTATATTAGGAATGGATTGGATTTTTCTACATAATTCCCACATCAATTACCAAGGAAGAGAAGTCACATTTGATATTCCAAACCAAACTATGATCATTTACTAGTGTGGTGATAGATATGAAATCCTAATGGATATCAGAGTGATTGTATGGGTCTTGATTCCAATTAAAATGTTATGTTTTTTCCAAATGGTTGGGGAGAAACTTAACATTGATTAAATTCCCATTGTGTGGTATTTTTTGGATGTATTTTTGAAAAATCTTCTTTTCCACTAAATCGTGAAGTTGAGTTCTCAATATAAACCGAGTGCCACACCTATTTCAAACACTACTTATAGAATGGCTATAATTGAGTTGAAATAATTGAAGAATAAAATCTTAGAGAATCTTGAAATGGAATTTATTCATCTATGTGTGTCAAATTAGGGTTATCCACCTCTTTTTTATGAATAAAGTGGATCTATGTGACTTTTCATTAATTACCATGAACTAACTAAGATCACAATAAAAAAATTATCCCTTTCCCTATATTGATAAATTATTTGACCAACTAAATAGATCTCAATACTTTTCAAATATTGAACTTACTTTTATATATCATTAACTATGGGTTATAAAATTAGATATACCCAAGATAGTATTCCACACAAGGTATAAACACTATGAACATATTGTGATTCCATTTGGTCATACTAATTCCCTATCTATCTTCATGGATTTAATGAATAGAGTCTTTAGAGATTACCTTGATTAGTTTTTGGTAGTCTTTATATATGATATTCTTAGAAATTAAAATATTAATTAATATCATAAAGATCATTTAATAATTGTACTAGAGACCTTAAAATGAGAAACTATGTAAAATTTTTACAAAGTGTGAATTTTTTCTACAAAAGGATTCAATTTTGGGTCATATAATATCAAGTGAGGGTATATCAGTGGATCCATCAAAGATGGAGGATATTGATTGTTGTCATAGACAAAACACTATAACTATGATCTAGTGTTTTCTTAGTTTGTATTGATATTATTGATGGTTTTTAGATAATTTATCGTGATTATCTATTTTACTCACTAAGTAAACTTAGAAGGGAGCCATGTTTTTATAGATAGATGAATGTGAGTAAAATTTCAAGGAACTAAGGATGAGGTTAGTTATAAATGTTGTGATTATATTATTATACATTAGATAAGGGTTTGTAATCTATAATGATGTATATAGGAAGGGACTGTTAAGAATTGTCTTGTAAAATGAAATGTTTACAGCATATGCCTCATAAAAATTAAAGGTTCATGATAAAAAATATCCAACTCATTATTTGGAGTTAAATATCGTATTTTTTGAATTAAATATACGGATGAATTATATTTTTTGTACTATATATACTGATCATAAGGGTTTAAAGTATATATTCACATAAAAATAGTATAGCAATCACTATAGAAGATGATTAGTGAAATTAAGGATTATTATTTCCCAATATATTATGACCCTAGGAAAGTGAACATGGTGGATGATGATTTTATTCTAAAGGATAATTCTATATTATCTATGATTAGGATCATAAAATATCCAATATTTTTTTATTTACAAAGGATGCATCTAGACATCGTGAAGGAAGTGGTAACATATTATCTTTCTCAAATAAATTTTCCATAATCTATCCAAGTAAATATTAAAGAGGTGTGGAAGGTTGATGTATAGCTAGAGAAGAAGGTGAGAAATGTTCTTGAGTTAAACTTAGATTATGATGTAATTATAAAGTTTAGTAACCATGTATCTTTTCCATCCATACCAAATTTCATGGAGGAGTTGTTAATGTAATATTCTAGTTATTCGACCTCTATTCATCCAAGAAGAAAAAAAGATGTATAGGGATTCAAATGATTATTTTTGGTGGGATAAAATAAAGATAGATATTGTTGAATATTTATCTCAGTGTTTTATATGTTAGTATGTTGAGGCTGAGAGGCAAAAAACATGGTAGATGTTACAACCATTACCCATAGGATAATGTAAATGGAAAAACATCACCATGGACTTTGTCATCAGACTCCAAAAAATCTAAAGAGCATAATGTTATATGGGTTTTAATTTATCTCCTTACAAATTCATCACCATTCATCACTATCAAATAATAACTCTCTCTAGTTCATCTTTCCATAATATACATCAATAAAGTGGTAAGGATTCTGGAGAAGCACATTCTATTATATAGGATCAGGATCTGATCTTTACCTTGATGTTTTAGTGGATTCTTCAGAATGCTCTAGATAGGAAGTTGAGTTTTAACACTTTGTATCATTCACATAATGATGGAAAATCTAAGATAAAAATTAATACCCTAGAGGATATTTTGGGATATTTTTATCTATTAATTAAAATGTTCTTGTGAGAAATAACTTCCTCTAGTTCATTTTTCTTACACAAATATCTTTCACACAAGAATTTTGATGGATCTTTATGAATATATCTATATAAATAAGTGTATAAATCTAATTTTATAAAAAAAATTGGATATATTATACAATAGTTTCCTTAACTAGCTGATAAAAAATTAGAGAAATTTAGAGTCATTCAACATCACATCAAGGAATCTTAGTTTTGACATAAAAGTTATGTTGACAATCCTTAGTGTGATTTAGAGTTTGAAGTTGGTGAGTAGGTTTTTATATCAATTTCTCCATAGAATGAGGTTATGGTATTTATAAATAATGGGAGGTTAATCCCTAGTTATATTATTCCTTTCTATATTCTATATTGATTATGGATGGTTTCTTATCGTTTATCTATCCCATCAAATCTATCTCAAGTTCAAAATGTGTTCCATGTATTTCTCCTAGGAAATTACATACATGATCCATCACATGTATTGAACTCAAAGGTTATTCCACTGGATCATGATCTTTTTTATAAAGAATAACCTATGGATATTCTAGATCATAGAGATAAAGTGCTATGAAATATGACCACACACATGGTTAATGTTTTGTAGTGAAACCACTGACTTGAGGAAGCTATTTGGGAGCCTGAGGATATGATGAGGCAAAAAAGTATTCAGTTACATATGTTAGAGTGATATACTTTCAAGTGTAAAATTAATTTTAATTGTTTTAGAATGTAACACCCAAAGATTTTATGAAATTTTGTTTTCAAATAAATTTAATTTCTTTCATAGCTTAAGTTACAGGTAACATCGAGTTTTAACGAACCACGATATACTATTAATATTTTTTTTTAAACATGACCATTATAACATAACCATTAAAATTGGTGGTATGAATAATAATAAACAAAATCATAAAATTAAATATAATGGTTTTATATAATGAAAACATATTTATAAATAAGTACTTAATTATGGGTAAAATATTTATATACTTCCAAAATACATTCTTCTCAAAAAAATGATTTTCATTGCTTTTTTTTAAAAAAAAATTAATTACCCATTTTATAAAATTTATATGAAACAATTATTTTCATTTTTTTAATCAAAATGTAAAAATTAACTTAGGGTGATTTTCTGAGAATTTTGGGAAAGAATAATTTTTTAATGAATATGGAAAATTATTTATTTTTATTAAAAAATTCATTTTATTTTAAAGAATTTTAGGAGTTAAATATTGTTTAAAAATGTTTTAAAATTAAATTTAGTTCAATTATATAATATTTATTATAATTTACACCATTTTAATCAATTTTATGTCGAATTTTT
Source organism: Viscum album (assembly GCA_963277665.1). Classification (NCBI taxonomy): domain Eukaryota; kingdom Viridiplantae; phylum Streptophyta; class Magnoliopsida; order Santalales; family Viscaceae; genus Viscum; species Viscum album. The sequence goes on from OY728120.1 coordinate 1,515,098,112, forward strand.
ATATTAATGATTTCTATACTTATGAAGACATTTTCATTGAAAACTGTTTTTCATCACATCTGTGCGTTTAATTTAAAATTAAATTCTAAAACTTATGTGAATTGAATTTTGATAAATAAATTATATATTTTCAATAATAATAATTAATATTATATAATAATTTAAAATAAATTCTTTCATAATGAATATTAAAAATAGTAGAAATTAATTACCACGATTAAGGTTAAAACAGGTTTATCGGGGGTTAAACTAAAAAGATAAAGACTAAAATGACCTAAAAACTTTTCCAATTCCTATTTTATGGAGATATTTTGATAATATATCATATAAGGTTCTATAATTAACCATTTTTAATCCTTTTTAATGTTTAAATTGTGGTTATACCTTTTTCTTTCCAAAAATCCAAGTCTGTCCTCTCCCCCACTTATATAAGGCCAATTCCTCTCCTCCCCACTTCACACTTACAAATACATTTACTTCATACAATAAATAATAAAATCTATTAATTAATACCCACCCTGAATCATATATTTTTTATCTTTATTATTAAACCTTCCTACAAAGGCTTTTGGTACAAACCTAAGGATGTTTTCTAAAGAAGACGTATCATTCATAATAGAGAATTTTTATTTTATCTCTTCTTACACCTCCTTAAAATTTCATTAAAATATGATAATATAATAAAATAATTATATAAAATATAATTATATGTTATTATGTTAATTTTAAAACCTATACCAATCTTCTCTTCCAACAAATTGTAAATGAAACTATCGATTTAGTGTACGGCGGACTACGGCCACGCGAACCGATGTAATTCTTTTTCAATAATTTCCTCTTATAGCTAGATATAATGATGAATTTAAAATATTTAAATTATATTTATGAAATAATTATAATTATGTAATTATAATATCACATCTACCTTCTTACCTTCCAATCCATTGAAAAATGGTAACTTCTCTGGTGTGTATGTGTAAACTACCGCCTCCACAAAATGATGTGACACGTTTTTTATTTTATTTTGAAATGGACGGTAATGATGATATTTTTTATTTATATATATTATATATGATATAATATTGATTATTTAAAGGTTAATTAATATTTACCTTTTTTTACATCCATTGAGAAAATGTAACCAATGTTCATGGGTACTTACGACTTACCGTTGCTATGAACAGTGTAAATCATTTTCTATCTCTAAATTTAATGGATTACTCTATAAAAATATATAATGAATATATATGATATTTATATCTCTTTTAACATTATATATATTTTGGAATTGTTATCATAGTAAAATTACTAAAAATAACATACCAAAACATACATGAAAAATAAAGTAATTATTACCCAAAATGTGATTTTAACAAGGAATTGTTAATAAAAAGTAATAAAATTTCATAAGTATGTCAACTGTGGTATGATTAATATTAATATGGTTGTAGAAAATATTTATAATAAACCTGTATTTATATTATAGTAGTTTCTAATGTGTATGAGAAAATTTGATACTTGAGGTAAGGGATTTTCGTCTAACTTTTATTTCTGGGGGACACATGCCTTATACACCACTTTAATATATTTTTGGATTTATATACTTTCCAAGAATTTATTGTAGGATTATTATCATGAAAATTATGGTTTATAAACATCCATATAATATTCTATCTTTCATGAGGCTTTTGATTCAATAGTTAGCAAAGTAGTATGGGTTTTATATTAAAATCTATTTATTTATTGGGATTGTTTATGATTATGCTTCAAATTATGAAATATTATAATATATATCTCATGAAACTCATGAATTTTATTATAAAATTGTAATTTCAAGAAAATACAAGTTTTTGCTTCATTTTCCCCTCTATGAACTAAAGGGTCCCAAAAATATGTTTAGCGAAAACTGACATTATTTATCACTTTGGTCGAAAATATCTTCTCTTCCTTGTCCATGATATCTAAAGCCATTATAAAGAAATATTTTAATATTTTAAATTATTTTTTAAACAAATTTTACCCATGTTTGAATTTTTACAAAATTTTGTAAAAGGGATATTCTTGACATTTTTTGAACAACGCACTTTTTACTTTTTACTAAAAATGTGAAGGGAATATTTGTTTTAACATGTATGGAATGAAAAAAAAATCTACCATCATGACCGATATATTATTTAAAAATTATTTTACAATATTATATGGTTATTTTAAAATAAAAATATCTTTAATGTTTATGAAATTTTTATATTTTAAATAAGTGTTTTCAAATTGTAAAGGTTATTTTCCTCAATAAATGTTCCAAGTGATCTTTTAATATAATTTTTTTTATAATATGAAATCCTTTAATGTTACTTAAGATTTAATAGGTATATGATCCAATGATACAATCCTTATTATTTCCCTGGATGTTTTATGATTGCGATGAAAGGAATGTTATGAAACTTGTTACTTTTCCATGGGTTATACTACGATAAATAGATGAAATGATTATGAAACTAATTTCTATTCCATGATTTATGCCATGATAAATTGATTACGAAACTTGTTTCTCTTCCATGGGTAATTTAAAAACGAAATGTTTTTTAAACCTCTTTATTTTCATGGGTTATGATATGATGACTTTTTTAGGATCTTGTGGCACACATATATGTGATTTTAATTAGGTGGGACCTATATCTCCCTCTAATTCATTGGGAAAATACTGATATCATTTGAGATAAATAGGACTTGAATTGGGAGTGAACCTAGTTTGGTAAGGGGATTTTCCACTATGATAGTCTTGGGAGTGAACCTTGACTGTTAAGATGGTTTTGGTAGTGAACTCATTCCACTATGATATCCTTTAATTTAATCCTTGAATACTAAAGAAATGATTTTTATGATTTTGTGTATGACACAAATCTATGTATTATGCCAATGTTATGTTCTCATGGATCATGTTTTTTTATTCCTTTATTTTTCATGTCTTATGAACAACAAATATTTTTCTATGAATCAAGTTTACAACATATGATATGAAAGGTACGGTTTTGAAATGTTATTCTCATGTTCTCATACCGTTATGCTCATTTTAGGTTGATATCTCTCTTGTTTACCTATACTGAGCATATGAGCTCACCCTTTATTATGTTTCTTTTCCTTAGGTTATGAATAAAGTTATTATTTATGAAATTTATAAGAAGGGTTATCTTTATAAATAACTTAGTGAGAGATGATTTAGTTCACTTAGGAACAAATTTTGTACGTATCCATGTTTCCAAATTCACTATACCTAATTGATTCAAGCATTTATTTTTATGTTATGGAATGAATATTCATCTATTAATATATAATTTATATCTATAAAAAGTGTTTTTTCTATAAATATACCCCTATATTGTTACCACATTCCTATATTTGTCCCCATGGGATATTTAAGGGACCCATCAAGATCTGTGTAGCCACTGAGAGGGGGGTAAATCAGTGGTATTTCCTGTTAAATTTCTTTCTTAAAAAATAACCACTTCCTATGGTTAGAGTAAGTTAAATTTTATAAAAAAATAACACAAAAGTAAAGACATAAGAATTTAATAATTTAAAAAGTAAATAACTTATTAATATTATATAATCCTTGGAAGGGTTTGGAAATATTCCAAGACCGTGCATGAACAAGAAAAAAATCCTTTGAAATTTACAGAAAGAAAGGTATATCCATCACTCGTATAACATAATAACCCTTTGATAGTGTATTTAATCCTTGTATATATTATGTGGTGTAAAAAAATTTAACAATGAAGTGAACATTCACTAATAGTATTGAACATATCATCACTATAACGTTTGATTTCTTCACACTAGGTTTTCTATAAGTTCTTCTTTCACATTGACTTCTTCCATAATAGTTATAAATAACTTATCTCTAAACTTCTTTTTCTGATCCTATCTTTCAGATAACTTATTTATCTAGAAGATTTATGTCCAGTAAACTATGTCTAGTACCTTTTCCATACGATATATTTTTGTATGATATCATGCTATTTGATATCATCTATCCAGTATCTATTTTTCTGATACTTCTGCATCTGATGCTTTTATAAAAATATATCTCAATCTCTTTATATAGAACATCACTTCTTCAACAAATATAATAATTGAAACAACTGAATAAAATCACTCCATATATCCTTTATATATTAATTATTTACCAAAAAAATGGAGGTGTGTAAACATTAAATTTGAACTTATCACTCTAAACATAATTCCCACTTGTGCCTTTATTTTTCCACCTTCAAAATTCAAGTTAAATTTGAGTAAAAAATATTTATTAGAACATTCCTAAAAACTCAACATCAATGATATTAAAAACATCCTAAAATATCAAATTGAATGATGATCTTAACTTTATAATTATTAAGTCATTGAATGTACAACTCATTTTCATTACAATTTATAACTTTAAAAAATCTTTATAAGGACACACAAATCTTCATCTGATACATCTTCAGAGGAACTCCTCTATCTGGAAATGCTTTATCTAGTACAGCTTCATATTTTTTTCATTTGATAATATTTTAATGTTTTCCCTATATAAATCGCTTTGAGTTACTCAATTATATTAAATTAATTTATTTGTCCTATGTTAGATTACTTTTCTTGGAAACATATTCATTATAACCCCTCTTAGAAACCTGTGCCAAATGAATCCACTCAGAAACCTTCTATCTGATGGATTTTATTTAAAACCTTTTGTATGATGACGTATCTTGGAAACTTTTATCTGATTATTACTATTAAAAACCCCTATCTTACTACTATCATCATAAAACATTACCTAATGCCTTTTTTCAAAGAATTCTATCGCATGACATCGTTCATCTAGATTTCTTTTTTATAAGGACCAATAATTGTTATTAATATAGTAAAATCTTTATAAAGGCCTCATATTAATTCAAATATGTCCATTGAAAAAAATTATCTAGATATAAAAAAACCTTGAATTAATCATGAAAATTTTTACTTTTAGGAATATTAATGAATATTCAGATTTAGTTTATTTGGAAAAATATGTTTGATCACCTCAATATATTGGACACCATCTGATCACCTTTTTCAGTTAGACTCCATCTGATCAGCTCTATCATTTTGACCCAAATTTTTCTATCCAGAATATTCCATTTGAAAAAATTATAAATAATTTTCATCATTTTTAATTGATTTATGTACTAAAAAAACACAAATTAATCCATCTATCCATTCAGTCACAATTCAACAACTCTTGGTCTCAATGGTGATCTCCATCGATTATTGTGAAATCATTGGTTTGTCTATTATAAGAAGTATTTATAGGTAAGTTTAACCCTCCTTGGGTTTAAATTTGTATTTTCTCTCATTATTTAATTTTTCTTTTGGTTTTTCCCTAAATTTTTTATTTTTCGAAATTTTCATGTTTCTTTCAATCAGAGTCGGATTGACCAGGGTTTCTCAAAAATTAGAGTTTTGTTAACTCTTAATAAGGTTGGTGGAATTTTCATCAGTGAGTCACTTTCTCATATGGTGATTTTATTTTTTGTGATCCATCATTATCGATATTTTTCTCATGTTTTCTTTTCTTTTACCACATCCCTCAAATTGGGATAGGCTCATGTCAACCTAGTAGTCAATAAGGACTTCATAACTTGCTAAATGATTCGTCAGTGGTGCCTTGGTTAAATGAGTGATGATGGCCCTATTTATGGATTTTTTGTTTTTTTCAGTTAAATTATCATGTAAAATGGGATTTTATTTTTAAAATGAAAATTAAAAAGTGGGTTTTAGGAAAAATATAAATTAAAGATGAAAGGGATTATTTTAAGTAATGGGTTGTAAGTGGTATTTCCAAAAAAAATTAGGGTTTTATAAAGATTTATTTCAATGATATTTTGGACAAGTTAATAATGGGATTTAACAATCTATTTTATGACTTTTATAAAAGTTTTATTTAGAGGATTTGACTTTTTTAAAAGGAAATTTGAAAGGTCATGTTTGAGATTTTTTTTGGTCTAGCTAACTTCATGTGGTCAAAAACCTATTTCCTAAATATTGTTTCCTTTTTGTGATTAATAATTATGATAAAAAAAGTATGAAATTCTTGTTTTATTATGATTTATAATTTATATGAATCCCTTACCATGTTATGTAATTTATATGTTTTTGTATCGATGTTAATGCATTTGGGTGTATGAATTGGCCTGATAATGTTCAATTTCAATATCAAAGTGATTAGGTTGTTTTATATTGATTCTATTGACCCCTTAGGGGTGGATATTGTAAAAATGGATTTGGTTTGATATAACCATTCCTAACACCATGAAGTGAAGTAGGGTTATCCTCTTAGGTATATTGGCACTAGAGTGATTTGTTTAAGAACTGTTGAGGATTTGGAGACCAAGTGGCCAGTAATATGGTTTTTGGTATTACATTCATCAATTTTGAAGTTGTTGGATTCATAAAAATGGTTAATGTGAGTAACCATGAGAGGTTAGTAAGGGGAATCCAAGTGTTTTCTATATGGTGATTTTATGCTTGGGATGTTTTATTGGTTTATTATGAAATTTTTTACACTACATGATTAACTTTTTTGTTTATTTTTATGTAATTTGTATGATACCCAACCCTAAGTGATGGGTTGTGGTTGGTAACATGATGTGATTATCGATGGGACCCACCTAGTGATAGTGTGTTTTGGTTTATTCCATGGGACCTACCTCGAGGGGGATGGTTTAGCTTGTGTGAGTGGTTGCTTATTGTGACACCCTCCTTTGATCACCTGTTTCCTAGATTATAAATATATTTTCATCCATGGGACCTACCTAGTGATGGTTTTTTTTAGATTATCTCATCGGAAATATCCTAAGGGGGATGGTTCATCTTGGGTTGGAGGTCAAATATTGAAACTCATTCTTCAAAACACTTTCGATAATACCTAATATGTATACGATTAGTCAGGGGACCTACCTCATATAGTGTGCTTTGTATCATGCAGAGGTTATCTATTTTAACACCCTCATCATACTACTTATAATAATAATTTGATTTTAACTATTAAAAACAATATGTGTCCATGGGGACGTACCCTTAGGGTATGGTTTTTCTTTTGTGATCACTTGACTATCAAGATATCCTCCACATATCTCTTGCGGTGTGTGATGAGGTTCATGTATACTAGGGACTGGTTATAAAGATACCTTACCTTGATGGTATTATTATATTCTTGAGACTGACTATTGATATTCCTTTCCTTGATTTTCTTTCTTGTGATTTCACTCTATTTAACATAGTATTGGCAATGGCTGAAGGGGTGCGTTCAGTTGTATTGGTGGATTGGTTAGCACATGATGACCTAATTTGAATGCATATGTGTGTATTTTATGTAATGTTTTCATGTTTTTTTATTTCATGGGGATAAATTTCATCCCTTATATATATTTTATGCTAACCCATTTGATCACAACAATATTTAGTGTGTTTACGTGATGGGGATGCCAACTGGGTTGTAAAAATAACCCCTATCCATATACACGACATGGGTTTTGATTTACATGGTAAAACCTTGATGTTTTCTATCAAGAACAAGTATCTCTTGGAGTTAGACTTATGGTTCTTTCAAATAAAGTTGTGGAATCTAAGGATTAAATAGGGTAATTATGTGAGTTAGGATAGAGTCCATGTAGTTTACTTTTATCTATTGTTCCCAATATATATCATCCAGTGTGCCACTATTTTATTTAGTTGATGATATTTCCCCATATGCGTTTTTTCATCTCTATTATATTATAATGCATCATTTATTTTTATTTTTTACTGAATTTTTATTTTAAACTATGAGGGACCTCTTGTATCCCTGTTTATTATCCATAGGTTTCTAGAATAGTTTTTATAAGGATTGGTCATACTGAATATTCATTAGATTGAGGCATGACTATTGGGCTGTAATTTTAATTTCATATTCTCCCCATGATTTTTTGGCCATTTCCACTAGTAATCAGACTATGAATTATATATAAGAGTGAATAGGCTCTTAAAATGTCCCTAGATGGTTTTTATTTAGGAAATCGGGGTTAGGGAATTGAAAATTTTTATCAGTGTATCTTTTGAGATTGTATAATTCAATTTTGCGGTAGAGATAGGTTTTTATAGCTCGACAGTTATACCAACAGCATGCTCGGTCAACATGGCTTTATTTGAAACCCACTTTGTCAAGGGATGAATGGTTTTGAAACTAGGTACACTAGTATGAGTGATATATTGAAATAAGAATCCAAGAGTGGGATGGTTGAGACTCGTGATGAGTCATGGGTCTCATCCAGGAACTAGTGACCTTGTTAATATAGCATGATATTTACATTCTTAGGATATGATACATACACTTATGGGTGGTCTTGTTTGACCTATTTCATCATTAGGATCCATTATTAATTGAATAAAATTATAAAATATTTGATGATTTCTTGAATACATTATACGGGGTTATTATATTAATATTTAAATGGTACATAACTTCCTCACCTTTCATTTTTGTTTTCCTAATCCTAAGAGGTTCTGATAGAATTTTTTGGGGAGTTTTGGGGGTTTTGATATGTATTGGGACTTTCAATATGTTGTTGTTCCCAAGTGGTGGAAGTGGTGATGAGAATGGTGGTGGGTGTTTTGGGATCTTGGTGGTTTTTTGTGTGGTTCTTGGTGTACAATGGTCATCAAAATGACTTGTCAAGCCATTTTGGAGGTTATTTTGGGCTCAAGGAGTTCCTATTTGAAATTTTCTAAAGAAACTTCCCAGGTTATAGTGTTTCACAAGGCATGGAGTCATGAAGTACCTCTTTTAAAAAATAGGTAAGAGAGGAACACCATGATCTTGGTTTTGGGCATGGTGATATAAAAAATTCTTAGCTATGGGAACACGCCCTAGTGCAAGCTCTTTCAGATAACGCAGTGAAGAATCACCAAGGAAATGTCTTAGCCATGATGGAAGTTGAGGTGGTTATCGAGCTAGTTTTTGAATAGATTAAATGGACACTAATCTTCTTTTATCTCGGCAGGTTTGAAAATGGACACACATGAGGATTTAAAAGGTGTCATGAAATCATGTTTTAATTTGATTCTCCTCTATAATAATCATTATGCACCCCTGCTCTCGAATTCCTTCATTTTTTAATACGTACCGGTGATCCTAGGTTTGGTTTATCATTTTCTCCCAAGTATATCTTTTTATGTATTTTTTGGGTAATATTGGATCAATCGTTCCTTAGTGGCTAGTGTTTTACTCCTTGCGATTCTGACCTTTAGTTAAAGAAGAATCGAACACTTTTTGTCTAAGGTACCTTTATCTTCCTATTCCTTAATTCATCCCTTTTTTGTATGTTCATTAATACAAATCCTCTCATTTTGAGTGTTTTTGTTCATGTTTTGATCTTGTTTTATGAATTCTAGGTTTTATCTATCCTTTCTTTGGCTTCGTAGTGTTTCTTCTGGTAGTGGTTCAACCTCGATCATTCATTCTTATGTGAGAAACAATGAAATTATTAATCAAGGTAGTGGATTATTTACTTATCTTATTAATTTATGTTTAATAATAAATTTACCATGATTTATCTCTTTGGGTGATGGTGTAATTAATCATAATGATGATAGAACTGGATTAAAGAAAGAACCTTGGATTTAGTCAAATGAATCATATGTGTTTCCACCATGATAATTATTTGACTCTTTTTTTTGGCAAGATAGTGTGTTGTCTTTATTAATTATATGGTTATAAAATTGTTTGTATTCTATGTTTTAACAAGTATTTTATGTTGGAAATTGTTAAAGAACGTAAATCATGTCATGTTTGTTGGCTAAAGAATTAAATAGGCATGTTTAAATGAAACAGTTACTTTTAATTTGGAATAAATCAAAGTGATGCTTAATTAATTTTAAATAAAACCATTCTTTATTATGTAAATGGTTTTTTCTAAATAATTTTGAGTTTTTATTCTTAATTATGAAATAATAAAAATTCATGTTAATTTAAATATTATTCTTTAAAGTATGATAAGACTGGAAGGTATGAATGGAAGAATGTTTCAATAATTTTTAGATTTTAATTGATAATTCCTTAGGTTACCTTTTTTTGTAACTTGTGATAAATGAATCTATTAATTAAATGTAATAATGAATTTGTTTTTTGATATTGATAAATTTGTAGCGAATATCATGTTTGTTTTCTTATAAATGATGGATACCTTGGTTTTTAGACCTATATTCCCAATTGAATTTTATTATTTACTTGATGCCTTGTGTGATTGATTTGGACGTGATCCTTACTATGTGATGATATCTGATCCTGGGACATATTATGTTTTGAGGATGTTTGGGTGGGGAGGTTCAAGATTGTGTTAGTAGTTGGTGTCAGTGATGGTGGGATGAATGCATATTAATATGCATGGTGGTGTCATGGATGGAACTGGGACTGATGGAACATGTTGAATCTAGGATTTCACATTGTTGTTATGAAATATGGGATGTTTTATTTTTAATGAAATTTCATAATGATTGGATGGTCGGGTTACTTATTTTGTATTTCATTCTCCCCTTCTTTGGGTAGTTAGTTTTTCTTGTTTTATTCATCTCTTGTCGAGTAGCTTAGGATGATCCCTAGAGTATGTATAAAAATGGTTTTCTAATGGACATAATTGTTTTAACTCATGAGGTTGGTGTCTTGTTGTAATTCTAGTGATGATAATCTTGGGAAACCATGGGATCAGTTGTTTTATTCCTGTAGAGATTGGGAATCAACATGTTATTTAGTTGAAGTAATATTAAATTAATTTTAATGGTTATTTTAAATAATTAATGTATAATTAAATGTTAAATATAAATAAATAGATAGAAGTTTTCTTGGAATGCTTGTGTGCGTATAGGATATCCAGTCCTTAGGAGTGGAAGTTGGGTGTCTAAGTGATGATAGTTTCATTTGGGATTAATGTGATTATGGTTCCCATAGATTGGTTGTGAACTATATATATCTTGTATTTTATGTGATTTCATAAACTACCCCCCCCCCCCCTTAGTAGGGATATTGACACCTAGTTGACTCTAGGAGGTTGTTTTCCTCAACATCCTGGTTGGTGTGGAACAAATGGCTGACTACCTCCTCTTGGCCCACTCTCTTATATAGATAATATAATATACTATTATGGACAGTGGTTACCTTTCCCAAATATGTGTGTAGAAAGATCTAATGGCATGTGGTTATTTCACATATATGTATCTTCATATATATAATCCTAAGGATTACTAGTTATGATGTGTGTTGTTTGTGATAGGTTGAGGTATAATACATGACATACAAGTTTTGGTGGATCCTGAATACTAATTAGTTACTATCAGTATATGTGTCATTGGATGATGATATGATGTGATATGTGAGGTGAGTGGCATGATACTTTATCCTAGGTGTATTCGGGCAGTCTTTCATTTGGAGATAGATGACTTGGGATATATGAAATTAGGGAAGAGAGGAAAACTAATGGGGAAGTGGTAGTATGGTACCATAATTTTATATTATATTATAAGATCTATTGAATGAGATACATAGTGAGAGATAAATAGTGAGGCTAGGAACATATCATACCTTATTAGGTGGTGAGTTACTCCAATTATTTTTCACTATGATTTAGAATAATTTATTTATCTTTTGAATGATAGACTCTAAGTAGTATCCCAATAAGTATACATGTTATTCTCTACCTATGTATATAAACTTATATTCAGGACTGTGGGAACTGGTTTGTGATTTTTCTAGACATTACTAGCTCATGGAGAGGTTCAATAGAGGTTTGGTCTTCGAGGTTACTGTTGAGGAATTTTCATTTGGTACTTGTAGTTTCTTATGAATTTATTCAGTTGTATGACATTACATGAATGTAATTGGGATATTTTATTTATCTTTAGTGGGAGTGGTTTGGTGGTTTTTATCTTATCTCTCATTCCTCATGTTCTTCTTAAAGGTTAGGGTCTCTCATCTGTGTGTATTATATGCCCTCGGTGATTATCTACAACCCATAGCCTATTGGAGGCAGGATTTTAGCATCATTATCACCCTTCCCTCATTTCCAACCTATATGGGTTACCTTTGGTGGGGATTTCATGATAAATTGGTATCAAAGGTTCAGGTTGGGGGATAGGATGGTATATGGAGGTTAAAACTTGTAAGGACTTCATGTGTTGGTATGGAAATAATGTTAGTTGGGTCTAGTAGGTAATGTAAAAAAGGATACCATCTAGTACATGGGTATTTACCATCCCTGGTGATCAAATGCAAGGAATTTTATTTTTACAAATCCTATTAAATGAATTTATACTAGTTACAGGGTAGAGACCTAGGAAAGGGTCACATATCATTCATCATTATGCATATGTTTGACTAGGTAGACCATAGGATTATTTTAATCCTTAACTAATTATTTAATATTAAATATTCTATATCCTAGGTTTATGTTTCCCTAACCATTTTTTATTTTTCATATATGGATATACGTCAATGTCCTTGTCAGGTTCATGTAAAATTTAATCGGTAGGATGTTCTGGTAGATCATGGAGGAATAGTGGTCAATGATGATGACATGTGGAGGAGGAAACTCTTTTATTTTCATCAATAGAGTCTATAGAAGTATGATGGATCTATTTCAGACTCAGTGATAGAGGACTAGTTAGAGGAGGTGGAGATCTCCTTTAGTTGATTCCATGATCAGAATGAGCATGGGTTTCTTTATTTGTAATGATATAGTATGGGGCAGTGAGGAAAGGGTAGTTAATATTCTGTAGGGACTGTAAAGAGTTAGTTGTCTCATGGGAGAATTTATGAGACAAGTTTTTAGTTGAGTTCATTTTGGATTCATTAAAGGTTGTTATTTTCTAGGATCTACTTATCCTTGGATAGTGGAGTTATAGCATATGATATTTTAGGATCTGTTTTAGGAACCCACCCAGATATGCTTCAAAACAATTTCTAAATAATTAGGCTATGGTGATGATGTTTTAGGAGGGTTTGTATCAAGATATATAACATCATGTGACCTATTTTATGTTATTAATGTATCTCAAGGTATTGATGATATAAGCAGTTTTTGAGAGAATGTTGGTTAGGAAAAACTTTTCATGATAGGGGAGTCGATTGGATTCCCTGCTTAGCTGATCTATGGTTTAGGGTTCCCAGTTTCTTTGAAAAACATATTTCAAATGGTCAGGGGTAGGTCTCATCCCTCTTTATCTTTTTTTCTACATGTTTGGTGGATTTCAATCCCTTAATAAGGGATTATATGGATGTTTTGTTAGTGACCATCATCATCGATGGTGAGAGTTCCCGGGATTTCTAAGCAGGTAGTGTGTGGTAGGTGTTCCACTTCATGTTCCCTTATTGAGGGAGTTTTTGTTGAGGAAGAAATATAGGGGTTATCTACCTATATATTAGTATAAAATATATAGGTAAATAATAGTAAAACCATGTGACCCTCCTCATCCTTATATTGTGGTAGATGACTTTGGAGGCGGTTGTTATTAAGGTCAGAGAGGTCATCAGTCGGGTCATAGTCAGCTGCATGCTTTAGAGTTTCTAGTGCCATGTGATCCATACATTTTTTGAGGTACAATTTTATTCTTTACTACATGGATTAATTATTTTTTGATTTAGAAGTAAAATATATATTCATACCACCTACCCAATTCCATGATTTAGGACTTGAGGGGGAGAAATTTATAGTGCCCTTGGTGTAGACTACACTTGTTTTAGGCTGAGCTTATTTGTATGATGTATGAAGTTATTGTAATCTAGTAGTGGATTATAACCACTCTTGGGGACACTTCCTATGTTTATAGATACTTCCATTATAAATCAACCTAATCATGAAGTGTCTATATTCGGGGAAGGTTATCATAAATATTTCAGATGATAGATTGTGTTTTATGATACTGATGGAGAATCTTCCCTATTTGTTAGAGAGTGATACCATTGGATGGGTCGAAGCCATGTTTCACCCATGTATTATTCAATTGAAAATTTGATGTTGAGTTCATAATATTAGAATGAAGTGTTTCTTAGGGTTATATAAGAGTACCATAAAGTATTTTCTAAATAGGTCATTGCATGAACAACTTGACGGGAGATCAAGTTTGGGATTGAGCTAGAACCAGGTTCTTCTCTAACTCGATGTCCCCATATAGGATGGTGCCTTATGAGTTTTTAGAGTTATAGGTATAGATGGATGATATTTTTTAGTGTGGATTTGTTTAGTCGACCTTGTCCCCTTAGGGTGAAATAGTTTTTTTTTATGAAGAAGTTTGATGGTAGTATGTATATATGTTTTGATTATCATCGCTCTAATCATGTAACGGTGAAGAATCTTTATCCTATTACTATTTTATTTTATGCCTTATAATAAACTTATGTATAATTTATTATTACTTATATTAATATTTTTTGAATATTAATAAAAAAATTACCACTCCTTGATTGTTCTTCTACATGACATAGTATATGATAATATCCTAAGAGTAGTTGTCGCAATAAAATGCCATAGCAGTTCTCCACTAGGATGAGAACCTAGAATTGCCATGATATTATTCTAAAATATATGTTCTATAGTTGGATTAAATCATTTGTGGGACATAAATGATACAGGATATCATGGGTGGAGACTCATAGAACATTGAGGAACCTTCCCATGGTGTACACCCTTGGTAATTTCCAATGTAGGATATTATGAGAACAAGAACCTCGAGTAGGAAATTCACATTTATATATTTCATTGGATATTAGTATCTTCATATGTGTTCAATGATCCTTATACTTTAATATTATTATTAATGGATATTATAAATAGTGTAACTTGACGTACTGATGATAATCATGACAACATATGTTCCCAGGGAAGTAGAATATGTTTGCAATTTCATGAGTAATATTTCATTAACGAATAATGTAAGAAATTATGTTTCACTTATGTTATTTAATGTAAGTTGATGTATCATGTCATTTTATGGAAATGATAGGTCATAAATAAATCTATGACCATGGTGTTCGATAAGAAATTTTAATATTTAAAAAGTCAAAGAAAGAGGCATCAAGAATATAGGTTGATGGCACCAACACACAACCTAATTTATTGAAGATATCAGGATAAAGGAATTATGTTACATAGTAAATGTCCATATCATTTTTATGTATTTATGAAATTAACATATTTCTCTATGGGTCCATTGGCATTTTGTTAGATGCAAACATTGGACTTTAGGTTGCTTCACCTAATTCCTCTGAGAAAGAGGCCTAGAGGGTCACATACTAAGTGTATCCCAAACTACTGTTAAATAATTATATTATTTATTATTTAACATGTTAAATAAATATTATTCTTTTATGTAGTTTACTAATTATTCTTGTTTTCTTAATCACATATATATTTCATCACTAGTTATTCAAGATAATATTTTGTGAGTATAATTATTAATAAATATTTATTTACTATTTAGTGAATATAGTATTTATTTATTTATTGGAAAAATACATTGATATTTATTTATTAATTAAATATTCATTATTCAAGGTCTGATAAATATTATTGAGTAATATTAGTCTGTGTTAAATAGTTTGATAAGAAATCATATATATTTTGAATATTATTTAAATAAATAGTATTTAATTAATTCATGAGTTTTTCACAATTCAATAAATAATAATATTATTATAATTATTATAGATATGGGGTTCCTTAAGAATTGAGAAAATAATTAGGGTTCATATAAATTTATTATTTTTAACCCTAGTAGTATATAAACCCAATTATATTATTTTATTATGATAGTTGTGTTTCCATTGTGTTTGGGTTGTGCACAAAAACATTCAGAGATTTCTCTAAAGTACATAGAGATATCCCTTCTCCAAGAACACTCTCACAAATAGAGAGATTACATTCTTTACCACTACTCTCAATTCTAGAGATATCAAAGAGAATAATTCTTGAATAAATTCTGAAGGTGATCAATGAAAAAGGACATAAGCATTAGGATATACTATGCTGGAACCTATATATTCCTACGGTAAAATTCGATGGTTTGTAAAGCATGTGTGGATCACCATTGGAGAGAATATACTCTTAATTCCACAATGTAATAATGGTATGATGTAGATACATTTTTTGATTCATCAATGAAGAAATAATTTATTACATGATGATTCTTTAGTTTCTTAAGATAATTTTAAAAAATATGTGATAATCGTGTGTTCTAGTTTCTTCACTCTCACATCAATTAATATTTAATTAAATTCCATTCTTTATTCCATTTATCATCAAATTACATCTCTAATTAATCAATTATTATGAAAAAAGATAAGGTGTGCATGTCACATCCAATGCCTCTCTTGTTCCCAAAACCATCACATCAATAGATTTTTGATTTTTTTAATCAACTAAAAGGAGTTATTTGGTTATTGAAGATTATTATGTAGTTTAGATATCATCATATTAATGTCAAGGATGAGGATAAACTAAAGACTATTTTCCAATGTCATTATGGAATTACAAGTTCATTATGATGTCTCTTGGTGTGAAAACAAGTCCAATATTTTTCATGGGTTTGATGAACATGGTATTTTGAGAGCTCATGGATTGGTTCATGCTAGTTTTCATCAACAATGACCTTATGTACTCCACATCTGATGAGTATCACACAAATCATTTGAGTTCCATTTTTTTAGTTCTTCATTATCATTAATTTTTCGAGAAGTTTTTGAAGTGTGAGTTTTGGGCTCATAAAGATCATTTCATGGGAAATGTCATGTCCCAGCATGGTGTAGTTGTGGATCCTTAGAAGATATAGGGTTTCATTTCATGGGAAGATACCAAGAATGTTGTAGGTTTAGGGTTTCCTCCGTCAGAAAAGAAACTATAGGAGTTCCATACTCATCTTCTCTCAGATTTAAACTCCATTAAAATCCTTGAATTGATATGATCAAGAATTTTTATAGAATTTCCAATATCAGGAAAATTTTGAGTATCTGAAGGAGAATTTTTTTCATCACTTTTGTTCTTTGTATTATATAAGAGGGGGTTCAATTAGAGGTTTTATGTGAGTCTCCAGGTCTTGCCTTGGTTAGTGTGTTTATCAAATAGAGATTGGTTCTCAATTATGTTTCTTGATAATTACAACCCCATGAGCATAATTATTCTACCCATGATCTTAATTTGGTGGAAGTTATGTTTTCATTGATGTTATAGCAACATTAACTCATCATTGAGTGATTTTTAGTTTTTTAAATCATAATATCATAAGGTATATATTATTATAGAATTACCTAAACTTGTTATAGTGATATTGGATGGAATTCCTGTATGAATATGACTTATAGACTTCATATACATCGGAAAACGGTAATTTTATAGCTAATGGGATAAATAGAAAGTCGCGCAGTGATTTTGTGAATTATTCTCTCGATTTATAGAGAGTTATATAAGATATCTCAATGATTCATTTTGATATGTGAGATTTTAGAGGTTGAGGATGATTTTTTGGATGATAGTTATATCATATTCGGTGAAGTGGGTAGATTATTCTCAGCTAGGGGTTTCTTAAGTGGAGGTCTGGAGAGATTGTGTTCTTTTTTGTTATTCCCTTGATGCATGGTTTAAGAATCAAGATCTTCATTTCAGGTATGGATATTTATTTCAGGTTGTTTTTTAGGAAAAAATGAAGAAAGGGAAATTTTCTAAAAACACGCCATGTACTCTTGAGTACACTCCATGTACCAAGTTGTTGCGGGTAGCCGTGTACTGGTCATGTAACGGACAAGTACATGGTCATGTGGGTGATCTGGAAAATCACCTAAAGAGGGAGCCAGATGAGGCTAGTACATAGCATGTACATTAAATGAACTTGCCATGTAATTTTCTTTTTATTTGATTAATTAGACCGAGGTCGCATCTTATCTCCAAAACACAACTCTTCTTCCCATGTTTCGTATAGGAGAGTGACGATATGGATTAAGATATTCAATATATTATTGTTCCTCTATCCAAGATCTGATTGAGACGTAGCCAGGTGTGTTGGATTCCCACCAGTGAGTTCTTGATTTACCTAGAGCCTCTCTTCCTGATTTCTCTGGTCTCTTCAGTTATACAAGGTTGAACTATTTTGATATTTTTTTAGATCTACGACATTCTAGGCCAATTTAAGGTCTGACGTTAAAGAGTGATCATCATACGACATCAAGTTAGGTGGTTTGTGCCTTTCTTTTGTTTTCTTTGGAAATATATTCCAAAAGTGTTGAATACCCTTACTTAGGGTATTACGTGTTTTTGGAATTCAACCATGTTTAAGGATTATTATGGTTTTTTTTATTGAGAAAGGGTTATTGATTGTGCATAAGGTTTTCTACCTTGTTTGTGGAGTTGTTTCCCATGTTTGTTTTGGTTATAGCCATTGGATCTAGATAGAATGTTAGGCTGCTTTTTTTCATGCCTAGTATTGTCAGGATGTTTTTTTTTGTTTATATTAAATTCATGTGTTTCGCATTATGAATGTATGACCAAGGGGAATTAACTATGTGATATTCTTGAAGTAGGGTCCTTTAATTATGAATTTTTGTTTTTATTGACAAGAGGTATTGACTGTGAGATATATCATGGGTTATTGACCAGAGGTGTTAGACTGTGAGAGCTACCCAGAGGGTCGTCATTAAATAAATGATGGACCATAGGTCATTGACTGTGAGAGCTACCAGGGAGTCATTATAATGCTGACCAAGGTGGTATTGACTGTTAGAGTTACTCAGGTGGTCATTTGTAATTTTTAATTAGTTTCGTGTGGGACCAAAGGAGTTAGACTGTGTGAGCTTTCCCAAAGGGTTTTTATTATTATTGAATGGATGGTACATGAAATCATAGGGGATTAGACTATGTGAACTTTCCCATAGGGTTTCTTATGAATGATTTTTTGATTGTGATGACCCTACCAAGCCAAAGCAGAATCTTGGACTTGGTCTTACTTGATTATTTAGATGGTCTTTCGAGATGTCTGTTTGTTATTATTATACAGGTGGATATAGATTGTAGTCTAGATACTGAGGTTACATTATTCAACGTGTTGAATAATTTTATAAATGTAAATGAAAGTAACTTAAAACTGTAGGATTGTTTACTCTTAAGTACTTCCTTGTTTATTTACTACTTTTTTCATATTTCCTGCTATATATATTCACTAACAGTTTGGAATATATCTTTTGGTGGTTTAATATTGGGATTCATCTCACACCCTATTTGGGTCATGCTTTTTGAACCAAAAAAGCTATAAGGTTTCAGGTATAGATAAGGGCAAGTTCCCTTCTTCATCAGGCACTTGATTACTATTGGAGCTAGAGAGTATGAGACCAGGATTAGGCTTGCGATGCTGCTAGAGTTTACTTGTTTCAATTGTACTTTGGTTTTTTATTGTATTTATAGTATTGTGGCATGTTTGGAAACTTTACTAGATATATGTGACATGAATAATTTATATATTTTCTCTAGTTTTTTATTTTTTATCAGTATTTCACTCTTTACTTATTGTATGGTATTACTACTTATGCTTTTGTTATCATTGTTATTCCACTATGTATAATCTACCAATGATATAATAGTTTCCCCACTATCAAACCTTGGCCCACACTACTAGTTGGTAGCCTCTGGCATTGGGGGAAATGCACTTGAGGTTATGTGACCAACTGGGTCTAAGGCACTTCAAGGTGGCACCCAGAACCAGTACGTTACAAAGTGGTATCAGAGGAGTTTCTTTTCTATTGTGTATTATTATTTGGATCCTATATAAAGGGATATGAAGGAATATATAGTTTTTAATAATCTATTCCCAGGAGTAGCAAACCCATGTATAGGGAAAATCTAGGTTACCTTGAATATTGCAATTTTTCTGGTTTTTCAATTGTTACATTTGATTTGATTTCACCATTGGGTGATACACATGTTTTGTGTTGTTATGAATTATATCAGTTTGGTTCTTTTTCTATTTCAACCTGATGAGATGAGGTATGAAATCTCATTTATCAGATAGGCACTTGTTATAAATCACATGGCAGGCATTCTTGTCATGCCATTTAGGGTTCATTACTGATTGCATTTTTTTATGATAGACGTTGTGCTAGATATTCACATAGTTGTGATAGAGGTCATGATAGAATACTTTCTATTTTGATAGGGTATTGTGAATTGTAAAGTTTCATTTGAATAGATTCCAAACATTGGTCCTTGAGGTGTTATGGGCCCTCTGGGATCAGAATTTGCTGCATCATGTATGAACTTTAGTTGAATTTTGTCTAGTTATGATGTGGAAAAGGATGAAAAACTTTGATTCGCGGGAGTATAGTCTTTCATGGTTCAGAATTTCTCATTCCTTGGAAACAATTTTTTGTTTTTAAGGGTTCCAAATAAGTTTCAAAGACCTACTGTCCAGAAACCCAGACAGCATAGCATGTGGTGTTATGAACACTTTCCATGTGTTCTATTGTTCTGAAAGAAAAAAACTTATCTTAAGTACACACCATGTCCTGTATGTACACGTCGTGTAGTTCTTGACCGTGTGACTGATTGTGTAAGTAGAGACATGGGGTTGGGAAACTTTTGGTAGAACACGCCATGTCTGGATTGTACATGCTATACTGTAGAGACCATTTATATGATCATGTGACTAACGACATGGGTGGATAAAATTCAGGTAGTACAGGTCGTTTCTAGCTTGAACACGTCGTGTGGAAGTCGACCATATCTCCGACCGTGTGACTAACGAAATGGGAGGTTAAGGATTAGGTAGTACATGTTGTTTCTTGGGTGCACACACATTTTAGTGTTACCTAGGAGATAACTTTGTGGTTTATCCGTGTTGAAGAAACTTTGGCATGAGAGAAAAATTCAAGTACACACTGTGTCATAGGATGTACACGCCGTTTGTATGGGTGTTACATGACCAGGTTTGGTAGAGGTACATTCCATGTTTAATGCTTAAGGGAATGCGCTTGACCTTGTAGAATCATGCCATCGATACGTCCTCTAGTAGTACTCCAGATACAGGGAAATGGTTATACACTGGTTATGGTTGATCATGAACTAACAGTAGATCCTCCAATCATGAATGTATTGGCACCTACTATTATACCTGAAGAAGGTGTAGATGTACAGTTACATGAAGGCTTTTTAAGGTTGTTACATACCTTTCAGGGAGTCCCCCGTCCTATCTTATCTATGGAAGAGCTGATGTTGGTGTTCTAGTAGAATCATCCTCCCACTTTTTCAGTGGATGGAGGTCCACAGGCTGCAGAGTCTTGGTTAGAGGCCATTATTTCTATCTTTGATCATCTGGAGACACCTCCGGAGAGGAGGGTGAATCTTTATACGTACATGCTACGTGATTCTACCAAGATATGGTGGGATGTTGTCTCAAGGGTGGTATTTCATTAGGATATGGTTTTGGAAGAGTTTCATAGGATCTTTTAGGATTACTTCTACCCCGAGACAATGAGGGCCAATCGAGCTTGAGAGTTCATGCATCTGGAGCAGGGAACTCTTTCAATGATGGATTATTCATACCATTTTATATAGATTCATCACTTCACACCTATTTTGGGAGGTGACGAGTTATCTTTGGCTAGGACATTTGAGGGTGGTCTCTGGTATAACATCAAATTGTAGGTGAACGTCTTCAGGCTGACTTTGGTGATGGTGATAGTGAACTAGGTGTTGATTACCAAGCCCAATCTGAGGGAGTTGGGAGCTATGATCCTGGGAGTTTCATCTTCTAGGGTTGATACTCCTTAGAAAAATAGCAGGAAGCTCCATAGGTAGCTTTCACATGATTTGTCTTCAGGTAGCTAGGTGGTATGCTACCAGTGTGGGAAGAATGGGTATATGAGACCACATTTCCCTAGAGACCTAGTTGAGTGCTGATATTGCAGCAAGATGGGCCATCTTCAGTATTTATGTAGAGTGTTCTCACCAGTAGTAAGTTATAGACGTTCTGTTATGACTCCACATTTTGGAGAAGGACCACTAGTTTCTCCTTAGTCAGGGAACTGGAGTTATTCAGGTCGTTCAGACTGAGGAGGTGGTCATGGTCATGGTAGTCATGATTTAGGATTTCTACAACCGTCGGGTGGATCAACTCAGAGTATTCAGGTAGGGTCACATGGCCATGGTATAGGTCAGACTTTTTCAGTAAAGTAGACCCTGGTTGAGCAATATCTCAGACCCTCTACAGTTAGAGGTACGATTCTAGCTTCCTCAGTTTTAGCTTCTACTCTTTTTGATATAGGGGATTCCCATAGTTTCGTATTTGTTTCTATTTTGGAGAGACTTAGGCTCAATGTCATTACTTCTAAGGATGTTATGGTGATAGAAGCTCTGTTGTGGATTAGGATGGCTAGTGTACGTCAGTGCAAGGAGTTCCCTCTTGAGGTTGGTGGGTGTCACTTATTATGGGAACTCTATGTCTTAGAGATGATAGGCTTCTATGTCATTCTTGGAATGGACTAGTTGGTCTTCTTTTAGGGCTTTTTTGACTTATATCATCGTAGGGAGAGTTTCACCTCACTAGAGGCAAGTCTTTTCTAAACATGGAGAATGGGATGTCCAAGCGAGTAGATATGGAACCGAGCATCATGGGTTGGGAGGTATTACAGCCCAGATTACTAGTTTGTATCTAGATAACTAGGGGAATTCATAGATGGACTTTCCTTCAATGTTGGATCATTTTAGAGATGTATTTCCAGATGACTTTTCAGGTTTACCTCTAGAGAAAAAGGTAGATTTATCTATTGAGATTGTTCCAGGATCGGAACTAGTGTTCATTCCACCTTAGAGGATGGCTACACTAGAGTTACAGGAGCTCAATAATCTATTAGAGGAGTTGTAAGAAAAGGGTTTCATCTGACCCAGTAATTCTCCATGGGGTTCGCTAATCTTGTTTACAAAGAAATCAGATGGTGCCCTCGTAATTTTTGTAGATTATTAGAAGCTAAACCAGTTCATAGTCAAGAACTGATATCCCTTGCCGAGGATTTATGGTCATTCTGATCTCTATCAAGGATCCCGGGTGTTCTCAAAGATTGACTTGAGATCTGGTCATCATCAGTTGCGTGTTAGACCACCAGATATACCTCTTACATCTTTTTGGAGTAGGTATGGTCTATATGAGTATTTGGTTATTCCATTTAGTCTCACTAACACACTAGCAATTTTTATGCAACTGATGAACCGAGTGTTACATACTTACTTGGATTCTGTTGTGGTAGTCTTTGTGGATGATATATTGGTGTACTCTCACACTAGACATGACCATTTCACCCATCTTGAAATCATTTTGAGTACAATGAGAGAGAATTAGTTATATGATAAGCCCTCAAAATGCCACTTCGGTATGGACCAAATTCACTTATTGAGTCATGTTATCTTAGAGACACAAGTATCAGTAGACCTATAGAAAGTAAGAGAAGTATTTTCCTAGGAGAATCCTAATAACTTCTTTGAGGTATGGAGTTTTCTGGGGCCAGTTGGTTACTATAGATGCCTTATATAGCACTTTACACACTTAACAGCGCCACTAATGGGCCTAACTAAGATGGGTGTTAATTCCTTGTGGACAGATTCCTATAATTCATCCTTTTAGGAGATGAAAGGGAGATTGACTTCAGCACCAATACTAGTTTTACCAGATCTGAGAAAGATTTAAACAGTTTATTGTGATGCATCAGGTATCGGAATGGTAGCAGTGCTTATATAGGGGGAAGGAGTCGTTGCATACGGGTCTTAGTAGTTGAGGCCACATGAGGGGAATTACCTGATGCACAATCTGGAGTTATAAATTTGTGCATGCTTTACACTATTAGATATATTATATTTTTGGAGATCATTTTTTGGTTTTAATTGACCAAAAATGTCTCAAATATATCTTTACTCAACATGATCTTAATTTGAGATAGTGAAGGTGGGTTGAGTACCTTCAGTCCTTTGACATTGAGCTTGCCTTTATGCTTGGGAAAGGCAATGCAGTGGCAGATGTGTTGAGCAGGAAGACTCAGATATAGGCATTTCCGGAGGCCAGCAGTGATTGTTAGCTTATGGATCTGTTCTTTGAGATACATTTGGAGGTGCATGAAAGACAAGGGAAGAGGTTTCTTTCTTCTTTATCTGTTACCTATACTCTTATAGATCGAGTGCGAATGAGGCAACTATCAGATTATGAAGGCCTAGTCCTACAGGAGAGTGTGTCAGGTGAGGACCATACTCTTGGATGAACTATAAGTGAGGATGAGGTCTTACATTTTCACGGGACCATATATTTGTTTGCAAACATATGCGGGGAGATATCATGAGATTTTCATTCCTATGTTGGGGTAGTTCATCATGGTGTCACCAAGATGCATCAAGATTTACATCGTCAGTATTGGTGGTTAGGTATGAAGAGGGATGTAGATAATTTTTTTATGAGATGTTCCATGTGTCAGCAGGTGAAGACAAAGAATCGGCAACTGTAAGGGCTTTTACAACAGTTACCCATTCCCAAGTGTAAGTGGAATGATCTCGCGATGGATTTCATGATGGGGTAACGAAAGAGACCTCGATGCAATGATGTGGTATGGGTTGTTGCTGAAAGACTCATAGAGGTTGGACATTTCTTTCCGATCAAGGAATGCTTTAGTGTTGATGTGATCAGAAGGTTGTAAATCTGAGATATTGTACGTTTTCATGGGGTTCCACACACTATCATTTCATAGAGGGACACCTGGTTTACTTCTTATGTTTGGAAGGGACTACATAGGGCTATGGGTATATAGGAACTTCTGAGTACCACTTACAATCCCCATACATTGTCTAGTATGAGCACACGATATAGGTTTTGGAGGAAATACTTGGAGCATTCATCTAAGATTTTGGGTGCTATTGGGAGAGACATATACCCCTAGTGGAGTTTTCCTACCATAATATTTTTTTATGTGATGATTCTGATGGAACCTTATGAGTCTTTGTACGGTAGGCCTTGCTAATCACCACTTTGTTCGTTGAAGGTTGGATCAGTATCTATGTTGGGACCTCACCATGTCTAGGAGTCCACTGAGCAGGTGGAGTTGATTCAGAAGAGGATGGCTACTACACAGTCTTGCCAGAAATTTTATGTTGATTGACAGATATGATCTCTAGAGTAAAAGTTTAGAGATTAGGTTTTCTTACGTGTCGCACCGAGGTTGGGACATAGGAAGATTAGGAGACAGTGAAATCTTTCACTAAGATACGTTGGTCCCTTTGAGGTTTTGTAGAGATTTAGGCTAGTTGCCTATTAGTTGCAGTTACCTCAGAGGTATTGGGATAAACACGATTTCTTTCATGTTTCTCATCTACGGTGTTACTTTTTGGACTCGTAACATGTTTTTTAACTGGAGGAGATTTAGTCTGAGGTGAATACATCCTTTGAGGAGCTCCCTATTTGGATTTTTGATTGCAACACAAAGGTTCTCCATGGCCAGTATGTTCCTCTTGTACGGGTGTTATGGCAGCGTAGGTGAGTACAGGATGAGACTTGGGAGAGGGAGGCCGATGTACAATCTCAGTGGCCAGAGTTGTCTGAAGTTTCTTCTTCTCCACCCTAGGAAGGGAAATTTGGGGATGAATTACTTTATGGGGGAAGTTTTTAAGAACCCAGATCTTTATTTTAGGTATGGATCTTTATTTATGGTGGTTTTTTAGGTAAAAAATAAAGAAAGGTAAATTTCATAAATACACCCCATGTACTCTTGATTACACGTTT
Organism: Viscum album; assembly: GCA_963277665.1. NCBI lineage: Eukaryota > Viridiplantae > Streptophyta > Magnoliopsida > Santalales > Viscaceae > Viscum > Viscum album. The sequence goes on from OY728120.1 coordinate 1,515,123,939, forward strand.
TGTACCAGGCTACCATGGGTATCCATGTATTGTCTCTATAACGACCAAGTACATGATCGTGTGGGTGACATGGAAGGCTACCTAAAGCAAGAAACAATGGAGCCTAGTACACCGAATGTACATTAAATGAACATGTCTTGTACTTTTCTTTTTATTTAATTAATCATACCAGGGTCATGTCTCATCTTCAGAACACATCTCTTCTTCCCATGTTTCATACATTAGAGTGATAATACAGTCAATGATCTTTGAGCTATTCCCACTCCTACATCTGAGCTCTGATTGAGATGTCATCAGATGCCTTGGATTCCCACCGGTGAGTTCTCTTTTTCCCTAGAGCATCTCTTCTTGATTTCTCCTCTCTCTTGAGTTATACAAGGTTGAACTATTTTGATCTTTTTGTAGATATAAGACATTCTAGGCCAATTCAAGGACTGATGTTCAAGATTGATCATTGTACGACATCGAGGTCGGTATTTTGTGCCTTTCTTTGGTTATGTTTGGATTATATATGCTAAAAGTTCCAAATACCAATGTTTAGGGTATTGTGTTTTTTTAATTTAACCTTGTTTAATGCCTACTGTGGTATTCTTATTGAGAAAGGGTTATTGATGGTTCATAAGGTTTACTACCTTGTTTATGGAGGTGTTTCTCATGTTTTTTTGGTTATGTCCATTAGGTCTAGAAAGCGTGTTAGGTTTCATTTTTTTCTATGCCTAGTGTTGTTAGGATGGAGTTGATGTTTATATGAAATGAATTTGTTTCTCTTTATGAAAGTATGACCAAGGATTATTGACTATGAGAGAGGTTCCTTTAATTATGAATTGTTGTGATGATTGACCAGAGGTATTGACTGTGAGACCTTCCATGGGTCATTGAACAAAGGGGTTAAACTGTGAGAGATACCCAAATGGTCATTATTAAATAAATGTTGGACCACATAGAATTGACTGTGAGTGCTTCCAGAGGGTCATTATAATGAAGACCAAGGGGGTATTATCCATGAGAGCTACCCAGGTGGTCGTTTTTAATTTTTGATTAGTGACATGTGGGGCCAAAGGCGTTAGATTGTGTGAGCTTTCCCAAAGGGTCGTTAATATTATTGAATGGATGATACGTGAAACCAGATGAAAATAGACTCTTTTGAACATTACCAGAGGGATGCTTGTGAATTATTGTTTAATTTTGATGAGCCTACCAAGACAAAGAACAAGCTTGGACTTAGTCTTACTTGATTGTTTAGATGGTATTTCGAGATCTATGTTTGTTATTGTTATACATTGGGATACAAATATTAAGATAGATACCAAGGATAGATTATTCAATGGGTTGAATAATTTTGTAAATGAAAATGAACGTAACTAAAAATTGTAGGATTGATAAATCTTTAGTACTTCCTTGTTTATTTGTTTCATTTTGAATATTTCCTGCAATATAAATTCATTAACAGTTAGGAACATATCTTTTTTTATTTCCTACTAGGATTTATCTCACATCCTATTTGGGTAATGCTTTTTGACCCAAATAGACTATATTGTAGTAGGTATAGATAAGGGCAAGTGCCCTTCTTCATCAGGTACTTGATTGTTGTTGGAGCTGGAGATAATGGGACCAAGCTGAGGCTGGTGATGCTGCTGGAGTTTACTAGCTTATTTGGTAGTTTTGTTTAGTATTGTATTTCCATCATTGTGACTTGTTTGGCTTCTTTCATAGACTTATGTTACATGCATCATTTATATATGATCTCCAGTTGTTTATTTATTATCATTGTTCCACTGTTTACTTGTTGTATGGCATTACTACATCTGCTTTAGTAATTATTTTTATTCCTCTGTGTATACTCTTCCAATTATGGAATAGCATCCCCACTATCAAACCTTGGCCCTCATTTATAGTTAGTATCCTCTAGAATTTGGGAAAATGCGCTTGAGGTTATGTGACCAACCGGGTCTAGGGAACTTTAGGGTAGCACCTGGAACAAGGACATTACACTTGGTCTAAAGATGATAAACATTGATTATTATTTCAAGGAATGATTTTCATTCATTCAATGATGCTTGAGGTGGTTACCCACAGCTGTATATACTAGTATGAAAAATATGTTCCATTCTTTGAGATGCTAAATTGTGTGTCTTGGGTTGAAGTGTTAAATTACAGAGTTTATGTATTGATGTTTATTTATCCATAAGGTGAAGGTAGATAATCATGATCTTGACAGTTTTCTCCATCTGTTTGATGTTCCTCAATAAAAGAGGGAGGAAATCTTGATGGACTTCTTCACTAGTTTACATTAATCCCAAGGTTTATATGAATCTATATGGGTGATAGTGGACCATTTTTCAAAAATTAGATCACTTCTTAACAATCAAGAAGTTTATATCATTAGATTTTTTTTCAAGGTAATGTCAAGAAGAGGTGGTGAGACTCCATATTGTCCAAGGGATAATCATATTTGATCATGATCCTCATTTTAACTCTACGGTTTTGAGTGGTCTTCCACATTATTTTGGATCTTAGTTGTGCCTTATCATTTTTTTCATCCATAGATCAATGGGAAGATAGAGTGTACTATCCTAACTCTTGAATACATGTTTTGCACTTATGTCCTTGATTTTGGTGGTTCCTGGATGTGGAACCTAACTTTGGTTGAGTTTTCTTACAATACTATTTTTCACTCCACCATTTATATGGTAGTGTTGGAATAATTGTATTACCAATATTTACATTCTCCATTGTGTTGTACTAGGGTCAGATATTTAGAAATTCTCAATTTATAACTAGTATAGATCCCAACATAGATGATTCATGTGATTAATGAGAGGATGAAGGTAGCATAGGATTATCAAAAGTCCCATGTAGACCATAGAAGGAGACCTACAGTGTTTGATGTTAGAGATCATGTTTTATTTATCACTACTCCTCATCATGGCTGGTGAAGGTTTGGATATGGTAGTGAGATTTCTCCAAGTTTTTTTGGGCCTTTAGAGTTGTTGGATCCTCTTGGTGTCATGGAATATCAGATAGCACTTCCACCATAGATGATTTGGGAACATAATTTATTCCATGCTTCCTAGATTATTTTTTATCTTCTTGATGACTCTCATATAATTTATTGAGGTTATATTTATGTTAACTATGATATTCCCTTCAAGGAGTGGCCAATGGATATCCAATATAGCTGAGAAAAGGTACTGTGTGGGTGTTCTACTTACTTAGTTTGTGTATTTCAGAGAGATGATGGTGTGGATAAGAGAACCATGGAATGTGATTCATAGTTATGTTCCTTGTATCCAAATTTTTTTATTATTATCCCATCTGGTGTATTGATATTTTTTGTTTTCTAACCTTTTTCTGGATTATGATATGTTTTAATCTTCTTTAATACCTTGTGTGTGGCCTGGATTTTTGTTGAGGTCTATCTACCCCATGATATTTTTTAGGTCTTGTTTATTGGTGTTTCATATCTTTTCACCTTATTCCGATAAGTGAGATATTTGTTCTCTTGTGATGGTGAGATTCTTGAGAGGTATCTCATAGTATGGTTGTTCAAATAACCCATTATTTTTTCTTCTCTCTAGGTTTTTTTATTCTTAATGATCGAAATTTTTTGTGAGGTATATAACATAATGGTTTGTACCTTCCTAGACTTTTCTTTGTGTTTTTCCAAGTCTAGGAGGTACTAATATAGAATTTGGAGGTGTTCCAGGGAAAATAGATAGGGCCATTGTCCTTTCTAAAGATCACCACACCCTAGTGGTGGAAATGATAGTGGTCTTTTTGGTCTTTAGTGGGTATTATTATGGTTCTTGGTGCACCATGGCAATAAAAATGGATTTTCAAGCTATTTTAGAGGCTATTGTGTGCTTGGTAAGTTCCAATATGAAATATTCTCAAGGAACCACCAAAGATAGGGCATGGTGTTGGGTGTGTCATCATGGTGAACTGCCTATCCAAAAGGGGGAGAGAGGTACACCACACCCATGATCTTGGGTGTATTGAGGGAAAAAATCCCATGTTTTTGGAAATACACCCTAGACCAAGCCATTTTGGCTGACACGCTGAAGAACCGCCATGGTTATGGCCATTCTGTGGTGTAATTTTTAGTGGTGGTCGGGCAGGTTCTTGAATAGATAAAACATCTACCAATATTTGTGGATATTCACAAGTTCTAAAATGGAAATGGGTGAGGATTTAATAATGTTATTCAATAATTCTCCCATGGAATAATAAATCTTCTCCCCTCCTCTTGAATTCATTCATTTTTTCAGATGTTCCGGTGAACCTAGCACTTGGTTAATTATTTTCTCACATGGAGGTCTCATTTTCAGAATTGTTTTATAAGTAATGTTTATTATAACCTTTCTTATAAAAAATTGATTGAATACTTAGGATTATAACCCCTGGATCAAGGAAAATAAAATTATTTTGGTTGAACGTACTTGTATCATCTTCTCCCTCATTCATCCCTTTTTTAGAAGTCCATAGATCTAAATCCTCTTGTTTTGAGTGTTGTTGAGAATTGTTTAATAGTGGTTTGGGGATGTTAGTTTCTAGTTATAATTCCTTCAGCATCATGGTGTTTCTTCTAATAGTGTATGAACTTCAATAATCCATTATTATGTAAAGAACATTGAACTTATTAATCAATTTATAGGATTCATTTATTCTCCTGTTATTTTATATGAAATCATAAAGCTAAAATGATTTATCTCTTTGGATGATGGTGGAATTAACCTAAATAAATATTAAATTGGATTAAAGAATAATCCTTGGTATTGGTTGTAGTATTCTCATGTGTTTCCACCATGATAATGGTTTTCCTCTTATTATACTAGATAGTGTGATATCTATGATAATTTTATGGTTAGCATGGTTTTTATGCTCTAGTTTAGCATGCCTTTTATGTTGAAAATAGTTAAAGAATGAAAATCTGGTAATGTTTGTTGGATAGTGAATTTAAGGGGAATGTTTAAATGAAACCATACCTTACATATTGATATAAATCAAAGTGATATTTTATTTATGTTAAATAAAACCATTATTTATTATGTTAAAGGTTTTTTTAATTAACGTGAAGCTAGTATGGTTAATAATGAAATAATAAAGAGGCATTTTATTTGAAAATATTTTCTCATGAAGTTTGATGAAACTAGTAGTTATTCTTGAAATAATGTTTAAATAATTTATCACTTTTAAAAGTTGATTTATTAGGTTGTTTTTTGTTCTAACATTTGATAAATGAATTGGTTAACTCAATATGATAATAAAGTAGTTTTTTGAAAAAGATAAATGTTTTGGGTCGAGCATGCCCATTTTCTTATGAAGGACGGATGCCTTGATTTTCGGGCCTAGATTCCCTATTGAATTTTGTTGTTTTCTTGCCACCTTGGGTGATTGATCTGGATGTGATCATTATTTGGTAATGATATGTGATCATAGGATGGTTGATGGTTTAACATGACATGGGAGTGGAGGCTCGGGTTTGTGGTCGTATTTGGCATCAATGATGGCTGGATGTATTCATGACGATATGTATGATGTTATAGGAGATGGAATAAAAACTTATGGAGTGGGTGGAACTGGTATTTCTCTTTGTTGTGCTGAAAGTTGAGATTATTTCTTGTAAATGAATTTTATTAATAAGTAGATGATTTTGTTTCTTATTAAACAGTACTTTACTTGATGCTTGATGCAGTTGGTTGTTCATGGTTTATGCATCTCTTTATAGTATCTTAGGATAAGTCCTAGAGTACCTGTAATTATGGAATGTTAATAAATATAAATTTTTTAACCCATGATGTTGGTGGCTTGTTGAAATATTAATGATGAAAATCTCAAGAAACTATGGGATCAATTTGTTTATGCCTGGAGGGTATGGGAATTAGTTAGTGATATTGTTAAAGTAATTTTAATGAAATTTTAATGGTTAATTAAAAGAACTAAAATACAATTAAATGTTTAATGGAAATAAATAAGTGAAATTATTCTTATAATGCATGTGTTCTTATAGGATATCTAGTCTTTAGAAGGATAAGACTAGTCTTCGAGTGACGATATCTAAAGTTGATCCTAAGACTAGAATAATTCACATAGTGTGTTTATGAGCTATATATATCCTATAGGTTATGTGATTTCATACACTACCATGCACTTTTTTGTAGGGTGACTAATACCTAATGGAATATAGGAGATTTTTTCCCAACATTCATGTTAGTGGGGAATGGATGGCGGACTACCCCCTCTTCCCCCACTCTTTTCTCCTAGTAGTGTTATGTGTTGGTATGAACGATGGTTATATTTTTCATATATATATATGTGTGGGTGTGTGTGTGTGTGTGTATGTATAGGTTTGTAATATATTATGGTTATTTCACACACATTTATCTATGGATATAGTATTATAAGGATTATTATAGGTATGACATGTATGGGTTGTGACGGATTGAGGTATAATACATGAAATATAGTTTGTGGTGGATTCTGAAAACTACTCGATTACTATCTAGAGATAGAGCATGGAATGGTGATATTATGTGATGCATTGGGTATATTTTATGATACTTTATCTAATGTTTCTTAAAGCTAGCTTGGATTTGGAGAGATATGGATTAGGATATATGATGTTGGGGAAGAGCTACAAACTAGTTGGTAATTGGTAGTGGGATACCTTATTTTGATATTATATTATATGATCTCTTGTATGTGAAAATTGTTGACAGATATATGGTGAGGCTTAGAACTTAGAGTACCTGAATATGTGACAAGTTAGATTCACTTTTTATTCATTAGGATTCAGTATTCTTTCGTTATCTTTTGTATGAGAGGATCTAAAGATGATCCTACTGAGTATGCATGTTACTCTCACCCTTTGTATAAAAATGTATTTTCAGGAATGTGGGAGAAGTTTGGTGATTAGGATGGAAATTACTAGATCATGGATTTTTTTAAGAGTTATTTGGGCTTTGAGGTCACTAATGGGGACTTTTATTTTAGAACATGTAGTTTCTATTGAAGTTGTTTAGTTGTATGACATTACATTGATATACTTGGGATATTTTATTTATCTTGAGTAGGATTGTTTTGGTGGTTTTAACCTTATGTCTCATTACTCATGTTCTCATTATAGGGTAATGTCTCCCACATTTTCGTGTGATATACCCTCAATTCTATTCGCCAACATGTGGCATATTGGAGGGGGGGGGATTAGAGCATCATTATTTCCCTTATATCATTGCTATCATAGGAGGGGTACCTTTTGGGGTTAATATTAATAGGGATTTGAGGGGATTTTTTGATTGATTATTGAATATAATGTTTTGGATTCCATAGTGGAATGATTTTTTTGATATTTTACTTTTTAGAAAATTGATGTATTAAAAATAAAAATCATGTGGTGGAATGAGGTGTATGTATGATGGTTTTATAAGTTGATGTTACTTTAAATGGATAATCGATTTGTTATTTTGAAATGTTTTGGAAATATTTGGTATTGATAGAAGTAATTAAAAGGTTTTCGAAAGTAATTTTTAATTGATTTTTTAAAAAGTAATCAGATTTTGGGAAATAAATTAAACAACTAGGCCAAAGAATTTTGAGATTTTGGTTTTTATATAAAACTCTAAGATTCCAATGTGTGTTATAACAATTAAAATAGGTTATTTTTTTGGTAAATTTTTTAAATGTGTTTGAAAAAAAATTGGTTCAAATGTAAATTAGGTTTCTTTGATTTTAGTTTTTTGACTAGGAGGGACCTAGATGTTTGAATTGTGTGCTCAACTTCTGTGTTTTATTGGTTAGAAAGAACCAAGTGAAGTTTTTGGTTGTGGATTGTATTGGTTTAATGTTAGGAAAAATAAATGGTTTCCTATATAGACTAGTTTATCATGATTTTATATGATTTATTAGGAATAGCCCATGTGGTAGAGTGGTACATTTAGTAGGTATCTAGAGTTTCTTTCAAGAGAGCCGTGTGTTTTGGGCTCATGGGATAAATGTTTTAATTTGGGATAAAGTATTTGCATTTAATTTTTGATGGTTCTATGTTTCATATAAGTTAATTTGGGTTTTTATAGATTATTCTTGTGGTGGGGAGCGCCATTACATATAATTTCCCTTTTTAACCAAATTCTTATGGGGGGGAACACCATAAGTCGAGAGATGAATCAGTTGTCGGCACTCTAGTGTCTTGGAATCAATGGGTAAAGTAGATCATGGTCTCAGAAAATTTTTATGGTAATGATTGGTGTTCTCATGAAATTGGTTTTGGGATCTATGAGTGTTTATGGGTAACTTGGGTTGTAATGTTTCTAGTTATATGATAGAGATCATGGTTTAATCAGAGTGTCAAATTAAAAGAATAGTGGCCTATTGTTTCAGTGAAATTAACAATGTTCCTCTACAATAAGAGGTAAAATTGGCGATAGATCAGAGTACTATGGTATGATCTATCTGATATTGGTCACTAATTAGGTTTCCCAAGGATATAATTAATTTAGCTTATGAATAACATCATGCATTCAATGATGGAACCTATTGGGAATTGTGCTCAAGGAACAGTGTAATGGAATCCATATGGTGGTGAGTGAACCACTTTCTATTGGATATTTTGACCCTTATTGTGGGTGAATTTTATCAAATGTTGAGGATGAATTTCTTGGTAAATCAAGAAAGGGTGGTGATTGATGTTTCATTTTGTCAATCAAGTATGAGTGAGGTAAACATGTCCATTCATTAAATTAGGTGACTAAAAGGACATGGGATATGGATATTAGGTAATTTGGTTCATTAAGGTGATGATAAGGATACTCTTATAGTGGGGAGAATAAAATAATTTGTGGATGTAATAACCTTATGTCAGAGGGGTTGTGGATGTGATGAAACACGTAGGAAGATGGTCTAGATGACTCTATGATGTTATTGAGTGGGTATTCAAGATACATACACTCTACATTGTAATTGAGAATGAATAATGGTATTTTTTAGACCCTTAATAGTGTATTAGAGATAGATTACCCTGAGATGAGGGGTGAATCAAGGTGTTCAACACCTATCAAATTAAACATTTGTTCCTTTAATGTCTCATTTTCCTAAAAGATCTTGAACTCTCAGCCTTTAGGGTATCTTGGATTGATCTAGACTTATATTTTTATATGATTCTAATTTATTTTGACCCTTTAATTATCAGATTTTATTTATTTTACTTGAACCATTTTGGTGTTCATGCATAATGTGAATGGAAAATTAAAATATACTTAGTTCACCCTCATGGGGATACGTCCAAGGAGCATGCATCAGCATTGTGTGGTCTACCAAGATCCATTATCCAAACTAAAAACCAATGTGTATCAGAAAAACTCACTCTTTTACCAGGCTCAAAACCTTAAAAATTTTAGGTTTGACTCACTTTAAACCAAGTCTGACTACCTTAAAAGGTTGAGTGTCAACTCACTGTCACCTAAGGCTCACTCCCGGCTCACTACCACTTCCTCCTCCTCCTTTTCTCACAACCTTGGGAAGGATATAAACATTGTTTATAGACATGTTGGTTCCTTATCTTTCATTAATTTCGTGTAATTAATCCTTGAATATAGATAGAGACACTTTTATGTACACTTTTGAAGCTCTATCACAATATGTGAACAACTTCATGAAGTAACACCTCTTCTTAACTTTTCAGAGAAATTATAGAATACCACTCACATTATTTTATAAATAGAAAAAATATCCCCTGGGAAAATATTTCTATGGTTACCAATTATTTAAACTTCTATTCCCACCCCTAGAATAATGCCTTCTCATTATTCTACAATACAGATATAGAAATTTTAACAGTATTCAGCATACTGCTTCTAGTCGATCTCCCTTCTTTAAATAAGTAGGTCATGTTCCCATAAAATAAACACTTTTAATCATAAATATGGGATAATAAAACTTCCCATAACTCCTCCATGATCTTATCTAAAAGACTATAATTAAATAACCACTTCATATTCCTTCACTCACCTATGTATTAGAGATTTATTCTCCAATTAATACAATATCATCAATGTTACAAATCACATTTGACCTTATATTGGATAATGGTCTAATACCAAGACATGTGATATATGAATCATTAAACATACAAATCATGCAACTCTGAAGTGATTTATTCCAATATCTATGTGTCACTCATCCCACACATTACACCATGACCTATTGAAAAATCATTGGTTGTTCTCCTCCAAAACACCAAAGACTACGGGTGTGGTCCACTTCTTCTATCAATCTTGGATTGGTTCTCCACCAATAGACATCCTTCAAACACCAACATGCCCATTGTAGGTATTATAGATTCTTACAAGGAATCATCACAAGAACCAAAAATTTCTCCTTAGGTATGTTCAATCATTTGTTGGCCTTCTTTCACTATAGGTCTTCAACGTAGAAGATATTCTCGACTACAACATTCTCCACGACCATTTTTCCCTAGTAATTTTTTTATGGAAACTCTTCCATTGCAGCAAAGTCATCACTACAGTGTGAAACAAGATATATTTTTAACATAATACAACCATAAAAATTCATGTATATGACTTTGTAATTTCTCACAAGTATAATAGAATACCACTACAGGGACCATTATTGTGTGTTCCCTTTTCCATTTTCCTATTTTGGGAATTTTCTTTTCAACACACCCTATTTTATGGTCAAGGCCACACCTATAATTATTAAACACTTTTTATATTCCATTGTACTATGTCATGGTGCCTCACTTATTGGGAACCATCAACATACTATGTAGTAAACTAAGGTATATTCCTCCTTTACTTTGTCCAATATTCCTTTAACCTTCTTTAACCCTTCTCTTGACCATTTTGGATCCTTATACAAATTTTCCTCACCTTTGGACTTCCACTGGACTCGATCCTCTTAACCAAAAAATAATTTTTCATCAAATAAAAAATGAATATCAATTTTATCATATTGTAAAAAACTCAACTTAGAAATTGCTATTGGGATCCACCAATCTCCCTAGAACCACTTCATCGTTGTTTTAATCATCTTCATGTGTTTTCAACATTAATATTGTAAAAAAACCAACTTTATTCACTGAGATTCCAACAAAAAAATTTCTATTGTCAAAAAATCCAACACAATACTTTGGGATTGCTAATAATACCCCCCCCCCCATTTAGATTTTATTGACAATACACAATACACCCTTTAAGGTATATTTTCCCCCTTATCAGAAATGATATACAGTATCTTTATAATTTTTCCCATTAATATGTGGGGATTGACCTTTCATCCTTATCCTCGTTATTTGAGGTAATATCATCATCTTCATAGATTCTACCCCTTTTATATTAAAGGTAAATGTATTTAACAATTCTCCCCCATAATTTAGGAAGAAAATTTAATAAATCCTAACCCCCCCCCCCAACCCTCGTCTTCAACATATAAGAGGGATTACTCATGGGATTAAAATCCCTCTATGAGGATATATATTATGTCCTCATATCATGTATTATCATTTACATCTCTAGAAAAAAATAGCCAAACACCATCCATATTTCATTTTCTATAGTGATTCATTGAGTGAATTTACCAATTGGAACTTCATATTTAAATAAATCATATAATCCTATTGATCCTTGTATCATTTTAAGAAAAAAAGAGTTTTTATATAAAACACCGTTTTTTCGATGTAACTCAAAAAATACAATACAAATTACATCACAACATTGGTTTTTCTATTCTCAAAACAACATATGATCTCCAAAACACTTCACACCAAACCATTATTAGATAACATTAAATAACTTTGTGTGATGATCATAGCACTTGATGAAGTAATTAACTCCACTTTTTAAAAGAGTGTTTCAGTTTGAAAAAATTATACCACTTGTACTCCATGCCTTTTCATTTTTTCACATACTTCAAAAACATCTAATAAGGCTTAATAGCCTTTAATTTTCATCAAAACTCCCTGTGAATTATTAGTTCATGACACCAATTATTGTAACTTAATTTTGGGATACCACTTGTGGGAAAAGTTCCTCCATCTCACTTTTCTCTAGATAACTTTACCTCTTTAAAAATAATTTCCCTTTCATGATACCACTTGCACACTTCTCTTCATGGATGTGATCAATTTCATCCTTACTTAGTGTGGGATTTACCACAATTTTGGAATCAATAATACTTCAAAATGTATCTTCTTGAGTTAAATCCATATTATATCTCACCTGTATATTTATTCTTAATTTTATCATCATATTTTTCCTTTTAGTAGTTTATCTAGAACCAATTTTTAAAACTTCATCATTGAAACCCAAAACTTTCATCATGGAATACCTACTTTGTTGAAAGTGGGTTCCCTAGACCCAATATATGTATGTACTTTGATTAAAATTACATGTATACAATTTGATATATTTACATTTGTTTATCTTACCATAATAGTGTTGATACTTATGAAACCACTATATTTATGGTAATATCCTTAGATTATATATCATATCAAAGGATTATAGTAGCTCTCAGCATATAAAGAGAAACTATAGATTTTATGATAGTAATATTAAAGTTATGTCCTATAGTCTAGATACATCATACTAAGATGACATAGATGAAGTGTGTTTGTAATGTTTTGGGGGATCATAATCATTGATACTTATTCTCATGAATTTCTCACATGGTGATCTCTCGTAGGTGAAATCATGAGGAAAAACCCTCCAATAAGAACATTACATGTTTCTGGTTTCATTGGTTGTTCACATCTACAAATATGTGTATAGGTTTCCTAACATGATATCATTATCAATGTGTTCCATTTTCTCATGTACTTTGATACAAGGAAAAATCTATTCCATTGAAGTTGTGGAGAGGTAGCTTGTGTTGGGTGCATCATTAGTGATATGTCATGTTTAATGAACAAGATATAATTTGTCGCTTCCAAGTTAAGGATGTGATATCTTAGGCCCATTTGATTTGGATGGTAGTACCTTCACTAAATCAATGGGCATGGTAGAAGAAGGTAAGTATGTCCAGAAAGTTAAAAAAAATAATAAATAAAGGAAATGATGATGTCACAAGTGTGCATCTTTATTTAAGAGATATTGTGAGACAAAGATATTATATTACACATTGTTTATTCATAGGATGTTTTTCATTTATATTATTATTATTTATCTCTTTAGTTTCATTGATGGATTTCTAGACTCTCCTCTTGGTCTGGGACTAGTATTCACTACTATCGAGATAAGGCCTTGGAGGGTCACAAACAATAGTATATTCATAAGTCCACCATATTTGGGTAAATAGGTCTATCGAACATGGTGGGCCCCACCATAGGTTATGAAATTTATCGATTAACAATGAATAAATAAATTCATTATTATTTGATTATAAAATAATTGTGATGAATTTATTTATAAAATGTATTCACAGGGTATTAAGTGAATACATGGAAAAATATTACATGAACAAATATTATTTAAATATTAATGGTTTATTTAAGATTATTGAGAATTAAAACTCGAGTTAATGAATCAGTTTAATCACAAAATATATTTATTATATATTACAACAAGATGAAAAAATATAAATAATATTTAATTTGTAGTTAGTTTTTCAAAACTATTTATTTATTTCTTATTTAGTAGATGTTAAATAAAAAGGGACAAAGAAACCTTGTCTAACTATTTTGGACATCCACTAATTAATTTAGAAGGATGACATTTCCACTATACTATTTATTCCAATGGATTTAGAGATCCTCACTCCTCTTGTATCATAGAGGGAGAAGGGATCTATTCAAGCAAGCTATCCAAGAATACCTTCATAGATCGAATGAATGAGATCAAGGTGATAATTTTGATGTAAAAAATGAATATTTGGAGCTCCATACTAGCATCTGAATTTCAATTAATGATTTATGCATATATTCTTGAAGCATGTGTGGAAAATCTAGAGGGTTTAGAGCTTAGATCCTTTTGATAAAAAGTCATTAACAACATATTGTAGTTTAACACACGTTGAATTTAAAAAGGTAATTATTTATATTTAATTTCTATTGTTTTAAAATTTTATGTGAGATATTTAAACCATATCAGGGATTATATAACTGGAGGAGATGAAGATTTTTTCTGGTGATGAAAAGTTCTAAATCCTCAGCCCATTGGCTTCTATTGTGGGCCCTATTACCATCAATTGGTATCAGAGTGACAACATGAATTTTTTATCCAAGAAATTAAAATCTCCTTAAGTTTAACTAGAGGGAATTAATTTGGTCCCAAAAAACAAATCACAGTTTTATTTGATATAATATGGAAAAGTTATGTCCTTTCAAAAAATTTAATATGGATTGAAATAGGTTTTTCAGTAATAAATAGTTGATGAAAATATTTGAAGATATGTTAGTATGTTACCTTGATGAATCGGTAAGTGGAAATTTAGAAGAAAAATTATTTCCCGACTATATCATATAGAATAATAGTGAGAGGAATAGTTTTTTTATGGTCTGTGTTTCCACATGGTTGTGGAATATTTAGAAAAAAAATTATACCTATTATTTTTAGGCTTTTGAAAAAAAATGAAAACATGTGTTGTTTTGTCCGATCCAAAATATTATAAAAAATTTACACAAATATATAAGGTGGGTGGTGGGTCCTTATGTAAAAATAAAACAAATAAAGAAGTGGCTATTTGGGGTGGATGTGGAATGACCCAACTTATAGAAATAATGTAAATAAAAAACACAAAATTATTAAAAATAGTCACTTCCTTTGGAAACTATCATTAGTATTGCCTCAATCGCTAGATTGTGCCTCCCACATTACCAGTCTACTACATCCTATATCATGTTGTAGTACAGATCGCAAATGTCATTGTCTCCCACAATCTCCATGTGTCCCTCTTACTAGACCACGCCACGTGTGGCTTTCCCAAGATACTACGCTTGGTAGACCTCTCTTCATATAGATGGTGAGCGACGCGCGCGACACACCTGCAGGTTCAACCTATCCCTGATCGAGTTCCCATAGCCACCTATGGGCCCTGCTGGACTTGACCCACCCAGAAATGGGCTTGGGAGATTCATATTATCCTATAATGGTTTAGAAGGGTCATTCTGGGCCAAAATAGATTAGCACAGGGTCTACCCAACCCACAACAAACCTGTGGGGATTAGGCCAAACCCGCAACGGGTCTAGGAGGGTTCTAGGATCCATGGTAATATTTTAATATCAAAAATTTATTTAAGTTAATTTTTGGATTTTAAATAATAATTTTAATAATTTTAATATTAAGTAAATAAAATTAATTTTGGAATTAATTAAATTAATTTTCTTACTGAACTAAAAAAATTATTTTAATTAAATTTTATTCATATAATTTATTTAATAGCGCTCAACCTTAAATTTATAGAAATTTTATTTTATCAGTTTTTATTTTAACTATTGACTATCCTTGAGCAGTGATTGAACCTGTGTATTTCTAGGTGAGTTTTATTTAATTATTTATTATGTGTGTGTGATTTTATTAATAATTAGTTGATTTTATGATAGTTTTCGTATCATCCTCTTTTATTTCATATGTATAAGGGCATGCACATCCATTCATATCTATATATATATTTCACATCCTGAACCCCCCTCTTCTTCATGTGAGTATTTATGTTCTATTTATGATGATGTTGTAAGGTGCAAACCACACCAAGAAGATACAAGATCCCAGAAGAGATGTGATAGCACCAATCTGGGGATGATCTACGATATGAGTCAGGACTTGACAGAAGTATGATTCCCCAAGGTCAGGGTTGATCCATTAAATTCAAATGGATTAACCAATGTTAAATTCTCAAGACTAGTCAAGTAATTGATTTCCTTATCAATTATTTATTATTTTATATATGTATATGTTTTTTGTAGGAAAACTCTTAAAAAATAAACCTGAAAAATTCATAAATAAGTGATTAATGTTTTCAATTAATAGATGTTTAGTTGTGACCATGACAACTTAGTATGAACATAATTAATAAAAAATATTACATTCCTCAAATAATAATTAAAACCCCACAAAATCATATTATGTCATAATGTCTTCCATTACTCAAATTTGAAAAAAAACTGGGTGTATGAGGTGCTCATCAGCCAAAGTTGAGAGATAATCCTCTTAACATGGAGTTATTATTAGAGTAATGGTTTCAATTTTCTTAATATGGTAGCAAAGAAGTGTCCAAAGAAATTTTCTACCACTTTATAGGTAAATCATTGATGGAATCAATGTTATGATTCTGATAATATTGGAATTTACTCAGTAGTTAATGGAACCGTGAAATAATGTAGTATTTTGGTCTAGATCTTACCTTGAAACTGTCCAAGTAGTGGAATGTACAAAGCTTATAGAATATAAGGAGGTGTTTCAAGGATCATTTCCACTAGAATACTCAAGTTACATGGTATTCCGAATCTAGTAGTGAGGGGCAGTGAGGTTAGATAACATAGTGGAAGACATTTACCTATTTGATTAACTAATCAATAATTTCTAAATTGATAATCAAGATAAATTAAAAACTATTAATATTAATTTATTGAGATAAAAATTGAAATCACAAATACCATCTTATCATTTTCACTACAAAAAATAATTGATAATTAAAATATCTTGATTGGTCATAACTTTGAAGAGTAGTACAGGCGCTTGTGCATAGTACTATGCTAAGAGAGGAATCTTTATGTGTTTTTGTCCTCACTTACTGTTTATCCTCCTTAGTGATAAAGTAAGGAAGATAAATATAAATGGAAGAATCATGTAGATGTTCCACTATACATTTGGTTTATTATTTTTTCATCTATATCAAGACAACTATAGAAATTTTGAGAGGAAAAATATTCCTACAATATGATAACTTATTTCAAGTAATTATATCAGGAGATATCTAGGTAATAATGGTATGGGATATCTATTGCACTATAGATTTATATTCCAGAACAAGGGAATCAATTAGGAACTCATGTACTTAAAATGATCAGGTACATTGAGAGACTTGAAGCCCTTAGGTTCAATCTGAACCAATAACTAGATTAAGATATCATACTTTCCTATTTACCATAAATATTCATAACTTTTAATATTATCCAAAATATGAATAAAATTAAAAAATACTCCCAAATATTTTGGATTTATTTTTCCAAGAATATAGGAAATTAATAATACCAATTCTTTAGTTCTTATTATGAATTAGTGGAGGAAGTAAAACGCTAAGGGGTCTAAGGCTAACCCAAGATAAATTCAATAATGCATTTTCCTTCTAAAAATCCAAAGATACATATGGATGTCAACTAAAAGGAGGGTTTTAATTTTCTATGTGGAAATAATGGACACTGGAAGAAAAATTATAGATCTAGGGAAAAAATAATGGTGACACTTCTACTTTAGGTATTTTTGTCATTGGATGCAATCAGCCATTATCTACAAGTTGGGTATTGGATATAGCATGTGGATCACACATTTGTATTCATATATAGGAACCAAGTATATTTAAGAAGATTATAAAGGGATAGGTGGATCCTTATCCTATGAATTGTGTAAGTCTAGAAACTTTGGTAGTGGGAGATTATAATCTGACTTTTCTTAGTGGTTTGGTTCTTATATTGAATAATTTTTATTATGTCCCTTCAGTTACCAGAAACATAATATCAGTGTCAAGTATAGAAGCCATGTTATTTTATTTCATGTTTCGAAAAAAACATTTGTCTATTTTATAAGGATAACATGTGTTATAGTATGGCTCATCTTAACAATGGATTGTATATACTTGAACTTAAATAACATTTCCTGGAAATCAACGACAAAACTAGTGAACATGACCCATATAACACCCACCTATGGAACTTTGAGATTGGTCATGTAAATGAGAATCATTTATATAAATTACATTAATCAAGGTATTTAGACACAACATAGTTAAAACCCTTGGATGTTTGTCATTATTTTTTACAAGGGAAAATGAAATAATCACCATTTTCAAGGAAAGGAGTAAGATCTACTAAATTACAAGATTTAATTCATACTAATGTATGTTTCCATTTCTAGTTGAGTTAAGGGGTGGGTTTTTGTATTTAATTACTTTTACGATGACTATAGTAGGTATGGATATATCTACTTAATGTTTTATAAGTTATATCTCTTTTTTATGTTTAAGGAATACCAACATTAATTAGAAAACCATCTTGGTAATAACATTAAGATAATTCACTTAGACCAAGGTAGAGAGTATATTAACTAAGATTTCATTAAACACTTAAAAGAGTGTGCGGTAGTATCCCAACTCACTCCTCATTATACACCATAGTGGAATGGTGTTAGTGAAAGGAGGAATATGACCTTACTTTACATGCTCATATCAATTATGAGTCAGTAAAATATTCCATTATCCTTTTGGGGATATGCATTACAAATAGTGGAATATACTCTTAATTGAGTACTAAATAAAGTGACAGATTGTATTCTATATGAATTTGGGTGTGGAAATAAATCCAATACATCATACATATATATATGAGTAAGTGATGTTTTTATCAATATTATAACTAGTGAAAAGTTATCCTCCAAAAGCATGAATTAAATATTTATAGGTTATCCTTCAGAAACTAAAAGATATTACATATATAAACCTTCAATGAAGAAAGTGATTGGGGATAGAAATTCCATATTTATAGAAAATTAACACATTTCAAATAGAAATAGTGGGAGAAATATTGAAATTGATGAAGTTAATAATTAAAATTCCAAAAGTGTTGATATGGGAACAATCTAAAAAAGAGACAGTGGGAGATGAATATTTTCCCAACAGACAAGTACTACACAGGTCAACTCAAGAGGTAAGATAACTAGAGTGTTAAGGTTTTCTTGTCACCGATTCATGTGACACATTACTCTTAGATAATTATGAACCTCTATCCTACAAGGAAGAAGTATAAAGTAACAATGTTGTAAAATATAAAGAATCCAATAATTATGAGATGGATTCCAGGTACCAAAATCAATTTTTGGATTTTGTTATACCCTCCAACTGATGTAAAAACCATTATGTGTAAATGGGTATTCAAGAAAAATCTGTACATGGATGGTAATGTGAATACAAATAAGGCATGACTGGTAACAAAGGGTTTCAGGAGGCATCAAGGCATAGAATATGAAAAAACCTTCTCATAAGTAGAAATGAGGAAATCCAGCAAAAAATTACATACAATAGAAGCCTTTTGTTATTTTTAAATTTGTAAAATGGATGTAAAAAACATCTTTTATAAATGGGATGTTAGTTGAAGACATCTACATGACTCAACCCAAAGGGTTTATAAAGTCAAATAATGCCAACAAAAGTGTCCAAGATGCAGATATCCATTTATGGAGGGAAGTAGGAATCGGGATCGGTGAATTTTCATTTTGAAGATGACATGAGAGATTTTTTTTATCTTGAATGAAATCAATATACATTTCTCTAATAATTTTAATTGTAATTCCACCATTTTACTTGTGTTATATTTGGAAGAGATATTATTTATGGGAAAAACATGGAAGTATTATAGTTACTTAATAATTGGTTAAATGATTTTTCTCTATAATGTAATTAGGTGAGGCAGCCTAGATTATAGGGATAAAGATCTATTGAGGTAGATCTCAGGGGATGGTTGGTCTAATTCAAAGTAAATACATTGACAAGGTACATAAAAGGTATAGTATGGAACAATCCATGTAAGGATTGTTGCCATTGTCACATGGTATAAATATATATAATATAATGTGTCCACAAACACAAGTGTATATTGATTGAATGAGTAGAATACCATATTCCTTGATTGTGGGATCTCTCATGTATTCCATGATATGTACCGGGTTTGATATTTTATTTTCTTTAAGAATGGTGGGAATATACCAAGCGAATCCTGGAGAGCTGCATTGTGCATCTGTGATAACATTCCTATAGTACTTCAGACATATAAAGGGTATATTCTTGGAATGTGGATTAGATGAATAAATAATAGTGATAGGATACACTGATTCAATTATCCAGAAAGATCAGGATGATATGTAATCACTGCTAGGTTATGTCTTGTCCCTGAATGGTGGTGTAGTGAACTGGAGAATCTCAAAGAAACCTGTGGTCACCGACTCTACAATAGAATATGAGTATATATAATCTTCCAAGTAATATAAGGATGTGGTATAGAAATTAAAATTTTTATCAAAAAATTAGTGTTGTTCCTAGTAGTGCATGCCCGATTCTAGTTTATCGTGATAATACTATAAAACCGGTGCTTTCCCAAGAACCCAGTTCACAATAGAGTCCAAAGAATATACTTTAGAAGTTTCATCTCTTGAGGGATTTTACTCAGAAAGGTTTGAGGCATGGTTAGTAGAGTATCTGTATAGGATTATGTGGTGGACCCCTACTAAATCCATATCTTAGTAGATGCATGATTCTCTTGTGAGAGCTAGTGGTATGATACTTATTAGAAATTGTCTATAGTGAAACTTGGTGTGTAGAAAGCGGGTGACCTATACCCAACTTATGTATGTACATTGATTTCCATTACATGTATGTAAATTCATATAAATACTTTTGTTTATATTACCATAATAGTGTCAATACTTAATAATATTCTATATTTATGTTAATTTCCTAATATTGCATGTCATACCAAAGGGTTATTGCAATTCCCAGGCTCTAATGAGAACCTATAGATACTATGAAAGTAATCTTAAAGTTATTTCCTATGGTATAGATACATCATACTGATAATAAATCGATGATGTGTGAACATAAGGTATTGGAGGCTCAAAATCATTGAGAATTATTTTAATGAAGTTTTCAATTGTTTACCTCTAGTAGGTGATATCATGAGGATAAACCCACAAATAGGAACATCACATGTTTTAGTTGTCATTGGTTATTCATAACTATGAGCATGAGTATTTATATATATCTAATTTTGATTATTATCAATGTTTTCCATTTGATAACATACTATGATACAAGTAAAAAACCATTACATTGAAGTCATGGTGAGGTTTCTTGTGTTGGGTGTGTCATTGGTGGTATGGTATTGGTTTAACAGTTAATATAGAATTTTTCACTTCTAAGTTCAGGAAGTGATATCTCAGGATGAGTTGATCAGGATGGTAGTTCCTTTACTAAATCCATGTACATGTTAAAAGAATTTAAATCCATCAAGTAAGGTCAAAAAATAATAAAGAAAGGAAAGGACAATGACTAAAGTGTGCATCCTTGTTTATCAGATATTGGTATCTCTATTTTTATCTATATTTTTTGTGTTTTTATATGCATTTAAGATCAATATTAATGGATTTAAAATGATATGGTTCCTTGATATTTATTTATTTTTTGTATTTTTATGTTGGACCATCATTTGGAGAAACATAAAGGAAAACATGGAAATTGAGGAACAAAAAGGTACTTCAAACTGTGCCATGAAGTGGCTCGGTGCAACAACCGAAATTGAATATTGATGTTAGTATAGAAGATTAAATCCAAAGAGGGTAATAAATCCATTGATTGAAGGTTACCCATGATTTTATATGATTACGGGAGGTTCTAGAGGCCCAAAATTGAAGAATCGGAGAAAACAATATTTTGAAGCAGAAAACACACTATAAATGTTGTATAATCACTAAATGACATGATATTATACTAGGTGTGAACCATTTTCATGTTGTGGTGAAGAATTATTTTTTATCCCCATGCATTACACATTAGGTATACAATACACGATGTGAAATACTCAGAAAAAATAAAAAATGATGATTTTTATGATGGGGCATATCTCTTTTGACCCAAAAATGGACAATTAATACTATTTTTACCCATAAGAATCCATGGATTGCTTAATAGGTTGTATATATGGTTTCAAACCATGATAAAATGGTTTCCATTCTAGAGTTGGATAGGCTTGACTACTAGGAGGCTATCTTAGGGTTCCAACCTTGAGTTCTTCATATATAGGTTTCTATTTTTCTTTTATTTTCATTTTCCATATTTGATGTTATTTTTGTTTTATCATTAGTTTAATTCTAGTTTATTTTATTTTTCTTATTTATCATTATTTATCTTCTAATATATTCCCTTTGTATTATGGTTTATTCATAATTGGTGATCACCTAATAATGATTGGATAAATCAATAGGGGTTGAGAGTAGCGGTGGAATTGAACTTAATGACTATCTAAAGTCAAAACATAGTAACCCTATGGAAAGTAAACAAGGTTTAAAAAAATTAAGTATCATTTTACTTCATCTACCCTAACCAATGGAGGTGTAATTTAATTACTATGACATAGTTGGAGTTGATCAGGCTATGACCAATAGCCTTTGATGCTTTCTGCCTAGAAGCCAAGATTCTTACTCTTAGGATGTCAATTACCCTAGACCATTGAGTAGTTTCCATCTTAGGTAAATCCAATTTTTTGGACCATGATCAATTGGTTACATTTGAACAACTTTTCATCCCAAGCAATAGGTTTATACCAATCTAGATTTGGGATTATCCTTTTTCTTAAACCATGAAATTGACCCCTATACCTCTCTCTTTCGCCTTTTATTTCATTCTAACTAAATTTTAGTTAATAAATTTTTAAAATTAGTATAATAAAGTAAAACTAAAATTGGTATGACCTAACCTTTGATTGAAAGTCATCTTTGTGTTCCCTTCTCTTTGTGGGATCGTCCTTGTACTTCTACTTCATTATACCTTTTTAGTTAGTGCAGTTTGAGAATATATAAATTTATAGTTTGATACCACCAGAGGATTTAACAATTTATTATTGACACATCAAATTTTAGCATCATTTCTAGGGAGCAGAAGAAAATTGTAGATGACTCAAGACCGATTTCATAGGTTAAATAATTTTCTTATCCCTTTCCTCGCACCAGGGGAGTATGACAAGGTGATCCTCTATCTGGGATTTTATTTACCATTTCAGAGGACTACCTAAGTAGATTTATCAATGATATTTCTTACATGGGACGTTACAAACATATTAGGGATGGTGTGAATGAGGATGTCCTATATCACCTTTTGAACGCTAATGAAATTTTATTGCGTGGTCAAGCTTCAAAGAGAACCATATCCTCCATTAAACCCCCTTCAATCATTATAAGGAGTTGGCAGTCCTGGAAATCAGTTGGGAGAAGTCTTTAATTGTTTTTTGGAATGGAATATCATTTGGGGAAAGGAATAGTATCATAAGGTATCTTGGGGTGAGGAGGAGATCCTTGCCTTTTCATTATCCTAGGCTCCCACAATTCTGGGGAAAGGTGAAAAGACAGTATCTGGAGGGTATATATGCTGGTATCATTCATCAACTAGCCACCTGGAAAAGGAAGTCTATGTCCCTAGCTGGGAGGGTTTTCTTTGTGAAATCAGTGATCACATCTAAGTTTGTATATTCCTTCTCCCTCTATAGATATCTTAGAGGACTTCTCAAGGACATTCAAATCATAGTTTGGAACTTCATATGGATTGTCTTAACACATGAAAAAAAATGTTAATAGATTCATGGAAATAATGCATCAATCCTATGGAGATTATGTCCTAGGAATAAAGAATCTATGTACCTTTAATGATGGTTTAATTGGGAAATTCATAGGTATTTGGATTTCAAATGAAGCTGGTGATAACTTCCTTTCAAACTGATTTACAAAACAACTACTCAATGGTTACAAATACTACCTTTACTCATTAGTTTTGGCATCTCTCAAACAATCCTATGTGAGTATCATGCATGATACAAAATGGTTGGAATGTAGGGACTCCACTCTTAATTGTTGGAGAAATAAATGGCTCGAACATCCCCTGTATGATTTGAATTTTCCACCTGAAGCAGCCCCTCTGTCCATTTTGGTCTTTTTATCACAGATGCACTCACTTGACTCTATCATTCCTACTCATGTTGTGACTAAAATTAATAGCTATACTTTTATGGACTGTGAAACATTGGTTTGGATCAATTTTAGAACTTGATAGTTTAATTGCAAGGTATTTTATAGGCTTCTATGTGGGGACCTTATTCACCCACCATCTTGGATCTTGAATTTCAGAGCTAGCTATATCCGTCCTTCCAGATTCTTTTTGATTTGGACAATATGGAAAAAAAATTCCCACATATGATCAACTCAAACAATCCGAAATTCATATGGATTCTATGTGTTCCCTATGTAGGTCTGCTAAGGATTCCATACAGCACGTATTCTTATAATGTGACCAGGCCAAGCATCTCTAGACCAATATGGGCTCTCTATTTGGGATGGTTTTTGAAACATGCACCATGCCTATTGAACTGCTATCTGGGCTTTCTCATGATCACTTTAGTGATAATATTCACCATTTTTTACTTTTTTCTATCTTGGTAGTCATTTTTTCCCTTTGGGAAGCAAGAAATGTTGCTCTGTTTGGCAGTGTACACAATGCTTTCCAGCAAGGAATGGTGGCCATTCACATGGACGTGTATGATGCTTCACTTTTCCAAGATGGTTCTATGTCTAACAATATTTATGATTTAAAAACTCTCATAATTATTGGAGTTTCAGGTTAGCCACACAAACCTCGGATTCTTAAGCATATTCAATGGATACCACCTATTGTGCATTGCCTCAAGCTGAATTATTATGGAGTTGCTTCAGGTTCCCTAGGTCCTCCGGGCTATGGGGGAGTGTTCCTCACCTACTGTGGGTTTGTAAATGGATGATTCTATCACTTCATTGGAGTTTTCAATGCCTTTAAAGTTGAAATATGGGAAATGATCTATGCTATCAGGTACGTTGTCTAGTTTAATTGGAAATGGATATGGATTGAATCTGATTCTCAGAAAGTGGTTTATGCTTTGATAACACTGAGACATAATGTTTCTTGGTATGTGCTATCTTAGTGGGTTGACTGTCTTAATAAGCTCAGTCAAATTTATATGTTTCTTTCACATGTTTATTGGGATTCCAATCAGGTGGTAGATGCCTTATAAAAAAGGGAACTCATTGAACTTGATACTATGTGGCCTTTCATGGCCCCTGACTATTATTCCCCACTGGTGTAGGCAGATAGATTTGGTGTGATGCACACTCGTTTCGGTTAGAACCCCATGTTTTCTCGACACTCTATCTCTTTTTATTTAATAATTTCTTAGGGCTAACTTCCATCAGTTCTTGGTCTTTTTTCTATGATGGAATACATGTCTCATCATTATTATGTTGCATCATCATTGGATTACATAAGATTTTAGGATTATCTAACCCCATGGGAAGAAATGAATTGTGAAGGGTGGTCACATCAAGAAACAAGGTGGGATGATTCATATTGTTTCATATATAATGATTTCAAACCTCAATAGTTAGGAGAAACCTATCAGAAATCCTGTGAAGTATGCCCTAATATTCAAACCCAATGAGGTGAATTTTGGGTCGAGCAGTACTCAGAAGACCAGATAGTTCTATTTCTTGCATAGTATATTGAAAGGATGTACAAAAGGAAGGACTATAATTAGGTTGATATCATTAAATTGGAAGAGTTGAAGAAACACTTATCTCAAAAAAAAATTAAATTTAAATTCTCTTGTAAGTTTCCTACCAACAATTTCAAATATAGATATTGGTTGGTTTAAAGAAGAAGAAGATTTGGTTCAGGAAGTCCAATTTGTTGACATAAAGGAACATCAAGAAAAAAAATTCAAGATGTTTATTCCTTCTAAAAAACTCATGAGTATAATTTAGATAACATTCTACCAACATTTATTACAAATTACATTTCAATATTGGATAAAAGGATATATTAAAATGATTCATAACTCAATGAATATGGAGAATTGACTACTCACCTTGATCAAGTTATTTTGAATTTAAATTCCATTGTGAATAATCTACCTTTAATTTCTAGTGTAGATATTGAATGGGTTGAAGATGAAGAAGATCAAGAAGTTTTTGTGTAATTTTAAACCATTGATGAAACAAATGAGAAAAATGAATATGTGGATATCAAGGAAGAACTATTAGGATATGTTGAGATCTCTCATAGTAATAAAACTATGTCTTATGAAAAAAGAGAATAATATAATGGGGTTAAAGAAAAATTATATTGGTAGATACATAAGGTAAAATCATTATAATTGAATGAAGAGGAAGTATAAAATGATTAGGTTGATGAGCAGACATACGTAACCATCACAGGCATTCTGGAAACTGTAGAAGAATGGGAGTTCATCTGAAAAATTCTACAATGAGAGAAAAATGAGGCTATAACTCAAGGATTCATTCCAGAATGTGAACCTAATGAAGAAAAGAAATAAGTTTTGGTGGACCAAGAGAAACACAAAATTTGGTCCCATTTTTATTTCCTATTATTTCCATTACATCGGTCCTCAAATTAAAACCCACCACTAGTTGCGAAAAACCAATAGTGGAGGAAGTGAAATACTACCCCAGATGCACTACAAAGTTAGATGTGGTCAAATCCAAGATGGTTAGATATATTTCATGTTCCAATTAGCTAAAAAAGGTAAATTTTGAGCTGAACAACCATAAAAAAGAACATCTACTAGAATCTGACCCAAATTTTAAACTTTCTTTATAGTATATAGATTTATTTTACTAGATTAGTTTAATTACTCTACCCATGGTCGATCTCTTTATCTTCTTGAGCCAAATATTTTAAATATTTATATTGGAAAATTATTTCACTATTTATTTTTATCATTTAGGTCACTATAATCAAGATGTATAAAGAAACTAAAGTTCAAAAATATGATCAGTTTGCGTCGTGAGTTCAATACACATCATGAAATCATAGTTCAAATGATGGACCTAGGTTAGATAGAACTTGAGTATCTCATTCAAAGTCATCAATGGAAACAGATTAATTTTTACTTTTTGATGGTTTTTCACACCAATTTTTTTCTACCACATTATTTTAAAAAGGAAAAAAGGAATAAAAAATTAATTGAATTGTTGAATGAACTGAATTGAATTAGATTCACCCAAAAAATGCTTTAATTTTTTTTCCATGTACCGACTGATCTAGGAGGCATCATCACCTAGGATAAGCATGTTTACATGTTGGAAAAAATTTAAAAATAATTCCCATAATTGAAAATCATATAAATGGAAATTTTAAGAGTCACTTTCATGCTTCAATTTGGAATTTGTTGAAAGTGATTTTTAATATGATTGATTTTCTTAATGTTGATTACTAGAATCTTATATTGAGAAAATTGATTATTGTTTTTCATTCCATGACCTGATTGAAATATATTATGTTTCTATTCTTTATATGGTCTTAGACCAAATATTTCTTATTTTTATGATTATTTTTCATTATTGAAACTTATAGAATGTAATACTACTAGAACATTTATATTTTTCTTGTAAAAGTTATGATTTTAAAAATTAACTATTGAAATAATTGAGTAATTTCATTAATTAGACTATTTTTCATGGGACCCACTAGTACATTTATCATTATTAGCCTATAGTATCCATTGATTACAGTGTTATTATTGATCCACATTACAAGCCATTATTTTCCTTTCCTACCATAACATTTGTATTTTTCATGATATTAATTTTAATGAGTGTGGGGGGAGGGGTTATTCAAGGTGGATATGGGAATTTGTATCTTGAGATGATATTTTATGGTGCTTCCATGGGATTTTTGGGTAAGGTTCATATTTACATTCATTTTTTTTAATTTTTTATCCCTCTTGTGGTAAAAAACTGAAAAAGAATAATAAATAAAAAATGGGTTTATTCTTGGGATAATCAAAAATCACAATTACCATATCAATGATTTTTATTATATCTGGCTAGGTTGTTTATGTGGGGTTTATTCCAATCATTACTTTTGAAAAAAAATGGTTTGTTTCTCAAGTAGGTCAAAAATCACCACTTCCAAACTGATGATCTCATAATCTTATGTGGTTAGGTAATGGATGTGAGACTTGTCCCGGGTATAAATTTCGAAAAAGAAAAAAATATATAAATAAAAAATAAAAAATAGAATAACAAGAGAGGTTCATTTTTCATAATGATTTCATCATCTATGATTTTTTATATTATGCTTTGGGGGGGTTTGAGATGACATTATATTTTGGTGAGGATCAATTCATTAAGAATATTTGTTGGATATAATGAATTATACATTTGGATTTATCCCCCTACTTAGTCCTTACTTGATTTTCAATAGTTATGCCCACCTACCCTTATCCTTAGTAACATTTGATCCTAATTGTAAATCCATAAAAATTAATTTTGATATTTATATTTATAGGTTTGATAAATTAGATTCAATGAAATCATATCTTTAGGATAATGTACTTGGGGTATGACCATAACTACATTAAATTATATCCTTGATTGATGAGAGGAAAAATTCTTGGTAAGTTAACTCATAAATGGTATGGGTTTTGATGAAAGGTTGAATTTTGTAAGTAAAAAGGGGTTAATGTATTTATTTGTAAATTATACATGAAGCCTAATTTTTAAATTAATTATTTGATATGTTTGGTTATTTTATAATCTTCAGTTATAACTTGTTTTTAAGATAATAATAATTTTAAAAGTCCATTGTTCATGTGTGGACCCTTTATGATTAAGTGTTTATATTTTACAAGAGGAAGAGAAAATAATTAAGTGTGGAGGTATTTTATATCTCTATTTTTTATTTATATTTTAATTTGTTTATATATATTCTTAAGTTTAATAATAATAAATTTAATATGAGATGTGGTCTTGATATTAGTATTTTTTGTATTTTTATAGAAGACTAGTATTTAGAGAAACATGAAATAAAATGTAGAAATTGTGGAATATAAAGACACTTCACACCGAGCCATGGAGCAGCTCAACGTGACAATGAAAATTGAAGATTGAATTTAGGATTGATGATTAAAGACAAAGAGGCTAATAAATCTATTGAATGAAGGATTTCCATGATTTTGGATGATCAAGAGAGGTTCCAAAGGCTCAAAAAAGTACTACAGAAAAACAGATATTTCAGAGGTGAAAAAACACTTTACGTATTGTGTAATAATTACATGAAACTAAATTATACAATGTATAAATCATTTTCTTGTCATGAAGAATAAGTATTTTTTGGTCCTATACATCACATATCATGTAAACATTACCTGATGTTAAATTCTCAAACTGAATAAAAAACGGTGAGTTTTTTAATGGGGGTGTATCCCATTTGACCCAAAAATGTACAATTAACACTATATTTGACCTTATAGAATCCAAGGATGACTTCATAGCTTATATATATGGGTTTTTTAGGGGAAAGGGATTACATTCTAGTAATGGAGAGGCTCGACTACCCGGAGGCTTCCATAGGGTTCTGATCCTAAGTTATTCATAGATTGGTTTCTATTATTTTCTTTCCTTTTTATAGATTTAATGGAAATTTTGTTTTATCATTAGTTTTATTCCAATTTCTTTGACTTTATTTACTTCTCAATATTTCTCTTATGATGACTTTCCTATGGAATGTGGTTTATTCATCATTGGTGATCACCCAACAATGATTGGAAAAATCTACAGGGGTTGACGATAGGGGTGGATTTGAACTTAAGGAATATCTAAAATTAGAAATTTTTATCCCCATGGATAGTAATCATGTTAAAAAAATCAATCTAATTTTATTACATCTACCCTAACCATCATAGGTGAGATCAAATGACCATGACCTAGTTGGAGTTGGTCATGCTAAGTCCAATAGCCTATTATTATTTCTGGCTAGAATCCAAGATTCATGTGATTAGGTTATTAATTAATATGGTCCAACAAGTTTTTTCCATATTAGGTATATCCAATTGGTTATACCAAGATCAATTGGTGACCTTTTCACCCCTAGGCCATATGTTTATCCCAAGCTATATTTTGCATTACGCTTTTACATAAACACTAAAATTGACCCCTTTCCATCTCTCTTATTCCTTTTATTTCATTTTTCCTACATTTTAATTTTTGAATATGTGTCATTAGTTTAATAAAATCAAACAAAAATTGGGATGACCTTTCCTTTGATTGAAATTCATCGTAGTGTTCCCCGGTCTCTGTGGGATAGACCCCATACTTCTACTTTACAATGACTTTATTGTTAGTGTAATTTTGGAATAATATAAATTTATATTTTGATACCACATAAGGGTTTAATGATGTATTATGGATGCATCATATATCATAACAAAAAGATATTATATTACATATTGTGTGTTTGTAGAATGGTTGTTGTTGTTATCACTATTCTTTATCTCTTTAGGGGCCTTGATGGGTTTCGAGAGTCCACTCTTAGTTTGTGAATAGTATTAAATACTATCCAGATAAGGTCCTGTAGGGTCACACATAATATCATATTCAAGATTATTATTTATTCTATTGAATAGCTATATAGGACATGGTGCGACCTACCATAATGTCTGAGCGTTTTCCATGTTTTATAAATCACTAATGAATAAATCAATTCATTATTTTTCATGTTATGAATAATTGTGTTGAAATTGTTTATTAAATGTATTCATAATGTATTAAGTGAATACATGGAAAAATATTATATGAATGAATATTATTTTAATATTCATGGTTCTCTTAATATTAGCAGGAAGTACGAGTTGAGTTAGTGACTCAGGATTATCATGTAATATATTTACTATATATTAAAAGTAGGTGGTAAAATATAAATAATAATTATGATTCATTTAGTTTGTCATAACTATTTATTTATTTTTCATTTGCTGGATGTTAAATATACAGGGGTTATGGAACCCTATTCAAAAAATTTGGACATCCACTGCATAATCTTGAAGGAGCTAATTTCTACTAGACTATTAATTCAAACGGATTGATATATCCTCTATCCTCTAACATCCATGAGTGATAAAGGATCTATTCAAGTGGGTGATCCAAGAACACCTTCATGGATCGAAGACATGATATTAAGGTGGCCATTATGACTTAGAAGTAATCATCTGATCTCATCACTATCCTCTAGATTTTCATAAATGGAATACACACAATTTCTTGAATCATGTGTAGATGATATAGTGGGTTTTGATCTAGGATACCTTGAAAAATGTTAGTTGGTGAAAAGATGCAGTTAAACTCACATCGAATAAAACAATGTAACAATTCATATTTAATTATTGTTATTTGATAATTCACACAAGATCCCCAAATCTTAGTAGGGATTAGATCATTGGAGGTGAGGAAGTTTTATTTTTTTGATGATGAAAATTTTAAATCCTTGGCCCACCAGCTTCAGTTGTGTTCCCTGGTACAATTATCACTTTCATCATTGGATTTTACTTTTCATATAACTCTTTAATATCTTGAAAATACTCTTTATTTTTCTTCATATTTGTCTTCATTAATTCTGAGATTTTATTGTGAAAATATGGATTTTGGTTCTTTAGATACCCTCCACTGAGGCTCAGTTTCATCCTCTAAAACATTAAACTTATTTTCCATCTTAATAGTCCTTTTTCTAGGATAAGAATTCTCCATATAAGTAATAGGATTGGAGTGTCTCTGTATGGATTCTTTAGCCTTATATGCATTCATAAAATTTTAATACCTTTCCAAGTGACCATGGTAAGAAAAAATAAATAATTTACCATAATAATCATTCCTCATTTGGTCTCTCCATAATTGATATGTTGGAATTATTGGAGTTATTCTCACATATTTGTCCTTATTGGATTTTTAAAATCTACTCATAATGTTCCAAAATCACATAAAATATAATCCCTTTGGTTCTTCTTAATTTTTTGGAACCAAGCATAGATATTTTTCATGGGACAACTCTTTTCGTATGATTTCATATCTATATTTATCTTCATTGTTTCCTAAGTTGAGGTGAATTTTAGAGTAGTCTTCATATTCTATTTTAATTTGTTAATCCTATCCTTAGGGTATCTTATCATATCATAATTTTTCTATAAATTTTGTATCCAAAATTTTCAACTCTGAGTAGACACCTATCAATGAACATTTTCTTTCTTTAAATTACATTCTTAGTGAATAACACTTCCCTTAAATTATATATATATGGTCAATAGTTTTCTAACCTCTTGGGAAAGTTATTCAAGAACATCACTTTATTCTTTAATCTCCATTACCATAATTTTAATGTTTTAATTTAGGTTCAATTATTTATTCTTCAAACTATTGATGTTTAAGGACAGATATTTATTTATTTAATAGTAAAATCAATGAATGATACTCCATCGATCTTCATTGTCATTATATGATCAATACTTGGAATAGAAAATTTATGTTTTTGATTATTTACCACCATAATAACATATCATTTTTAGATTTAATATATCTTTATAAATTTCACATCCTTTCTCCACATGAGGATTAGAATTATAAATAATATTAGGCTCAAATTTAACCTTGGTTAGAGAAAACACCTTTTGGGATGACTTCCACTTCTTCTTCTTCGTTCCTTTTTATAAAAGGAAATTTTATTTTATCATTTCTCCATTTCCAAACATATCATCAAACATCATCCACATTTATTTTTATAATCCATACTATTTAATCCCTTTGTAGATATCTTCCTCAAGAACCTCCTGTAATTAATATTTTAATGAATCATCTATTTCAATGATTCTTTGATTTTCCTCAAATATAACTCTATATCTACTTAATATAATAATTCCATATTCAACCACTTTTCGAAAAACTCCCCCATAATCTTCCCTGAAACTGATGAAATTCATTTTCCATGTCTTGATATTCTTCCATTATAATGGATGGGCCTTCATTATGGAGGAAATTTTTCTTCAACTACTTCAGTTAAAGTTAGATCTATATAAAATCCATGAAAAATGAACCAACCTATGCTACTAATTGTTAGTCCCTCAATAGGGGATTAGAGTGAGATTTCCCTAAGAGGTGGTAAAATTTGGGTGCTCTTGACTTATAAAATATAAGCACTTTTTTCCTTTAATGTCTCACTTTTCGAAAAAGATCTTGACCTCTTAACATTGAGGGTCACATGGATTGATCATGACTTATACATTGATCATATTTTAATTTCTATTTAAAATTTATTAATGAGATGTTATTAAAATTAATTGAACCATTTTGGTGTGTGTGCATAATGTAAATAGGATCATGAGAATTTACTTAGTTCACCCTCACTGGGTTATGTCCAAGGATAATACATCAACATTATGGCATGCACCAAAATCCACCATCTATGTTGAATAATGGAGGGGTTCATGCTAGGTCACTCCTTGAACTGTATCTCTTCCTTAAAAAGTTTAGGGTCAACTAACTATCTACCAAGGATCATTTCCTAACATGTTTTATCATCGAATCACTATTTCCCAAGGCTCACTGCCAGCTCACTACCCATTCTTCTTCTTTATTTGATCACTACTCCAGGAATGATCCGAACATATTTTATAGATATATAGGTCCTTTATCTAGATTTACTTGCATGGTATGAATCCTTGAATATGGAAATATTCTCTGTTGATTTCCACTTGCATTGCTTATTCAAAATATTTGAACAACTCCTTGAAGCATCACCTCTTGTTCACCTTCCAGAGAAATTATGGAATACCTTTCTATTTATTGTAGGAACAAAAAAAAATTATCTCTTGGAAAAATATTCAATGGCTTCTAATTGTTTAAGATTCCATCCCCTCACCTGGAACAAATCCTTCACCTTCTTCTGAAATATGGATATAGCAATGTGTTCATTATTCAGCCTACTAATTTTACTTGATCTCCCTTCTTAAAAAGGGGATTTCATGTGTCCATATATTGGAAACATATAAAAATAGTTATAGGATAATAAAAACACCCATAACTCCTCCATAAATCCCCCATGAACTCTTATAATATAAGTCACAAAACTCCCAATTTTTTGACCTTCTCTCTCCTTTGTATAATGAATTAATCATCTAATTAATACGTCATCATCAATGATGCAAATAACCTTCGATTGTAGCTTGGATCATAGCCTAAAACCAAGAAACATGATTTATAAATCATTAAACATACAACTCATGCATCATCTGAGGTATTTCTACCAAAATCTACATGTCACCAATCCACATGCCTTTCACCATGTCTAATTAAAAAATACCTAATTATTTCTTCAAACACTAAACACCACGGGCTTGGTCCACTAATTCTGGATATTTTGGTTGGGTACTCCACCTGTTGACCATGGAATCCATTAAATACCACCATACCCATTTTGGGTATCCTAATATTTTCATAGGGAGAAACAAAAGCACCACATCCTTCGCCATGGGTGTCGTCAATCCTGTGTTGTCCTTTTTACATTGTAGGTCTTCAACATAAAATGTATTGTTTATTGAAGTCTTATTTTAATGACCCAAACTCTTATAAATAATATTTCATTATGATTTAATGTATTGTTATGTAATATGGTTATAGAAAAAAAATGCACTTATTTTTTATATACAATTGGATTTAAAATACCGTTAATATTTTTTACCATTAATAATATATTTGTTAAACAGTGATCACTTGATTAGTATAAATATAGAGCTTTAACAAATTCTATTTACTCGGAAAAGTAAGTGATGGAAACATCCGGTAGTATTGTACCCTATAAATCTCATTTATTAAAGATTCTGAGGGAGATAGCATCTCTGGGATTTTCCCTCATCCAAACCCAGGTTGAGATCAAACTACTTATTCATGATCAAAACGGTTTATGAGATAAGTTCAAGCTCATCAAGATCATGGCCCAAAACCTATTTTCCGAACGACCCCATGAAAGTATCAATATCGCACACCTTACTATTATGGAATATTCTAGTGTATTAAAGGTATATGTAACAATTCACTAGAAAATTTATTATGTACAATATTTTTTAAATAATAATTAATTTATTTTTATTTTGACACTATAAAACAAAAATATTTTTTTGAGGTAACATTCAATTAAATTAAGGGATTTATTTTGAATAATTAACATATTTTTGAAATAAATAATATTTTAATTAAATATTTTAATTAAATTATTTTTATTAAATTATTTTTATTAAATATAAATAATCATATATTTTTATAAATTCAAATGTAATTTTTTGTTAGGATTTAAAAACTGTTATTACCAAAAACGCATCATTTTCAATAAATGTCGGTAGTTATTTTCTAAAAGTGAACATGTACATATTTATAAAATTATTTAAATAAAATTAATATTATTTTTGGAATCAAAATTTCAAAATTATCCAACCTTGAATTTTTCATAATTTTCTAAGACATCCAAATTTTTTGGTAAAAATTAAATACCGTATAAATATACGGTGTGTTTTATGACATCATAATGAACCAAAGATGATGTAATAAAAACTATAATGGGTATAATAGTCCAAATATATTTTTTACCTTAAAAATAATGTGATTTTAATATTATTTAATTATTTTTATAAATACTTTTGGAATCCTCCAAAACATATAATATATTTTTATATTTAAAATTCATTTCTTTAAAATTGTGACTCACCTCCACATAATAAAGGGTATTATTTTAATAATTACATCCCTTTGACTAATAAAATATTGAAAAATTCTCCCATTTTGTAGAAACCATGGGAAAACCCCATTGTAATTTTTGTGGTTTTGAATATTTTATTATATAGAGTCCAAAACCTTTGTCTCTAAAATATTAAGGAACTCCCCTCTCATTTCCTATATAAACCCACACAATCTCCAATTTATCTTCACTAAAAGTATTTGGATCATTTCATTACTCTTATTTTCTCTCTATATAATCCTCCCAAGGTTCCCCCATGCTCTCATGGTTCCCCTTTTAAGCTTTTGGTTTCATACTCTAAAGGTAAGGGATCCTATCTTTCTCCCTTTTATTCTAGAATCAGCTCAATTTTATGCCAATTTATTTTTAATACCTAATTAATGGGTATGTTTTCTCACATCCCCCATACATCTCTTATGATTTATAAATTATGATACAACACCTTCTATCACATTAACACCTCCCAAGTACACCTTTTACCCTGGAAAAAGTTCGTAATAGTTTTTCCTTCCTATTCTTCAATCAAGTTTATTTATTATTATATTACTTATATATTTAATTCCTAACGATTGGATATGAATTTACTTGACCCTATTACTTCCCATTTTATGTAAAAATACTAAGAGACCCATTTTTCACATAAACCCTTTTTATGAAATTTTAAGTGATGGCGTTAGGTTGCAGAAATTTCATAGTAATTTTTCATTCCAAAGAAATTGTGTAGTGAGTACCATACCGATTTCATATCAGGGGTATTCCCATTTATACACTTAAACCTGTTTTATTTTGTAATTACATGTTTTTATTCTAAATTCCATGATCTTTGAATCAAATATGATGATGAATGAACCCGTGTTTCCTGATCTATGTGTCACACTTAAGAATGAGATTGAAATGATAGTGATGGGTGTGCCCATAATTATATAGGGCTCCAATGAATTCGGTAATGTTTAGTATCATGGTACTTCATGTTGGTACATGGTGTAAAACTTATTAATTTATTTTAATTTTTCCATTATTATGTATTGGTAGTTATTCTTGACCTATGATGTAGTGTTTTATGTTGTTTCCACATTTCCAATGTTTCTTTTATGTTATCATACTATATCATGTATTATCATTCATGTTTATTATTCCTACTCATTTTTATTCCCCTAGATAAGATTATTTTCTAAAATTATTTACCTTATTCCATTTTTATTCCTTTACTAGGCTTTATAGATAACCTCTTTCTTATGTATTTCTTCATTTTATCCCATTCAGTTTTAAGCATGAGCATGTTAAATAAGTTTTCAACAATGATGTTGTATTCCATATTCAAAGTTATAATTTATTGCACCTAATTCTAAAAGACATTATACTTATCAATATTTCTGGTTTAATTAAAAATAATTTTATGTAATAAATCATTTATTAATGTGTAATAAAGGTAAGGGTTGTTATAGTTGGTATCAGGGGAAAAATTTATTTATTTTTGGGATTGGAAAACTGGATAAAATGCCTTAGGGATAATATTAGTTATAAGAAAACATGCCTAAATTTTGTTAATTATAGAGTAAGTGGTTTATTAAGAAAACACATCTCTTTCTAGATGCTACAAGTGTACGTGGTTCTGTCACATATGTACACTTTGAAAAGGTGTCTCAGGCCGGACTCAGTGTAACCTAGTACACAACAACGGGCCGTACTACACACCTGGTTTAATACTCCCAAGGTATATTCTTTGGTAAATTAATAATCTCATTATTAATAATTATTATTGGAGTAAAAAATATTCCCATTAGATTATATGTTAGGAAATATCTCATGGATGGCATATACTGATGTCTAGAAATTCATAAGTTAAATAAATGCATGTAGTTTATAATTTAATACTTTAATTTGTTTGGATTCACACTTTATGTGTTTAAATTTTAAATATATTCATCCTTAATTTTCCTTTATTATATACAATGGCAAAAAATATGAGGAATCAGTTAAATGATCAGTGTGATGATTTCCCCAATGAGATGACCAACCCAATGGGAACCGTAATCACACACTTCCTGATGATACTATCTCAACTGACTCAGGTTATGAATAGAAACCTCGATCAGGAGGAGTTTCCAAATCCCCCTAAGAGAGAACAAGTTTCAATTTAAATCTTTATGTGAAAAAACCTCTACATTTTAATGGGTCATCTGATCCCTTAATCATGGAATAATGAATCAAATCCATTGAAAAGATATTGTCCATCCTTCAATGTTCTAAGCAAGAGAAGGATATACTGGTTGTTTATCATATGGAAGGTGAAGTTGATTTTTGGGGGAAATTAATCAAAAATATAAATCCTATAGAATAGATTGATGTAATTTGGTGGAACTATTTTTAGGGAAAAATCTGATAATTTTTTTCCCCTCACTCTCAACTTTAAAATGGAAAGGGCTTTCCTTTCCCTCAAGAAAAAATATGAAAAATATATCAGTGTGTACAGGGAAAACTTCACAATACTTCCATGATATGCTTCTAGATTTTTCGTTACCCTAGAATGAAATGTTTACCGCTTCTTTAGTTGGATAAATCTTAGTGTACAAAATTATCTGGTGATATGATACTTTTATTGCTGTGAAGAAATTATCTTATGTGCCCTCAAATTTGAAATGGATATTGGTGAATCTCATGGGTATCAAGGGGATAAGAAGAAGAATGTGGATTTTAATTATAGAAGTATAATAGAGATAATGGGGCCAAGAAATTTCCACACCACATTTGTCAAAGGTGAAAAAATAAACACCTTAGAAATTTCCTAAAATGGGATGAGGAAATGTTTTAGGTGCGATAAGGAAGGGTACCTAGACAATGATTTCCGATAGGAGAAACATGCTACTACGATGGAGGAAAGGAATGCTCTGATCAATCCTCATAACACTGTACATTACTACAAAAAAATGAACCAGGTCACTTTGAAAACCAATGCACTAAGCTAAGGGTTTTCAGAGAGAACTAACAACCACCCAGGCAGTAAGGGAGAGATTTTTTCATCACAACCACTAAGGTGGATCCTGACAATGAAGTAGTGATAGGTACACTAGTAATACATTCAAGAATATTGAATGTACTTTATTATTATGGTTATAATCATTCCTTCATATCAGAAAAGTTTAGAACTATCCAAATACCACCACAAATATTGGAAGTAGAGATGTCAGTGAAAATAGAAAATGTGGAAATTATTTCATCCCAAGTATATAACTCCTCCCCTATCAAAGTTTGTGGACTATATTTCCCAGAAAATATTTCCATAATCCCATTTGTGTAATTTGATGAAATTATGGGAATAGATTATCTTTCCCTATACATATCCAACATGAATTTCTATGAGAAGGAAATCACTCTCTGTATTGTAAATATTCCTCATATTCTATACAAATTCAAGGAGAAGGATGAATCTTATTTAATACCAAAATCTCAATCATGGATATAATTTTTCTATAATAAATAATATGTAGATAAAATGATTGAGTCTAAGGAAAGTACCTTACTTTAAGACTTTCCCATTGTGAGGGAATATACTGATGTGTTTCCTAAGGAATTTACTGGTCTTCCTCATAGCCAAGAGGTTGGATTTTCAATCAATATTATACCTGGGGCATTACCATTATCCAAGACTCCCTGTAGAATATTTTTTGATGAACTTAGGGAGCTGAAGAAACAACTATAGAAGAATATGGATAGATGGTTCGTACGCCCAAGTGTGTCACCATGTGGTGAACTTGTCCTCTTTTTTAAGAATAAGGATGTTTCAATTCACCTTTTCATCGATTATCATAAACTGAACAAGATTATGATAAATAAAAGTATCAACTTCCTTGGATTGATGACTTGTTAAATCATCTATGTGGAGAAAAATACTTCTCTAAGGTGGATCTATAGTTGGGATACTGTCAAGTTAGGGTGAAGAAAGAGGATATCCCAAAGGTTGATTTTCATACAAGGTCGGGGAACTATGATTTCATAGTGATGCATTTAGGACTCACTAATTCTCCATCAATCTTTATGGACTAGATGAATAGATTTTTTAGAGATTACCTTGACAGATTTGTGGTAGTATTTATAGATTATATTCTAATATACTCAAAAACTAAGAAGTATCATAAGAAGTATTTGAGTACTATGATAAAGACCTTATGAAAGGAGAATATTTTTCCAAGTATAGAAATTGTGAGTTTTGGTTTAAGGAAGTATCTTTATTAGGAAATATCATCACAAGCATTGGTATATCATTGAACTCTTCAAAGACTAAAGTATTTTAAGGATGGATGAGACCAATATCTTTGAAAGATATATATATTTTCCTTGGGATAACTGGGTATTATATCCAATATGTGAGAAATTTCATGTGATTAGAAAACCCTTTTACTAATCGAACTTTAAAGGGAGTAAATTTTTCTTAGAATGATGAATGTGAAGAGAGCTTCAAGGAGTTGAAAATGAGGCTTATCACTATCCTTATTCTTTCACTACCCTCAAGTGGAGAATGTTTTTGGTATTCAGTGATGCTTTGAAAACTCTATTGGGTAGTGTGTTAATGTATAATGAAAAAGTGATAGCCTATGTTTCAAGTAAGTTGAAGATTCATGAGCAGAACTACCCGACACATGATCTGGAGTTTGTTGCAGTGATCATCACTTTTAAATTTTGGTGGAATTGTCACTTTGGGGATAAGTTTTAAATATATATGGATCATAAAATCCTCAAGTATATGTTCACACAAAAAGAGATGAATATGCACCAATGGAGATGGTTAGAGTTGATCAAAGACTAAGACTACTCAATCTACTACCATCTTAGGAAAGTGAATAAATTTAAAGATGCTCTAAGAATAATGGATCTGGAAATTATATCATTGATGAGAATTTATAGAGATCCAATCTTATTAAATAGGGAAAGGATGGGTATGGGAATCATAAAGGAAGAAAAATCATCAATCCTTTCACAAATTGTTGCGCAATTGTCTCTTTTGGAGAGGTTAAAGGATTCTTAAAGGGGTGATATGGAAATAAAAATAAATTAGAAGCTATAAGGTATGGGAAATCCTTAGAGTTAAATGTTAATGATGAAGGTGATGAAATATTTGGGTCAAGAATATGTGTACAATCAAATCCGAAGTTAAAGAAGGAACTATTGGATGATGCACGTAGCGCAACTGTCTCCATCCTCCCATGAAGCACACAGATGTATCGATATCTCTAAGAACACTATTGGTGGGACAATATGAATAATGATATCATGGAATATACATCAATATTTATTAAATTTCACCAAGTGAAATAAGAAAGGTAATTATCCATGGGGATGATGCAACCATTACCCATACCTACATGGAAATGGGAAAACATCTCCATGGACATTACCATTGGTCTTCCAAAGAAATAAAGAGGGAATAATTATATATGGGTTTTGGTTGATCAACTTAAAAATACTTCACACATCATTGTGATATGATAGGAATTATCACTGGAGCTAATTTCAGGAATATACACTAGAGAAGTGGTCAGACGTCATAGAGTGCCACTATTGATTGTATCTGATTGAGATCCAAGATTCATGTCTAAGGTCTAGAAAAGTATTAAGAATTATATAAACATTGATTTGAACTTAATCATGAATTATCACCCTAAAACTGATAGTCAGTCAAAGAAGACTATCTAAACAATTGAGGTCTTATTGATAGAATGCTCAATTAACTTCAAAGGAGGATGGTTATCAACATCATCCTATGGTCGAGTTATCTTAAAAAAAATAGTTTCCAATTTAGTATCCAAATGGTTCCCTATGAATCAATTTCTGGGAAGAGGTGTAGGACACTTGAATTATAGGATGAATTTGTGGAATAAAAAATTCTAGGTACTAAAATGGTCAAAAAAATGGTATAAATGGTTAAGACCATTCAACAACATAACAAAGGTGCTTAGAGTCGACATAAGATCTATACTGACAATAATCAATGAGACCTAGAGTTTGATATTGGATACATGGTATTTCTCTACATATCTATATGGTTGAAAGTGATGAGATTTGGTAAGAATAGAAATCTTAGTCCAAGATGCATCATCCCCTTTGAGATTGTTGATCACATCATAGGGGTGGCCTATCGATTTTCACTCCCATCTAACCTATCTCAACTTCATGACATATTTAATGTCTCTCTCTTGAGGAAGTAAACACCTAACCGCTCACATGTACTAAATCAAGAGGTGGTACCATTGGGGAATGATCTTTCTTAGGAGGATCATCTGGTGAAGATCTTAGATCTTAGAGACAAAGTTCTAAAAAATAAGACAACGCACCTTGTCAAAGTATTGTGGAGAAACCAAAAGCTTAAAGAAGAAACATGTGAGCTATAGTAAGTAATGAAACAAAAATTACCTCATCTATTTAGGAGGTCAAATGAAAATATAAAGGGTTAAATTTTTTAAGGGGGGAGATTTTAATGACCCAAACTGTTATAAATAAAATTCCCTTATGATTTAATGTTTAATTATGTAATATGGTTACTAAAAACACGGTCAATTCTTTTATAGTATCTAGTTGGATTCAAAAGATAGTTAATAATCGTTATCATTGATAATATAGTCATTAAATATTAATCACATGATTATTATAAATATAAGGATTTAACAAATTCTATTGACTCAGGAAAAGGAAGTGATGACCTGATCCAGTAGGATTAAACCCTATGAAGCCCATTTATTAGAACTTCTGAGGTATTATAATCTTTAGGAATTTCCTGTAACCAAGGCCAAGCTGAGATCCAAAAACTTAAGCATGATAAAAACCATTTACGGTAGAAGTTTAAGCTTATTGAGACCACAACCCAAACCATGTTTTCCAAACAACCCCATGAAAGTTTCACCATTTCACACCTTAATCTTAGGGTGTATGATGGTGTATTAAAGGAATACGTATCAAGACCGTATAAAATTGATTAGGTACATTATTTTGTAAATAATAATGAATATATTTTTATTTTTATACTATAATACACGAATAGTATTTTGGGTGATATTCATTTCAATTGAGGAATTTATTTTGATGAATTAATATATTTTGGAAATAAATAATATTTTAATTAAATAATATTATAGATTTTTTTAATTAAATATAAATATTGATTTACTTTTTATGAAGTAAATTGTAATGTTTTATTAGGGTTGAAAAACTATTATTTCCAAAAACCCTTCATATTCAATAAATGTCAGTTATTATTTTTTCAAAGTGAAAATGCACAGATTTATAAAATTATTAAGATAAAATGAATATTATTTTTGGAATAGTAATGTTGAAATTATTAAATGGTGAATTTATCATTATTTTCTGAGAGAGTCGATTTTTCAGGTAAAAAATAATTATCATTTAAATGTACGGCATGTTTTATGACATCATAACGACCAAAAAATGATGTAATAAATATTATAATGGGTATAATATTCTAAATCTATGTTTTCCCATTAAACTAATTTGTTTTCATGATTATTTGATTAATTTTATAAATCCTTAATGAATCCCCCAAAACATATAATATATTTTATGATTTTAAATTCATTTCTTAAAAAGTGTGACTCACCTCCACATTAGAAATGGTAATATTTTAATAAGTTCAGTGATTTTCCTAATAAAATATAGAAAAATAGTTCCATTTTATAGAAACCATAGTAAAATCCATTATATATTTTGTTTTTCTGAATATTTTATTATATAGAGTCCAAAACCTATGTTTGTGAAATATTAAAGAACTCCCCTATCATTTCCTATATAAACCAACCAAAGATCCCATTTATATTCACTAAAAGACCTTGGATCGCATCTTTACCCTTCCCTCTTATCCCTAGAATCCTCTTACGGGTTCCCTAATCTCTCAAGAATCCCCTTTCAATCTTTTGGTTTCAAACTCTTAAGGTAAGGGATCCTTTATTTCTCTACTTTGTCAAGAATCACCTCTATTTTAGGATATTTTATTTTTAATTCATAATTAAGGGGTATTTTTTAAAACCTCCCCCATAATGATATTGTTATTTATAAATTATTATAGACCCTTTATCTCTCATTAATCCCTCCTAAGTACACCTGTTATCATGTCAAAATTTTATAAGAGTTATTCCTTCCTCTCCATTAATCAAGTTTTTTTATTATTATATGCCTTATATTTCCAATTCCTAATGATGGGATATTTAATTCACTAACCCTATTACTTACTATTTTATGTAAAAATTATAATAGACTATTTTCTTCTTATCAACCCTTTTTTTTAATTTTAAGCGATGTCATTAGGCTATCAAAATTTCACCATGATTTTTCATTCCCAAGAAATTGTGTAGTGAATACCTTACCCATTTCCTATCAAAGGTATTCAAATTTATACACTTATAACTCTTTTATTTGGAACATACATTTATTTATTCCATAATACATTATATTTTAATAAAATATGATATTGAATGAACCCATGTTCTATGATCTATGTGGCACACTTAATCATGAGTTTGAAATGAATTTCACGGGAGATTCCAGAATTATATAGAGCTGAAATGTATTGGGTAATGTTTAGTATCTTGATACATAATATCGGGATATGTATTAAGTGTGGTTCCTTTATGTTATTTTTTCCGTCATGATGTCTTGGCAGCTATCTTTGACTTATGATTTAGTGTTTTAAGTTGTTTCTACATTTCCCATGTTGCCTTTATGTTATCATGGAGTATCATTAGTTTTATGATTCCTAATCATTATTATGCCCCATTATAGGCCAATTTTCTTATATTATTTACCTTATTTCATGTTTATTTACTTAATGGTCTTTATATATCACCCCTTTATTATGTATTTATTCAATTTATCCCATTCAGTTTTAAGTATGAGCATGTTAAAAAAGTTTACAATAAAGATATTGTATTAGATGTTTTAAGTTGTACTGTATTGTACCTAATTCCAAAATAAACTAGACTTATAGTTCATTAGGTTTTCATTATGGTTAATTTTATATAATAAAGAATGTGTTAATTTGTAATAAATAGAAGGGTTGTTGTACTTATCCATGACTATTTTGGCCTTGGATGTTTTGAACAGGTACTCATCCATTACACCATAGTTATCACTACAGTATGGTGTGGGATTCTTGGTGATTTTTCACTCAACACATCCATTAAAATT
Source organism: Viscum album (assembly GCA_963277665.1). NCBI lineage: Eukaryota > Viridiplantae > Streptophyta > Magnoliopsida > Santalales > Viscaceae > Viscum > Viscum album. The sequence goes on from OY728120.1 coordinate 1,515,168,706, forward strand.
CTCATAGATTATATGGTTTTTTCTCATAAGTTCACTATAAATCCAGAATGATTACCACTATGGTATGGTTAATTTATAGTTTCTTATTTTGAGATTTTTCTTCTTAATATGCCCTATTTTATGGTCATGGATACACCAAGCCTCATTCAACACCATAACCATGCCCAATGACCAATGAATGGTCTTTCCAATGCTTTGAACCTTGAACATACTATGATCCCTAACTTCTTCAAGATTATTTAAACCTTATTTTCCCCTTATCTTAACTATGTAGTATCCTTATATAAATGTTCCTCACCTCTAAATTTCCACTACACTCTCTTGAAATATCATTACTTTTCCAAAAAAATCTATCATGAATGTCAACAACTTTTGTTATAAAAAACTGACCTTTCTTATCATTATTGGGGTAAACCAAACTCTAAAGAATCAATTAAACACTATGGTCATATTAAACAAGTATTTACAACAATTCAATTTTTGAAAAAGTATAAATTTCTTCATTGATATGCAAACACATGTATTCTCTTATTGCCAAAAAATCTAACAAAATCCTTTAGGATTGTAAACAATATCATATTATGATTTAGGGATGGGAATTTGTGAAACATTATCGAGTACTTCTTAGGGATGATAAGCCTTATGGTGGGAAGTTTTTAATGACCTGTAAATTTACAGCTCATTGTTTTCAAAATAAATTTGAATTTTTGGCCATATGGATGAGGGAGTTTAGAAAATTGGGACTTGATATTTTTCCTAAGGATCGAGATAGAAATTGTGTAGTTAGAAAAAATTTATAGTTATTTTAGTGAAATTTATTTATTGATTTAATTTCAAAGGGTTTTAGAGAAGGCTGGGTTGATTTTTTGGATTTTTTTGTGATGGGAATTTTTGGGATTAGGAAATTTTATAATTCCTCATAAATAAGAAACATAAAATAAAGGGATGAGAAAATTTTGTAATGTATTGATATATTAGGTTCGATTCATAATAGAAACCCAGATGATTTATAAGATTCACTCTAGAGTTTCCCTGAGTATATAAAAGTAAATCTTCTATAAATGAAAAATACAAGAGTAGCTTCATTATGTGTAAGGGTAGCCCTGTGTGATTTGAAATTGGATAAGTTTTAAGTTACCCTAATATGTAAGGGTCGTGAAATGGTAAATTCCCCGAAAATAAGGGTCCTTTCCTTTTCAAAAAAAATTCTAAGTATAGGATTCAAAAGAGTTACTCTTATATATAGGCACCCACTATATATAAGGGACCTTATTTTTAGTAAAATTAGTTAGGTATGGGATTTTCCCTCTGATACATATGGGTCCTCCATGTTCTTAAATCAGCTATGTTTTTGGAAGCCACCTTGTGATACATAAATTTTTCATATGTTATTTAAGGTTCCTCCTTATTTAGAAATCATCTATGTGTTGGGATCCCCCTTTTGATACGTAATTGTTATCTGATACATTAGGTTTTCCCTTTTTTGGAAATCAACTAAGTGTTAGGATTCACCGTGTGATACATAAAGGTCAACATGTTCACAAAGGGTGATACATTAGGATCAGTCTGGGTCAAAAAATTGGTAAACTTTTGGGAGACCTTGTGATATATAAGGTTGACCATAATAACATGTTATATGAAAGGTTCCCATACTTATAAAATTTTTATAGATGATTCATAAAAGATTCCATATGTGAGGGTTAACATATGAGGGTTCTTCACTTTCTAAATATTTAGGGTTGACACATAATGGTCCTAAAGTGGTGATATGTAAGGGTAAGTGATTTTTCCAAAAAATTATTGTAATGAGTTTGGTATAGTTTTTCAAAAATATTAATAAATTAAATAAATGAAATTAAAGGGGGTTTAGGCCATTTCAGCAAGAATATAGTGAATATGCCCTATATTTCTTTATCATTCCTCTCTTCTTATCTAAGTGAAATCTTCATTAATTGTAACAAGATCTTCTTGTAATCTATTGTAAATAGTATCAATGTGTAAGGATAACAACCCTTGTGTGTTTATTCTTTTCTTATTTTGTCATTTCCTTATTTTATATGAGTTGTGCCTTAAATTAGGGATTTTTTTTCATATTATTGGATTTCTTCTGATCTAAGCCAAATTGACCAGGGTTTCTTAGAAATTAGAGTCTTGTTAACTCTAAATGAGGTAAGTGGTATTTATATAATTGAGTCTCTTTTTAATTTGGTGATTTTATGTTCATGTCATGTCGCTCTCAATATTTTTAGCATGTTTACCTATTTCATGAGACCATGACCCATAAATTTTGACATGCTCACATTGGCATAATAATCAACAAATCCTACATATCTTGTTAAAAAATTTGTTTTATTTCATGTTGATAGAATGAGAAATAGTGGTCCTATTTTTTAGATTATTTGGTATTTTGAGATGTATTATCATGGAAAATGTGGTTTCCCTTTTCAAATATAGATTTAAAAATATTTTTTTAAGGAAAGTGGAATTTAAAGATGTATGGGATGATTTCATGTGATGGTTTTGAAATTTTTACTTTTTTAAAATATTGATTAAGGTTATTTTACTTTGTTTTAAATGGAAATCCAAAAGGTATTGTTTGATATTTGTTTTGGTCTGGTTGACCTCATGTGGGAAACACCCTATTTTGTAAAACTTGTATGCTCATTGTGTTTCCTGATTGTGATTTCCTAGTATGGTATAATTGTTTCATGATTTTATAAAAATACCTTACCATGTTATGGTGTTTATATGTGGTTATATAATCTAATGTGCATTCAAGTGCACAAATTAGCATGATAATGTTCTATTTATGGTATCAAAGTAAACGGGTTGGTCTATATTGATGTTATTAACCCCTGAGAGGGTAGAGATAGGTAAAATGGATTGGGTTCAGTAGATCCATTATAAATACTATAAATTGTTGTAGGGTTATCCTCTTGGGTATATTATACCTAGAGTGGGCTATTTAGGCATGATTTAGGATTGAGAGACATAGTGGTCTGGCATATAGTTTTGGGTGAAAAATACTTCAATTTTAAATGTGTAGGTATTATGAACATAGCTAATGTGAGTATCCTATAGATGTTTTTAATGGGGATCCAAAGTCTATATTTATGGTTCTTTTATGCTTGGGATGTGTTGCAATGCTAGTGTATCCTTGTTTACACTACATGACAAGATGATTATTATTATTTTTCTTTTTATGTAAGGTGTATTATACCAAACACTGGGTGAGAGGGCATGGTTAGAGATGTGATTTCATTATCCATGGGACACACCTAGTGATGGTTTATTTCAGCTTATTTCAAAGGATCTACATATAAGGGGGAAATCCATCTTGAGAGAGAGACTACCTATTATGATACCATCCCCCAATATCTTGTTTCCAATATTCTGGATATACCTTTATCCATGGGATCCACCAAGTAATATTTTATTTCAACTTATTCCATGGGACCTTCCCTAAGGGGGTGGTTTGGTATATACGGTATGTCATCTATTAAGATTCCCTCCTCAGACTGCATCACAAATGCCTAATATGTATGAGACTAGCTATGGGACCGACTATATGTATTGTGGTTTGGATCATGTAGGAGGTATTATATTGGGAAACCCTCCTCAAACTTCTTATGAAGATATTTAAATGTTAACTAACTTTTATAATACATGGTCATTGGGTCCTTATCCTAAGGGAGTGTTTTAGCCTATGTGATAGGTTGGATATTGAGATACCCTCCTCAAATCACTTATGGTACGTTATATTATTCTTTTATACTAGGTATTAGTTATGGTGAAGAATTTACATGATGGTCATCCTATATACAAAATACAGGATTTTGATATTCTTTTCCCCAATGGGATTTCTTATTATGTTAATCATATTGAAAAATTATGGCTTTCACTGAAGTGATGGAGGAAAGGTGCCACGGTGACCTGGTTAGAACAATATAACCTAGCATGTATACTTGGGTGTTCGTTTTGTTTTGTTATTTTGGGTGAATGTGTTACATGATCAAAATTTTCACCCCTAATATTTATTCCATTCACATCTATTTTATCCTAAAAACATTAGGTATTTTGAGGTGATCGGGATTTCTACTGTGTCATTGGACTCACCCCCTATCTATGTACACGATTTAGGTTTTGATGTACATGGTTATACCTTTATATTTTCTCTTAGTAATGGGAATAAATTGTAGATAGACATATGGTATATGTCTAGAAATTTTTGGTGGTTGAGGATTCGGCAGGTTGATTATGTGAGTTGGGTCAAAAGGCATGTTGTTTACTTTTCAATTATTGTTCCAAATATATACTAGCCAGTATGTAATTTTTTTATTTAATTAATGATATCTTACTATCGGTATATTGTATTTATATATTATTTTATTATTCATAATATTGTCTATTTTTTAGTTATTTATTATTCTATAATGTAAGGGGACTCTTAAATCCTAACTACTTATTCATAGGTTTTTGGTATGCTCATTAAGCAGATGAGTCGGGATTATTTTTTGGTAGATTTGAGGATCACCCTAGGGATTTAATTTGTAGGGAGTAGTCTCTCAATGAATATTTTAGTCCATATCTACTAATTTAAAACCATTTTAATATGGGTAGGTGTTCCTTAATTCATGTGATGAACACTCTCTGGTACTATTGGGTTAATTTCGGATAAAGTATTATAATATATACTTATGTTAAAACATTGATGAAAATTATTTTTTTTATACTAATGTTGTTATTTTTTTTATTGTTATTGTTATTTTTGATGATGTTGTTATAATATTGTGGTAATAAAATAGGGTGACTACTCATTTACCTCATTTTTATTTATCCATTCATAAGAGAGGAAGAAGAGATCATGTCTTCAAGATCCTTGTTACTTCTTCTTCTTCATGTAGATGTTCCACCATGTATTTGAGGTATGTTTTATTATATTATTCCCTTTGACCTTCATCTTATTCTTTATTACCCTTCCTTAAACCCATATCTTCATTTGGGGTACATGTAAAGGTGGGTTTTTGTAGCACCCTTTGTATTCCAAGGTATGAAACTTATTAAAATTTAACTAAATCTTGTGTATTTTAGTGGTTTTTGATTTTTGGATGAGTTAGAAGAGGTTGGGTATTGGTTTTTGATGTGTTTGACTCAATTTGGAGTTTATTTACTTAAGTAAATATGGAATCAGTTACCTAATAGTACGCCACTAGGTTATTTATGTATTCAAGTAGAAGGTGGAAGGTTTTAGAGGTTCATCAACTACTTTGTGTCCTTAGGTTGAGTATCGGGTACCCTGTGGATAGGGACTAGGAACTCGGTAACCCTTATCTAGTTTTTTTTTAAATTTTAATTAATTTAACGAAATTGATTAAAATTATACTTAAATGAGGTTTCCCTTATTTTTTCCTTCCCAATCACATGACCCAACCCGTAGTGATATCCCCCACATTTTATTTTATATAAGATAGGTTCTCTTAATTAGATACCAAATCAATATTCCATCTATCCCAGGGGACCTCTATAGGTAAGACTTAATATTATCCTCCATATAATATAAATTTTACTCTTTGTTATATCAATATTCTATATGAATACCTAATTATAGGTATTATATCGTATTTTTTGATCTATTCTAATTGATGTCGATTCATCTGATGATCTTCAATGAGTGGGGCTCTACTGAAATAAGGTAGGGAGTCCCTAAACTTTCCAAATTGTTTATATTAGTTTTCAAATGATGTGTGATATGTGAGTTTCATTAAATATGTGTGCTTGATCCAAAAAAACTCTTAATTGTTTTCTTTAATTATTGAAGTGTGGTTATGTTTATTAGGGACACTTTTGGTCATCTGTGTTTTTTATTTAATGGTTATTGATGGACTTGTGCTAAAATAAAATGTTATGTGTAATTGAAATAGGAACCCAAGAGGGGTCTCCTGGGTTATTTTATCACATAGCGGGGCTTAGTAGGCTCCCTAAGACTTTTTAAGAATGATAAGTGATTGTTTATATGATAGGATATCATGATAATTTCCTTAGTGAGGAACTTCGAGTTACCTTATATACTTTTGAATTACTTTGAAGTGTGTATAGGTGTTATATTTCTACCTTCAGACTGATATAGTTCTGGGTAGATTATACCTCAGATTTAGGTTATGGAAATGGGTTTTGTGGGTGTAATAACCAAGACATATTTTTATGAAATATAATTGGACATTATATTGACTTTAATATTAAATGTATGTGATATATTTAGTTATTATTTTGATGCACCTTGATTTGGTTATTATAATGGGATGTCATGACTTATTGTTATTGAATCTGGTGAAGCGTTGAGTGACATGCCACCTATTCTTAAGATCACCTTGATTATGGGTTTAAATTCTCATTTATTTTTGTGTTTTATAATTAAATTTAAACCATTACCATTATTTTATATGGCTAATGGACTAGGATTATTTGATTGTTATATTGATGACTCCAATGGTGGGGATGATAAGCCTGGTTTTGATGAGGTAGTTATAAGAATAAAATGTATTTCCCATTTGGAATTGTATTGTTATAGGTATGTTATTCCTTGATGACTCGCCTAATATTGATATTAGTAGGGCTTATCTACCCATTATTGGTGTTTTCATATAAGGGGATGTGTGTCCATTTTTATATCATTTCTTATAACACATGTTTATATGCCCACATTTATGATATATCCCATTTATAGTGACATATTTCCTTCTTTTATGATATATCCAATGGTCAGGGACATTGTAAATGTTCATTTTTGTCACCACTAGGATGTTATACTCATTTATTTAATGTTGTTGTTGGGATGTTATTCCCACTAATATAATGTTATCATTGGATGGTATTTTCAACTTACTAGATATTATATTATGATGGTACATTGATTGATTATGAAATGTGACATGATACCTAAATGAAATTTTATATTGTGACTAGGTGAATGTTATGTCGACACTTGGATATTACATGTCATATGTTTAGACACCCCTAACACTAGATGTAGCAGTTATGGTCACTCATCAACCTGCTTTCACAATCCCCAAAGATGTGATGGATGTTAACATAGTTGATGTTTATGATTTATTCATTAGTATATAATTTCATTAATTCGCTTTTATATATTGTATTTTTTAAGTACACCATCAGTGGGGGACTACTAATTTGTACTCACACCTCAAAAATGTATATCAGTGCATTTGAAGATTTTATAATTTATGATTCATGTAAGCTAAGGACCTATGTGGAGAAAGGTTGAACTGGAGTTTCATGGTCATGGTTTGAAGATATAGTTAGTTAGATAATTAGGTGTAGTTTTCTAGTCATATCCACACTTTTATATATTTTGAACCAATCTATATATGATTATTACATATTGAGATCTTTTTTAATTATGTATGACTCTATGAAATTATAATTTTAAGGGTCTATATTTTTCATAGGACATTACATTATCATTATGGATTCTATGGTTGTCTGCAAAAAAATTCAAATTTTAATAAGTGGTTTTGAAATGATTTTGAAAATTATTGAAGTAATTTCAATTTTTTAAAAGTTTATTTAGATATCAATTTGATATTTTTTGAATTTAATTTCACTAATTTGGGAGGTTTTTTTATTTTTAAAATTTTTAAAAAATCCATTTGTTATTTATTAGTTTTTTTATTTAAAATATATAATCTCCAATAAAATATTTACTCTACGCATGATTTTTAAAAAATTTAAAGGTAAGGAGGTTTTTTTAATGGTTCCGTGCAGTTAATTATTTTTTTTAATAGCTTGTGTAAAGTCAATACTCATTTATATGAGTTTCATAAATGTATTTATGGTTTTATTAATATTTATTAAAGGTAAATCCTTCTCCATCTAATGGTAAAGGTTATTTTCCTAAGGATGTGTAAAGGTATTTGCAAGAGCGCGGTCATTTTTAAAGGTTATAGTGTGATTATAAATCTCACGTAAGGGTACTATAGTATTTTTTTAACCACATGTAAGGATACTCAGTTTCCTATATAAGGGTCAGCATGTGGTTTCCTTTGTTTCATAAGGGTACTTTGTGAAATCCTTAGGTTGAATAAGGTACATCCCAGATTTTTTATGCTTGTGTAAGTGTGGCCAGCCACATAAGGGTAAAACTCGATTACCCTAATGTAGTGTGTATGAGTTTCCTATGGGTTTTTTTCCAAATTTCTATTTTTCCTTCCCAAATCAGCCTATATTGTGTTTTTAATGTAAATTATGAAATTAAAAGACGAAAATAGATGGTTTTGAATATATTTAATATTTTAAATATAATATTTTACCTTTATTAAATTAATAATTTTTAAATGATACTTTTATGGGAATTAAAATCAAACTGGATTAAATGATAATTAAATGGTAAGATTTAATGATTTATCTAAAAAATGGAGGATCATTTAGGCTAATCATTAAAATCATAGAGTCACATTTGTTTTATTTTCTACTTTTCTCCTTCATTTCTGGGTGATCGAAGCTTTTCTATTTCTGTTTAGAGGGACTTCTACAAATGAACTACATGTCTTCTCATGTTTCTAAACCTATATATTATACTTTATCTCTCTTATTCATGAGTATTAGTCATGTAAATATTCTCTTCTCTTTGTAGGGAATTTGTTAACTATTATTTATTTTATGTGAAAATGTGAATCGATCATTCTTAAATTCTATATTTAAATGGGTTTGATAATCCATAATAACATTATAATATGGAAAATAATCACATAGAGAAAGATTATATGATAATCTATAAATTATATAAAGGAGGGTGACATGCATATAGTGTATTACTATTAATAAAATATTATTATTTCCAGAATTTAAATGGAAGATAAACTTATAAAATAATATTTTATTTAAATAATAATAACTAGAAATTACATATTATAGGTTTTTTATAAATAATATAATTGCATTGAAAATGTTTTATTATTCCCTTTTAATTAAATAATACATGTTGAAATTTATATAAATAAAGATGGAATTATTTCATTTTTATTACTCTCTAGGTAAGAAAATGATTGTCACATGAAGATAATTAATGTATTAATGTTTGAAATCATAAATTGCATATTATGTTATAATCTGATAATCAATAAATTAAAATATTGAAGTATAATTTTAATATCATGCTAAAAATGATACTTTCTCAAAATAATAAGTATTTATTTCTTATCAAATAGTTTATATTTTCATTATATTTCAAAGTGGAATTTAAAAAGAGATATTTTTTATCATGTGATGTTAACTTTATTGCTTTGAAAGAATTATCACATGATTGAATTATTGAATTGTTGTAGAGAGATAAAGTTATATCACATGTTTTAAATGTTTACTCTTATAAGAATTATCATCACATATTTAAGTATAATTTTTCTTCATGAAATAATTGTTATCACATGTTATAGATTAATTTAATACTTTGTAAAATTATCATAATGAAGGAGAATAAAAAATTTGTTTTATAATAATGATAATTATTCTAGAAATTATCCAAGATAGTGAAATAGATAATCATATATCGTTGTGTAATTATTATTAAATAAAGTGAAAAATCTGATATGGTGTGTTGTTAAACTGATTAAATAATATTGATGAGAATTATTTCATAATTATCGATACTAAATAATTGAAATGGATATTTTCACATATGTTATTATTTTTATTATTTTTATAAATATTCATATGGAATGTTTATAACTTCATTCATGCTTAGATATGATTATCACATGATATAAATAAATTCATAAAAATGGAAATATTATCGCATGTAGATATTTGATATTAAATATTGGAATGTTTAGGATGTATGATCACATGATTTTGATATATTTTTTATTTCCTCTTGATATTTACTATATAGTGTGCTATCTATTATTATAATTTTTAAGCATGGTTGATATTCATGGAAATTAAAACAATAAATTAATGTTTTTAATGATTTTTAATAATCAAATAGGCATACATAAATGGTTATCATTAAGATTTTTGATATATGAAAGTTAAATTTATGGAATAATTATACATTAAATAAATACTTTTTAGAATTAAAATTTTGTGAGGATCATTATATTTGGATTTATCCAACATTAATTTGTTAATTAAATACAATAATGAAAATTTAATTCTTACCTAAAACATTTCTTTTGGTCTGAGTGATCCTGTTGTTATTTGATAAAGTCTAGAATGCCTTGTTCAATTTGGTCATAGTTTCCTTTAAAATTATGTGTATAATAATACATTTAATATTTATTTATGATGTATGGATTTATATCATTTGTGTGATTAATTGATAACTCTTTTTGGTTGGAATATATGATGAGTAATGGGTGGGGATGCTTGAGGCTATGGTGGTGGAATGAAGTGTGAGTTGTGAAGATAATGAAGGCACGGTGTTCTAGTTATGATGATTATGGAGGTATAGTGTTTCAGTTTTGATGATTATGGAGGAATGGGGTTCTAGTTTAGATGATGATTTTTTCATTAGATATTGGATATAATTTTATGTATAATGGCATGGGACACTTCAGTGGTCGGGGAGAGTTTAGTGTAGGGATTTCCACTGATGCTTATTTATATCTTGATTCTTACTTGGTGTCTAATAGATAATTATTATTTATATAACTATTTTCCAACTATGGGGTATAGTTTGATTCTATACAATGCATGTGAATATTTTAAGTGGTAGATTAGGATATGTCCTAGAATACCCAAAATATGATGAAATGATAAATGAATTAATGAAAGAATTTTATTGGTTCTTGATGATCACCTATGATGATGATATTATTAAGAATAAAAGAAAATAATTAATAGTTTTTTTAGTAATTATCTTAGAATATTAAGATGTTAATATTGTAAATGAAGATGTAATAATATTAATTAATGGTCAATTAATTATTTAATATTGAAATTGATGTTTGTATATATATTTGATATCTAGACCTTAGCGGTGGAAGTCAGGTTTCATGTGTGATGATAGTGGTAGATGAGTATAAGGATATTTACTTTCACTTAGTGTGGTTTTGTTTTATATCTACTCTATGTTTTATTATTTCATATGCACCCCACCCATGTCAAAAAGTAAACCAAAAACCATAGATTCTAGGGTTTTTTTCAATGTCTAGGTTGATGATGATATAGATTACTGACTACCCCTTCACCCTCTCTCTCGATCTCTTTGGTTGTAGTATTATGTGTGGGTATACATGGGGGGATTTACCATACATTTTTATTTCAAGTTGTGATGGCTTGAGGTTATGGTGCATACTTTTATTTGGTCATAGTGGCTCTGCATTCCTATAGGTATACATTCATGGGATCTGATGCCTTGAGGTATAATAAATTTAAATGGGTTATTTTATATTCTATACATACACTTGGTTATGATGGGATGGTGATGATGATGATATGGATATGTGGACCGATGACAACCTGATATAGTGGTCCTTGTGTGGGACAGAGGTGGGTAAAGTTGAGGCCCATCTCACTTCAAGGATGACTTGATTTTTGGAATGGATGGGAGTTCATGATGCATGATGTTGGGGTGTGAGAGTGGAAAACTAGTGGGGAAGTGGTTGTGGGGTAACCATTTTTCTCTATATATGTGTGTGTGTGTTATCAATATTTTGGTTAATCTTATGTTCATTATTTAGTTAGTGATCCATGGTGAGGATAGGAAAATAATAGTAAAAATAGTTTAGGTGGTGAGTTAGTTTCATTTGTTTATTCATTGAGATTTATTCTGCTTCTTTTATAATTTTTATGAGAGGTTTTAGGGAGGATCCTGGTGAGTATACATGTTATGCTCACCCTGTGTATATATAAACTATTTTTTATGTTAGTGGGAGTTGGATGATGATTTTTCTAGACATTAATTGTTCATGGATTTTTCCAGGACCTATTAGAGCTTCATAGTCATTTTTAATGATTTGTTTTAGTATTTCTAGTTATTTTAGTTTTATGACATTATATTCATGTACTGGTCTAATCATGTATATTGTAACAGGATGGTTTATATTCCTTTTATATTATGGAGTTAACTGATGTTGTTCTCATCTTATATATTTCTAAAAAAATATTTATTAGGGTATTTACTCCCATATGTGTGATTATATTCCCTTATTTATTGTCAACAAATCCTGACCTACTAGAGGTAGGCTTCACAAATCAATATCTCTCTTCCTCTATTTCTTGCTAAGAAGGGGTAATTTTAGAGATAGTGGTTGTGAAAATAGTGTAATTTCATTTTGTTATAGCATGTGATCTATTTTAATATGGTTGGTTCACAACTATAACATATATATTTTTTTATTACATTATATTGATAATTATTTATTATTGTCTAATCCAAAGCGTATAGTCTCCCCATGATACCCATAAATCCTCCCTATTAGTCAAAATCCTCTAGTTTATGGGGAGTTTTAAATGGGTCCACATAACACTATTGGTTCAGTCGCCATTTGAGTAGGCCAGACTGGTATATTACAAAGTGGTATCAGATCCTTATTTTTATTTTCCTTACTTTCTTCTTCATGATAGATGGAGGAAGGATATTTTTTGAATATGGGATAGATATTATCCTTGGGAGTAGATAAACCATGTATATTATAATTCTATACTATGAGGGACAATATTTTTATCTTGTTTTTCTAATATTATAAATTTATATTTTTAAGAAATATAATGTGGGATTTACGGTTTATTATTTTACTCTTGGTCTAGGGTGGTAGGAGGGTGTGCATTCATGCATCATATTTTTCATGAAATAATCACATAAAATTTTTATTCTTTTATGTGATGGATATTTAGGTTACAAATAGAGGTCTAATCATTTAAAATGTAAACAATGAGTTATGTAGGGTTTTCATATATATGTTATTGGTCAAAGTTTACTTGAACAGGTTCATATTTTTTGATACTTTTTTATTATTATCTAATGAATAATTACATAAATTATATTTGTATTTGTATAGGCCCTTAAGAGTATGTATTGAAGACTAGTGAGATATCCCAAGTCATGTAAGACCCTTATATTATTGTGCATTTGTATAGAGTGGCATGATTCAATGACTGTTACCGGTTATCATAAACTATGATAATAAGAACTATGATAGTAATATTTCCTAAGTCATGCATTTGGCATTGTAGTGACATGACACTATGATGATCGACTATTGTGCACCAGAAAGGTGAGGATGAGCATGCCCAAGAGGATATTGATTTAGATCCCTATATTACATTAATACCCTATATTGATAAATATCTATGAGAGAACCTACTTTAATTGACTGTTTCTATGGAATATAAATCTCTAAAATCTAGAACGTTAATTTCAAACCTAACTAGGTAGTTTCAGATGCATCATCCAACCCTATTTATATCTGAGTGTGTACCATTGGTTATATATTTTTTGATTTAGTTCTTTTATACTATATTTGATCAGATTGATACAAACCCTATGAAGAGGGTGAATATTACAATGTATATGTTATAAGGATTAGAAAAGTTCTTGTGGGATGTTCTAGTTTGGGAAGATAATAAAGTGTATTTTTCCTAAAAGGATTTGTATACATGTATTTTAAAGTATTTCTACCATAAAACCATGAGGGGAGATATGGTTTAAGATTTTGTGTACCTTGTCTGGGTAGGCATTTCAATGTTGGACTATATAGCTTGTTTCACTTATTTTATTCAATTTTCACCTATGTTTCTAGGCAATGAGACCCCCGGGGTTAGACATTTGGAGGATGAGTTGAGATATTTGATTCATTAATATGTGAAAATATTTTTCACTACACATTTTTTAGAGTCCATAAATCTGGCCCTCAAAAATAAGAGGAACCCAATCAAGGGTGGACCTTCTATGTTGTATTATTCATTTATTGGATCTAGGATTGGATCTTGAAGTAGTCAAAATTCATATTTTGTTGATTCTCATTATATTGGTGATAGATGGGCTAGTCAGGGTCATGTCTCATATCTTCCTCTACAATGGGGGGCTATAATAATATGTCATCGATGTGTTAGATTAGGGAATACCCAATCCTAGTTTCATTAAAAACATCTATAATGTTGTTTATGTGGGTCTATGGGGAATATAAATTGTTTCTTCTAGAGTTATTCTCAATTAGGTAGTGGTCATTTTGATATCCAAGCTCAGGTATCTAGAGTTTGATTTGGTACCTTACCATTGGGTAGTAATTGGAGTTATTTTGATTTATTAGTGAATCTAGGAGGGTGAGTTACCTGATATTAGAGGTAGCAGGATAATCCTCCTTAAGTAAGTTAGTTGATTAGTGTCTAGGGAAGAGGTAGAGGCTTAATATAGCTACATGTTATGGAGTCTAATCCTAAAGATTTTGGATAGGGGTCCTTGACTATTTGAGGTATGATATTAGTGACATATACCCTATCATCTATTTTATTTGATATAGGTGTATTGTACTCATTTTTATTTTCTCAATTGGTTGATAATATAGGGAAATTTTTAGAGTATCTTTCTAGGATGATGTTTATTGATACACCCTTTGTGGTACGATCTAAGGGTATTCAGAAGTTTCCTAAATATTTTATCATGATCAGTTCTTATGATAATAGCTAGGATTTCCTTTTATAAGGTATACACATCTTTGATATTAATCTTTTAATAGATTGGATGAGTCTTTATTGATTGTACAGCGATTGTTATCATCAGTGGGTATATTTCAAATCTATTGAGCATGATATTTAAAACTTGATTGGAAATTTTAATTTGTATACTAGTTACTCAATTCTTGACCATTGATAGATGGGGACAATTACATCATAATTTATTAGCATTGTTTTAGGATATTAAGAGATATGAAAACTAGTTTTCCCCTTATTTGTTGACCAATTTAAGGATTTGTTTCCTAAAAATCCCTAGGATTTTTTCTTAAGAGATATGTTGATTTCCAGATAAATTTTAATTATGTGTGTGGAGTATATATCCATTATTTCCTATGGTATGGATCCTATAGATCTTATACAGATGAATATTCTGGTAAAGGACCTTAATTTAAAGGGATTTATTCACCTGATCATGTCTCCTTATGGTACTTTAGTTTTATTCTATAGGAAGAGTGATGGTTCTTTTTTGCTTATATGTGGATTACTAGGTGTTGAATAAAGTTATGACTAAGAAATAGTATCTTTATCATTATAGATATGATTTATTTTATTGGTTATGGAGATCCAAGTGGTTCTCTAAGATTAATATAAGATTTATATACTACCAATTATGTGTGAGGTTATTAGATGTTCCTCATATTACTCTAAATATAAGGTATGGTTTATATGATTTCCTGGTGATGCCTCTTAATTTTATGAATGTTCCTATAATATTTTTAGCCTTGAATACTAAGTACTTTCATTCATATTTTGAATCAATTGTGGTTTTTTTAATAATATTATGGTATACTCCCAAACATGGGAGGATCATGCTTGATTTATTGATATAATATTGATCGCACTGAGGGTGCATTGGTTATATTCCAAGATCACAAAGTATCAAATATGGGTTATAGATGTATTCTTATTAGGGAATGTTATATCATAAACCAATATATTAGTAAACTTTGAGAAAGATGAGGTCATGATTTATTGGGAATGGACTAAGAATATTTTGGAGATTCATTGATTCTTCAGTTTGGTAGGCTACTATAGATAGAATATGTCCTAATTAGTAGAATTGATGTACCCTTGAATAAGTTGGGAGAAAAGTTTTTGTGGTATGATTCTTTTGAGAAATAATTTTAAGAGATGAAAATAAGATTTACAATCATGGAGATATTGACCTTAATAAAGTCATATAAGGATTATATGTTGTATTGTGATGCATTAGGAATAGGTATTGAACCTTTCTTAATATAGAATAGGAAATTAGTCACTTATGAATCCATGTAGTTGATCCTACATGAGAAGAACTACCTAATTCATGATCTACATCTAGTAGTGGTGGTTTATGTGCTGAGATGGTTTCATCACTGCCTATTGGGTAAGAGGCTCATGGTATATAATGACCATAAGATCCTAATGTATATATTTTCATAGCACAAACTAATCCTTCGGAAGAGAAGGTAGGCTGAGTATATCCAGTCCTTTAAATTTGAGAGGATGTACACCCTTTAAAAGGGAAATATTTTGGATTATTCACTTAGTAGAATACTTGGGCCTAAGAGGTGTGGAAGGATAGTAACGAGTGGCAGCTAGTGACCTCATCCCTATGATGAATCCACTATAAAAGATTAACCTATTACAATAGAAATGTTTCAACAGATAATATATTTATTAGTAAAAATGAGTAATTCCAATATATATATTGTTTTGTTCATATTTATTATAAGAACTAATAATTATTTTTTACAACATATTCATCTGTTCATAATAATTGTTCAACACAAAAAAATTATTTATTAATAATTATACTTTCCGCGATATCATATGGAAGCCAATAATTATATTAAAATCAAATGAATTTATTTTTATTAATTATTATTACTTATAAATGTTTTACCTTTAAACACACATTACAATAAATTAATCAATATAAAAATAATAATAATAATTTAACCTTAATTAATTAATTTTTAAGCATAAATATATCATTGGTTAATGAAAATACATGCTTATACATTGAATTAAAATATTGATAATTTGATAATTATTCATGAAATTAATATATATAATTTAAAATTATTTATAAACTATCAAAATTATATTGGATCCAAAAAAATAAATAATAAACATATGAAATAAATATTATATAAGTGGGTGTATTGACAATAAGTAAATTTTCTAATAAGTATAAATTTTTTATTATAAAAATTGTTTCTTATACTTATTAATCCCATATTAAAAAAACTTGTATCCCTAATTATAGAAACTATAGGAAGTCCATTACAAAATATGGTACCCTAATGACCTTAAAAATATAGGTGAAATCAAGCCTTGGTCTATCACCATAGCATTCATCCTTCTTCAGTTCATTCCTAGATACTTTCCCTTTTGGCTAATCACCACATCAATAATACCTTTTATTCATCCCGTAGATATGGTATTAATTCACCCCCCCCCATTTGGTAATCATTCACCCCCACAATTTTCCATCACACTATCCTTAACCAACTATGTTTCGTTTCATCAACTGCCATTTTATTTTACTGATATCGATCATTCTATGTATTTTTTTCATTCACATACCATGATTCCTCGTCTCACCTCCTCGTCTAACATCTCCTAAAAGGACATATCATGTGGGAGGTAATATTTTTTTATGTTTTCATTTTCTTCCATTATGTTCAAACAATTGATGAAGAAGGTGAAAAATTTTAAAAATTGAGAAATAAACAATTTAGGATGTGGATAACATGTTGGAAGTAAAAATTTTGAACATTTTGTTATGATTTCCCAAATATGGGTTATAAATTTTGAGTGGATTCCTTTAGTTTAAATTTCAACTCCCATAGATAAAAACATTGTGGCACTTATTATAAAATTGATAAACCCATTCTAAGTATTTATTATAGGAGTAAGGTACCTATGATAATGAATGGGTGATTATTGAAATCAATATTGAACATACTCATTTTTAAGTCTCTTTATAGGTATGAATTTAATTTTAATTTAACATAAATGTTTTAAATATATAAATTATAGTAAAATGTACAATAAAAATAGAAATTTTACTTTTTAAATTAATATATATTGAATGTTTTTCATACATGTTATAAAAATATTCATTCTTAATTCTGTGAATAATTTTTACTATTTTGTATATGGTTACAATTTATTATTTTATTTAGTGTGTTAAATGTCTAAATTATGATTATTTTCATGATTAGTTTATTATTATCATTCCTTATAATGTTTAAATTCACTATATTCATTTTATTATATTAATATTTTGATATCCTATTGTATTTGATATTGAGATTCCACACTATTAATAATTTTTATAATGTATGTCTTATATACATGGATTTAATTAATTAAAATATGTATAATAGTGTATGTATATTTTGAATTTAATTCATATTTGGAACACAAAAATAATATATTTATGTGATTATAAACTAGTAGTGTTTCATGTTTGTTTCTAATATTCCCCTACACCTACAACATTTCGAGTTTGTGCAGACCTGCTTTCCAAAGGAAAGTGGTCACTGGGACTTTACCATAAATTCTTTGGGTTGTGAATTAGTAAATAGGATGATAGGTGAGGCTAATATCACCCTTTTTGTGGGTATTATTTTCTATTTGAGGACTTTAAAATATTTAAATCATGTTCATTAATCTTTCTTGTTAATAGTGTTATTACTAGTTACTTATATGCAAGTGATTGATCATAACTATGCACTTTATTAGTGATTATACTATGGTTTAAAGCTGAATAGTTGTTCACTTTGGATTTTATCTCTATCTAGGGATGAATTAGGCATTGTGAAGTTGGGATAAATCCCATAAGAGGAGCTTCCTATGTATCCCTGTGAAAGGAATCAAACCCATGTTGTGTGGTGAAACTTAGCATGACATGTCATAACTTTTAAGGTCATGTGAGAAGGATAAATGTGTTTCCTTTTAAGTTAATGTTTCCAAGACCAATTTAATTGAATTTTAAGGTTATACGTCCTAGATCTATTGATATTCCTTTTAAGGTCATGCATTCTGGGACTATTTAAGTTCCTTTTAAAGTTATGAGTCCAAGAATTGTGGGTTTTTTGGGTTGAACCTCAAAGAGGTTTCCAAAATTTAATATTTAATTTGAATCAAATCACATATAGTTTAAATTTAACCCTTTAAGGACATATGTTAGGAAAATTCCATATAGTTGAACATAATGTCGTATGGAATATGTGCTATATAGATTAAAGTTTTATAATGAGGACTATTAGGTTAAATGCATCTAGAAATGTTTGGTGTGGGACATATGAATGAGTTTACCTTTCTAGTTCCTCCTATACATTGGTAACTAACTAGGAGATGGTATGGTTAGACTCATAGGAAACATGACCCATTAAATAATAGTGAATCATATGGAATATAAACCACTGATAAATAAAGGATCATTGGTAATATACACCTTTTATGAAGAATGGACCATAGGTAATATGGATCTTTGAGGAAGCGTAACTTATAGGGGATATACCCTATTGAGGGAGAAGTTTCGTCTTATGCATGGGCTTCCCATATCCTACTTGGGTGAGTATGAAGGATATGTTTGGGGATTACTCACAGACATTATTAAGGTGTCCAAGCTAAAAGGTGACTCAAGTAATAGTAGGGTTTGGGGATTACCCCTAATTATAATCTCATGTATGGATCTCCAACTTATTTAGTGGAATAAAGATGTCCATTGGATGTTTATTCCAGTAGTATTCCCAATATGGGGTAGCCGAGATGAGCATCACGATCCAGGGGAGGTTCAACCTGCATCCTTATGATAGGGACCCTCATTACCAAGGGAATACATGATTATAAACACCATGAGGGTCCTATAGGTTTAGAAGAAAACCCTTGGTAGGGCCTCTCATGAGGGTTATGAACCTAATTATCATATTAATAAATGATATAATGGGATCACTCTATCATGAATAACCTCATCATGTATCTCATAATTTCACAGAGGAGACCTTGCTAAAATGGAATTTTTTTGGATTTTTCCTTAGTGAAAGGAATCCAATGATATTATTTAGGTTAATTAAAAATAGGTAGATGAAGTATGTGGAATAAGGGGTGTTTCATATTCCCAATTACCCATAATAGGGTTCCCTCGTGAAATCAGTGACCATAGGTTGAATCATTTATTGTATGAGACTATTAATAAGAGGCCAATATATACTTCAATACCCAATTGTTTTTATAAATTTGGGATATTACTTAAATATTTGTGGTTTTTAGAAGTAATGGTTTTAATTATCTTCATTTTTTGAAGGGGGTACATGAGAAGACCTCTGTAGAGGAGTCTCACAGGTTTCTATAATGAAGGGATTTATATAGGAGGTCATATTAAGGTTTTATGTGGGAGGATCATCATCGTGGAAGTCTTATAAAAGGATTATCCCCTATCCCTCATGGTTTAAAACAATATTTGACCTATTATTTCTTCAAATTATCAATAAAAATGGAATGATTCTTGAAAAAAAATCCTCAAATTCTATGATCTGGAAGATTCTTCCTTGTTTTATCTTGCGCTTATCAAAGTGACTTCTACGTATTTATGGGATTCACTTAATAACTGATAACTAATATTAAGTGGATGTAAAATATATTTGTTATTTTTAGGAATCACCATATTTCCTTTACAAATAATTTCATAATTAATAATATGGTACATAAGCAAAATGTATGCTCGATCATGAAGATTTCATGCAACTGCAAAAGATTCCCATAATTTCTCTATGAATGATTGCTTGATTGTGGATTTATTACACATTCATAAAGGATGCTCTTCATAGTTTCAGAAATTATTCTTTAATGTAAAAGGTTTTATGTGAATAAAAAGGAAGGTTTCCCCATAAAGGAGGGGATTCCTTTATAGTAAATTCCATTTTCTATATTTCTTGGATTTATTGGTCTTTATAGAAGTAATGGTTGAACTTTATGGGTGTCAAAAAAATAATACCTCATAATTTGTTCCATTATTTGTGAATAGGATATAATTGTATGGTGGATGAGGAGGCCTTTTTAAGTTATATGTGGTTCTCATAAGACTCCCCCAGTACACATATAGGTGATCCCAACCTTGTAAATAGGTCATGGTGTCCTCATTTATACTTCGATTTTTATTAGGATTTTGGTTTATCATAAGTCACTTACTTTGGTACCTACAAATGAACCAATACATGAAAAAATGTTTTCATGGATATAAACCCATGCAAAAGAATCTATCTAGAAAAAAAATATTCATAAAAAAATTCAAAAAAACTTGGGGTAACCACATAAAACATTATGTGAAACTTCTTATTCTTGAAGCATTTATGTGACCAAAATGACTCTTGTGTGGTGTACACTACACATAGTTTCTATATTAATTTTTTTAATTTACTTGTTGTCAGTTTTCCTTATGAATTATTCTTAAAAAATATATATTACCTTGTATATTTCAAGAAATTATTCTAAAACATATTTCACAAGTTGTCTCCATGAAGTGAATAGAAATGATCGATGGCACTGAATCTATAGAGGACCATTGTGTCTTACCAAGTTATGTACTAATATTAGATGTGATGGGATAGGTCCTTTGGGATTACCTAATAACATAAAGTATTATCATATATGGGATTATAATATTTAATTATTCATCCATCCCTGTACTTTGATCAAATAATCAGATGATAAGTTGGATCAACCATTATCATGAATTAGATCAATCCAATATTTTGGTATTGAGATACTTAATTCAAGAGGCTTACCATATGGAAGTCTATGTCCTAAGATATAACCCTCTAAATACTAAATAAGGATAGTGTATTTCATATTATGGGCTTCATAGATACTCATATATCCTATTCAAATCCACCATTTATCAAAGGATAAGTTGGGATTTATGTTGGGATCTCCATCTTGGAGGCTCCTTTGACCTGGACTAGTGATGGTCTGTCTGTGTGTGCTAGATATATGGGATGTTTGGTCAAGATATTTGGTAGTTAGGGTTATATGAAGTATTCTAGGTGTCACAATCATTATTCTTCCATAACAGGAATGTTATCCAAGATTTAATTAGAAAGTGGAGTCCTGACATGAAGAAATTACAGATGATGTATAGAGCGGTTGGGATAATCCTCTTACTTGTTCATATTCTTAACAGGAATCTATATTTAGTTGGGATGTATGATAAATTCATCCCTCTCCCTTCTATCTAGGATAATGTTTAGAGAACCCCCACCCCCACCCCTCTCCCCCTTCTTGTAACGGGGTTGTTCAAGATGGTTAGGAATGTCATGAGAGAGGATCTTCTCACTTGAATTGGAATCCCATTTAGTATTTAGGAAAAGATTTTTATCATGATGAATGACCAAGAACCATATATAAGGAGTAATTGGATCTTCCAAACAACTATATTCATGGGGTTCTTGGTGCCAATTTGGTGATATTGGAGGAAGACCATTAAACCCAGTAGGGTTGGCAATTCACTCTCAGGTCCACCGAATTTTCCATACATAAGGCTTCTTGGACATGTTCATTAGAGTATATATACTCATTTCATGTGTATTTTACATAAATTTAAGGTTCAAAACCTTCAATATAGTGACTCAATTCAGAAATAAATGGTGAATCAAGATGGTGGTGTCGATGTTAGCCACGATATACAGGCATTTTTTGAATATATATGAGGGGAGGAATCATTCAAACTCATTGGGATAATTAAAATATACTGGGGTCAGATAATAACCCATATAGGGGGATATGAATTCATAAATTATCATATTATTCTAAATAGCTGGTAAACTCAACACATCTAGAGCATAAGAAAATTTTGGTTGTTCTTACTCGATGAATGAGATATGAGTTTTTTATTAAACTAATACCACCAGCTCATCATTATGCAGTACCCTTACCAAATGGAAATTATTATTGATAACTAAAATTACATCCATAAACATCATGCACATTTTATTTATCTGAGGAGGTAGTTTTGGAATCCATGATTGATATAGAGACCATCTTTTATGGGTATAAACCCTACATATTCAGGTGGTAGTTCCAATGTTTATAGAATAATTTTCCCACTCCCCTTAAAATTATATGAGTTAAACAACACCTCATGGTGGAATTATAGTTCTGAACTATTATTATATGGGATGATATGGGCATATGAGTCACTCTCCCTCTAGTTGATGTATTGATTTGGCATGCAACCAACTATGCTAAGACATGGATTTAGTCATACCCTTTCAGGAAGTTAATGAACCTGGTACGTTGATTTAAGGGACCACTAGTGACTAAAGGTATAGAAGATAATGTTAAATAAATGGGTGTAGGAAAACCTTGAAAGAGGCTTGCACCAAGAAAACCTCAAGTGTATTGGATGCCTGAGAAATGGGTAAGACACCTAGACCCTTCCCCATTGATGAGTAGAGCATCTCTTTTACTTCCCATCCACACTTAAGTCACATTCTTAGAAGCTATGAGGGATTGAAACTCTTGGAGGATTATATCTTTTTCTGAGGATATTTTGGATACACTCTAATAGGAGAAGACCATCCAAATTGGGTTTAGGGGTTTGACTACACTCGCTAACACATCGTGTGAGGATCATCCCAAGGAGGTGTAATCCTACATTCAGAAACATAAAGTTCCAATTCACTTGATCAAGGGTGGATCCTTTTTCATGGATCGAGTGACCAAATAGATAGATCCCAAGATGGATGAGAAAAAGGGTATTTTGAGGGAGGAGGAAATGATGAGGGTACTCTAGAAGATAGGGACACATTGGATGAAGAAAAGGATGGACAAATATATTATAGGTAAGTGGTAAAATTTTCTTCAACATACATGTAACATGTTTTTTCAACATCGTCACTAAATATCGTTTATTCCTTTTAAGAAAACTAGAGAGGCTTGGTCTCTTTTTATATCTCTAAATTATTTGGTTTAGGGGTGATGGTTTGCCTAAGAAATTACTCATGAAAGAGGGTTGAATAAGAAATTACTCCTGCCAGGATTGAGAAAATATGGGTGGTGGGTTATAACCATCTGGAAATATTCCAAGTTTTTCTATTAATTGATCCTCCCATGGAGCCATCCTTCAAGGAAGTATATAAATGAGAACAATATATCGAATTAGAACTCCATATCCACCTAGGACCAGTAGGTTAATGATTTATTTTCATTATTAATTCCTCAATGACTCTTATAACTTATCACTAATCTATTGGATTGTTTAGAAATTAACTCAAGCATCATGGGTTCTACAATCTTGAGAAAACCTCACACTAATTTAATGATTATTGAAGCCCAGGGAAGGATAGATATAAAACTTGACTCAAATTCCTTATTCAGTGTCCTAGGTAGTTTGAGAATTGTGAATGACATTATAAATATTGAGAATTTGGATGACTATTTTGAATCAGATCTTGCTACATACAATGATTCTTTTTTCGGAAATTTGGTTATCCTGATACTTTTACTTTTCTTTTACTGTTGTGGAAACTAAAATTAATTTCCATTTTTATCCCTCCATTGTTCAACTCCAAAATTTATTAGTCCAAAGATTCCTTCTATGCTTATAGATCTACTTGAGAGTGTAGTGTCCTCATAATTGGACATTATGACCTAAAGTCCTATAAAAAACCCACCATAGAAAGGCCCTCCTATTTCACGCTATGATGGGGTGGAAATGGTTGAGTAGGTAAACACCTCCATGGATAATGGTGGACATATTCACCTTATTTTATTTGGTGTTTTTTAGGTTTTTTGTTTAACATGTAATTGATGCCAATCTCAATATCCCTACCCTAATCCAAGGAAATCCAAATGGTTGCTACTTCAGTGCCTCAACTGGTAGAATTCATAAAGTTATGGACTATTTTGGTTTCATCCCACTTCGTAAATGTTAGGGTTATACATCCCTTATGTTAATTTCTTCTAGATTATGTTTCATTCCCTTTGACAGATTCTTAATCAGTCTCAGAGTACATATCTATCCATCAAGGATATGATAATGGGTGTGTAGGAATATCTCAATGATATTTTGTGAGACTACTCTATATGATCTCAATGGCCAATTAAATTATCTTCAACATATGTTCTTCACTCTGTGATTTGGTGGGTAAGATTACCAAGTAATACCTGATAGTGTGAAGGAGGTGATCACCACTCAAGGGTGAATGAGTTTATTCCAATTTAATCATTTAACTATGGAATAAATGGTATACTCTATCAATATCATAACCAATACACATAAAAAAGCTTTCCAATATGTGGTGGTAGTATCATAGTGATTGTATTGAGGCATGGTATGGAGGGACTGAGTAAAATGACTCCATTAATAGTTGGATACTTCTAGAAAATAAGAAGATGAGTGGGATTATCAAGTCAAGGTTCCCGAAAAGGATGGAATTGATACTTCTATATGGGAATAGACGTTTCAAATTGATTTAGAATGATAATTTGTGACATAAATATAGATACAACAAGATATCAATGAATTTGAGTAAGAAATGTTTCAATTTTGAGAGTCTATTGAGTATGCCTTGTATTATCATCCTCATGCATACTTCCTTTGTTTGAAATAGAGTGACTCCAAATTTTGGACTCGTCCCTCCTATTTTATCAATGAATAGAAAATATATTCTATTTTGAACTATTATAAATTACTCAATTTTAATTATTTCTTCAACAATCGGACTATGATAATCATTGAAGCTGGAAAAGGGTAAAATCAACATAATTGAATACACGTGAACAATAGCTAGATATGAGTTAAGTAAATCATAATTTTTAAAATGCTTTAGTTGTTTAGGATTTATGAATAAATCCAATTAATTTTGAAAATATTCCTTTGGATAAATATATGTGGGATGAATATGGTGAAACATTTACCATAACCATAATTCCGAGTGAGTTCATGAGACAAAAGATATGAATTTTGGCTTCATTTTGATTGTGTGAACTTATATTAATATAAATGTTCAAAATATGGTGGAACATATTCCATCACTATATTCCAAGGTTAGATCATTTGTATATGGGGTGTGGATTCCCCTTCAACTAATTATCTTGGATGAATATAGGTAGACCAAATATGGTGGTGCATATACCATCATAGTAAACCAATATTGGTCTATTTGCATATGAGATATTTAAATGAATTAGTATACTAAAAATATTGAAGGGAGATTTTGGAATGAAGATTCTAATGTTATAAAAGGGATCAAGTACCTTGACGTTACATGTTCATGAATTTTTTATAAATCATTTGAACCGATATATGAGGAATAGTGGGGTGCTGAAATTTTCTCCTAGTTCAATGGATATGGTGTGCATAGATCAACTTTTTATAGGTCCATATAGCGGACCCCAAAATCTTTATGTATTTTTATTTTTACCCTAAAATTTACCTAATCAATGGGTGAGGGAAATTCTTAGTGGGTAGGGAATTTTTTTCTCACTCTTATCTTTATATTTTTTTAAATTAATATATTTTATACCTTTTTTGATTTCAAATTCTCAAAAATTTTCCTAGACTATGAAATTTGTATACCTAGAAAGCATATACTTTAATTTTTATTAGGTATCCCTTTATAGGTTTTCAACCTGGTGAGTACTCTGTCTCTTTCCTTTGGCAGTTTAAGGTCTTTCAATACAGAACATTGGATCTTGTGTTTAAGTTCAAATAGGTTTTACCAAATGTTGAGTAAATAACCTAACTTGAATGAGAGCCCAATGTTTGTGTAGGAGATCTCAAGGATGGGTGCACACAGTTTAGGGCCATAGTGCTTGGACCAAAAGATGTCGAGGTTTAAAACCTATTCAATTCATAAGTATATAAATTATTATAATTTTCAATCAATATTGTGTGCGGTGTACCAAATCAAGAAATTATATTATATTTCATGAAATTAATAATATTATATATGTATATTTCCTTGAGGGTGATAGCCTCATCCCATTTGGAGAGAAAAAAATGGCGGCATTAGGGATTTATTTTGACTAACTAGTTATATTTGGGGGATATGGCCCAATGAAGATTGTTCCCTAAATGAAAAATTATTATGAATATTGGGAAGTATTAAATATTTATAAGGTTTTATTGATGAATTTTGCATGTATCTGACCTGAATGTAACTTCTTTTTGAATTCCATTTAGTTATGCATCATTGATGTCTTGAAATATCCATGTATCTTGATTTGATGGAAGAGATTTGTTCCTAACTGGAGGTAACTACAAGCATCGTCTTAAAATTCCTCTGTAACAATGATAGCCTCTCCTACTTTAATGAACTTGAGTAGAAATCCATAAAATAATTTCTTGTAAATAACCAACAAGGAATTTAGGTTATCATAGAGGAATAAATTTGTTCCCCACTACAGAATATACTCTTTCTTAGTTCGATTTGGTATAACAATTCTATTTTATAGGTAGACAATTTTTGGTTACATACATCCAATTTTGGAAATTAATTTTGAAAATATAGGATCACCTTGATCAAGGGTGGTGTTTTCTTTGTGTATTTCTTCTACATAACTAAAGATTAATGGTGTGACCACCCTATAATGAATGATGTGAATAGTTATATCATCCCAATTTGAATCCTAAAAAGTTTTAGTTACATTAGTTAGTGCATAAAATTATGAATTTTTCAAATATAGGATGTGATATAGTGCTTCCTCTATGTGGAATTCATCCCTTAACCCTCATACATGATCAATAAATAGAATAAAATATTCCTTCTTAATGGAATATTCTCCATTAATTTAGTTGATTACCAACTCTGAATCTCCCTTGATATTTAATAATATCAAGGGTATTTTAAAGGATGGTTCCAATACTATAATGAGGGCCTAGTATTCTGGATAATTTTTGGTATATCCCTCTGACAGCATGAAGGAAAAAATGAAAAATACTTTATCGGAGGGATGAATAAAATCCTTATTTTCACCCAATTAGGCATTGAGTTATCAATACTTATACCTATTAGGATCCAGGAATCACCATAAAAATATATTTCCCATGCCTTGGAGGTTCAATGTATGGATAAGGCCTATTAATCATGTATTTATGTATCCAATAGTAAATTCTATGGGATGGGGTGTGATGTGAGGAAATTTTCTAACTTTTTCCCTTGATTTCATTGTGAGAGAAAAAAATACTTGTTAAACTATTATATAATGGCCTCCCACCATGATAGATATCTAGTCAATATTGGATGGCTAAGGATATGTTTGACTGGGTGAACATGAGTGATCCAGTGGACCTCATAGTTATATAAATAATATCTCTTCTTCTATACTATAAAAATCAATGTGACTCACTTCTTATCAATATCATAGAATTGGTTTTTAACGTCTAATATATTCTTACTTAGATAATAGATATTATTCACATTGGAAAAAACATTTTTCTAATCAAGGATAGACAAAAGTTATTACTCTAGGGTTATAACATAAAGAGTGAGTGGATTCCATTCTACCAGTAGATTCGAGACCGGTGGGTATAGAAAGTACTTTTTGAGATCATCAAAGGCCTCTAGATAATCTTCACCCCACTTATAGTTAACCCATTTCTTCATCATCTTCATAAAGGGAAAACACTTTCTGATGAGGTTAGATATAAAGTGTATGATTTACGAAATGTCCCTAGAGACCTATTAACTATTTTTTAGTTTTGATGGAGTGGAATTTTAAGTATCACCTTCATATTTTTTGGGGTTTACTTTAATACCTTGGTGGTTTACCATGATTCCAAAAAACAATTCTTCAACATTACCTCAAAATCACATTTTAGGGGATTCATCTTCAACCAACTTTTTCATGGTTTATTGAAAACTGGTTCAATATTGGTGATAAAATAATATCATTGTTGATAATTGACCAATAGACAATCCAAATATAATTATATGGTCTTCTCAATAAATAACATGAAGATATGATGCATGTAATGTTGGTATGTGTCACCATATTTCTTCAAGACAAATGAAATTACTTGGTAACAATATCCCCCTTCTCATTCCCTAAAGGATGTGGCCACTTTATCTTTGGGATCCATCCATATCTAGTTGTATCTAGAATACCTATCCATAAAGGATAAGGCATAAAATCCATTCATACCGTTAATAATCTATTTCAAGATCGGGGCTTGGAAATCATCCCTGGTAAAATATTTATTGAGATCCTTAAAATAAAT
Organism: Viscum album; assembly: GCA_963277665.1. Taxonomy (NCBI): domain Eukaryota; kingdom Viridiplantae; phylum Streptophyta; class Magnoliopsida; order Santalales; family Viscaceae; genus Viscum; species Viscum album. Next base: position 1,515,197,615 of record OY728120.1, read on the forward strand.
TAAGTCCCTATTTTTATCATTCTTTTTTTAGTTAGGAATATGTTGGAAATCAAATCTAGGTATTTAACTTCCATAATGAATTTGTATTTGATCATATTTTCAAATTTTAATTCCTCTATAGAAATGTGGTTCAGATGCATTCTCCTTGCCACATGTTTATAACCACGGTGGTCGATTGGTATACCCAAATGAGGGTAGACACTTGAGGATCCAATCAAGAAATTTCTATGTAATTATATCCAAATACATCTCAATGTTTATTTATAAAAGATATATACATGTCTTTCTCTTCTGAATATAGAGTAGCATTGATCAATATATGTCATGGATCTTCCACTATACCCAAATTAATCTATCTAAGTTCATCAATTGTGGTCAAGATTCCTTCCTAGAATATCATAGGATCATAATTTATATCTTCATCCTCTTATTAACATACTTATATTTTGTTTCAATTGGAATATGGATCTCTATTTTGAGGCCCATAAAATGATAAGGATTCATTTTTATTTCCATTAGAATGACATCCTTCCTCTGAATGGTGTGAATCATCTGATGCAACTGAATCCATGAGTATGGGAGTAAGCATGAATAAACCCCAAGATATTATTCTTCTTATATGATTCATATTTTTTATGATTCTTGGTTGTTTTAAATAAAGAATGTACAAAATAACATAGGATTAAATATTACCTAGGGACATATTGATATACATGTATTGTTTGGAATCCTTTTCCCTTCCTGGCGATAGTCGTTCAATGGAAAAATCTATCATGGAATCATATGATAGAAAATTGATAAGATGTTTTAGATTATTTTACAATTCAACCCAGATGACCCAATGGCTTCATATATTAGATGTTGTCTCCTCAATTCAGTTGATGGGAAACACATAGTCTTTACTAAGTTCACTTTGTGGATTAATGAGAATAGTTTATAGGACATTAGGGGTAAGAATTTAGTTGGAGTTATTACTGATGGATGATTCCCATCCCTTTTATACAACCCTATGTCTATATATTGTGATTATTAAGACTGAAAAGGGGGATATAACTATATAGTACCTTGACTTACTCATCAGGGGAATATTCTAAGCATTGATGGTATAATGAGTGCACCACTGCATGCATGTCGATCCATGGACTTCCAAACAAGGAATTGAAATTAATTTATTATTTAATATACATGAATTCAAATTCAATAAAGAGATCAAAAAAGTAGGTCCTCCATTTGAACCCAATAGGTTCCTTATCACTTTAATCATACCCCTAAATTGTCTGGTTGAAGGAATACATGTTAGATTTATTTTATCCCATGTGTTAGAGTGTTCTTATAAGGATGAGTTTAATCCAAAAACCATTATCTACTAAGTCCCCATGGATTTCAATGTCATCAAGCTATCTGTATATATTTAAGAGTTTGATATTTCACTGTATAATAGTCTCTTGGTCTTGTTCCATCAATGAAATGATCATTTGGAATTCTATAGAACTAGTCTCTACATGATATGTATCAACTATAATGAATTTAGCCTTCAACTCTTGAGGGATTGGGAGGGCCTCGATAAAATATTATCTGGGTTTTTTTATACATGAAAGGAATCTATGATGGAATTGTTTCTTGTAACAATATAATGTTTCTTTAATATACAATACTTCTTGTCTAGGGGCCTATACTTCCTTCCATGAGGATACTCCCCGACTTGAGTCTTAGGGGTCGAAGATGACTATATTAGAGGATTATTCATTTTATTGGAGTTGGGGGTTATTTATTCTATATGTGGGTTAGGCTAAGTCATCCTTATTGTATTTTAATACTGACTGAAAAATAACTTGACTCCAAGAAATTAATCTAGTATAATTGGATATGAATGAGATCAGGATGATTTTATACCAAAATAATGTTCATTTTGATCTCTTTGGATTTACTATATCTGGGATTTATCCATGTATATGGATTTAGGGGAAATGATACCTGAATTTAAGGATCCTTTATGGTCTCATCATCCTCAAACTTATTAGACTCTATAACCTCTTCCCCAATTATTAGTAATACAATCAAGTTCATATGAATCATAATCATCAATGAAGGGTAATTTCAAGTGTATAACATTGATATATCCATATTTTTAATCTCCTATAATGATAATCTTACTTGGTGCAGTGGTACCCATCCTCCATGTGATGGGGAAACAAGTACTAAAGGGTTTGTACTAACTTGGGTACCAATGAGGTATCTTATTCTGATACATATTTCTATCGATATATATTGCATCAACTTTTGAAAGGATAGGATAATAAATATTTTATCTTTTAATTCATAGGGAATGGAGGTCATAACTAGATAGTTTAGTTGTTCTCTAAGTATAATTTATGCTCCACTAACCAATTTCCTTATCATCCAGTCATTGAATTTTTGTGACCCTTTAGCTGGGACTTTTGGGCATTCGCCTTCTTCTTATGGTGGAGAAAAAATACATATTTAACTTTCATTGGGGGCTTTACTAGATTTAAATTTATAGATTCAATATTATTTTGGAGTATTTCATTTAATTAGAAGTAGTCTTGGATATTATACCCTAATATTTAGGGGTAAGGAAATTAGTCTAAGAAACCATTTATCCCAATTTCATTAGTTTTTTTAAACTCTAATGGTTTAATTAGGTTGTAATTTAGGGTTTATATGAATAACCTAGGACCTAATCTTTTTATATGGAATAAAAATTACTCTTTCATTGAATTCCAGGTGATTATGATCTGTCATTCTATGTTAACATGGGTTTTGTTTTTGTGGTTTTTGTCATCTAGGAGGGGGACTGCATTATATTATAGAAAACATGGGAACTAGAGTGATCATTGAAACTAACTTGAGCATGATAGTCATAGTCATCAATATATGAGGTTTCTTCCTCTATGATGATGGTATCAGATGGTGCTTGGACTTTGAGAACCATTTTACATATTTATTCCACTGTATGACTTATACAAACTCTTTGAAACCACAAAGATACTTTAAAGGAATTATAGGAGTCTATATATCATCATGGAAATTCTATATTCCAATATCCAATGACTAATATTGAGGAAAATTCCTGTTCGTGGAGTGGGTTGGTTATTTCCACCTGGTGATGAAATCTGAAACCCTTTCGTTTTCATGTTTCTTTCAATTCAAGAGGTTGAGAATATTTTTTTCATCAATGTATAATTAAATTGATAAATAAAGTATCATTAAAAATCATCTCAGTTGGAAACATAACTGACTAGTAAGCTATTATACCATAAGAATGCTATCCATTCTAAATTTTTTATGAAACATCAGAGTTTTCTTCCACCTATTATTCTGGTGTTCCCATCATTGGGTCCCATTGATCTATCAATTGAATTAGATACAACTATGGATATCATGTACTATTGAATAATGAAAATATGGGATTCCAAAAGTAGGGTGGAGGGATATTCAAGTACACCAACTTATGGCATGGCTTCATCTTTAGTTGTACTGGTGCACATCACCCCTTCATGACTTCTATCCAAGTAGTACGGGACTTAATGGAGTCAAAGAGTTTGGTTGGAACTATCACATAAGTCAATGATTGAGTATAGGTGGTGGTAAGGGCCTTATATGGTCAACTCACATATTTCTACTATTGAAATCTACCTAGAGTTATGCTGGTGTAGCCCATTTTAAATAGTATCAATTACTACCCCAATATAGGGAATTATTGATAGTCCTTAGAATATGGGGTTAGGTAATTTGGTTTTCTAGACCCTAGCCTGGTTAGGTTATTGGACCTTATTCTTGGTAATTTAATAGTCCCATATTACTAAGGGGGGTTCACTATGGGAGTTATATTGGACTTAGCCTGGGAAATACACTCAGTAGGGATATTTACTCTGACTAGCTCGACATTAAGTCAATTAAATTTATATATCTTGACTTAAAATTAAGAAATCATCTCTTTAGCATAGAGACACTTATATTATTCTAGTTATTAGTGGGATATAGATACACCCTTGCCTTTATCCTTAGCCAAATATCACAATGTAGGAAGCAATAGTATGTTTTAAGGATCACCTAACTCCGGAGTCTACCTCAGCTACTAGGTGCACACACATTATTCATGGTCTTTAGTGCAAACCATGTTAAGATTGAATTCCTCATTATCAAATTTCTCTATATTATTTTTATGCACATAATTATCCAAGTTCATTAAATTAATAACATTTAATTATATAAATCATATATTATGAATTAAATCCTCATCACAATAGTAGGGGGATTTATCATCCTCTGAATACCCATTGATTGAAAAATAAAAAACCTCATTTATAGTATCCTTCTTATTAGATTATTTTGTCTTAATACCCCAAAAAATATTCATTATTTCTTCCTAATATTTCCCAAGAATCATTTTATAAATGGTGATTTTGAGTCAGCCTCTATACACTTTCACAAAACATGCTTCCAATGAGGGGGTGGATCATGAAGTAGAAGGAACTATCAATGCACTTCCTATAATGTTCCTCTAAACCTATAAAACACTAACCTCTTATAAGGAGGAGGTAATAATTCCCCCATCATTATGGGTTGGTTTTGGTTTTTCTATGTCTCTATCACATCTTATATCCATTACAAATTTGATTATCCCAAGGGTGATGGTGGTGGTAAAAATTATTCCAAACCTAAATGATATGGTTTATCCTATAATGTTATTAAGGCAGTTGTTACCACAACCTTCTTATATTTAGAGTCCTCTATTCAATTATTATATGCCAGTATTGCCTATTTTGGGTGAGATATTCTCATCAGTGAGGGCTTCTCTATGGTCATAGGTTTCACTTTTCTATAATGGGAGGCCTACTTAAATGTCTTAGCATCTTGATGAAATATTATTTCAATATACCACTCCCACTGAGTATGTATCTTATAATCCTTATAGATAGTGGGATTCTGTTAGATTCACCAACTAGAATATGCATACCTAGTACATGAGACCCAGTATAAAGTGATGAAATTTCAATTCACTTTCCCTAATGAGCCTTTTTGTCTAGTGGGTCAATTGAAATATAGATCTCCATATATGTACCACCCTCTGATTCACACATTGGATGGGGTGTTAGTGGTTATATAGAAAACTTCCTTCATACTTATGATAGAAAAATAATTAATATACTCATTTTTCACCCAATTAAGGTATTTGGGCCACTAAAAATGTATTTGGGTCAACATGATGGCTGAAATCATTGACAACCTCAACATGGTTAGTGTACTCCATATAAGGAAGGTATTAATCCTTAAGTTAATAGAGATTCACCCCCAATTTTTGATGAAATTATTTTGGATATTCCTCTTACAAAGCCTCTGGAATGTAATATTGTGGAGTGATGAAAGGACAAGATATGGATTGTATTCGTTCCTCATTCATCTCTTTCCACATGACCATATAGTTTTATTAATCATTTGTGAGGGGTTCCTCAACCTGATATAACTATAAATTACACTTCTTGACTAAGTTTTATATAGGATTATGATTACTGAAAATATACTTAGTTGTGTTAAAAGTTAATTGATCTAAGGGGGCATTGATGGTTATTGTCAACCCTGTTTTTTGGAGGGGATGAGATATAGTTGATCAGTGATGAGACACTTTGTGTAGTTGACCCTGATTTCTTGAGTGCCTCTATTGGTGAGGGATAACATAGCATAGCTTCAATATGGGTAGTAATTTCATGTTAAGAAGATAATTTATTATAGATAAGTATTTCTTTATGATAACCATGGGGAGGATCCTCTATAGTTAATCCTAATTCACTATCTTGGGGATGGCCTCCACTTAGACTATTTTATCTGTCGTAGTGGGGCCTATGTAAAATATACCCCGGGGTAAACCTATAAGGTTATTATCTTCATTACCATGGGTATTACCATCATGTTAACTAATTTTATATGAGTTGGTAAGTGTGGGACCTCCTTGTTAGTCAGTCCTCATACTATGGGGAGGACCCTCATAGCCCACATCATGTGGATCTCTTGAGTTTTTTATATTGGTACAATAGGGTGGGCACTTTGTGGACATATCCACCTTCTCATGTTGATGAGGAAATGGAATTTTCTTAGGATGATATCAAGAGATGTTGAAGACCCTCATGAATATCATCATCGATGGGGGAAAGGATATAAGCCTACTCTTAGACTACATATTTACCTTGGTGATAATTCTCTTTAGATAATCTTCATCAGGAGAAAGAGGTTGGAAAATCAATCATAACTAGGGTCATGTGGTGTGGTAAATGATATTTATGAGTAGGATACTTCCTAGGTATCTCCCATATTACTACCGTAATATGTTGATGATATTTTTGAGAGTGAGTGGGAATATAATTTTTCTCTATAGCTTCCAACAAAATATGATGATGGAATTCATAGGTGTGAGTAGAGATATGATCCTACTCCTATATTATCATGGATATATTTTTCAAAACATTCCTAAGTGTGATCAGGAATATGATCCTACATTTTAATTGTCATTAGGATATTCCAAAAAACATCCTAAGTGTGAATAGGGATATAAGACCACTCTTGGGTTATTATCAGGATATGCCAGTAAGATTTATGAGAGTGAGAAAGAATATATGTATTCTCCTAAATTTTCACTAAGATATACTAACAAACTTCTTGAGTAAAAATGGTAATATGAGCCTACTCCTGGGATTTGGTCATTTTTCACCCTTAGTCATACATCCTCTCAGGTAACCTATTCTAGAATGATGAGTATGGGATATCTTAAGTGATCTCATTATCATATCCTTGAGGGGATGGTGCCACATAATGTTGGATATGATATTGTATAATAGGATACCTCTTAAGAATATTTTGATTGGTAATGAGGATGGGGTCGAAATTCAACTCCACCTCTATAAGATAAGTTATGTAAGTGTTTTCATGCTCCAGTCATAGACCCTTGAAGTAGTTAAACATGTTACTTCAAGCTACATGTATCTCTGTGGCCCATCATTAATATAAATATTGGTGGGGATTCATCTCCTAGAGGATTTCATAAGTCTCCTATAAGGATGGAATGGATACATTATGATGATACTCCCATACCAGGGAGTTCACTAGTCGATGCTATAAACACTAAGTTTGTGATACCATACATTATGGATTCAGGGTTATGGAATTCGTGGTGATCAAGTCATACGTTTGGTGCAATGACTAGTTTTGTGCAGAAACCTATGGTGCCTTGAGGCTGTTACTAGCTTTTCTGAAGAGCATGGAATTCAATAGTGAACTTGGTGATTCTATTTGGATTGAAAGTAGTCCTAATAGGTTTCCTAGTGGAGGAAAACAAAAAAAAACCTATTAATATATCATCACATGAAAAATCATGCTTGATTGATCACATTCATAGGGTTAATATTGGGTTCCCCATTCTATTTATGAAATTAACTCACACCCATAGAATTTAGAGCTAGTATGCTCTTGATTTCCAAACATATGTGGTCTCTTGAACATTAAAAATGATGCTTTAGGATTCACATGGGTCCAGAGAATGAGAGTTTGGGCTCATCTCACCATTTGGTGGTATTTTCTAACTCTGATACTCTCTTAAATATTTAAGACATGTTCCTAAATTTTTTTAATTAATAGTATTGCTACTATTTTCCTATATTCAAGAGATCAATAAAAACTATTACTAGTGATTATACTATTGTTTAAAGAATCATAGTTGGCTGATCTAGAATTTATTGTCATACTGGGAGGTGGTGGGTGTTTTAATATTGGGATTGTCCCCATGAGAGGATCTTCCTATATATCCCCACAAATGGAATCAAAACCCATGTAGTTTAGTGATACTTGAAGGGAAAGGTCATTCCTTTTAAGGACATATGACCAGGACTAATGTGGTACCTTTTAAGGACATGCATCCATGATCAATTTAAGTTACTTTAAAGGTTGTGCATCCAAGACCTATTAAAGTGACTTTTAAGGTTATGTGTACTATACCTATTGAGAAGTTCCCTTTAGGTTCATATGTCTAAGACTTATGAGATATTGGTTTTTAACCTTATAGAGGCATCCTACATGTCTTAGTTAATATGAATCAAATCCCAGGTAGTTTGGGTCACACAGTATAAGGTAATATGTTAGGATTTTTCCATGTAGTTTAATTTCATGTAATAAGGACTAGGTGATATGAAATTTAAAGTCATACATCGAGGATACTATGAAAAAGGATTATATAAATGATTTATATGGGACTTATGCAAGAGAATACCTTTTTGGTTACTCCTATGTTTTGGTAATAAAATTATTTATGGTGTGTTTAGACTCATAAGGAACATTTCTTATTGAGGAAGAGTGACTCATAGGGAATATGGCCCATTTAGTAAGAAAGGATCAAATGGAATATATCCCTTTGAGGAAGAATGACTCATAGGGAATATGGACCTTTAAAAGAAGAGTAGCTTTCATAAGATATCACCCATTGAGGGAGAATTTTTTTCTTATACATGGGCATCTCATATCCTTATATGGGGTGTATAAAGGATATGTGTCAGATTACACACAAGATGAATAAAGGTGTATTTCCTAGAAGGTGACTCAGGTGAAGTTAGGGATTTGGTATTACATATAATTTGAGTTCCATGTATGGATCCCTATATTATTTAGTGGATGAAAGAAGTTTATTTAATATTGATTCTAACATGATTATTGATATGGGGTATCTATGACAAGCATTATGATATAGGGTAATTTCTATAAATTTACAAAAGATAGGAACCATCATTTTCAAGGGAATAAATTATTGTAAACACCATGAGGGTCTTATTGGTCTAGAGGAAACCCCAAGTAAGGCCTCTCATTGGGGACCCAAGCCTTACTATCAAAGGAATATATGATCAAAGGGGAGAATTATGGAATACATAACCCCTTCAGGTATCTCATGAGTCTGTGGAGGGGGATTTACAAGAATAGGATTTTCATGAATTTGACCATTGAAAAGGGATTCCAGTGAGTTCATTTGGATCAATTCAACCTAGGTACATGATTTGGGTAAAATAAGGGTTGTTTTAGAGTCCTATTTACCCATAATTGCTTTCCTTCTAGAAATGACCCATCACATGTTCAATTGTTCATGATTTTGGAGTTTTAGGAATATTCCAATATCAACTTCAAGACCCAAACTTTTTCATAAAATTGGATTCATATAAGAATAAATATGGTTCAAAAAAGTTATAGTTTAAGGATTCTTGTTCCCAAATGGTCCTTTGTGAGTTTCCATCTATTAAGGAGTCTTGAGGGAGTCCTTTACAAGGGGATTTATGTAGAAGGCCTCGTGAAATATTTTTGTGGGGGTCATCCTAATGGAAGCATTATGTGTGGTTCATTACCTCTCCTCCATGATTGTATTCTGAATTTTACCTGATATTTTTTCAAATTGTTATGAAAAAGGAACAATTCATGAATAAAACAATTCCCCAAAGTCTATGATATAGAATATTATTCCTCATTGAAGTCTTTATCTTCTCAAATTGTGTGCCTAATATTTAAATGTTTTACTTTGTAACAACCATCTTAGATTAGGTAGTCATAAAATATTTTTTCAATCATAATGAATCATGATCTTACCTCTAAAAAGTGAAACTCATCCTTTAATATGGTATGCGTCCATAAAGGATGCTCATATGCAAAGATTTCATACAACCATGAATGATTCACATCATCCTATCATGAAATATTCCTTGACCATGAATATATTATATAGCCTCAAAGGAGTATTATTGCATCATTGAAAATAAAACTTCATTGTGAAGGGTTTTATGCAGCCATAAACAAAGGTTTACTCAAAAAGGATACAATTTATTTGCAGTAAATTTTCCTTTTCTATATTTCATGGACTTCTTAGTCTTATTCAAAGTGATGGATGGATTTTTTTAGAATCAAAAAATGTATTGAATTATAGCATATTTTTTGTATTTAAAATTATTTATTATATAACTAATTTACTTGTTGGATGTTCTGAATTTAAGAAAGAATAAATATTGAACTTCTCATTAAGGTGTGTATAAATAAGGTAAATGTTATTAAATCATATATATGATTGATTATATTCAAATGGTATGAGGATCTGGTTAAAATTTTGCTTCAAAATAAATCAACTTAAATAAAGTGAAAGTATAGATAAGTACATTATTTTTTTATAAATAGTTTTTTAAGTGTTTTAAAATAGAGCCTAATTTTGATGATCATTTCATTGAACTTACCTCATATTGTTGGGTTTTTCTCCTATTTTTATTGATTTAATGGATGTGTTTGGGTTCCATAGTTTTATTAGAGTTCGATAATTGGAATTTGTTTTTTAATTTTACTAGGACTTTCATTTTCATTCTTATTAATTTAGGTTATTATATTCCATGTATGGAATTTTTCAGGTATTCGTGTTGTGAATAATTTAGTTAGACAGCATAAGTAAAATAATTGAATTCAATGTGGGTGAGTGAGGAGTTCCACATTTCAAGATTTTTCCGATTAAATTTAAATTTTTTATTCTTCCATTTTTATATTGTTTTATTATTTCAATTTGTATTTATTTAACTCAAATATTTTTATTATAATTTCTTGTAGCCATTTTTAAAAACCACAAAAAATTACTTGAGCTTATTTCTTATTTTCAATTTTTTATATTTTCTTTTTCTTATTTTTCATATTAATTTTCTTGTAAAAAATATCAAATATTATTTTTTTTTTATTTTGATTATTGTTATTATAACTTCCTCAAGAGTTACACCTATCATTTATGATAAATTATTTGAAAAAATAATCAAAACAATTAGCATTAATGATCATTACTTTGAAAAAATAATATGGTAGAATGTTGAGTCTGTTATTTTATTGATAAGTTTTTATGATGATAAACTCATCTTCTTTGTGGATAAAGGATTTTCATATGATTTTAAAATGTATAATAGTAATTTATTTTGAAAACTGGTTTGAATATGTATTACTTTATTTATGATAAGTGAGAAAAATCTTATAATTCAACTTTGACTATTTTTATTGTGTGAGCAGCGGTACTTATGGAAAGGGATGGATTTTTTATCACATGATTTGGTACCCCTTATACAATTTTAGAGTGTGGTTCTAGAAGATTTATCCATTCTTATATGATGATAACCAAGTCAAATTTTTTTATACCGTGAGTTAGAGGAATATTTCCAAGCTAGATTAAATCTTCAAGAGGTTGCACCTTTACACAAGTTCACCCACTCATGTAATGGTGTGTAATATGGATTAAAATTATTCTATTATTGAGATTCATGTATATTAAAATTATTGAAATTAATTACCATTTCACAAGTGTTTCATAACATTTTTTCCAATTAAATCCTTTATTCCAAAGTTGTGTTCTATTGTATATGAACTAATATTTAGGTTCACTTGTTTTTATTATAGATATATTGTTGCAACTATAGAGCACAACTTAAAGACATGTTGGGATAATGAAACACTTATTTTAACTCTGAATGGACCAAATGTCTCCTTTTTACTCATTTTTGTTAATCCCCCTTTTTAAGGGTTGAGGGGGAACCCTTACATGGACCATAGGCTTCATGACATTACAAGACATGGAGGTATTAGAGAAATTCATCCTGACTATAAATACTTCGAACTGACCATCCCCAATGTGTTCATTATGTTTTCATCTCTCCACTTTCAAATGGTTATTCAGCTAGGATTCTAATGCAAGAAAATTCTGGTCCCGATGGTAAGTTTCATACCCTCTCATTCTTCCAAATCCGTTCTCTTGTCCTTTGGTGAATACACCTGCTCTATATCTTTATTTAGAATATGCTCCTTATAGAGTCTTCTAAGACCATTAGGAACAAAATTCATGTGGCTCAAAGGCCTTGTGATGGCTCAAAGGCCATAATGTGGCCTGAAGTCCTTGAGGTGGCCCTAAATCCTTACTAGCCCAAAGGTCGTGGGTGGCTCGAAGGCCATGAAGGACCCAAGGACCAAACCGGTTGCCCAAATTCCAAACGGTTGACTAGTTCTAGCTAAAACAGTACCAAACAGTACCTGCTATAGTGCCTACTATAGTAACCTGGAAATATGTCCCCTCTTGGATTTGATCCCAAGTCTCTTGGATGCACTTGTCAAGTCCTCACCAAATGAGTTGAGACTCTTGTGAAAACACTTATTTTAAATAATTATTTAACTTAAGTTCAAGGTTGAATCTTCTAAATTGTGTCATTTTATTCCATTTCATGTCATGGAATGAAAGTTGAAGTCAAATTGATGTTTAGTCTTATGATAGTTATACACTAAATTAATAAGGAGGGTGTATGGAATGACTGATATAGTGGTGAACATAAACCCAACTAACCTTATGACCTCCATTTATGCATGTCACATGTTTGAGCATGAGTTTTGTTGATACCTATGAGCATTTTCCTCATCATACATTCCATCAACTCTATGTTATTGGATTACATATTAATTCTTGTTGGTTTTTTCTCATAATACATGGAACTATTTTTCCTTCCATTTTTTTTGTTTTGAATTTTTACTAGATTTTTTTGTTTTTTGGTGAAGTTGGTTTTTTCTAAAGTTGAAATATATATATTTAGGTGTTTATTTCATGTTTGTTTTATTACCTATAAAAATTAATGAAAATAGAAGTTGGGATATTTGTTAAGTAAGATCATCATATTTACTTTGGATCACTGATACCCAACTCCTAGAATATCATTCGAACTAATCTTCTAATTATTATATAATAATTATAATAAAAATATTATATAAAATTATATTATTGTATATAATATAATATTTTATCGATAGGTATAATAATAAATATGTTTATCAATTTTTTTTTAAAAAATAGATTATAAATAGATATCATTATTGATACTACATAGGGACCAAGAGATATATTATATGTTGTTATTATTATTATTATTGTAATAAAAAATCTATTTTTGTAACATTTAGTGATATATATTTTACAAATAATTTAGTAATAGTGATAGATATGTTGGTAAATTTATTTATTGATAGAAAATATAATTTTACCAATAGATATGTCTCTTTATAAAAATTTAACTATTTTGTAGTGATCTTGACGTCCAATAGTATCTGGGTAGGAATACTATTATGCTTTAACCATTACCCCCTCACCTCTTGATAAAGTAAAGGAGAGTTTTATTCCCAACACAGACTATCGATTCATGATAGATTTCATATATACTAGGAAACCACCACCTGATGGGAACTAGTATTATAATGTAATACTTTATGTATAAGGTTGAGTTGTGGTCCCTAAAACAATTATACCAGGAGATGATATGGGACTCACACAACTCTAGATTATCGGTTCACCTAGGGTTGACCAAGATGTTTCATGATATTCATAGACATTATTTTATATCCCAAGATGAAGAAGGATATTATAGGGTTTGTTTCATGATGCCTCACCAGTCTATAATTAACGTAAAATAATTAGAGACTCATAGTCCTTCTTCATAATTTACCCATTATTGAGAAGAAATGGGATGATGTGAAGATAGATTTTGTGACTGGGATGTCATGATCACATCGAGGCAATGATGTAGTATGGTTTATAATTGATTGGTTGACCAAAGTGGAACATTTACTAGAAATCAATGATAACCATTCAATGAATAATTGTTTTAGTTATGTTTATGAAAGATAGTACACTTTTACAATGTGAAAACGAGTATTTTATCTAGTTTGTATGATGGATTTATGTATTTATTTTGGAATGGATTACAAAAAATGTTGGATAATCAAGTTAATTTGGGCACTACATACCATCCTTGGACTGATGGATAGTCTAATTATAAAATCCTGGTATTATAGTAAATAATTTAGGTATGCATCCTTGATTTTAGTGGGTTCATGGGAGAGTCATATTTAACATTTTGAGTTCACCTTAATAATATTTATCAAAAATCAATTCAGGTGACACATTTTGAGTACTTTTATGGTAGGTAGTTTCAATCACCTTTTTGCTAGCTAGAGGTAGGGGAGTATTCTATTATTGGGATAAGTCTTTTTTAGGATACATTATATCATATTCAGATGATTTGGAAGAAATTATTGACCACTCAAAGCTAGAAGTGATCTTATGTCAACCAGTAAAATCATCCTCTAGAGTTTGTTGTGGGCGACCGGGTATTATTAAGAGTCTCACCTCGATTGGGACATAGGTGTATTCAAAGGTAGGGTAATTTGGAACCTTGGTTTGTGGGAACATTTTAAATTGGAAATATAATCAGTATAGTGGAATGTAAGTTAATTATTCCTCAAATATCCCATGAAATGCATGATGTTTTCTATAAATATTGGCTTTAGTGATATCATCTTGACCCTTATCACGTGATAAATGTCGATGATATCGAGATATTGGTCAACACATCATTCAAGGAATGACCCATCCGTATAGTGGATCAGAGTGCATAGATCCTTCATGAGAATACAATACGTATGGTACATGTGAAGTGGATTCATTGGAATATCTATGATGAGACATGGGAGAAATAGGTTGATATGAAAGCTCAGTAGTAAAATATTTTTATGAGTGGTGTTCAGTAGTGAAACTCAAGGATAAGTTGTTATATAGTGGGTAGATTTTAATACCCCACATATGAAAAGGTAATGAATTGATTAAAGAATGTTCATTTTAGTGTTTTTTGGTCATTGGATGAGTTAATAGAAGTTAGAGTTGGTTTTTTTAAGGATTCAAACATGGTACAAAGCATCTTTACTTCAGGAAAAATGTAACTGAGTACTCAGTTGTCACAAGTATAAGGGTGTAGACCCCTGAGGTCTACCAACCACCAGGTGGCCCTAGGGAAAGTACTTGGTGGAAGGGTACCACATACTCAATAGCCCCTGACCAATTTTAATTTAATTAAATTGGTTAACATTATACTAAAATGTTGTTTCCCTAATTTATTCCTTCTTAATAACATGACCCCCTAGTGTTATTGATCATATTTCCTATTTTATAATATCAGATCTCTCTCATCAGTAACTAGATCAATACACCCTCTATCCTTGGGGATTTCTATAGGTAAGACTTGGGTTTCGCTATTTATTCTCTATTTGTCTCACTATCATAGGGTTCTTTACTAAAAATATCTAATTAAAATTATTATGTGAATTTTTGGGGATTTCTTCTAAAAAAAGAAAATTCATCTAAAGATCAATTGTATATGGGGCTCTACTGATATGGGCTAGGTGTTCTCTAATATTTCCCATTGGTTTATGTAATTTTTCATGAAACATGTGATATTTGGACAATGTAAAATGTGCAAGGTTGTCCCAAAACTAATCTAAAGTGTTTTATTGGATGCTTCAAGAGTGTGTAGAGTTTATTTGGGTTGTGAGTGGTCCTTATTATGATTTATTTAACTTTCATGGTCATCAATAACTTTATGTTCAAACTAAAGTGTTGTAAAAAATTGAAATGGGAACCCAAAAATTGTATCCTTGGTTATATTATCACTTAGAATACCTTAATAGGTGCCCATTATCCTTCTAGATAAGGGGAAGTGTGTGTATATATGATAGGCTAGAATGACTCTTTCCTTGGGGAGGAGCTTTGAATTATCATATAACCTTTTGGATTAATTTAAAGGGTGGAGAGGTTTGATATTTCCACCTTCATATTGAGTTAGTTCGGGGTAAACTATACCTCAAATTTGGGATATGGAAATGGGTTATGATGGTGTGAAAACTAACCAAAATTATTATGAAATATAGTTGGATTCTATATTAACCTTAATATTAAATTTGAAAGATATATAGTTATGATTTTTATGTTCCTTTATATGGTTATTGTTTTGGGATGTTGTTCCCTATTATTATTGAATTTAGTGATGTGTGGAATGATATGCCACCTATTCTAGAGACAACTTTGAGTATGACACACATTCCCATTCACTATAGAGTATCCTAAGTCAAGGGATGACATGTACAATATTTTATGAGGTCAATGATATGGGATGATATTCTCATTATATTTATTATGTACATGGAATGGGGTGATTTTCACAGCTGTGATGATATGGTTATAGGCATCGTACACATTACCCATTTGGAATTTTATTATTATAGGCATAGGATTCCTTTCCCACTCATCTAGTGTGGATATTTTTAGGGATGCTCTATCCATGTTTTATTATTACTCATGAAGAAGGAATACTCTTTCAACTATTACTATTTCTATTTAAGGGGATGTTAATTGTTGATGTATATTTTTATTATTTTATATTATTTTAGGTTATTTGAGGTTATGGTAATTTTTTATCTTTAAATTTTAAATTTGGTAAAACAATTAGTGTTTCATGGTTAGTTATAACTATTTTAAAACCATGAAAATGTTGTTGTAGACTTGATAGTGTAGTTTTTAATATCCTTTATATGGTTTTTCCAGCCATATAGGGATTCCCAAGAAGTTGTGAAATTTTTTTGTGCAAAAAGTTATGCTCACATGGGTATCGAATAGTTGTTTTTAACCATGTGGAAGACCCTTAGGTAGGTGGAGTTCACCTAGTAGCTTCTACATAGTTGGCACATGGTTTGGAGGATTGTGGAGGAAAACCATGCATTCTACCCAATTTTTAAAATTTTGTGGATTTCCCATTTTCCCCTATGATTTTAACTAGATGCCTCCTCCCTTTTTTTCCCATTCATGTGGTCGGCCCTTATAATCTCAATGGAGTGCCTAATCCTTCCATCCCCTTCAATTATAGCATCTTTTCCACTAAATTTTGAGTTATTTCCAAGGTAATGTCTCCCTCACTTTCTCAATTCCCTTCTCCTTACTTCTCCCTTACATTACTCATCAGTTTTACCATCTCCTGGAACCCTAAATCACTATTATAGCTATGGTTTTGGATTAGGCTGATTATATCCTAGGTTGTTTATTATTTATGGATTGTAGATGTGGATTCCTTATTCATTTGAGTATTCTCCATAGAAAGTTACATGGTTTGACTCAATTCTAATCGATTTGAGGTAAGTGTTTCAATGAAATAATTTTCCTTTTCAATTCATAGTGTTACAGAGTCTTATAAAATCTCTTTTTATTAAAATTATTGTTATATGTGATATTTTGAAGTATTTATGAATTTTTTACATAAAATTTTGGCCTATCGTAGAATTTCAATTTTATAGATTTCAAATGTTTCTTTAAAATGAATGTTTAGTCATGCCAAGCCTTGATGAAAAAGACTTTATAACTCTTTAAAAGAGAGTTTGTGTTTTAAAAATGGATGTTTGAAATTTAAATGGTGTTTCTGGTGTTTTAAGGGATTTACAAAGGATGTTTAATATATAATCTTTAAAATTAAAAATGGATCATCATACTAATCCACATTTTTATTATGGAGGCTCTTTTGTAATTTTAAAAGAAATACTTGTGAGGTATGTGAGACCCTCATGATGCATATTATATTTATTTTATTTTCCTCAATGGTTGGAGTTTGGATCATGTGTTGTTTTAATGATGATTTATGGGGTTGTTTCTTGTGAGGGAGTAGGCGTTTAATTGAGATATATAGATTTTATTTATTGATGGATTTTTTTCCTCATTGACTACTTGCCTCTATAGTATTAACATCACAGTAACCCTAGGTAATTGATATAAGTTATATATTTGTGTTGTGCTAGTCTTGAGTGCACAAAATGTATAGTTACCTATGAGAGTTTCACCCTCTTAGGGGTTGTTATTGGTTGTTCCCTAGCACATACCAATGGGAAACCATATGATACATCTTATTGGAAGACACATATTATCCCAATGAATCTAATAACTAGGTACAATATCATTCTAGTTAAATCCTTGAGTATATCCCTTAAATCCTATTCCTTGATTATTGGTTACATGTAAGGGGTTTATTTCTCTTTTCTTGTTTGCATATCCTTATTCATTCTTTGTTGAAGAACCTTAAATGTCATTTTTTATTTCCTTATCTCCTGATTTATATATAAGTTCCCATTAGTTTGTGTTATCATTTTTCATGTTTGGAGTTTTCATAATAATTTTTTTTCAAATATTATTTTTGGAGTATTTATTTAAATTTTTTTGGAAATGTTTTCAAATCTGTTTTATATGAATGATTTTTTTAATGTGTCTAAAGGTATATTATTTGATTTCACTTAGGAACTTTAATTTTAAAACCTTATCTTATATTAAATTTAAAACTAACATTTCCAAACATCTTAATGAATGGAATTTCATAGACTCATTAGTGATTTCTACTAGGTCTATTCCCTCACACCCTACATACATACTCATGTATGTGTGTATATATATATTTATATTATATAAAATCACCATTTTTCTTCTTTATATTAGATTTACTTATTTTTCTATCTATAGTGATTTGGGAGATAGTGAGAAATTTTTGGTTTCATGGTGGAGATCATGTAATGACCAGACCCACCAGGGCCCACATAGCAAGATAAAAACTAGGTAACTAAGACCCCAAACCCACCTCTATAGGCTATAGTCTAGTGACTATTATTGAGAAGGCGTAACTAAAATGGGATACCTTGCCTATTGTGCCTATACACATACACCCAACCATCTCCATAAATAATTGCAAATGAGTAAAAAGTAAAGACTGGAACATCTAGAGAAATACCATGCATGAAATAAAATCTAGGGAATACGTTATTGTACAATATAATATAACCAATTTGTAAAAAGGAAAAATAAAAAGGAGTATGACATTATAAACCAAAATATAAAGGGGAAAAATACACACCCAACCAGAAAAGATGTCACTTGCTAAAAATAACTGGACTAAATTAAATCTGATAGATCACAACTCTTAATCTTTAATATTAACCATTTTATGTATTCTATGAACTCAAGTATTCCTATTCTACTCTAAAATTACAGGTGATTTTCTAATTTCTTCATAAGACATGACATGTGTGGGAAAATTCCATGAATGGGTGAGTATATACACATCTAAAAGGACACATCAAAAACTGAATATGGATCAATAGAATACATGAAAGAAGTAGTCATCCCATCATAATTAAGGCTTGTAAAATAGAATATGAAACAACAACCATAATAATAAAACTATATATACTCAGCAAGAATCTCAAATAAGAGATAAATTGGATCTCAATCTCTACAACCCAACTAAGAATGATAAGTCTTCCCATAGTTCCAAATTCCATCATTGATGAACAACATCATTTACAACTTCAAGAAAAACTATGGGGAGGGGCTCGTACCCCCACAAATTCTACACACCACAATTGAGAGATCCATGACTCTAAACCATGAATCTCATGTAACCTCACCATGTAATGATTGGAGGGGGCTTCACCCCTCAACTATGTTCCACAACTAAGGGGTCTACATCTCCCATAGAGGACCTAGACACCTCCATAGATATAAAATGGGAAAGTACCACTTTGTAGGTATATAAATCATTATATTTATTATTAAGGGTAGTATTAACCCTTTATATTTAAAGAATATTGGTAACCCACGCCCAGGTTTGACAAGGGATTACTGACCCCAATATCATCTTTGTAAGGAATATGGGTAACTTGCGCCCTAGTGTAACATCAGAGTAATAACCCGGATATCATCTGTGTAATGAATATGGGGAACCCATGGACTACTATAATATGAGAGTAATGAAACCAATATTATCTATGTAAGGAATATAGGGAACCTATACCCTGGTGTAATAGGGGAGTACAAACACTGATATCATCTGTGTAATGAATATAAGGAACCCATGCCCAAGTGTAACATGGGAGTACTAGCCTCAATATCATCAATGTAAGGAATATGGGGAACCCACACCCTAGTGTAATAGGGGATAACTGACCTTGATATCATCTATGTATGTAACATGTAGAACCCACACCTTGGTGTAATTGGGGAGTGTTGGCCCTGATGAAACTATGATGGTCACACCTAGTTTTTAACATCATCAAATGTTTTCTAAAGAAGTATCACATTCAAAAAAACTCACATCATATCTCAAAATCCACTATGAAGGATAACATTACCTTGTGTGTATGAAAACACTATTTATATTCTACTCGCGGTCCAAAATCTAAGTCTGGATAAAATTTTATTGAGTGCATGATATTTTTCATCGGTCTATTGAGAAAAAAAACATCAATCCACCAATATTTCATTGCAAAAATCCCAGAATGTCCAAATTGATCTCACTATTGTGACCCTTATAAAAAACACTTGGGATAGGCTATTCTCTTTCCCAAATCAGACACCCTGTGAAAAAAACGAATTTCACTATAACTCAATCATATGTAGCTTTTTGGGCCCGGTCCATGAGTCCAAATTAAATACCTGATATTGGTTTCAAAATTTATACCTCAATATCAGGGTCGTGATATCGTATATGGATAATTATTTTGAGTCTTATGAAGAATTTTCATCAAAAACTAGATTCTATAAAAATATTATTATTATTATTATTATTATTATTATTATTATTATTATTATTATTATTATTATTTGGGGGGTTATTAGTGGACCCAATACATGAGTTGTAAAAAGGTATCCAAAATTAGTCTTGAATTTTATACCTTAATTATATAATCATGATTCCATAGATGTTTTGTTATTTTGACTCCATATGAAGAAGTTATGACTGAAATGGGGTTTCCATTAAAAAAAATATATTATCATTATTCTAGATTTTATCCAAAACATGGGATTAAGTAATACACACTCCCCATCCCCCTTATCTTCATGCATGAATAGGTGGAAAAAAATGCTAATTTATAACAAAATAATATTAATAATACTAATATAATAAATATTATTATTATTATTATTTTTGTTATAAAACACCTGACCGAAAAAGTTGGAGGGAGACTCTATGGTACACCCCTTAGGCCATACCCTCACCCCCACTCTCTCCTGGATAAACTAATTTTTATATTATTATTTTTATAATAAATAATGGGATAAAATTGGGCATGGAATTCTCCATTACCACACTGGTCATGCCTCCCTTGCAGCAGGCACCTTCCACTCTTCAAGAAGGCGCATCCTCTTAAATTTCACTATTATTATTAAAAAATAATAATAAATATCGCATATTATTTTTATTTAAAATAATAATAAATACCAAATTTTATTTTTAGTTTTATTAATAATAATCCACTCTTCCCTCCATGGATAAACATAAATCAGATTTTGTCCGTTCTTCGCCAAAAAACTATCCACATCTATCGGTAGCAACCTCACGTCCCCAAATGGGCCTCTTATGGACCTTCTTCTTGATCTCATCACCCATTTAGATCCTAGATCCATGAATTATCACGTATATTCAGAAACTCTCATAAATCCATCCACAAATAATCAATCTGTGTATCATTCGTGCGACCACAATGAATCTGAGAGTTCGATCGCTTTCGAACCCACCCCGGTAATGTCGAATCATGGCCCCATAGGCAAAACATAAACAATGAAATGAAAGGAGAGGGGAAACACAAGATCAAATTGAACCATCATTGGATACGCATTCTTCTCCAAATATTATAGAAACTGGGTGATATCAAGGGAAACAAGGGGTTTAACATATCAATTATATATTATGGTAGCAGGACTCATGTGATGGAATAAATAAATCACATATCAAAATTAGATAACTAATCAATTCCCAATCATTTAATCATAAGTGATAATAAAAAATTAATGATTCATAACTCAATTATGGATTTATCTTTGGTGAATAATAAATTCTCTAGTGATAAGGAATACATGTTGGGTTCGCTACCTGTCGATCTACCTTGATCTGATTATTGTTCGTCATTCGATGCAAGTATACCAAGAAAGAACACTCTACTCATCATATTATATCTTAAAAGTGTTATTTTTTTAACCCTTTAAAACCAAAAATAAGAGTGTATTTATAGAGGATTTTAATTAGGTCATTTAATAAAACAAATAAATATTATTTTTAATTAATCGCACCTGCCAACAGCTACCTTAACCAGACGTCTGGTGATAACCAAATTTAGGTTATTCCTAGGGTAAAACTCATGTTCACAAACTCAAACATGGTCTTGGATTTCTAATATAAGGCTTCATTAAATATTAATTCCACTTTTTCAATAAATATACGCATGCATGATATTAATATTTTTAATATTTTTAAAAGATCAATTTCAGGCTCACCGGGCCTTGGAATATTGCATCATCTTAGCGCATGGATCAAAAAATATTTTCATAAATATTCCAAATTATTACATGGAAAAATAAGAGTCTCTCTAAGGATAGTGGTATGGATCAAGTTTTATTTTACATTTGGTTACTTTTGTATCAGCTAGTTGGTCTTATTATATTTATATTGTATCAATTTATTATGTACTATATATCATTTTATTTATGTGATGATTTGGATGTTTATTTTTTGTTCCATTCTAGATTTGTTTATTTACTATTAAAGGGAGAAATCATTCCCAAGGTGATGTTCTGTGATACATAGGCACCAATTTACAACCTATGGGGATTGAGATCCCCTTCGGACCTAGTGATAGATGGGGTCGGTAGAAAAGTTAGTGGAATCGAAATCCAATTTGTTACGAATGGAATCAGGGATCAAGTTGTCCTTAGGGACTATGTTCTATAGAACTCTATTGTTAATTTATAAATTTTATAAAAGTACAATATGAATATCATAACTCTGGAGATAGTGAAAGGTAGTCCTCATGAGATCTTTCTCATTATAAACCTTGAGCTACCACGGGTATTTGGGAATTAAACATGATTAAAGTTCTTATTTTGAATTAAAATTATGGTGTTTCAATACTCATAGGAATTATGTGAGCTTCCTTAGGGGTTTCTCTTGGAATTTTTGGATGAAAACAGAGAAGAATCAGAGATTTGAGGTTCGATTGCATGGCATGAAAAACCATGTAGTGAACTATTCATTTATTTTTAATGCATTGTAGGAATTGATGCTTGATCAACACATATACCATCATACTATGTGGCCTAGTCAACTGAAATTATGAATCCCATTTAGTTTTTTTATTCATTCTTAATGAATCTTAGATCACCACAAGTGATTGGGTTAGAAGAAAATTATCAAGGATGGAATTCTGATATTTCGATATGATCAAATGGATTTTGATTTAAAAAATTAATGTTCCTTATTTTTATGATTGTGGTGAAATTGGTTTTGGTATGTCTAAGAAAATGAATTTAGTAAATGTTGATTTCAAAAAAAATAGTGGGTTGTTAAAAATGAGTTTCTTGATTCCTCATGGTGTGTTTTATAAAATTGTTGAATTTATAATAGTGGGAGAAAAATGTTTGGTTTTTTTCTAAATAGGTGGTTTGTTTTTAAAAGGTTATCCTTAGTAAAATAGGATTTAAAATTTCATATTAATTATATTTTTGTGAAAAAATATATTTTTTTAGGTGTTTCTGATATGTTTTTTTTGTGGTTAATCAGATTTGATTTTCTCCTTGGTAGATAAAGCGGTAGTTTATTCAGGATTGTGTGACATTAATTGATTGATTTCATGTATTTTGTTAATTAGATAATTCCTTCTATTAAGTTTAAGGAATGAGTTTGAATTATTGTAGTTTATTGTGATCCAAAAGTTGAATCACATCATTGTTTAGAAAATATCCTTCTAGTTTCAAACTCTACCCAGACTCTAAATAGAATGGTGACCACGTAACATTATCTACTCGTAGATATCATCCTAAACATCTTTAATTGGTATCCAACTTATTTTTATAGAGACTAGGGTTCAGTTAAAGTGATGAAGTAGCTATAAAGTATTGAGTGAAAGCTTAATCCTCTTAAGCCTCATAAATATTCAAGTGTGAGATTTGTGGATGTCTTGATCAAATGACCAAGCTAATGGGTGGTGAGGGTTTATGGTTCCCTCTCAGTGTGTGAGGATGTGTCTTGGGAATTATTAATGATTTTTTTTGTTCAATGGTTCTATCATGAGGGTTAAAATGAAGATAAATATTGTCTTTTGGAAGGAGGTATTTACGAGACATCATATTGGAAGTACATAGTTTGGGGCCACATGTATTTCAATAAGATAGTTAAGGAGGTTGTGTAGGTAGAAGATTATTATTCTAGGAAAAAAGGATATATAGTTTCTTGATTCTTATCATTGGGGAAGAATTTAATTCATTTGGTGTATATAATAAGCTATAAAATCCCAAAACTAAAATTTAAGGAAGGTAAATCTTCTCAAGGAATTGTTATCCCTCATGGGAAGGAGATACCACTCTTGTGTTTCTCATGTGGGGCACTAGGGATCTCTAAACCTTTTTTACAAAAATATCCAAGTACCTTCCATATGTTGTGGCTATTTAGGCCATATTTAAATGGTTTTAAAGTTATTTTATCATAATATGTATCAAAAGTGGTTTATCTTGTGTTGATTATCTGTTTTTAGGTTTTCTTTGGTGGGCTTGAATTTAATCAATGCTTCTGAGGTAGTTATTATTGGATGTTTCTTGTGAGTGTTTATTTAGATTTTTGGGGTATATTTCATATGTATGGTTATGATTGTGTATGGATAATGGAATAATGTTTCTTATGGTTTATGTATATTATTGGTGAATGTTGGTCAACATGGGAATGACCTTGGTTTATTGTCTAGATAACTAGGACTTGTGATAAGCTGGTTTAGATTACACATTGGTCGGTGTTTGGATTCACTCAGTTGGGTTCACCTTGAGTTTTTGTTTCATGTGGGAGGCCCTAGGTCTCCTATTCTTCCTTGTATTTTGACCTGAATTTAGACTCATGTCACTTCTTATTAAGGGTTTTTTTGATTATTCATATTATCTATTTGGGATAAAACAATTAGCGGATCCTCTGATAGTTTGATTGAATTTTTTTGTAGATGGTTGGATGTTTTTATGGGTTGGATTTGTCTAAAATATTTGGGTCTATTTCTTATTAATGCCTACTTATTTTTAGTATAGGATTTTATTTCTTTGGTATAGTTCCCACTAGGTCGCTGATGCATCTTATTTTTAGTTTTAGTTGTTTTTTGTTTGTTCATGGGGTTCTCAGGAGTTAGGGGTGAAAAATATTGATTTTTAGAGAGTGTAATCCTGACATATGGTTATTTCATTGTTAGTAATAACTATGTGGTTAACCTTGGGGGAGGGGGTGTTGGGGTCAGTGTTTTTTCATAAACATTGAATGGTTTATAAAACTATGAGGAAGTCTCCATGAGACCATGTAGTATTGTTTTGGGAGGAAAGTGGATCCCATATGGTTAGTGCATGGTTTACCTAACCATGAAGACAAACAATGTATACAATCCAAATCATTAAAAACACTGAATTTACTCTTTTTCCCTTGATGATTTTAACTAAAATTCACCCACTCATCCTCCCTATTTGCATAGCTTCCATCCCCCTTATTTTGGATCTCTTATCCATTTCAGTCTTGGCGGATTACATTACTTCCTTTGGTGGTTTTACTTGAGTTAACCATAATTTATCTTTATTTTCTCTATTCTATACCCTTTTTTCTTCCTTATTCTACCATTTCCATGGAATTTTGAAATCCTAGTAAGTTATGGGGACCAAAAATAAGGTTTAAGGTGGATGATTATTGGGATTTCTTAGTGATTTCAGTTTTTTAGATCCTTTCCTTCTCGGTTCTAGTGGTTTTTGTTGAAGTTAATGAGTTTTGATCTAGTTTCAGGGTAGGTGTCTCTACATTGGGGTGCTTTTACATGGATTTACTTTAATTATTAATTTTATTCAGGTTTTTTTCATTAAATTTCCTTTAAAATGTGTTGAAAATGATGGTGTATCCATGTTTTATTTGATTCATTGAATGTGTTGGAAATTGGATGGTTTTAAATGTATTTTCCAAAGGATTTGGTTTTTTATGCATGAAATGTGTTTTAAAAAATTCCTTAAGGAGTTTTTATGGTTTAAAATGGATTTATAAAATGGATTTTGAAAAACTTTTTCCTTTTTATTAATGCTTGATATATTATGGGCATGTGTTGATTATAGAATTGGCATTTATAATGATATATGTGACTGTAAATATATGTAACATGGTAGAATTTGGGTTTTTGGGTGTCTTGTATAATTGAATCCCTAGTCTAGGTTATGAAATAGCTAGGGAATATATCCCAAGTAGACTAAGAGAGTTCAAGGGAGAAATGTAGGGATCAGGGGAGACCAAGGGATATTCCAATAATTTTTTTCTCATTTAGTTGGATAGTGAACTTGTGTTTGAATAAGACATGATAGACCTCATGTGTTATACCTCATGTTTCATGTTACTTATGCCATTATTAATTTATATATCTTGTGTTTTATACCCAGTCCCCTTGTTTGGATACTTGATAATGTTTATTCTTATTCTTATTCCATGATTGGATGATTTGATCTTATTTATACCATGTGGATTCACTTACTTTATTTTTATCCACATTTGTTTGTACTTTTGAAACATGGTTTGTTTTGAGGAAGAACAAATGGATTTATAAATTAATGTTTTCAAATTGAAGTTGTTTTAAAATGTGACTTTAAAACTAGAGTTACATGTTTTAATATAGAAATACATTATAAATATTCATGGAATTATCTTACGTGGAGTTTACTCAAACCCTGAATATTTCATTGGGTGTATATAGATTTGGTTTTACAGGACACAAGTAAAGTTATGGCTACCATATCATTCTATTATTTCTATTGATTATAAATATCCTTGGTTGGTTTGTGATGGTAGAGATGGTGGTCTCATGGAGTTTACCTCATGTGTATACGTTTCGGTTTTTTTATCATTAGGATGTTAAGTATTAGCCTTACTAGACTTGATCCCATTTTGATATTTTTTTACATTGACTTATGAGTATTATATATATGTCTTGGTGATAAATTTTAAAGTGGTGTTGGTTATTTTATCTAATTTTGATTTTTGTTTCATATGGTCAGTTTGGGTATTTAAATTCTTGAGACTATTTATTTGATGGCATGGATTTTTAATTCATGGATGGTTCATGTCATATTTTATAGAGGCATTTTTGATTTTTTTTTATTTAGATTCCAAGGTAGAAATCACTCCCAAATGGTTAAGATTTATATCTCAATGATTGTTTCCAACCTATAGTGATTAGAAATGTTCTTCAAACTTTATAGTGAGCTACATTGGGTGATGGTTAGAGCTAAACTGGGAAGATATATTAAATATAGTATTGTAACCCTATTGTTATTTGGGAGTTAGTAGTATATAATAGATAAGATCATCATGTCTTAAGAGATAACTAAAAATGAGTTCCTAACCAGCACACTATCATCTCAAACCTCATGTTTCCATGGGTGTTCAGGGATTATGTCATGTAATTGATCTTGTTTTTTATGTCTTATTATGGAATTTTTTTCATTTCCCAACTAGTTATGAGTTTTTTAGTAATTATTTTAGTTAATTTAATAAATTTTGAGTTTTGGGGTGAACTGGTAATGTAACCTTAGGTGAAAGGTTGGGGATAGTGGCCTAGAAAACCATATTGAAACCATACAACCTATTCTATGATTCTTCTACTGAAACTCTTCATGTTCGAGACACAGTTTTCAAGATCTTTCAACCAAACCGTTTACAATGAATAACGTTTTTTTTTTGAATTTTAACCCCTTATTTTTTGGGAATTTTATTAATGTTAATGTCGATTGTTTAATGTTTATTAAAGGGTTTAATTTTTCTTTAATTGATGTTTTTTGAGATTTATTAATGTATTTAATTAGTTTGTATCTTGTGATTTATAGATAATTCCTCCCAAAAAGGCCTCCACTAGTATAAAAGAGGGAGATATATAGCATGCTCTACAAGAAAACCCTCTAGTTAATCCCTATTTTGTGGAATCAGTGATCTAGAATATCTAATACTTGATCCAAGAGGGTTCAATATATCATACATGAATAGTGGACCATGCTCAAGAGTTCACCAAGTAGAATCCATTAGTTTTCTATGGTGATAAAGGAACCCAGGAACATAATTAATGGATAGATTTTATTGAGGGTGTCTTTATTTTTATGAAGTCCCCTATGCTCTTGAATGTTTTCTACCCCACTTATATATTACAAGGAATGGGGGAAGTGGTTGTAATACATCATTCAACCAAATTTTCTTGAGTATCTCACCGGAACTACTTTCAATAAGGCATTCAATCAATAGTTATATCCTGAAACATTGGGGGTGGAGAAGGCCCATGAATCCATGACCATGGACCAAGGAGATCATTCATTGATGGATTGTGCTACATAGTTTTCTAAGTTATTTTATCTTTCTCTTGATCCCAACATGAATGACTATCTCAAGGATTGATTCTTTTAAATGGGTTTGAAACTTGATATCAGATAGATAATTATTCTATTCTTTCCTACAAATTTATTATGAAGTGGGTGATAAATAGATTATGGTTGAGGTGGAAATACCTTGGAAGAAATGTCTCAGTGGGGTTTCTTTAGTAGTAGGGGGTGTTTAAATCTCTTCCTCTAGCCAAAAGAGGAAGTGGGATGAACCTCATCGGAGTAGTGGAAGGGGTGCTCAACAGTTATCAGGTTCAGTGCCAGTGGCTTATTTAGGGTGCAAGATGGTTACTTTTTTAGTGTGGAAAGTATATCCACACAAAACCTAACTACTCATAGGATTATATACAATTCCACATATGTGGGAATCTAGTTCATCTTCAATGCTTTTTCAAGAATCCCCTGTAGGGGAGTGGAGTTGGTTCATTATTCTATAACGCTTCACATGTGAGATCTTATGCATCCAAGGGTATAGGATATCACTCTCAGTCAAAAGGGTATTCATATCCATCTAAGAAGACTCAAGGTTGGCCTGGTTCAAGGTTTCATTATGAAATATAGATACCACCTGAGTACTCTAAATTCGTTATATCCACCATGAGAGGTGCATTGTTCATTACTTATTTTGTATACATTTCTTTGTTTAATATGGGTTATTCCCATTCCTTTATCTCATTAAATTTTTTTGATTATTTTTTTTGTATGAGGATTTCATTCCATTTATTATGGATCTATGTACCCTATTGGGAAGGAATAAATAGAAAGGTTCTAAGTGCTTGAAGTGACATGTTTTAATTGTTGTCATGGATTTTGTTTGGGACTTACTAGTTTTAAACTTAGATGTTTTTTATATCATCTTTATAATAGACTAGATTATTATCTTTAAATATAAAATTTATTGTGATGTCCATAGGTTCAAGTTTATATCTCATGACGGGAAGACTCACATCCTCTAGGGTGAGTGGGAAATTAAGTTAGGGAGGTTGGGACCCATTACTTCAGATGTGGGATTGATTTTAGGTTTTTTATCTAGGTTGTTCTTTGATACTTTAGAGAAAAGTGCATATGGTTGTCACAACCCGTCCTCGGGGCCCGTGTCGTGACTACCCCAAGACCGCCTTCCATAGGCCAGGAGTTGGAGACTAGCATCAAATGCGTAAATCACGATAAAAAGGGAAGGCATTGCCTTTATGAAATGTAACACACACAACCAGAGTACAAGTGGAAGCAAACACTAAGTAAATCATAATAACAAGTGTGTTGAAAGTACAAAGGGG
The DNA here is from genome assembly GCA_963277665.1 of Viscum album. Lineage (NCBI taxonomy): Eukaryota > Viridiplantae > Streptophyta > Magnoliopsida > Santalales > Viscaceae > Viscum > Viscum album. The sequence continues at coordinate 1,515,227,258 of OY728120.1, forward strand.
CCAAAAATACAAGCCCAATAGAAAGGTACAGCTACAACTAAAGGAAAGTACAACTGAAAGACAAACAACTGGAAGATGGAAGCAGCTCCTGGATCGTCCTCCAGGTTCCTACCAGAAGGGTAGGTACAGATGTCCTACTCAACCCTCTGCGTCAAACGGTACACTCCATGTGTCGTCACGCTGAGTATCCACCTCCGGTTACCGTCCAGTCCTCGTATACTCTGCCTCGATCAGCACTGTCTGTGGTTTGCATCCAACACAACGAGGTGCGGGCATAGCCCATGCAGGAGTGAGTATGACGATACTCAGTAGGGACCCCGAGACCCTCAAGGTCACACTAAAACAACAAGGATAAACAACAAACAAATATCTCAACAGATAACCTTTACTTAGGTATACTCCCATACATATACCTAAGTTATCAAGTAACCCATCTCAATCATGAGGTAAACACAAAGGTCATTGACTCAACTCAAACCAGGATTTTTATTCACGATGTCAAAACCACGGCTGCTGGAGAACTCCTCCTCTATAGAGTGAAGTAGTCCTGTCATGACTCTGAGGTGCTACTCACTAACCTTATACTGTTGAGGTACTACTCCTCTGTCGAGTATCGCGGGTCTGCCACCCCAACACATTAGTGCTCCCTGCCATGGGTCTGCCGCCCCAACACAGTAGCGCTCCCCCTAATAGCCTACAGAGGTACTCCTCCTATCGAGTACCGCAGGTCTGCCTCCCCAACATAGTAGCTCTCATCCACCATGGGTATGTCTCCCCAACACAGTAGTGATCCCCACTAGGCTAGTCAAGTCACTCTGAATCGAATCGGACAAGCAGTCATCAGGTCTCAGCCAGCTACAAGGTCTCCGTACTCCGTACGCTCGTCTCCAAGAGGATCCTCTCCACGAGCTATTTTTCTATACTTCCAAGTGTCACATAATCTCACGTGGAAGTATCTCAAAGGACCACCTCGTCATAGGGGTTTCAACGCAACAGACGGCGCGTCAATCGGACGCCCGGTCTGTGAGTTATTAGCCTCTTTATCCAAGGGGCCTGATTGGTTTCTTGAACAATCCAACCCGATAGTATCTCAACTTTATCCTGAACACCCATGGGGTATACTCAAAGGAACCATTTCTCAATGATATTACCAACGCCACTGACGGTTCGTCAAACGGACGTCCGGTCTGAGAGTTATTGGTTTTTCCGTTCTAGGGGCCCGGTTGGTTTTTGAGCTAAAACCAACTCATCCAAACTCCAAATATTTCCAAACCTCAAGTGGAGTATCCCAAAAGAACCGTCTCATAAGAATGAATCCAACTCAATTGATGGCACATCAATCGGACCTCTGGTCCTAAATTTATAAGCGTTTCCGCTCCGAGGGCCCGGTTGGTTTTGGGTTCGAACCAGCCTGGCCATACCCAATATTTGTTGAAACCTTGAGTGTAATATACTGAAACGACCATATTGATCCAAGGAATCCTACGCAAATGACGGTGCATCGATCGGAGGTCCGTAGCTCAGGTTATGGCTGTTTAACCAAAAATGGTCTGAAAAAGGGCGGTCTGGGCCCGGTCCGACCCGGCCCAACCCACCCTGGGTCGGAACGAACCAGGTCGACCCGACTCGGGTCTGGGTCTGGCCCAGTTGGAAGTGGCCCGACCCGCATGGCCCGCCCTGGCCCAACAGGGGGGGTGCGCTGGCTCGGCCAGCGGTCGAGCGCATTGTACGGAGCAGGGGGCACGACCCCTGTTAATTGGAACAGGTAGCGCCAGCTGGCGCCGCCCCGCCGTCCCAGATCTCGTGTGGCCTCGGGGTTTGTCGCTTCTCCGCAGTGGCTGTTTCCACGGCTTATTTCCTCCAGCAGCACGCGGGGGCTCTGCCCCCTCTAGGCGGTCGGCTGGCGCCGGTCGCTGGCGACCCGCGCCGCCGCGATGTTCCGCAGGCCACCGGGGTCGGTCTAGTGGTCCGTTTTAGCTCTCATCTCTGCCTATGGACATCTTGGTTTGCGCTATTCACTATGTCAGCTTCAAATTGTCATTTCCCTTCCGTTCACTCATCGCCACGCAATCCGCGCATCAAGAACAAGTTGGCGGTGGGTCCGGACTTGTTCGTTAGTCCGTACCCACCGCGTTAGTAATTCGAATAATCACCCAAAAAAATAATCTTCCATGCTCGAGGATATAAATCACATAAACGTAAATATAGAAAATCCCCCTTCAATTCCCCTGCAAATAACTATTCCCAACCCGTAACAGAAATCATTCACGTATCAACTTGATAATGATTTGATCCGCATTCTTTGTTTTAGAAGGGAAGAACATGGGAATATAAACAAATTCAAATTAAACCCCTACCTCGATTATGACTTTGCACGTCGTCGAGTCGTGGAAAGAGGACAAGCGTCGAGGTAGAATGGCGTCGTAGGGAGATGGTGTCAACTCGTTGACGTCGAGGAAGAAAGGCCGAAGATGGCACGTCATCGGTGTTCCTCGTGAGTGGCTCCTTCTCCTTTGGTTTGGTAGAAGATCGATGGCGACGAGTGTCGTTCCTCGGTGGTTCTTCGTTGGAAGAATGGTGTTCTTTCTTTGAGAGAATAACACCCCTCTCTAATTCTCAAGATCTCCCCAAAGTTCCGACACAAAAAAAGCCAAAATAAAATAATAACTAAGCTATTATTTTATTCACACAAGCCATTCAAAATTCAAACAACTTTAATTAATTAATTGAGGAGTTTCAATTCATTAATTAAAGTGTGTTGGAAAATTAATAAAGAGGGAGAGAGAGAGTTCTCATTTAATAAGGGGGTTTTCAAGGAATTAAATAAAGGGTGGTTTAAGTGAGTTTAGGGAATATGAAAGGTTGGGGCTCGTGTGGGCCCCACTTCACATATATCCACACATGGGAAGTTAGGTGGTTGAGAGTCCCACCCTTAACTCCCCATTTTAGTATATAACCATCATATATAAAAATAAAATTGTGCTAACAATTTTATTTAACTTCTTTAATTAAACCCCAAATTTAAACTTTTAACCCGCATAAAATGCAACTGCAGTAAATGTCCCCATAAGAAATTATTGGTGTTGCGAGTTTATCGGTGTCCTCGGATTTCTTTTCCAAACACTGGTTCAAAATATAGAAAAACCCACACGTACGTTTACTGAACATACCCGGAAAAAAACTTCGAAAATTGATTCCGGCCACACCGGGCCTCGGAATCAGGTGCCGTTAGAAACTACGTACTCGTAAAATTCCAAATAAATTAAAAAAAAATCCTTGAAATTTTTGGGTCTTTACATTACCCCCACCTCAGGGATTTACGTCCCCGTAAAGCTACAACACACACTAGGGAAAACAAAAGAGGTGAGCACGCATCTGAGCCTCTTTCTCCCATGTGCTCCCCTAGAGGTTCCTGTGCTGCCAGTGAAAGCACACCAGAGGAATCAACCGTCCTCATAGGACCCACTCCTATCAATCCCCAATCTCTACTGGAACCTCCGTGAAAGTCTCCCTTGTCATCGATATCCAGCTCTCAATGGTCTATGATAACGGATAGGTCATTCACACATCTCCTTAGCTAAGATGCGTGGATGACACCGTGCACCCAGTGAATTTGAGGTGGAAAGGCCATGCGGTAAGCCACCTCGCCTACTCTACTGGGGACCTAGAAAGGTCAGATGAAACGCGGAGAGAACCTGCCACCCTAGCCAAATCTACGTAGACCTTGTCAAGGTGAGACCTGTAGGAAAACGTGGTCTCCATCCTCGAACTCTAGTGGTATTCGTCTCCTATCAGCATAGCACTTATATCGGCTCTGTGCAGTCTTCATCCACTTCTGGATGATCTGCACCTTCTCCGTCGTATCCTGAACCATCTCTAGTTCTACACGTGATGACTCCATCACTATCCACAAAGGATATTTGAAACGCAGCAAGCTGCTCTCTCGCCACTCCTAACAGCTGAATTCCCGATCTCCTACAAAGATCATCTGCTACAACGTTCCCCTCCCCAGGAGTATAAACTATCTCTAAGTCATAGTCATGGAGGAATTCAAGCCATTGCTACTATCTCAGGTTCAGGTCCTTCTGTGAGAAGACACACCTAAGACTATTGAGTTTAGAGTAAACTGTAAACCATTCTCTCAACGAAAAATGGTGAGACTAGCCAATTATAAGAACTCATCTCCACCCTTCTTCATCTACGTTCTATAAGAGCTGCTGAGATTTCTCTTATACTAAAAAGAGAAATATGGTCTCATCCCCTGGATGAACCACGTTCTTTTCCTAATACAGTCAATCATGAAATGAACAGTACAATTCAATGTCATAGACGACGTCGTAAGGCCTTGACGCTACTACAAAGAGATCCAACCGTTACTCTCGCCTCCAAGGGTTGAGTCACACTGTCGGCATCAGTGTGTGGTTATTGGGTCTCCCCTAGTAGGAATCTCACAAGTGAGGGTCAAGTCAACAGTTTTAACTAGAACCTCTCAGTATCAACGATACAAAAAGGATAGGTAATTAAAAATCATAAAGATAAGTGTCTTTTATTACTTCAGATCATAGTACAAAGACACAAAGCAAACACAACAATGACAACATGGAAACTAGAAGCAACAAGAACAAAGGCCTCCATGCCTGGAACTAGTCCCACTCATGTCCACCTGCTTCCGCAGCTCCATCGTCGTATGCTTTAGCTGCATGAAGTTGTGCTCTCCCATATCCACATGTTCCCTGCAGTCAGGGTGGACCTCCTGGTTGTGGTGGAAACACCTCGAAGCATCGTACACCACTGGATGTACGGCCATCACCTCTTCCTCGGTCTCCTGGTCCTTGTAGTCCTCCTCGATCGAACCTCTACCTCTTCCTGGTAGGTCCTTTGTCTATATATTGATCATCTGAATGGCAGGTCAGACAGTCACGTGCCATGTGACCAAGCCTGCCGCAGGAGTAACACATCTTGACAGGTCTGGATCTATCTTCACCCTAGGTGCCCCGCACTACCGACCATGAGTTGTGCGGTCAATCACCTATAGGTCTAGTCCTCTTGGACCTCTGCGTCATCTGTCTACTGCCAGCTGTAGAAGTCTCTGCTACATGCCGACTAGTGGTGGTTCCCGCTGCTGGAGACTACTCTGCAAAGAAACTCTCCACTAAGAGGGATCGCTCTAACACCTCTGTCTGTGTCGGGATGATGTGGGAGACAACTGAAGCTCTAATCTCTCGCATGAGTCCCTGTTCAAAGGTCCGGGCCCTGAAGAATGGGTCTCGTACCATATTAGTGGAGTAGCACGAGAGGTCGGTGAACCTCGCTGAGTATTGTGCCACCGTCATGCTACCCTGCAGAATATGCAGTAGCTCTTGTATATGCACCGCTCGAAGGGTGTCTGGTACAAACTCTGCCCGGAATAGGCTCTCGAAGTCTACCCATAGAAGTGTCGCCTCGTCATGCATCTGGAGCATCAAGCTCCACCAATCCTCAACCGCTTGCGGGTCCGTCTCTCCCCAGAACCCGGGTGGCCCCGGGCGTTGGAACTCGTGCAGCGCGCTCAAGTGGTGAGCATCGCCTGCTACTGGGGATGGTGGCATCCATGGCCCAACGGGGTGTAGTACCTCTGGTGCCTCCACTGGAAGAGGTCCATGTACTGAGGCCTCACTGCTCGGTGGGATGTCAGCACGTACAACTCTCGGTTCTCTAGTTGGTCATCCACGGGGAGGCATCCTGAAAGAAACAGATGTGATACGGTCAAAGACTATACCTGGTGAGCTGACCAAGTTTGAGAAGACTTAATGAAAACCTTTTTAAAACACACACGCAATCAGTGTTTTCATTCACTGAGTCAGAAATTAGAAGTCAACGTCCTGGTGTATGGATACGCCGGCCACCCGCACCAACACTGGACTCCCTGAACTTAAAACCACACTTAGTACCCTTACATTATTGCTTCATAGAAAAGAAAAATCAGAGTTCTGAGTTCTGCAGTAGAACCGACTCCTCTGATACCGATTTATCATGACCCGTCCTCGGGGCCCGTGTCGTGACTACCCCAAGCCCGTCTTCCTTAGGCTAGGGGCTGGCGACTAGCACCAAAGGCATAAATCCTAATAAAAAGGGAAGTCCTTGCCTTTATGAAATGTAACACACACAACCAGAGTACAAGAGGAAGAAAACACTAAGTAAAGAAAAATAACAGGGGTGTTGAAAGTACAAAAGGGCCAGAAATACAATCCCAACAGAAAGGTACAGCTACAACTGAAAGAAAGTACAACTGAAAGACAAACAACTGGAAGATGGAATCAGCTCCTGGATCATCCTCTAGGTTCCTACCTGAAGGGTAGGTATAGATTTCCTCCACATTACTTCGTGTCAAACGGTCCGCTCCATGTGCCATCACGCTGAGTATCCACCTCCGGTTACTATAAAGTCCGCGTACACTCTTCCTCGATCAGCGTTTTCCGTCGTCTGCATCCAACACAACAAGGTGCGGGCATAGCCTGTGCAGGGGTGAGTATAATGATACTCAGTAGGGACCCCGAGACCCTCAAGGTCTCACTAAAACAACACGGATAAACCACAAAGAAAGATCTTAACAGATAACATTTACTTAGTTATATTCCCATACATATACATAAGTTATCAAGTAACCCATGTCAATCATGAGGTAAACACAAAGGTCATTGAATCAGCTCAAACCAGGATTTTTATTCACGATGTCGAAACCACGGCTGCTGGAGAACTCCTCCTCTATCGAGTGTAGTAGTCTTGTCACGACTCCGAGGTGCTACTCACTAACCTTAGACTGCTGAGGTACTCCTCCTCTGTAGAGTATCACGGATCTGCCACCCCAACACAATAGTGATCCCCACCATGGGTCTGCCGCCCCAACATATTAGCACTCCTCCTCCATGGGTTTGTTACCCCAACACAATAGTGATCCCCACTAGGCTAGTCAAGTCACTCTGAATCGAATCGGACAAGCAGTCATCAGGTCTCAGCCAGCTACAAGGTCTCTGTACTCCGTACGCTCGTCTTCAGGAGGATCTGCTCCATGAGCTACTGGTTGACACATCCAAGTGTCATGTAATCTCCCGTGGAATTATCTCAAAGGATCGACTTGTCATAGGGGTCTCAACGCAACAGACGGTGCGTCAATCGGACACCCGGTCTGTGAGTTATTAGCCTTTTTATCCCCGGGGGCCCAGTTGGTTTCGTGAACGAACCAACTGGACCGTATCTCAAATTTACCCTGAACTCACATGGGTTATACTCAAAGGAACCATTTCTCAACGAGATTACCAATGTCACTGACGGTTCTTCAAACGGACGTCTGGTCTGAGAGTTATTGGATTTTCCGTTCCAGGGGCCTAGTTGGTTTTTGAGCTAAAACCAACCCGGCCATACTCCAACTACGTTCAAACCTCATGTGGAGTATACCAAAAGAACCATATCATTAGAAGTAATCCAACTCAATTGATGGAACATCAATCGGATGTCTGGTCCTTAATTTATAAGTGTTTCCGTTCTGAGGGCCCGATTGGTTTCGGGATCGAACCAACCCATCCATACTCAATCTTCACCGAAACCTTGAGTGTAATATCGTGAAACAACCATCTCGATCCAAGTAATCCTATGCAACTGACGGTGCATCGATTGAAGGTCCGTAGCTCATGTTATGGTCGTTTAACCGAAAACGTTTTGAAAAAGGAGGGTCTGGGCTCGGTACGACCCGACCCAACCCACCCTGGGTCGGCCCGAACCGGGTAGACCCGACTTGGGTCCTGGTCCGGCCCAGCCCGGCCGAGGGGGTTCACTGGATTGTCCAACGGCCGAGCGCGTTGCACGGAGCGGGGGGCACGGCCCCCGTTAATTGGAACCGTCGACCCCAGCTGGTGTCGTCCCGCCGTCCTGAATCCCATGGGGCCGTGGGGTCCATCGCTTCGTCGCCGTGGCTGTTGCCGTGGAGGATTTCCTCTGGCGGTGTGCTGAGGAGCCACTGCCTCCAGGTGACCAGCCGGCGCTGACCACCACCGTGATATTCCGCGGGCCACCGGAGTCACTCCGGTGGTCCATTTTAGCTCTCATCAGCACCTACGGCCTTCTCGGGTCGCGCTCTTCACTATTACGACTTCAAATCGCAGTTTCCCTTCCGTTCACCCATCTCCATGCAATCCGTGCATCAAGAAAAAGTTGGCGGTGGGTCTCGGATTGTTCATTAGTCCGTACCCACCGCGTTAGTTATTCGAATAATCACCCAAAAAAATAATCTTCCATGCTCGAGGATATAAATCACATAAACATAAATATACAAAATCCCCCTACAATTCCCCTGAAAATAACTATTCCCAACCTTCAAAAGAAATCATTCGCGGATCAACTTGATAATGAGTTGATCCGCGTTCTTTTTTTATAAGGGAAGAACATGGGAATATAAACATACTCAAATTAAACCCCTACCTCGATTATGACGTTGCACATCGTCGAGCCGCAGAAATAGGATAAGCGTCGAGGTAGAACGGCATCGCGGGGAGACGGCGTCAACTCTTTGACGTCGAGGAATAAAGGCCGAATATGGAACGTCATCGGCATTCCTCGCGAGTGGATCCTTCTCCTTTTTTTTGGTAGAAGATCGATGGCGACAAGTGACGTTCCTCAGTGGTTCTTCATTGGAAGAATGGTGTTCTTTCTTTGAGACAAGAAAACCCCTCTCGAATTCTCAAGATCTCCCCAAAGTCCCAAGACAAAAAAAGCCAAAATAAAATAATAACTAAGCTATTATTTTATTCACACAGGCCATTCAAAATTCAAACAACTCTAATTAATTAATTTAGGAGGTTTAATTCATTAATTAAAGTTTGTTGGAAAAATAATGAGGAAGAGAGAGAGTTCTCATTTAATAAGGGGGGTTGTCAAGGAATTAAATAAAGGGGGTTTAAAGGAGTTTAGGGAAGATGAAAGGTTGGGGCTCGTGTGGTCCCCACCTCAAATATATCCACACATGGGAAGTTAGGTGGTTGAGAGTCCCACCCTTAACTCCCCATTGTAGGATATGACCACCATAGATAAAAATAAAATTGTGCTAAAAATTTTATTTAACTTCTTTAATTAAACCCAAAATTTAAACTTTCAACCCACATAAAACACAACTGTGGTAAAGGTCCCCTTAAGCAATTAACGGTGCTACGAGTTCATCGGTGCCCTCGGATTTCTTTTCCAAGCACCGGTTCAAAAGATATAAAAACCCACACAAACGTTTACTGAACGTACCCGAACAAAACTTTGTAAATTGATTCTGGGCTCACCGGGCCTTGGAATCAGGTGACGTCAGAAACTGCGTACTTTTAAAATTCTAAAGAAATTAATAAAAAAAATTACTTGAAATTTCCAGGTCTTTACAATGGTAATCTTCTAGTAGTAGTGGATTGAGACCCCATGATATTTCTAGATAATTTATCTAGGTTTTCACCCCAGTGTGAGGTTTAATTAACTATTAATCTACTCCCTGATATGAGCCCCATTTTTTACCATCATACCATATAGAACCTACCAAGATAAAAGAGTTAAATAATTAGTTTGGTGATATTGAAATTAAGGTATTTATTCATATAAGTGTTTCACCATCCGTGTTGCTAATTATTTTTTCAAAATAATACGGGAGGGATTATTTGAATTTGAATAAATTATCTTAAAATTAATTAGGTGACTATCAAGATTAATTACTAATTACCTTAAATGGATGATATTTTTTACCAGATTATGGGATCCCAATGTTTTTTGAAATTTGACCTAAGGCCAGGGTATCAATAGTTGAGGGTCTGAGAAGAGGATGTTCCCAATACCACCTTAAGGAGCTAGTATGGACATTTTGAGTATTATATCATGTCATTTGGCCTTTATAATGCTTATATAGTCTTTATGGATTTGATTAATCAAATATTCCATTTCCTTTTGGACTCCATTATGGTTCTATTCATGAATGATATCTTGGTGTACTATAATACAGAATAGGATCATGGTTTCCATCTAGATATCATTTTTGGAACCTTCATGTAGTATTTCATGTATGTTAATCTATCTATATTTCAGTTTTGGTTCCATGAAGTAAAGTTTTTGGTTCATGTGATTTCTCAGAAAGGGGTTTTAGTGGACCCCTAGAAGATTAAAGTGCTCATGTCTTGGGCACATCCTAATAGTTTTTTTAATATCATGAAATTTTTGGGTTTGGTCAGATACTACATGTGTTTTGTTCAAAATTATTTTAATATAACTTCACCCTTGATATATTTGACATAGAAAGGGGTGAATTATGAGTGGGGTGAGAGGTTTCAATGGTATTTTGATGATTTGTAGGTTTGGTTTACATAATATCTAGTTTTTATTCTTCCAAATCCTGATAAGGGTTTTGCAATTTGTTATAATGACTCTAGTATGGGGATTGGGTGTGTGTTGTTGTAGGATGATCATGTCTTTCTCTATGACTCTCATTATTTATTCCCACAAGAAAATAATTACCCCACCCATGACCTAGAGCTGGAAATTGTGATGCATATATTAAATACCTAGGGCTTTTACCATTGGGGGTTAGTTTATAGTTTATTTAGTTCATATGATATTGAAGTATATTTTTACCCAAAGGTACTTGAACCTCAGGTAGATACACTGGGTTGAATATCTTTAACCCATAAATTTTGACATATCATATATCCCCAGCAAGGGGAATGTGGTCATTGATGCCATGAGTAGGAAATTATTAATCTATGTAGTGAAAAAATCTAGGGAGGAGAGGATTATGATTATTTTGTTTTCTATCTGAGTTTAGAAGTGGGGGAGGATGGGGAGTGGGTGTTATTGACTAGTTTTTCAATCACAACCTCTCTTAATGATCGGGTTTGGTGTGGGTGGGTAACTAATCATGACTACCAACATATTAGTAGTGTTTTAAATAGTGGGGAGACCTCAAGTGATTAGTCTTGATCTCTTAACTCTGCTCTATTATATAGGAAGTAGCTAGAGGTTCCTTTGACATTGAAGTGGGAGGTAATGCATTAGGGGAATTTTTATAGTTATTTCATTAACTTCAGGGATATCAAGATGTTTTATAAAGTAAAATCATAGTATTTATGCCCTGAGATGTGATGGTTAGTTACAAATTTTGTATCTTGATGTTTCACCCTCCAAAGGATCAAATATGAGCATTAAAGACTGGTTATAAATTTTCTACTTCTTACCATTATGTTATGAAAGTGGGATGAAATATACATGGATTTCATGATAGGTATACTTCAAACTCTTATTTGGGAGAATTCTATTTGGGTGGTTATAGATCAGTTAACCAAATCATCCCACCTTATTCCCCTTAAAGAGTCAACAAATGTGGAAGAGCTTGGTCAAATATATGTTTAATATATTTTTAGGATTTATAGGGTTCCCTAAGTCATAGTTTTTAAATAAAATTCCCATTTTACTTCCCAGTTTTGGAAGGGTCTTTGAGAATCCATGGGAAACTAGCTGAAGTTGAGTATAGTGTATCACCCATATATGAATGGTCAAACTGAGTGGTCCATCCCGATTCTTGAGGATATGTTTCAAACTTTTTCACTTGAATTTTGGGGTTTTGGGAGATTCATATGTCAATTATTGATTTTTCTTACAATAATAGTTATTAATCCCCAATCAAGATGGATACTTTTGAAGTGTTATGTGGATGATCATGTCGAGCCCCGTTATGTTGGGTTGAGTGGGGTGAGTGATCATTGTTTGGACGGATCTTCATCTAAGTGATTACAGAGAATTTGAAGTTTATTTGTCAGAGGTTAGAGACATATCAAACTCACTAAAAAACATATATGAATCATTTCTAATGCCCATTAGAGTTTTAAATTGGTGATCAATTGTTTCTTTGGGTATCTATTATAGTGGGAAATTGTCAATTAGGAATGCATGGAAAGTTGGAACCATGTTTTATCATACCATTCTACATTGTATATCTTGTTGATAATATAGCCTATCAGTTAGACTCATCACTACTACAAACACCAATCCACCTTTTCATATATGTTTCACAGTTAAATAAGTACCTTTTCGACCCATATAATATAATTGAGTGGGAATATTTGGAGTTAAAACCAAACACAAATATTGTTGAGAAGCATGTGCATATCTTGGATTATCAAAATAAGGTGATCAGTGGTAAAATGATCACATTGGTCTATGTGATTTGGAAATGTGTTAGAAATATCCTTCAGAAAGGGGAGAATGAATCTTTGATGAGGTATTAGTGGCCTTATCTTTTTCTTGATGTGGTTCCTTGAGGACTTTTGGGTGTAAAAAGTGGAATGGTGGGGAGAATTATGACACCCTGCGGGTCATTGGTATGTCTGATTTTGAGTTTTATTTATTTATGTATTCTTGGGGTTTCTAGGAGTTAGGGGATCATAAATCTTAATTTTTAGAGAAAATAGTCTTGGAACATGGTTATCACATGGTTTTCATTAATATTAAAGATAACCATGTGAGATTGGGTGTTTAGAACCAGTGATATTTTTTATAGTGTTTATATGGTGTGGTATTATTTTTGGATAATAGTGGATCCCACACAATAGGTGCACGGTTTTCCTAACTATGCAACCAAACCATGTGTCCTTACCATCTCATTAAAAGTAGGTAATTTTACACTTTTACCCTTAATGATTTTAACCCAAAATCACCCTCTTTTCATCACCATTCATGTGACAACCCTCCCCTTTGAATGGATCTCTTATCCCTTTGATTATTAGTGCATTCCATTTCTTCCTTTGGTGCTTTTTCTGGATTACATCCTGATTTATCTTCATTTTCTCCCTTCTCTACCCTTTTTCTTCCCTATTCATCCATTTTTCATGGAATGATAAAACCCTAACATGACATATGAAATGAACCTAGTGTTTATGGTGGATTATTAATAGAATTTCATGGTGATTTCTGTTCTTGAGAAACTGTCCTTCTCAATTCTAGTGGTGTTTTTCAAAGGCTATGAGTTTTTATTCATTATCAAGGTATTTGTCTCTACCTAAGGGTGATTTTAAATGAATTAACTTTAGATATTTCTTTATTATGGTTTTTCTATTAAATTCCCTTAAAAGGATTTGATTATGATGGTGTATCCATGTTTGGTTTTTTCCCTTGAATTTTTTTAATTTGATGGTTTTATATGGATTGTCGAAAGGAGTTGTTTTTTGATGCATGTAAGGTGTTTGAAAAAATACCTCAAGGAAGTTTTATGGCTTCAAAGGAATTTATAAATAGGATTTTGATAATTTTTTACATTTTGATTAATGTTAATGTATTATATACATGTTAGGTTTATGGAATTGTAATTTATAATTATTTATATGATTTTCAATCTATAGAAAATGTGAGACCTTGGTTTCCTAGATAATTAAATCCTAAGTATATGTTGTGAACTTGGGAATGTTACCTGAGTGAATCAATATAGCTCATGGGAGTAATGTAGGTCTCGAGGAAAACCAATAGAGTTTATAATCTTTTTTTCTCACTTAGTCATCTAGTGAACTTATGTTATACTAAGACATGATATACCCCATTGGTTATAGCCAATATTTCATGTTTCTTATGCCTTAGTAAATTTAGATTCCATGTGTTTTATACCCAGTACCCTAGTCAAGATTCTTAATAACATTATGCTTATTCTTATGCCATGTTTGGATGGGTTGATCTTATTTATGCCATGTGGATTAAATTACATTGTATTGATCCTTATTTTTTCATACTTTTGAAACATGGTTTGTTTTGAGAAAAACCCAAAATTATTTCTAAAGTAATTTTTTCAAAGTAAATATATTTTAAAATATGACCTTCAAACTAAATTTATTTGTTTGAATAGTGAAAAACCTTATATAGATTCATGGTGGTATCCTACTGCGATTTACCTAACACCCATCATATTTCATTTGGAATATACATATTTGGTTATTCATGACACAAGTAAATGTAGGTCACCATGTCATTTGGTGGATCCTCTTGAGTATCGACGTCCTTGGTTAGTTTAGGATGGTGGAGATAGTTGTATCATAGAGTCCATATTGTGTGCAGTATTTTTGGGTTTTTGGATCATTTATATGTTATGTATTATCCTCACCATCCTTAATCCCATTATGATATTTTTTACATTGATTTATGAATATTGTAGATATTTCTTGTTGTTAAATTTTAAAGTGATGTTGGTTATGTAATCTACTTATGGTGTTTTCTTTGTATGCTCTTTTTGGGTATTTAAATTATTCAGGCTAATTATTTTATGGAATTTACATCTAATTCATGGATGGTTCATGCCATATTTTTGGAGGAATATATATTTTAGTTATTTTTATTTGGGGGGTGAAATAATTCCCAAATGGTTAATAATGATACCCCAGTGCATATCACAAACCCATAGTGATAATAAATGCACTTTGAGATGTTTAGCGATCTACATAGGGTACTAAGTAATCTAGAACTGGTCTGGTGAATTTTATTTGGGTTTTAGTAAGAATTTTTATTCTCAGTGGTAGTATTCTATTTATATGAAGGAAGTCTCTTTATATTACCATTTTAGTTGAATTCTAAATAGTGGGGATACCTGAAATAGGTCTCTGATTTCATAAGAATCTATGTAGGTGGTTGTGGTTTAGTTTTTATTGGATACAAGATCATTTCTTGAGAAATTGGGTTCTATTGTTTTTAATATTCAGGGTTTTTAGTTTTGGTTGAGGGATCCAATGGAGAGTTGGTATTAAATTGGATTATACTTTGGGTGTGGACTTTTTGGTGGTAGAAAGTGTCATATTGGAGAGAATTTTAACATTCTTATATTACTATTGACATCTATTTTTTTATTTTATATTTTTTTTTTAATTTTAAGTTTTGGTAATTTTTAGGCTTTAAATTTAAAATTTGGTAATGTTTTTTAATGTTCCACAGTTTTCACATAGTTAGTGGTAGCTTTTTATAAATCCTCAAGATGGTGATGAAGACTTGAACGTTGAGATTTTCATGGCCTTAGAATGGTTTTTTCAATAATTCAAGGCTTCCTAAGAAGTCATATGGCTCGTTGGGGGTGTAATTGTAAGATCTCATGGGTACTACATTATTAGTGTTAACTATGAATATAGACCTTACACAAGGTGTTATTCTCCTAGTATCTTATGTATAGTTGGGGAATGGTTTGGAAAACCATGTGGTCTCAGTAGTTTTTAAATTTTTTTGGATTTTCTATTTTTCCCCCTCCGATTTTATGGTCCCTCTACCTCTCTTTTTGTCCAATTTTGGTGGACATACCTTAAGATCTCAATGGAGATCTATATCCTTCTCCTTTGATCCTATCCTCTCTTTTATTTGATTAAGAGTTATTTCCAAGTTAATATATCCCTCTATTTTTCTTTTATATTCTACTACATTCTCTCTTACATTCCTCCTAGGTTTTACCTTCCCCTAAAACCCTAAATCATTATGCTAGTGATGGTTTGGGATTGGGTTTGGGTTGATTCAAACTTAGGGATTTCATTATTTATGGAATCTATAGGGGTATTTCTTGTTTTTTTATGGTTCAACTTGGAAGGTGACATATTCTGACTAGATTCTAATTGATTTAAGGTAGGGTTTTCTAAAAAATCACTTTACTTTGTAATTTATGGTGTTATTCAGTCTTATAACCCCCCCCCCCATTATATTAAAAGTATTACTACATGGGATATTTTGGAGTGTTTCAAAATTATATCCATAAACTTTTGGCTTGGAATAAAAGGTCTATTTTATGAATTCAAAATTTTTATTTTAAATGAATGTTTATTCATGTCAATCCCTTCAAAAAAATTCTATGACTCTTTAAAATTGATTTTGTGGTTTAAACAGGGACATTTAAAATATAAACAGTGTGTGAGATGTTTTAAGGGATTTTTATAGGATTTTTAAGGTTGATTTCTTAAAATGAAAAAGGTATCATCATCCCAATACATGTTTTTATTATAGAGTACCACTTTGAAATTTTAAAAGAAATTCTTTTGGGGTATGTGAGACCCCCATTATGCCCCTTGTATTTATTTTATTGTCTTTAATGAGTTGTTTTGGGATGATAAATGAAGGGTTTTTTAGATGGAGTTAGAGTTGAGGTGATAGATGGTGGTTTTATTTCATTGATTCATTTTTTCTTGGTTAATTTATAACCACTATATTATTGATGTCACAGTCACCCTAGATAAATAATTGAAGTTTTGGATGCATGTTTTACTAGTATGGTGTGTGAAAGATGTCTAGTTTCCTTGGAGATTTGTTCCCTCTTAAGGGTTGGTATTAGTTGGTCCATGGACCTTCTTAGGGGAAATTCTAGATGGTATATCTTGTTAAGAGACACATGTGATCCTAGTGAATATGAGAACCAAGTCTAGTATCATTTTAGTTAAATCCTAGAGTGTATCCCATGAAACTTATTCTTTGATTGGTGGCGACACATGGTGGATTTATTTCTACGTTCTTTTTTACAACCCCTTACGAATGCTTGTTTTTGGATCCTTACCTATTATTTTTTCTTTCCTTGTCTCTTGATTTATTCATAGGTTCCCATTATTTTTATTTATCATTTTTCATGTTTGGGTTTATTCCCCCTAATTTATTTTCCAATATGGTTTTCAAAGTATTTTTTCAACTTTTTTTCAAAATGGTTGGATTTATTCATATTATTTGGAACTAAGGTTTGAAATAGGAAAAAAAATTTGGATTTAATAAAAAACAGTTCTTGTTCTCCTATGATTTTCAAAACTATTTTTTAAAAATTATTAATTTATTTGAATGTGATTAAAGGTATATGGTTTGATTTCACATAGGAAGTTTAATTTGAAAACATTATTTTATATTGTGTTTAATTTTAATATTAATGAACTTCTTAATGAAAATAATTTCATATACTCCTTGGCGAGATCCTACTGGGTGTGTTCTCTCACACCCTGCATACACACTCATGTATGTATGCATGCAGCTTCATCATTTATATAGGCTTCGGGTTTCATATTCCTATTGGATTTACTTATTGAGTGGTCTATGGTGAGTTGGGAGATAGTGAGTAACCATTTATTTCATAGATGTGGTTGAGTGGTATGAGTTAGATTTTATTTTATGTTTTGTTATTATTGTATCAGCTGATTTTTCTTGTTCTATTTATATTTCTCTTTTATTTTTCTTATATTAGTTCACTACATACTCTATATCCTTTTATTTATGTGATTATTTGGATGTTTATTTTGTCATTTAATGCTTTATTATTTTCATTTATGGTTCAAGGGTGAAATTGTTCCAAAGTAGCTTCAATCCCATGGTGATCTGGAATGCCCTTTGGGCCCAGTAACAAGTCAGGTCAGGTCCGTTGTTGTTTGGGCCAGTTCATTACACTATCTATATGTGTATGTTCTTGATAATGACTTGGGATCATATTTCCATTTTTATGACATATCCCAGGTATAGGGATGTATTTACCTCTTGTGTGATATATCCCATGGATAAGGTCATTGTGGTCACTCATGTATGTCATTATTGGGATGTTATGCCTACTTATGTGATATTGTTGTTGAGACATTATACAAATTTATATAATGTTTTCATCAAGACATACTACCCACTTACTGGATATTATATTATGACAATATGTTATTCCCTTTATTTATTTCTTATGAAATGGTATGAAATTTCTAATTGATATTCTATATCATGATTAGGGGGATGATATACTAACCCTTGGGTGTTATATATGATATATTCAAACACCCTTGGAACTGGCTAAATGGGGTGTGGTCACTCACCAGGTGGATTTTAAAACACTATAGGATGTGATAATTATTATTTTGGATGGTTTTTATTATATATTAATTATAACATCACATAATTAATGTACTTTTGTATATTGGATTTGTTCAGGGGAACTACTAGTAGTGGCCTACTAAGTTGTACTCACACCCAGCACATGAATCTTCATGCATGTACATATTTATTGATTTAGGATTCAAGTAAGGTAAATGACCTTATATTTGATGGTTGAGTTATAGTTAAATTATTTTAGTTGGTATATGGGACCAAGAAGGGTCTCATTTCTAGTTTTGCAGCAATCTCTATGCTTTTGTATATTTTAGACTAGTTTATATAGATAGGCACATGTAGGGATCCTATTTACATATGTATGATTCTATGACATCACAATGATGTTTAATCTTGATATATCATGTGATAAAATTCAGTATGATTTGATCATAGTCATTATTTACATATTTATATTGTTAAATTGTGTTGATAATTGTTCTTATTAGTTCTACTATTATTTATAGTTATCTAATTTATAAGGTATAGTATCCCCATGATACCCATAGACCTTTGATACTAGTCGGAAGCATATGAAATATAGGGAGCCACACTTTTGGTCACATAACACCACTAATTTGGTCACCATTTGTTAGTTCAATCCAATATGTTATAGTTTTTCCATATCAAGGAAAACCACCAAATTCCATGGATCATTTGGTTCCAAAGGGGTGTATACTAACCATAATCCACTCTCAGTTGTCAAAGGTATATGGGTTACATCACTTATCAATAGGTGATTCTATTATTTCCATTTTCTTTGGTAAATACATAGGTTCCTGAGCTTTATAAATTGATTTTATACCTATAACATATTCTTATAGATTATATATCATAGAATAATGAATATTTTACATTATTATTTTATCATTTCATTTTTTTCAAAGGGTTTCATAGATTTTATATTTAAAATTATGCTCACCTATTCTACAACACATAAGGGGTCTGATGAAAATCTAATGATATTTATTTATATAAAAATGTGATGTATATTGAGGATTCAACTTATATTTTTTTAGGGAAACTCTTGGATTTTTTTATAGAGTTCGGTTTTCAAATTTTTTTTATATCAATTTTAATTATAAAATAGTTTGATAATTTCTTTGTACAGCAAGTATTTATAAAAATATCAATTATGGTTTTTTAGGTAAATGGTTTTTATGGGATATATTGATATGAATTATGAGTAAATAATTTGAAATTTTTATTATTTATTTCAAAGGGAAATGTATTGTTGGGAATAATCCCAGAGTTTATACTTGATGATATATATTTTAATGTTTTTACACTCTCTGACAAAAAATGTAATTATATGGAATTTTTTTATTGGTGTATTTTGAAAAAAATGTTAAGGGTTATATTTATGACATGTGTTTGAGAATTTTGAATCCCCTAATTACTTATAAAATTTCTTGGGAAATACCTTGGGTGCTAGGATTATTCCTAGGATAAGTACCAAGCTATTTTATAAGGAAAATATATCTTTTTTTTCTCCTAGTCATAATTAGACACTAACCAGGTTGGACTAGTCATTATGAGAATCCAAAATATTCATTAGATTATTTACCATGGTTTAGGATGACACTCGGGAAATAAATCTGCATGAAACTGAATATGGATAAGGATATTGTTAGAAGAAAAAAACACTTGAAGTAGTTTTTGGTTTTTTGTTGAAAAGGTTGTTGAAAGACTTAGAAATGATCTTACAAGGTCTTGAGAGAGAAAAAAAGGAGTTTTAAAATAATATTAAAGGATTTATAATAGTTCTATATATAGGATAGAAGTCATGCTATGTTAGATTAGGTCATGTTATGAAAGAAGTTCTAAAGAAAGTGAAAAAGGCATGGAGTTCCATATATATGTAAGGTTTTATAAATCATATATGAGGTTTTATAATTTTCTACTGGGAGAATAATATAATTCACATTGTGACACACTTGTTCATGTCATGATATGATTGTGTTAGTGTAGATTATTTTTAAGGTTGGCATCATGGGGAGTAATTTATGTCATGAGAGAAAACTCATCAGAGTTGAGATACATGCTATTTTGAAGATTACTAATTGATCATATCATGGGAATTATATCTTCTCTATGAATTGAGTAGGGTGGATTTTTATGGATCTTCCATTCTTTATATATCCATGCTATAGATAAGAATCACATCATAGAGACTTGGTATACAAGAGTCAATATTCTTTAAGCATATATGATCTCATATTGATGTGGTGATTCATGTAGAGATGTTATAAGAAAAATATAATTCTGAGTTTGGTACCATGACATGTTTTTAGGATATGATTTTTTCATTCAAAAATTAACAATTACATGTTACGATTAATAGAATCATATCATGGGGTTGAATGAGTTCAAGCTTTTGGTTTTGAATGAAAATGGATGTCATGTCGTGTTAATGATTTTCATACCATTAATATTTCAATTCAATATATTTTCATATGAGTATTACATATATATTAGAAGGTAAATCATGGAGTAAAATGGGTGATCTTAACTAAGTTTTAAAGAGGGTTTTTGGATGAATTTTACCAACATAACAAAGGCGAATTAAAGATCCTATAAGAGGGAAATATTGAGATTATATGGAGATAGTAGAGAGTTTTCTTTCTCTTTAAGATGGAGGAAAAATTATCATCGATTAGTAAGAGATAGAGAGAAGGATGTATTTCATAATTTTCCTAGAAATTCAAAAATAATATATATGAGGTTATCTTGTTAGATATTTTTTGAGTTCATCATAGTGGGTGAAAGTGAATAAAATTGATACACCACTAATGGTGTAAAATCATTCTTTTTTCATGGATATCAAGAAAAAAATACTTAGAGGGAAGGGATTTCTCTAAGTGTTTGAGTGATGAGATACAACATTTTTATATTTTTAATATGTTTTTAAATGTAAATTAACCCCAAAATTTAGTTAATATGTACTAAATTAAATCATTTTTTGATATTAGTTAATATATAATTAAAGTATTAAATGGGTTGAATATTGATTTTTAGTTGTCTTTATCATTTTTTAATTTATTGAAAATCCATATATTGATTTTTATATTTTTTGTTTAAATATTTGATAGAATTATTATTTTTATTTTAATTATTTAATTCAATTATATAATAATTTTACCAAATACTACACTAAATATATATTTTTCATGGGTTGAAGGCTGGCCAGAATTGGAAAATCCAAGAGATTTCTTGATACGTAAAATTTTCCCATTAGAATAAGGTTTTACATAACATTTTTTAGGCTCAATGGGTGATATGTATGATATATTCCTTTTAATTTGAAGAGAATATAAAACCTAAGATATTTTTCCCACTATAGATCATACGTAACATAATTTTGATCAATAAACATGATATATAACATTTCTAACCTTTCCACATCCAAGGAATTTATACATAAACTATTTTCCCTTAAGAAAGATAATATGTAAGATATTATATTTTGAAAAATCCAGTGAATTTCAATACTTAAGAAAATTTTTCAGAGGGAAAGGTGATATTTAAGATAAATTTTGAGAACATGGTTGATATGTAAGATTTTTTTTCATACCTATACTGATACATAAATTTTTTTAGTTTTTGAAATTTTGGATAAGTTTATTTGTATAATTTATTTACCAGTGAAGTTTCATGCATAAGTTTTTAGACTTTGAGAAACTAGAGGATTCAAAGGTGGCACTATGGGATACTCAGTAGCACCATGAGGGATTTAATTTCTAAAATCCCAAAATAAATAAGGATTGACTAAAACTCATTCATGTTGCTTACCCAAATTAGTAAAATATCCTATAAGAGATATATTTGGAACCCATATAATAGCTAATCAAGTAAAAGATCATGGGAAGAATTTCAATCTAAGGAGAAGTTTCAAGATGAACTTGCAGATCAATTTGGAGCATTTTCCTTATACATATTGAATCCATCAAATGAATAAGGGACCTCACTTATTTTCACTAATGTGTAAGAGGTGTAGAAATATGATGTTATGATTATAATAAATGTTTTCCAACTCCCCATTTTATAAAATATTTTATACCTTTCCCTTTGTCCTTATCTTGATTTAATTTTTGAATTTCTATAATCTTCATGATTATGATGGAAATTCATTCTAATATATTCATGTGTTCTTACAGTATATTTTATTTTTATTTTTATAAAGTGAATCTCACTATATCATCTATGATGAAAGGATAACCCAAGGATCACCCACTTCATTAAAACCAATGATTATAGATATTATATGCCAAGATTTGATTTATCTATTTTATTCTTGGAATTTGGGTGATTGTGGTTTATAGGTGAATACAATACCTATAGCTTCCTATTCACTAATTTATTTTCGTATTTATAAAATAAATTTTATTTACCACTATTTGAATCGCCTTTTTTCAATGGGATTAGTGGTTTCAGTGGTGGGTGGACTCATAGATGTGATCCACTTGAGAGAGTGTTGGCCAGATCACTTAGAAGGTTTCCTAAGTGTCATGTCCATTCACGCAATTTATGCGGGGGGGGGGGGGGGTTAACTATTTAGAAACACATAGGGAGTAAGATTCGGGAATAAATATAGTGATACAATTAAGGATCATTAATTTTGAATCTAGGTATGTAACCTTTCTTCCATTTCATTATGTTCTGTATTTTCATCTTTTATTTCCCATTTTCATTCATCCATCCCATTTCTGTTATGATTTTAAACATAGAAAACAAAAAAATAAACACAATTACAAGATTAGTGAGTAATATAGGCCTAGATCCTTGAGATACAACTTATGGTTAGATATTTGTTGTATGTAGGGGTTATTAATTTTTTTTATATCCTTACACAATGATGGTCTATCAATAAGAGTGGTGATTTATTTGTTCCTTGAGGGTTATAAACCTAGAGGCTTAGTGTGAATACTATAAACTATAAAAACAAAGAGTGTTCTTACTATTTTAGGTGGATTATAAAATCATCATTCCATGCTCATTGGATTATCCCAATATGGGTAAAATTAGTAAAAAGATTATGTTCCTCAATTATTTACTTTATCACTTCATATCAGTTGTGAGGGATAAGAGTGTACCTAATAAAAGTGGAAAAATATTATTGGTGAGGGTCATTTGTGAAATATTTTCATACGTTGATTCAACCCACCCACATATTTTTACCTTACCTAGTACCAAAAAGTGGTATTTTTTTCCAAAAAGTGCAATTAAGGAAAAAGGTTATCAGTGGAGTATTCTTTCTCATAAGTGATGGAAATGGTTTCTAACCATAATGTAATTCTAATATTCGATGGATAAAAATCCAATTATGAAATAATTTTATGCAATACTATTTCCAATATTTAAAAATGGATGTCTACATGGTTTCTATATAAGGTATCTCTATCAAAATAGCGATCACAACATTGTTATAAAACAACCACAAAGAGATTGATGTTGATTCCAAAGGATTAAATGGATTAGAAGTTTCTTTATCTAGAACAATATACATGAATCTTATTTTGTGTAATCCTTACACTCCATGTGGTAAAATCATCTCAAAATATATGAAATCAAACCTGAGGTACATTGAGCAAAATTATAATTACTTTGGAGCAAGTACGAGGATCTGAGGATATGAATGGATGAGTTTGTTAATGAATTATTTGATCAGGGGAACATCATTATAGAAAAAATTCATGGACTAAGAGAAAACCTAAATTTTGTTAAAATAAAAAATAGGGTTCAAAAAATATCATCACTATATTTCATTACAATGTTCTTAGAGATTGAATATAGATACTCTAGGTACGTGATACTGGATGATCTTCATATCAATATCATTACATATGAGATGAGGAAAAATTATAATGATCCATTGAAAAAAGGATAATTGTTAGTAAGTGTGGTTTATTTCAATGAATAAACTCATAGTGGAGAATGATGTTGGAGATATAAGGATTTATGAGGTGATTTTTTTCCTTTCCTCAAACCTCAAATTGGGAGAATTAATATTTAAATGATAATTTCACTTGCTTTCTTTCATTGTGGAAAATTTTAGTATCTGAATACAAGATTTCCAAAAAAAATAGATATGATGCTGAATAAAAATAACCCATAATGAAATATTTTAATAATGTTAAAGGGAGGATGATTTCATATCATAAACACTTTAAAAATAATAATCCACCTTCATAAGAAAATGTTTACATAGAAGAAAAAAAATGGAATAAGTTGAGGATGACAAAGACCTCGGTGAGGAAGTTCTTCTGGACATCATTGACAAACCACAATTGGAGGAAAAAATGATAATGGATTGGAATTTTTGAGGGAAGATAAAACCAAAAGATTTAACCAGTAGATTATCTTGATGAAATTGATGTCTGGAGGTCTAAAACAATGAAATCCAATGTAGTGGTATATGATTCCAAATAGTATATACAAAAAAACAATAAGAAAAATAAGAGCTTAAAGATGAAATTGAAATAATTAAATTCAAAAATACTATAAACTCATATAATGAAATTAATATCAAGCTTAAGATCAAATAGTATCCTATATTTACTAATGGATTGAACTATTCTGTAAAATATTGTATCAAAATGACCAAGGAATTTAAAGGAAATGTTTTAGTGATGTGATGAAAACTCGTTGATCAATAAATAATTCAAACTACCAATGTGACATTGGAAATTAAAAATGTATAGGATATTGAAGTGGATAAGGAGGAATATAGGGATTCAATAGAAAAATTTGACACTTTCCCAAATGTGCAGCCATTCAAAGATAGATACAAATATTTTGGGGATCTTGATCAAAAGAAAAAATCATTGTGGTTTATGTGAAACCATAAGCACTCACACCATAGAAATAGGAGTGTGATTCAAAAAATTACCAAAAATACCAAAATCAAAGAACTAAATACACATAATAAAACACCACATATTCAATATTATTGTTATGGAAATATGGCTAACAAAAAATATGTGTATTCCATATAAAAATGGAATTCCACGGCTAAAGAGAAATAAAAAAAGACGAGTATAAATTCCTACACTCAAAATGTTTTTAATGGTTAATGTGTGGGTATTATCACAAATCCCAACTCAATATTTTCTTATTTTTACAAAAATACAACATAATGCGCACCCTAGGGTCTATCTCTTGAGGTGTACACTTACAAAAACTAAATTTCTATTATCACTATTTATAAATTAAAATATAATAATAGATGATATACTAATATAGTCAGGGTTATGTAATATAAAAATGATAAAATATAAATGAAAAATACAAAGAATAGAAAACACAAAGAATTTAGTAAAAAGGAGTTGTTGTTCTTGGGATTTCACAGTGATTTTATCATTTTCCATTAATAATATTCCCAATATTTCATTCAATGTTGAGATCAAGAACTATCACTTAACATCCACTCATTCAAAATTTTACTAACCCACATTGATACCTCTACATATAGGTTAATACTCTCTTAAACTGTATCTTGGAGACCTTTTCACCGACCATCACTACCCAATTAAAACTTCATCATATGAATGACTTGGATGGTGAAGGAAGAAAATATTTATAAATAAGAAAGAATAAAACAATAATGGTGAAAATAGAGATATTTCATAACCTACTCAATTTAACCACACTAAAATCTTAAAATAAAATAAAATGAAAAATTGAAGTGTATAAAACCAAAACAACCACTTCTCCCTCCCTTCAAACAATTGTGGATATTAACTCTCCATTATCCTAGAGATGAAATTCGTGAAGGGAGAATACATAATATAAAACAACATAGAAGAATAAGAGAAATATAGAAAACTAAAATATATAAAATATTAAAATATTACAATATAAAAACCCTCCTTAGCTATAGAAACTTCCTAACTCCTTTGAAGAGAATTAGAAGTACAAATCTATAATGGTGAGGGTGTCGCATTTTAATTCCAAATATTTCTTTTGAAAGATAGTGAAATGTTTTCCAATTAAATGGATGAATATTGAAAAAAATTATTTTTTTAATTTTTTGACAACATATTTTATATTTTATTAATAAATTTTTTCTTTATCGTTCACATGTAAACAAAATTATGGCTTTATTACTCGAGAAAAAATTTTGGACCGGTAGATAATTCAAATTCTAATGCTTCATTTTCCCATGAATTTATAGTTTTGATAATATATTAATCTCAAGAATACAGAGTTAATGAAATTTTCTAAGAATATTATATGTCTTATTTAAAAAATTTAGCTCATTTGACCTTAAATTTGTGAGATATAAACTCATCTTTAAAATTATCCAAATCTATGCACAAATTTTGAGGACTTAACTACATGCTTCATCTAGGCCTACTATTATTGAATTCATCTTTAGATTAAGTTAAATAAAATGTAGTTAAATAACCTTGTAAGCCTAAAAATTGGAATTCCATAATTTTTATTAGTATTAAAGAAGCTTTGAAAGAAATACAGAAATGATAAAAAAACATAAAAATCCAAAATTTATCCATTTTCATAATTAAACACAAATTATTCCATAAATATAAAAATGTGACAATTACCATTAAAATTATAATTTTTGGGATTAAACATTTATATTATAGTATATAATGTATCAAAATATGAGTTTCATCAATCCCCCATACTTAAACATTGCACTCTTGGGAAATCATTTATACTAAGGTTAAAACAAACTTCCCAAGGTATAATTGGAAAAAATACTCAATCCTCCATCCAAATGAAATATCATGCCTCTAACATGGATCCCAACTCTCTAATTCCAAAATATAATCAAAACATTACATTCAATATCATGTTAATTATCATGTTCACGTTGTACCCACCTCCCAAGAAATGTATTTCTCACTTCACTCAGGAGTTTTAATATAGAAATTTTATCATTCTTAAGAACATGTGTGATCTTCATAGACTTTTGAAAATTTACATATCACTACACCAAGAGAAAAAAAATTACTTAAATACTAAGTACATTTCATGGTTTTTTCATGGCAATGAGTTGGTGGGTAATAAAAATGAAATTCAAAAGTTAAAACAAGGAGGTTAAACTATTATATAAAATAGAATGAATATTCAAGTGAAACAAAAGGACTTAATTAATTAATTCCCCTTAAAAAGGTGAAACACCACACTCTCTTTTTTAAATGACATATTCCATGAGTTAAGCGATGAATGAAATGAAGGATTTCCTCCTAATTCACATTTTTCATTTTTTCATGGAGAATGAGATGAAAATCAAATTTAATGGATGCATGATTATTTATTCAAGTAAATATAATAAATAATTCAATATCACCTCCATTGTATAATTTTTTATCTTTTTTAATAGGAGAACTAGATTATATGAATTAAGTACAATGAATAATGACTTGTGACATCTCTCTCTCTCTCCACATTCCATGATAATGAAACACACCTAACACCACCCTAAAATGAATTACTTCCAAAAGAACACATGAAAAATTACTTTACCCCACACTCAAACTTGAAATATCCCAGAAAAAATATTAAAATTGAGGTAGGTAAGGAAAAATCAAGTTTTATTGTGGATTAAACCTATATATAAATTCATGACTTCTAATGGATAAAAAATAAAAGATTTAATGGTAAGACTAAATCTAAAAATATGGCTGGCCGAAAAATGATTAAATTACATTTAAAATATTCTAATAACTCTAAATCTTTAAAATAAAAAATCACATGTTCTAGATCATACAACATAACTCAAGACTCTATAAAAAAGAAAAATTTAAATAATATGTCAAAAATGTTTAGAAAATTCTCATATTGTGAAAGATATTCATTTTGGACAGTATTAGTGGACATGAGTTTTAAAATAAATCAAAATACTTTAAATTAAAATATTGGAAATTGAGAAAGAAAAAACCATTCAGTAATATTTTAAATACATATACATTTAAATTAAACAGTGTTCCAAAAATACTAAGTTGGTTTGAATTTTTTAAATCATTATATTAAACTCAAGATCCTAAAAACATTCTAAAAATAAGAATAATTCAAAATAAGAATGAAAAAAAGGTAAACACGCACAAAATTCAAAAAAAAAGGTTGACGTCCCCATCACACTTAATATTTAACTACCCGTAATTTATGCTCAAAAAAATTAAAAGTATAGGGAAGTAAAAACCAAAAATATGGAAATACGCAACCTGAGTATATTTTTTAGTGGTGGCCTTGAGTTAAGCTCTAAGTAAACATCACTTTAAACCTGGAAGGAAGGAACAAATCAAAATATAAGAAATTTATTTAAATAAAAATAAATGGAAAGAGAATAGGGGAGAGAAGAAAGTGATAGATCATGGTTTATCCCAGAAGTGGATATTGGTTTTTGACTACATCTAGTTGGAATCATCGATTATCATCCAAAATTATATGGTTGATGTGGTTGTGTGATTTTAACTACCACATTTTTTACTTCCAATGTAAAATCATTCACACTGGTTATAGTAAAAACCATGAATAGAGAAATTTTGGTCCATCCCATTGGAAATGTAGTATAACTTTCATGGTGGGGGAAGGAAAATGTACTGGTCCTCCATCATTTCTTCTTCCACGCCATCTTTGGCCACTTCAACATTCAGTGCATGCTCAAGTATTTCTATAATGAACTATCCCAGATCAAATTATCCTAGCTCACCATAAGGATCGAAGTGTATTCTATATCACCACAAGATATAAATAAGCTCCAAGGGTGTCATACATAACAACTGGGAATTATTTCACCTTTTGAATTATATAATCCAAAAAACCGGTTCCAACTGGGAACCTGACATGAGGTCTCCATGCATTGGATAGTAATAAAAAACAATTAAATAGTTCAGAAATATTATCCAACCAAACACCACATATCTATGAAGAACAATAATAAATACTAAAAATAAATTACCAAAAAATAAAGCATTTAATACAGGTTTTTAAAAATCAAAACATGATACTAAAACAAAGCATAAGGTCAAATGGGTTGATGCTCTAAAAGACCCAATCGATCCAATAATACCCTAAATAACCTTTCAACCACCATGTAGCTCCAAGTCACCCCCATGAATCAACACCTACCCACATTCCAGTAGAGAGTAGTACCCAACCAACGTGGTTTTCAAAACTTTCTCACCTATATAAGACATGAAGGCTACATACCCATTGGTGTAACTATACAGGGTGTGATTCAATGCCTAGTAAGATACCACCATGAATCCAAATCATTCCTTTTATAAGAGAAACCAAAAATATTAGTTTAAATATAAATAGAGAAATTAGTTTTCCTTTTCCTTTTCATAACATCAAAACATATAATAATCACCTCATAGTTCTTTTTTCAAAAAAACCCTTTAAAGAAACCAAAATGTTGTTTTCTTTTAACCTTTTTAGAAATCCCATTTTTAAAATAAAACCTTTAAACATCCATCACACATAAACATAAATATAGGGTAAAATATAAAGGAAAGTAACACCATGGAAAATAAAGGGTTAAAGGACAATAATAATGAAAGGAAAAACTATATAAAATCACGGCTCAGCTATAAAGGAGTAAATACTTCAAAGATAACATCTATCCAAAAAGAAAAAAACTCACATGTTTTATAGGAAATAAATTAAGAATAACATAAAATACATATCATGAGGTAACTCCATGGGGACTAATCAGAGAATACTATACATACTTAGGTTTTCCCAACTTCCAATAGGTTTTATGGTCCTATACTCATCACCTAAATCACTCTCAACTAAACTCATATGGATCACACCCCCTAGCTAGCATCATAATAATATATCTAGGGTTTACTAGATAGTGTTTAATATTAAATAGTATTGTACGAATCCCTTGATTCCTCACTAAGTAATCTACGGTTCCTTATGAAATAACTAAAAGAGGTGGGCCACGCCCCCGTGGGCGTGGTGGAGTGGTCGAAGGCTCTGCTTCCCTCAGGGGAGGTCGGGGGTTCGAACCCTGTCAGGGGGTATGCTATAAAAAGCATGTTCACCACACGCGGTGCACGATTGCATGCCGGTTACCCAAGCGTTTACGCGGCGCCGGCCCCCGTTGGGGAACTGGGCTTCACCCCTTGGGTGGGCCTGGGGAAGGTAGGGGATTCGCGGGCCACTGCATGCCTGACCGCGTACCCACTCGGGGGCTGGGCCATCACCCACATTGTTTCCCGGCCCCTACCTTTTAAAATGAAAGGAATTAAGGAACTAAAAGAGGTGGGCCACTGTCAATAAAACAGCAATCCCAAGATCACAACATAGCTTAAGGAAACACAAGACAATAATAATATATATCCCATTTCCAAACACAATTTAATGTAGCCCCAACCCCATAAACAGATACATAATAATGAAACACAAATAATTAAACTATAAATACTCATAAGCATCAACAATATATATCAATAAGGCTAAACAATATTTCCAACCAAATAGCATTACATAAGGTGCCAACCGAGCCATCAATTTATACTAAGAAACTATATACATATATATAGTTTGGAAATATATTTTCCGAAACCATTTGATAGTCAAGAATAAATCTAAGGGGAAGCATAATGAAGAATCACCATAAATTAATGGAAATCACTAAATGATTTCATAAATCAACCACAACACTTTAAACTTGGAAAACCGTTTAAACCAAAAAAAAACATCCCGATTTATATGTATTATTTTGATATAAAAACCATGAATAAATCATCTCTATAAAAGAAAACCATCATTGAAATTTTATCAAATACTTAAAATATATAAAATTCTATTTAAAATAAGTGTTCCATTGAATTGTTGGAATCCACCCATTATATCAAAGGAAAACCAAAAGAATTAATGGAAAACCTATTAAAAACACATCTAGTTATCATATACATATTTATATAGATTTAAAAATGATTTTAAAGCACCATGAATTCAAGGAACTCTCATATAAAATGGAATGAGATGGAAACACCTACCTCAAGTGGCATAACCATGTCACCTTTAATAAAATCCATTAAAATAGGCTACTAGAGAAGGACCAAACCCCCTTGAAACCAAAACCCCTAATTTAAAATAACCCTAGTCATTAGATTCATCCTCTATGGATGATAGGGTTAGAGATAGAGATAGAACATGTAATAAATCAAGAGGATAAAGGAAGATAATGAGAAAGGATGCCTTACATGGATATTTGATAAAGGAATCACCTAAGAATCGAAAAATAAAAGGTTAAAGAGGGAGAGGTATGGTTGGGAGCAATTATTAAGAGGTTCCCCTTGAAATGGAGAATACAAAGTTGGTTCACCCAATAAAATAGAAAATTAAAAGACCAAAATACCCAAAATAAAGTTGGCTACATGATTTACTTGTATGGTTTACCAAACTATGTGATTACCACTGTTAAAAACTATATAGGTCACATAGTTTACTCAACACAGTTTCAAAAAACATGTGGATAACCATATAGACTTGAAAAGCTTCGAAAAATCAAAATTTCATCCTATAAAACTCAAAATTTCAAGGGACTCAACCATATAATATATATATATATATAAGTTACATCTGGAGTGTCACAATTCTCCCCTCCATTCCACTTTATGACTCTAGAAATTCATTGAAAACTTGATAATATAGGAATACCAGGACCATGTTTCCTTAAATAATAATAAATTACCTACATGGATTCTTAACCTCAAACCAAGGATATAGAAATCCTTATCCCAATAGAACCTTTATATTTAGATTCAAAATTAACCAACCCAAAAAGTACCCAAATGTATTACTCTCTTATAAAATATGTATTCACATGGAGATAAATTATAGGTCTTCCCCCCATTTATAGATTACATAATTAGGGATAAATGTTTAGGGATCATACCATGAGGTTCAACTAGAATTCAAACATAATTCAAACACATGAAACACCCAAGTGATATGAACACTATATCAACAATTCAATTATCCAGCACATGTAGAAAATAATGGGGTTCATATTATGTATAAGGAAATACCTATAATACACAAGAGTGGATACTCCATTTATCCATAAAACATTTGACTCGCCAAAAGAAACACCACCACTAATCATTGCATGGGATGAGGAAGGCTCTAATAATTCCTATTATACTGACCCTTGAACCTACAAAACCTTTAAAGGTGACCAAGGTAGCTAAATTGATGATAGAACATCATAGATATTGAAAAAGAGGTCTTGTAATCCCATACTTTCCACATTGAAAACATAAGAAAGACTTCCTTTTTACTTAGGCAATGATACATGGTTAAGGAGATAATGCTACATCATCACTACCTCCCAGTTTTGGCTCGTATAGACTCTTATTTTCCCTAACCATATCACACATAGATACACCCAACATAATTGAAGCATAAACCTCCATTTATTTCCCTATAAAAATTACTTCAACAATGATGGCCTTTTAAATCACTTTCATGTAAGTGGTAAGGCCAATAATAATAATTTTTGAACTAATATTGGGATAAATACCTCTTTCAAATTATCAATACATATTCAAATCATCATTATCTAACTCAGGGAAGAAGAGAATTGGCCTGGAAAAATGTTCAACATACTCTTTCACTAACTGGTTACCATGATGAATGATCTAGAACTCCAACACTTTCAATAATTTCATATCCTTATGGTAATTTCAATAGATAAACAAGGATATTGAAATACTCCCAACACATCCCTCCAAGTGGTCATGTAAGAAAAATGGTCTTCCACTATTCCAAACACAATCCCTCGAACAACAATGTGATGGTCTTCACCATCAAGGTCTCAGGAGTTTATAAGGAATAAAATATTTGTGTGACCTTATCAGACACTCCATTGCCTCTTTAGGGCCTTTATCACTGTAGAACAATAGGGGATTCCAATTTAAAAACTTCTACACATGATCTAGAATATAATCTAAATAAGTACATATCATTATATCAAGAGTATAGACAGAGTAATAGACTGAGAATATTGAAACTAAACCATTAAAATAACTACCTAATGAATTTTCTTCATGAATTTTTAATTGCTTTCTGGTAGTCACATTATAAAATATCACATGATACAACAAAATCATAATTAAAACAATTTAATACCACAAAACCACCTTAAAATTGCACATAAAATTTTCTATAAAAACATTCCATAGTACATTCCAAAAAAACATTATAATGTAATCTAATTTACTTTAAACCATAAAAAAATATTTAAAAGATTAACACAACGCAAAACCCTTTTTTCTTCTAAATAATTCATGTTAAAGTTCATAAAATTTTACCAATAACATTTGTAACAATGAAACATGGTTTTGAAAATTGATCCTGAACACCAAATAATAAAATACCACTTTCAAATTTAATAAAAAACCTTTATAAACCATAAAGTTTCCCTCAATAACTCATAAAAAACATAAACAATCATAAGAAAGGTTTAAAATACAAATGGGAAAAAATCAAAAAAAAATAAAACTTTTACCACTCTGTATGGTTTGTTAGACCGTTCACCAATCATGTGAGAACCACTGAAACCATGTGGATTGAGTATGGTTTGGCAGACCATGTGCCCCTATATTTCTCTCAATTTCACCCTACAATAAGTAATCTCTAGGAATAACTCTATAGATCACCCAATAACTCATAGTATTAGCAAATCATATCATAAAATCTCCAGAATAACTGATTATAAAACCTAGATTCAAAATTAAACTCCCATCCACCCATGAAAACTCAAGGTTCATTATGATTAAGAGTTTTCCATGCACTTTCATACACCTACCTCTTGATCTTTGATGGTATTGTCTCCTATCTACCATCAACCCTAAAATAACAAGAGGTATCTAATACTATTTTTTAATGAATTGGACCGAGTGGACTCTACTAGTCACCCAACCTATATTTCCATAAGACCTAAAGAATTTTATCAATCTCTATGGACTGATGAAAAGTGACAAAGGTATCAGACACGACCGATGGGAATGATTTCACCCTAAAAATTTAATAATTTAAACACTAAGTTCTAACTGGGAACCTGAATTGAGGTATCTATGCATTATATAGACATGCTAAATAAATAAATAGTTTAGAAATATGATCTAAAAACACCAAATATCAACAAATAAAAACAATAGATACCAAAAATACATTACCAATAAAAGAGGTTGTTCAATATAAGTTATTGAAATCTAAAACATGAAACTAAAACAAAGTAGAAGGCCAAAATAGTTGATACTCAAAATGACCCAACTGGTCAAAAAATATTAATAAGAACTCATCATCCACCATGTGACTCTAAGTCACCACCATGAATCAACATCCACCCACTTTCTAGTGTAGATCGGTACCTAACCAACATGATAGATAAAACCTACTCACATGCATAATACATGAAGGATACATACCCACCAATGTGATTGTGTAGGGTGTGAGACAATTATCATCATCACACCACCAAGAATCTATATCATTCCTTTTATATGAGAAACCAAAAATTCTAGTTTGAAAATAAATAGAGAAAATAGTTTTCATTTTCCTTTTCATGACTTGAAAAAAATTGAAAAACACATCAAGGTTTCCTTATCAAAAAATTTCCTTTAAAGAAACCAAAATCGTGTTTCTATTGACCCTTCTTATAAATACCATTTTTTAAATAAAACTTCAATACATCCACCACAAAAATATATAAATAAAGGTTAAAACATAAGGGAAAACCCATGTAAAATCATAGTCCAATAGAAAATAATAATATAAGGAAAAAATATTTAACATCAAGTCTCATCTATAAAGGAATTAATACATAAAAGATAACATCAGTCTAAGGAGAAAGAATTCACATATTAGATAGGCAATAAAGAAAGTATAATATTAAATACCTATCATGAGGAAACATCATAGGTACTAATGGGACAATACTATACATACCTAGGTGGACCCAACTATCAGCTGGTTTTATAGTCCTACACTCATCACTTGAGTGTATCTCAATGAGAAACATCAGGATCACAACCCCTATCTAGGATCATAACATTACAACTCTGGACTAATATATACTATATAATCCCATATAGTATAGTATACTTCCCTTTATTTTCCACTAAATAACCTTTTGTTACTCAATTGATAACTAAAGGAGATGGGATACTATAAAGGAAACATTAATCCCATGATCACAACATAGCTCAAAGAAACATAATACAATAACAATATTTATCCCACCTTCAACACCTATTTGAGAATATCCCCAACACATAATCACAAAAATAGGCATGAATCATAAATCATTCAAACCTAAATAATCATAAGCATCAATAATAGATAATAATGAGCCTCAACAAGGGTTCAAACCAAATATCATTACCTATAGTTCCAATAGAGCCTTCAATTTATACTTGGAAACTATATATATATATATACTTTGTAAATACCTTTTTATAAATAATTTTAAAACCAAAAATAAATCCAAGGTAAATCACAAATAACACCAAAGCAAGATCTCAATCATTCCATGGAAATCACTAAATGATTTAATATATCAAACAAACCCATTTAAACCATGTAAAACCTTTAAAATACAAAACACAACACTTTATATGTCTTATTTTAATCCAAATACCGTGAATAAATCATTTATCTTGAATAAAACTTTTGTTATCATTTTATCAAATACTTAAAATGCATAAAGAGCCATTTAAAATAAGAGTCCCGTTGAATTATAAGAATATTCTAATTATTATAAAGTAAAACCGAAAGAGATTATGGAAAACCTATGACAAATCGTTTTTATATAGTATATACATATTTCTTTAGATTTTAAAATGAGCCTAAAACACAAATCATTCCCGGAACTATCACATAAATTAGAATGAGACTGATAAACGTACCTCAAGTGGTATAACCATGTCACCATTGATGAAAACCACTAGAATATGCCACAAGAGAAGACTCGTGACCCCTAGAAACCAAAAAACCTAATTTAGAACAACCTTAGTCATGTTATTCAGCATTAATGGATGATAAGGTTATAGAAAAAGATGGAACTTAGAATAAATCAAGTGAATGAAGGAGGAGAAAGAGAAAGGATCCCTTACCTTGAGATTTAATTAATGAATAACCTTATAATCACTAAAGAAGAGGTTATAGAGGGATATGAATGGCTAGGATAATCACCTAATGGGTTCCCTTAGAAATGGGGAATCCAAAGGATGATCCCTTAATTAAAAAAGAAAAGGAAAATGATCAAAATACCCAAAACTGAGTAGGTCACGTGGTTTAAAAAACCGTGTGGTAACCATATGATTCCACTATTAAAACCCACAAAGGTTTCATGGTTTACTCTAAATACTTTTAAAAGTTGTGTGGAAAACCATGTAGCTTGTAAAAGTTTCAAAAAAATTCAAAACATCATCCTAGAACACCTCAAAACTCAAGATTCTCATCCATATAATAAATATTTAAATATAAGTGAAATCTAGGGGTGTCAAAAAAAATTGTATTATAAATTTTAGAAAAGGATAAGTCAGGAAAAAATTTAACTTGAGTAAGAATAAAACATGAATAATAAATAAAGAAATATTACCCTTAAAGTATTTCATCTTGAAACTTGATTTATTTAGGCAAGGCTACTAGAAACTCAGTCTCAGTAATGATATCTTCTTCTTCTTCTTCATCCTCCAAGGTAATCCGTGTGTTATATGAATATGAAAAATAAAATTAGTGGGAGGGGATATTAAATTTATTTTCAATAAAATCAAAAAAAATGAGTTTAATAAAATATTATCTTATGGAGTAATCTTGGCATCAATTTCCTCTTATTTTCTAAATGCTTCTTGGAGTGGTGTTATCATAGATGGATGAAGGTATTCAATCTTCTATTTAAATTCCACCACTTTAGAGGTGTCTTTATATAAAGTGGGAGATTGGTTGAGATTATATGATTTTTCATTATCAAATATAATAGAATCAGTTACCTTTTCATCTTCAAAAAAGTCTTCCCAATATTAATCCAAACCTTATTAATCTTCCACATGTACATCGAATAGCATGCCTGCTTC